>OZ038372.1:111807821-112407821 GCA_964036015.1 Leptarthrus brevirostris | reverse complement strand
GAATGCATCTATTTAACATATTTTAGTCTCGTTCGTTAACGGAATTAACCAGACAAATCACTCCACGAACTAAGAACATCCATGCACCACTTCATGTACCAAGTCTTCAAGCAAAAAATCACGAAATTCTCAAAATTTGGATCCGCTCTATTTTCAAAAAACAAAAAAATCCTCGAACACGTATCTCTTTTTTTTCGATATAGAATCCGTAAAAAAAATTTCAGCGAAATCAAAAATGTGTCGTTCAGAAAGGTGTTCGGTTTGTAAAAGAATGACCCATATGCGGCCTGCTGAACGGCGATTGTTTTCTGAGAAATATTTCAAGATAGTTATTATAACTAATAGTTTAATTGGTACAATATCCAGCATATACCTACCAGAAAAAGTCGGTATGCTTTCGTGAAGTTTTTAAGGTATTCTCAAGGTTCAACGTGACCAAAGTTACTGGACCTGATTCTTTTGAAACTGGTTGAAAAATTCTGTGCTTTGGCAAAAACCTGTTAAATCAACCGTGTTTCCCTCTACAAGGAGAGGAAGGGAACTCCTTTAACTACAGATCAATTGCACTTACTTCGGCCATATCTAAGATTTTTGAGACACACATTAACTCTGAGCTGATAAATTATCTAGAAAGTCACCATCTTATCAGCGATCACTAGTATGGTTGCTACGCTGGTCGCTCAACCAAAGCGACGATGAAATGTTAAAACCACTATCTCCATAACTTTATATGTCTGAAATTGATATTCATAATAATTTAAAAGCTTTTGATTCAGCCTGTTTACAAGTTATAAAATGAAATTTTGAACAAATCGTTTTCAAAAAGCATTTTACTTTTAAAAATTCGTATATAAAGATTTTTGCTAGGGTGTAGTCGTCGGTGAAGTGATAACGGCCTGCCAATCCGGTGGTCCCAGGTTCCAATCCCACCGACGATAATCCATGGTTATTTTCTGCTGACAACAGATTACGCCAAAAAAGACCATGGGTTTAGAGAGAGTGTTGGTCAGTGGTTCGGAATCCACTTTAAATTCTAGGTCCACTTGCAATCGTTGTCTCGTATCGGTCTTAGTTTCCCCTTCATTCCCACAAGGGGTTTCTAGAGATATAGTAGTATCTTCAACTTCCTGTAGTAGGTATATGGATCTACGCCTGGCCGTGTTGGAGGGGCTTGTGTGCATCGAGGATAGATTGGGGGCTCTGTCGACGGTAGCTTTTCATTGCAAATAAGATCTGTAAAAAATCGAAGGGAAACATAGATACTGCAGTGGTGGCTGGAAGAACTGTGTTCACTGAGCATGGTAAGTGAAGCGCTGGTGGCCGCTTTGAACAGGATCGTCCCCATGCTAGAAAAACTGGCAATAAGGGCAATAAGCGAGCGGCATGTCGCGGCTTAGTCTCCTACAGAAGCTTCGAGCGGTACCGGAAAAGGAACGTACCGGAAAACTTTAGGCCTCCAAAAGGTGGCAAGAAAAGTAACTCCAAGGCTGCGGGAGCTGAGAATCCGTCTCTTCTGTCCAAAAGACAAACATATACCCGACCAGCGTCCAAGAAGGCCAAGATGCATGGCTTTTTTGAAAGGGCCTTGCCCTACAGTACTGGCCTCGAAAGTCAGCTCGTGTTAGCTGTGATAAGAAATAGAACGATAAGAATAGGAACGTCGAGGTCAAACTAAACTGATAAAGGACCTCCCCGCTCCTGTTGTGATGGCGGGTGTCATCAAGAACACTTTCAGCTCATCGCTTGTGCGGACCAGAGATACTGGGATCTCCACAATATGGCGATAACTAGAGCAAGGGGATGTGACTAGGTGCTAGAAGGGATGATATCCCGAGTAGGCCGAGAGCTAAATCTTAGATACCGTGAATTTATTGAGGTACTCAAATGTAACAACTCCGAGCTGCCAACCTTAAACTGGAAGATTTGCAAGCTGGAGGAGTGAAAGGAGATTCACGTTCGGCGATTATCGTGGAAATTGAGGAGTTCCTGAAGCTGCCAGTCAAGGCAAACGGGGTGGGAGGGGGGAGGGCGACCTTCCAGCTACCGCTACCGCTTTAACAGTGGTGGCAGGTAAGGAGGTCCCTTCTGGTATCAAGAACCAACCCGTATAGACTCCAGTGGATGACGTGTTAGTTGTGACGGAGCTCTCGCACTAATCTACTAATCGAGGATGTGCTTTGGCCTGAACCAGATCCTGTGTTATCGTGAAAACGACGTTAAGTGCTTTTCTCCTCTCCAACTCTGTAGCTGTAGAGCTCAAGATCCTACAAGTGGCTGATCTCTACTTATCTGTCACATGACCTCGAAGGACCTCCACTGTCGGACACTGTGCGCAAGCTAGTTGCCGAGGCAGGAAGCCGCAAAGGTGAGCTCTTTTTGTGCGACACCAACGCATGAATTATTTCTTGATATACTTTTTAAGTAATAACCTGCTATTATGTAATTTTGGTACGAAACCTATTTTTCTAACTAATAACAGACAAGAGGTTTTGGATCTGTTAAAAATTGGCAGGTTTCAAAAAAGCACTCTTCCGGTTACTTATGTATTCAATTTGACCTAAACGATCTCCCATCATTATTTATAGGAAGAGTGATTTGAATAAGGCTATTGTTGCCACTGTCGTCAGACTTTTCAAGACTCTTAATGGAGCAATGGAAAACAGAAACCGCCATAGTGGACTGCGCAGTTTGGGGCTCTTAAGAAAGGGTGCGTAAGGCTCTTTAATCTGGTGGAGGCAATGGCACTCATGGGTTAAGAAAGAACTGAAAGTCTATCAAAAGGAAGTCACATGGGCGTAGAGAAAATCGTCGAGTACGTTCTGCGATAAAATTTCGGATACCATTGAGGCCTCCAGACTCAGGAAGATTTAGTCGACAAACCCAAGTATACCTAGCGTCATGCTCTGCTTTAGTATGCACGCGGAAAGTCTATTTGGGAGACTATTTATTGGATAGTCTCTTCATTGGCAGGTGCTCCACCTGGTTTCAGTAAGGAGCGGTTGGGTATCATTCGCCTGTGGAAACTCAACGAATCTAAGGTCTATGCGTGTCTATCAGTAGGCTACCTAGCTACCCACATAGGTATAAGTGTAAAGAATAAAATCACCTTTAACACATAAACCAATCTTATTTATGTATTCTCAATAAGAAAGAGATGAAGTTATTTCGAAAAATTTTAAACTAATGCTATGATAAAAATTCTAAAGTATAACAAATAACATAGGGTGTTTCAACAAAAGATTTCATTTTAAAGATTTCGCTTTTCAGTATTATAGCTTTTACTTATTTAAAATGAAACCTCTTATTGAAACTGAGACAATACATAACGCCGGATCATACCAACCTCGCATTTTATGAACAGGACAATATCAGTCGGTTGCTAATAAATATCTTCAGATGGAGATTGCGCAAAAGTGATGTAAAGATACTAACCTCAAAGATGGTTTCCTCCTCCTCCCCGGTAGCTGCCCGGCCCTAGCCAACCGTAGGAACCGGTTTTTGGGCTCTCCCTACTTCAAAGAGCTAACCGAGCTGGGCTCCACAGATGTCAGAAACCTGACTCGATTTATCGGGAGTTCAAAATGGTTCCCGACGACGAACTAAGGATGAACATCCTTCACAACCCAGTCAAAATAATTTTGACTCCTCGTGAACTAGTTCCACTAGATGCAAGAAACTGGTTCGGTGCACAGGGGACAGAATGTTAACCCTCCTATTCCTTAGGAAATTTTATGGTGTTGTTAATTTCAAGCCTCAATGTGGTAGCACAAAGGGCCTCTTAGGCCTAAGTGTGCCTTCTTAGGCAGCCACTTTAACCTAACCTAACCTAACCTCAAAGATCAAGGGATACTTTACTCCATTCATTTGGTCAGTTCCACTTTTGATTTTGAAAATTTAATCAAAAATGAAGTAACAACTAAATAATATTTGCTAAAATAATTTTTCATCTCCTAACTGATTTGGGTATTACATTATAAACATATAAGAGTTCTGCTATATACAAATAAAATATAATTTCCGTAATTGTCAAGATAAATTCTTTCCAGTCTTTCTACCCACATGAAATCTATTACAGAAGAAAACCGTCGCAATTAAATAAATCTTTCAAACTGAAGCAAATCTTTTTCCAAGCTTCGTAGGTGAATATACTACTTAAAATAATCTTGGGATTTAACAAAATCCTTGAGATTTTATTAACAAAAAAATGTCAGCTACCATACTGCTTGTAACACTTGAAACGTTTTTCACACATTCATCTTGCGAACAGACAATTTCACAGATTTTTGTGAAGAATGTATATGGTATGGTAGCCATGGAAGTGCGTGGGCGTTTATATATTCACATAATTTTTTCTTCCCCATTTCGTCTTTACGATTGCGTAAAAACGCATACAAAATGCATACATTACAAGAATAGTTGTCAAGAGATACTTGCATATGTATGTATGTCCTTTGTACAGGAAGCACTTTATTACTTGCCGGATAAAACTTTTTACTGCAAAACGAGGACAAATCAATTTATGGAGATAAAATTTCATTTGACTTCGCATATGTCCTCTTTCTGGGTCAGGCCTCTTTATAAATTCAATTTAGCCGAGATTTTGACATTACAGTAGCTGGACAATGCACTGAAATTGGCTTTTGTTCACCACGGATTTGAAATAAAAACATTGAAAAAATTTTCATTTTCAAAAGGAAATAATGTTTTGTTGTTTACAGGACGCGAGGAAATAGGTGTTTTCGAAATTATTGAAGCAAACTCCTGAATATTAAGTAGAAAACTGCATTGGATTTTGATTATTTTTACTGCAGTGAAAAATTGCTTATTGTGAAAATTACATTTGTACACAATTTGATGGAGGTCGCAAATATAATAAAATATAATACTTTGGGCTTTGTAATTTACTCAATATATAAATAAAATAATAATAAAATACGAATAAAAAAATTAAGATCAGATATCAATACATGAACACTTTTCATTCATGATTTTTCTATTTATGAGAGAATCACCCAATCCTTTTAGGCAGTGTCTATTTACCACCCTCAAATTGCCGTGTAATTTCCGTGTAATAAACGGAAATAAACGGAAAGTATACGGAAATATACGAAAAGTACACAGAAATACACGGAAAGTACACGAAAATAACACGGCAGTATGCGGAAAGTACACGGTAAGTACACGGAAAGTACACGGAAGTACACGGAAAGTACAAATTTCAGGAAGTGTCTATTCGCATCGGCCGTGTCCGTATTCACGGAACATTTCCACGGAGTACACGGAACTATTACGGAATATGACTATTTGCACTTATCGTGTACTTACGTGTAGTCTGTGAAAATGTTGCATATACACGGACTAGGGATGGACGAACTTCGATTCGATCTAGGTAGATCGATCTCTTGCCATTCGATCTTCCGATTTTTTAATCGATTCTTTGAGTAAGCGATTCGTCGTGAATCGATCTTTTTGCCTCCGATGCCCGATCCGATTTAAAAAAAAAACTTATTTTAAAGAATTTTACGCTCTAAGAAAAGATTTATGATACTGATCTTACTTTACACCGCTTTATAAAGACTGTAGGGTGAATGTAACAGGTATAAGTTACCAGCGGCTTTTTTGTTTGTCATGTGACTGTTCATGTAACGATTAATTTTCATCGTATGCCCGTTCACAAGGTTGACTGTAAAATGTTTATATTTGGGTTTGCTGATATTAAGTGCTTTTGAAATTTAATATTGCAATCCAAACATGTTACGTCCGTAACAGATTTTGTTGTGCGTATGTTTGGGCTGAAAAGAAAAGAATTAAATAAGCGGAAGAAAACCAAAATTATTTATACTTACCTGTCTTTTGTTCCGTCCTCCAAACGAATTTAAGGATGAAGCTGCAAGAAAATGTATTTTATTATTACAGAAAATATTAAAGTACCTTACCTGCTCACTGATGAAGCACGGAGTCAAGGAAGATCCGTTGAGAGCCTGGTGATACTGAAGATGCCCTCCCTCGAAGATGTCGATGACCCTGATGCGGTGTTTAGATAAAGCCCTATTCCCGATACTAAAGTTTCTTTCCCTCAATGTCCCAACGTCCCAGAAATCCTGAAAAGCAACTTACCCAAATTTCCCCCTCAATCTCAAAATGTCCTACAAGACTTGTCCCGAAAAGCTGAGCTGAAAAAAAAACATCAGAAAAAGAAATAGAATCTTACAAATTGGATAAAATCTTGGTGCTGAAGCTGCAGTCGCTGTATGTACGGATATACATGTAACCTACCTTGAATTGAAATCGCTGACCGATGAAGTCGATGATTTGAAGCCTGACCTAGTTGTGTTAACCACTTGAAGACTCGCGGATGGAGTTGCGGAGACGATAAGTTGCTGTAAGGATAGAATAGGTTAGACAAATTCAGTATAGTTTAGGTATATAATATTCGTTAGTCTGGTTTAGGCATTTTACTTACAAATTTAGGGAAAATAATGTAAAGAATGTGGATAGGATAGGATAGGATTAGTTATTGGATACATATAGTTTTGAATTTTAGCTAGAATATAGATTAAGTTGAGCAAAAGCAATAATATTAGTTACATATAGCTTAATTATGGTTTGGAATTTTAGTTAGAATATATATTAATTTGAACAAAATACAATAATATTAGTAATTTAGTTAGGATATAAGTAGGATAAAGATGATGAATTTTGAGATAGGAACAGTTAATTATTTGAAATATGAAAAGATACTTACTTTGTGAAGAAGATGTAAGCCCAATTTGTCTGCTCACGATTCTAAGGAAATCTAGAAGAAAGGAAGAAAACCAAACATTTTTCGAACAAATATTTGCTGTCCGAGATATTTCAATAGCTTACCTTTTCGGAATTTCTCTCCTGTCGCGACGAAAACAAAAAATTACATCACACTTAACCTCACCACGAAATGATCACAAAATAACTTATGAAACTTTAATACCCGGAAACAACGACCGATATTCCTAGGCTGTCCGTAACCCAAAGCATAGGTTGGTAACCAATTTAGAGGCGAAATAATATTATTAAGTGAATCAGAAACACGTGTACCTGAATGACAGCTGGAAACTTTGGAGCGAAAATTTGTACCCTTACAAAGATCGAAGAATTTTCCTAACAACACAGAAATGAATGTTAAATTCCGAAGATAGATTTAACATAGGAAAAAAGAATTTAATTTTAAAAATGTGAACCGATTCGCAAAATTATAAGCCGATTCACGAGTCAAGTTGATATTTTTGGGGAAAACGTCATAATAGGGGCAAATTATCTATTTAACCAACCCCTTTGGTAGGTGAAGCGGACAGTTTAGTGCGAATTTTTGGGAAGTTAATGTGAAAAAGAAAAGTCAACCATAAAATATTTCTTGAGTGAAAGCGTAAATAGTGGAGGAAACGTCCAAAGTCAACAAGAAAAGCAAATACGCAGATACCTGAAACGAAGGAGACAATAAGAAGATGACCAAGGAAGTAGATATCTACCTGTGGTAGGAGAGGATAAGGAGAAAGAGAAATTTTGAAAAGCTAAGTAACTTCTTTTTGTTTATTTCTTTTTATTTTTTTATTTATTTGGTTTTCTTCCGCAATCACAAAGTGGTAATAAATAAATTAATCTTACGACTGATACGTAAAATTTCCGTGAGAAGTGAAAAGGGGCCAAAGTGTTCATAGTGCCTTAATAAATTTAATGGAGAAATAAATATTCTTTTAATTTCATCAAATAAGCTGGTGTTTATAATTATTCCTGCGTTTGAGTCGGCAACATTTGAGTTCGTGGACTCTCATAACCACGTGGCGCCCACAGATATAGTGAACCCACCCCTTCTCCAACGAAGTTAGCTTAATTTATATGCTTCCAGGAAAGCATATAACAAACATAAATATTTAAAGTGAATTGAAGTTAAGGTTGCTGATATCTACCTACTATTTAAAAAAATAAAAAGGAATATTTTCGAATTTTATTGCATTTGCTGTAAAATACTATTTAATTAACTACTACTATTATTATGAATAATACATTATATATGCATATTATTTTTATTCCAACCATTTATTACTCAACAGGAATTATTTTTACAATCGCACCGACGAAGGAGAAAGTCAACATGTAAAGTGGCAGTTATATGACTTCAGCCAATGAAATTACAGTCGCATGCGACGAATCGCACTCGTGAACGACGGTTAATATTTCTGGTACTTATTTTAAATTGCGAGTGTCCAAAATTAACGTCATTTTCGTTTTGTATCAGTTTAATGTTTGCTTCCCCCTTTTAAAAGCAGGATAGAACAATATTTTATTATTAATAATATTTTAATTTTATATTTTCTGTTTATACTATAGAAATTAAAAAAAAAACCTAAAACCAAGATCGAAAGATCGACCTACGTTTTCCCAACCCAATTAACCGATTCTTAAGATCGTAAGAAAGCTAAAAGGTCGATCTCCCCAAGATCGATCTTTTTCCATTCGATCTCCATCCCTAACACGAACACGGCCGATGCGAATAGACACTTCCTGAAATTTTTACTTGTACTTTCTGTGTATTTTCCTTGTACTAACGTATTATTTCCGTGTGATTTTCGTGTACTTTTCGTGTATTTCTGTGTACTTTCAGTGTATTTCCGCGTACTTCCGTGTACTTTCCATATACACGAAAATTACACGGCAATTTGAGGGTGATAAATAGACACTGCCATCTTTATAGACTTTTTACTGCAAACCGTTCTCCTCTGCAATATTTTGATGTAGGGTACCAGGAGAGATGGATCACATTTTTTTTAAGTGTAATAAATTTTTATTCTTAATAACTTAAAAATCCTCTTTGGTGTCATATGAACTTACTATTAATAATCAACATTTTTTACTTTCAATGACAATATGGAAATAATTGAGATATAAAACAAAGTACTCTTGGTCCGTCTCTCCCATACTGTATGGGTGAGTTGGACCATCCCGTAACGAGAGATGGACCTAACAAAAATAATCATTAACTCTTCTTAAACAATTAAATAAACATTCAAAATCAAATAATAAATGAAGAACTTTAATTTGTGAAAATATGAAAATAATTTGATTGGTCTCATTTTAAATTTTAGTCTACAAAAAGTGTGAGTGGTTTGGACTATTTCGTGCGTCTTTTATTGACATGTGCCTGCAGCGAGCTAGCATTTGGGATCCATGGCATGGTGGTCGTACCGCTCAACGAATTGATCCAACTAAACCTCCTAAATTGCAAGGAGGGACGGACCACTTTCTTATAAGCACAACAAATTATTACAAATGTTGAGGTTATTATATCACTTTATGAACATACCAATACAGAAACTTCACTTCTTATTCTACAAACGCAATATCTTATACGCACCTTCGTTTTTAAAAAAACCCAAAAAATAAAATTCGCACTTTCAAAAACTTTTTATCCATATTTTATTAATTGTACAAAAGTCCAAAAGTTTTGCTACTTACACGGAGCAAACAGGTTGACAAGAACGCGTCAGTGTTGCCACCTTAAATAAATATCTTAGTTTGGTAGAAATTGCGATGGACCGTCTTACCCGCTGGTCCATCTCTCCTGGTTTTACCCTACACAAAACGGTAGTAGGTATCGTATTTTGTATAAGTGTAAGTATAGCCTTAACTTTAAGTTGGTCTGCTGTAAAGAGTTCGATACAAACAACCAAGCTTTTCCTTTTTATTATATTAGTTTTGATTTGCTTAACTTGGGGACAAAACGCTGTGTAGCGATCCAAAATTTTTTATTTTTATTATTATTATTTATTTTTGAGATAATTCCATAGTAAACTAATTATATTACAATATTATTTAATATTTGCTTTCCTTTTTGTGTGATTATAATCAGCAAAAGTTTCCAAAGTTCACTTCTTTTGGAAAATTTCGACTTTTTCCGGACTTTAAAACTCAATCCTGAATTATAACATCCTTGCGTTTTATTAAGGTAATAAGTTAGCTTAAAAGCTCAACAAGTTGTTTATAAAATAGAATTTAAGTTAAAAAGGATGTTTTTTAATAAGTAGTTTAAATTATTGTACAATTTCAAAAAAATGGCGACGCTTGTGAGATGTACCTACATATAATTAGTAAAATATAAATGTATAAACCCTACTCTATATAATAAAAATAAGGTGAACTATCCTGCAGTCTCCGGGGTAATGGTAACTAAAGTAAAGCCTTCCTAATAGGATGTTAGGATTTATACTAAAATTATCCACTCAAGCAAGAATATAAAGGATACGGAAGGTTTTTTGATTGATTTTACAGCTTTAGAATGCAATCACTTTGTCAGTGACACAAATTTGAAAAAAAAACTGCATCAAAAGACGTTAATTGTGACCTTCAGAAGCAAAGGTTGATCTTTTCCATTTTCCCAAAAAATTTAGGTTAAGATGCCAAAATCTCAATGATTCTGAATACTTTGAAACTAAAAAACCCTAATTTGCCATTTTGCTTTTATTCCAAAAGTAAATGACTTCAAAGTAATGGGTTAGATGCAAAACTTTACTTCTCCTCCATGTTGTTAGTTGCAAATGTTTGTTATTCGATTCAGTAGCAAAACTTTATTATTCATATATATTTAATATTGCGCAATGCCGTGTATACTGCAAAACTCTTCTTTTCCATTCAATCTAAAGCTAGTCATACACGCTCATTTATAGTACGCAGAAATATTTGTACAAAAAACGTGCTATTATAGACTTCATTAAGAGATTTCAAGTACTTTCAAGAGATTTACTACTGCAGAGCTAACAATGCAAAACGACAATACCTACAAGGTGATTTAAGTATTAATATAAAATAGTTTTTAAAAAAAAAGTTTAACGGACTTCACAAAAAGCGCTAAAAAGCATAAAATAATTTTTAATTTTATATCTATTACGACATTTTGAAGTCGGTGCAAATCAAACAAACCAAACACCTACAACAAAAATATTTAATCGTCATTTCTTATGATCCAGTAAGCTGAAACGTTCAGGTAGTATTATGTATTATTTTCAATTGTGGTACTGTAGTTGTAGTGGTTTGTTGGATTTGCACCGACACCAAAATGTCGTAATAGATATAAAATTAAAAATTATTTTATGCTATTTAGCGCTTTTTGTGAAGTCGGTTCAACTTTTTTTTAAAAACTATTTTATTTTTCACTTTTTAGTGTCTTCTACTCTATACAATGAAGAAAGAATCATCCAAATCGGTCCACGCGTTAAAAAGTTAGGTTTAACCCCCTACCCCACCTCCATTCCACTAAAATTTTTTTCTCATGGTATCAATCAAGGAACAGAAGCTTCCGAACAGAAAAGGAATCATCGAAATCTGTCCATGCGTTACGAAGTTACTACCCCTCCCCCTCCCCCACCCCCCACCATAGGACCAAAATTATTCTTTTATTAGCAATGGGCGATCACACTATACAACAGCAAAAGAACCATCAAAATCGGTCCACGCGATACAAAGTTAGGTTCCACCAACTGCCCCCCCCCCCCCCCTCGAAATTTTTTTTCTCGTGGTATCAACCAGAGAGCATACTCTACCAAACAGAAAAAGAATTATCCAAATCGTTCCACGCGTTACCAAGTTAGACTACTCCTCACCCCACCCCCACCCCTCACCATAGGACCAAATTATTCTCCTATTAGCGATAAGGGATCAAACTCTTTACAACAGAAAAAGAACCATCGAAATTGGACCACTTCAACTTAGGCTTTAAGGCGCCTAGTACTGAGCGGATGAAAATAGAAAAGGATGTTAATAAAAAAAACGAGCTTATCATACAGAAAAGAGTGCATGCACTTCGGGCGAATGCGTTTTTCAACAAATTGATGGAGGAGTCTAGTGATGTACTGACGCTTTCTTTTGGCTGTCAAAAAAACCTTCCTTTACCGAAAGTAGTCGACCAAGCAGCTTAATTTATCTTTTTAATTTTGGTACTGTCGAAGGTTCATCAAAGTCAAAACTTACTCCGAAAAATGGTCATTTGTATGCTTGGACTGAAAATAGTTACCCTAAAGGATCCAATCAGATTGCTTCTGCTGCGTAGCATCGCCTTTGCAGTTGAGAGCTTAGTGAGAAGAGAAAAGTGCGCCTCGTAGCTGATGGATGCGGTGGCCAAAATAAGAACTCGATTTTGATGTGAATGCGTTCTTATTGGCTTCTACTTAAAGCAGCTGATCACGTGAAATATGTGGAACTTATTTTCCTATAACAGGTCACTCATTCATTCCACCTGATCGGGTATTCGCTCAAATAGAAAAAAAAAATACGCTGTAAGGAAGCAATACTAAACCTCGAGGAATATATTGACATTTTAAGCGTAATTATTATTGTTTGTGAATTAGGTTTATTGCTTTTACCATGACTGTTAATTTACACTTCTGCTGCAGAACTACGGTTTTCCACTTCAATTAGCTGCAAAACTTTACTTTTCCAGTGTTCGGTAGCAAAACTAAAGTTTTCCGAATTTCATATACAAATATTAACTAAATTAAATCGAAAGCATTTTAAAGCCTGGTTTCAAAAGAGACTATAAACATAACGTTTTTTAATAAACTGCAAAATTTTATGATAATGTGCTTAATATAGGAGTCAAGAGTTTTTTTCATTTTTCTCAAAACAATCTATTGTGGAAAAGATCAAGTTTTGCTTCTGAAGGTCACAATTGTAGAATCAAACATTGAAGAACATCTCGGTCGACGAGTCAACGGACTACAGCTCCTACAGAGGCTAGCACGTGAATTTTAACCGTCAACGAAAAATGTAGATCAATGTAATAAATAATTTTTTTAAAATTTAAACTTTTTCACCGAATTACGCTGAATATAAAAGTAAGTGAAGGACAAATTTAAACTACCTCATAAGTAGGAATAAATTTGGTATGATTAGAATAACAAAACACAAAGACGCTGAATAAAGAAATTTTCATTTGACAGATTCCTCATCCAAGTGAAAAAGTTAATTGTAGAATCTGTCGATAGTTTAAATCGTGTTAAAATAAGATAGCACTCTCGCTAGTTAGTTGTATGGCATGGGCGGGAGAAGGACTTCACACAATTCGAGGATAGCATACCTATTCGAAAAGGCCAGCCGCAGAAATTCACTCCAGAGGAAGTATTTTCCTTGTTTTTAGACTTAGGTCTTACAAAAGATAAATACATATTGCCTCGGAATGAATTGAAAAAAATCGTAATAAGGTTACTTAAGGGAAAAATGAATGCTTGCCTGATATGGAAGAAATTTCAAAGATATCTGCTTCAGTGCCTCTTCAAAAATTGCAACGAAAAACCCAAGACGATAAATGGGGATGAGATAGTAACTCAGGTCAAAGTGAATATAATCATCAGATTTCGGAAGACAATAACCAAAACCTAACAGAAGCTAATATGTTCATAACATCATTGGCAATCATTGGTTTCTCTTCGTTCAAAATGCAACAAATTACAGCAAAATTTACAAAATACAACAACAATTACAAAATACAACAAATTTAGTGTAGAAAAAACCTTGCCTCACAATTTTACAGGCCTATTAAATTTAAATATTTAAAAGAGACAAATGAATTCGTTAAAAATTAAATGTGTGCCGATAAAATGTTAAGCCTAGTCTAGTTCAGCCGTTAGTTTAGGTAAAGAACTGAGAGTACTTTATTAAATGAATTTGACAATGGTTTTACCATCTAAAGCTACTCAATATCATGTGCAAAATTTGTCAAAACTCAACCGTTTCGGACTTACAGGGTGATTCATAAATTTGCAATTTTTAGCAGCTGCAGGTACATTAGCTTGTGTTAGCCAGTGTTCACACGCAGGTATCCTGGCTTTCTGCTATTAATATTTGATGGAAATTTTGCTATGAAAGAAGAATATTGATCATAGTTGAAAAAACAAATCGATAACTATGGGTGTTCTTAAGCCAAAATTATTAAAAATTTGGCAGAATTTACTTTTAAGGAATACGCGGATATAACTTACATTCATTATAGGGTAAACGAAAACGATAGAGAGGCTTTTCTAAAATATCAAAGGAGATTTCTTAATCGCCGTGCACCCCAAAAAGGGGTATTATCGCATGAATTGTGGCTTATCACATCAAAGGAACGGTGCTCGTAACACATATAATAAGTAGGAACCAGGACGCATACTGGTAATATGTTAAAGACGATGGCAATGGATATCTAGAAAGGAGATCGATCGAGATTACGTGTGAGGGCAGGCAGAGGATTGTTATCTTCCATTCTGTGGAGCATCACTGTCGACTCATTATTATACAAAACTTGACATAAAAACGTGGGTTATGCCGATGATATCGTAATTATGGCAAGGCATAAGTTCAAACGCGCATTGGCAGAAACATTAAGGAGAAGTCTTAGGGTGTTAGAGCAATGGTGCGTGGAACAGAACTTCTTCATTAATGCAAAGAAGTCTGATCACAAAATGTTCA
This sequence comes from Leptarthrus brevirostris, assembly GCA_964036015.1. NCBI lineage: Eukaryota > Metazoa > Arthropoda > Insecta > Diptera > Asilidae > Leptarthrus > Leptarthrus brevirostris. Next base: position 112,393,349 of record OZ038372.1, on the reverse strand, counting down.
CTAGGAAAAAAAGCATCTAGACTTTAGAACAATGGAACTCTTTGGAGAAGAACTTACTATTTCGAGCTAAGTCAAGTATCTGGGGATATTCCTAGATTTAAGAATTACCTGGAAAAGACATGTGGAGGCCATACATCAATGTGGGAAGGTGTGAGCTGAAGTTTGGGTATCTCGCCAAGTACCGTACTATGGATCTAAACTAGGATGGTGAGATTTATTATTTCATATGCCTCGGTGGTCTGGTTGGAAAGTACTTTAAAGGTCACAGTAAAAAGGCAACTGAGGCTGGCTTAAGTGGGGATAACCGATAACTTTCGAACCATGCCAACATTGACGTTAGAGATGATACTAGGTTTGCTGCAAACTGGGACAGATCTCGTAATAACCATGGGCATTAGAAAATCCTGGATCTTATCAAAAAAAAGATACCGGAATTGTGATGGTAGATTTACTTTTATAGGATAGAGAATGCGTTATGGCAAGATTAAAATCGTTTAAGTTACTAAAACTATTTAGGAAATCTAATAATGAGGAAATAAGATTGTTGTATGTTAAGGCTAATAGACAGTAAAAAGAGCTATGTAACAATAAGAAGAAAGAATACGTACAATGAGAAAGTTGAAGGCAATAAAAGATATGAAAGATTGGTGGCGTCTGGTAAAAGAGTTTAAAATTAAACATTTCATGGTGGGGACAAATATTAGTGCAACGGATTTTTCAACGCATTTTAAAGAAATTTATAATCCAACAGCATTGAAGACTATGCATTATTTCGCAGAGCCTCTATATAAAGATGATTTTTTAGATGATCCTTTCACGATTTACTAGCGAATTTTATAAAAATGCCCCAGGAGAATTCTTGTTAAGTATGATCAAAATAAACGGTGGGGATACTCCTCTTTCGTTTAAAAGGTCAATTATTTTCCCCTTACACAAGAAAGGGGGCATGAGTGAAGTTTTCAATTACAGAGGCACATCCTTTATTGATGCGATTGCAAAATTGTTTTCTAATTTGCTTCAAACAAGATTGACTATTTGGTTAGAAAATGAAAACATACTTTGCGAGAATCAGGCGGGTTTCAGGAAAGGCTTTAGCACAATTGATCATATATTCACCTTTACAAATACAAGAAATTTAAAATTTAGGAGGGTAAAAAGGTATACTGCTTTTTTGTAGATTATAAAACAGCGTTTGACAGGGTGGACAGAAGAGGGCTTTTTTTTAAATTGCACAACGCCGGTGTTTCGTTTAAATTAATTCGTATGATTAAAGCGATGTATGAAAATACGAAGGCTAGTGTATGGACTGGTGAAGTGGTATCGGAATGGTTCGAAACATCTTCGGGGATGAAACAGGGATGTGTGTTGAGCCCTACGCTATTCTCTTTATATATAAATGACTTGCCAAATTTTGTGGGTGGGGGAATAGATCTAGGAGGAAGTGTAGTAAATGTTCTCATGTACGCTGATGACATTGCGCTAATAGCTGATTCTCAAACACGTTTACAAGAAATGATTAACTTATTGGCAAAGTATAACAAATTTGTCGATAAATTTGTCGAAATCAAAAGTTATAATCTTCTGTAAGGGAGGGCGCCGAAGACAATCAGAACAATGGTTCTAAGAGGAAGTTGAGCTGGAGGTAGTTAAAGACTATAAATATCTGGGTATTATTCTTACGCAGAAGTTGTCATGGCAAAAGCATTTAAAAGCAAGATTCCAGATGGCGAGAAATGGTATAAATAGTGTATGCAGCAACCTTATAGGATGTAAGGAAGTCCCTCAATCAGTAAAAGTATTTCAAGCTGTGTCAAGAGCAATATAATGCTACGGTGCTCAAGTATGGGGGTATATCCAATATGATATAGTAGAGAAATTATTAAGGTTTTTTATAAAAAAATTATTGGGTCTACCTAAAAATACTCCTAACTTTATGCTTTTAACAGAGAAAATGTACATTCATACACTCAAATTGCACACATATTATATAGTCAAGGTGCTGAAACTTCCTAGTAATCGCCTTCCAAAAGTATAAGCTGAAAAAATATTAGAAAAGGAAATATCTTGGTGTGAAGAACTCAACCATCTGGCGGATAGGTTTGATCTTAATATTTCATTCAGCGATACAGTCAGTTAACAGGGTTGTCTAAGGTGAAGGAACTATAGGGTGACCGCGACTAATTTCGTAACATGTTGCCGGATTTGGATAATTTAGTTAGTGCACTACCTCTGCAACTTTTGAAATTGCTTTGTTCGTACGAGCAGCATTCTTCGAGCCGTATATATGCAGACACTAAAAAGCAAAAAATTAAATTCTTTTTTAAAAAAAATTTGAGCCGACTTCACAAAAAGTGCTAAGAAGCATAAAATAATTTTTCATTTTATATCTATTACGACATTTTGAAGTCGGTGCAATGCTTTTTATGCTTTTTAGCACTTTTTGTGAAGTCGGTTAAATTTTTTTTTAAAAGCTATTTTATTTGTGTTAACCAACATTATTAAAACAATAAGATAATATTTCTTTAAATAAAACTGTATGAATTGCTAGGTTTTAGGTACCCAATTAATTAGAAATAGCATGGAAAGAAATAATTTCTCTGGTAAATACATTATGCATATTACTCTTAAATTCATGATATAAACAGGTCAAGTACAATAAAACCTTAATATACAGAAAAAGTGAAAGTTTCGTAAGAAGATTTTTCAAGCGAATATGAAAATTGATCGAATATTCCGTCATCGTTCTATCAAGTGGTAACATTAAAACAGTTTAGAAAATCTGATGATGTTAAATTTAATATGCAAATAAAATATTTTATTCAGAAGCAATTAAAATCAAATTATATTTAAATACTTGTTAAAATAATGTTTTTTTGAACATAACGCTATAGCTATGGAATATGCTTAAACAAACATTTCTTGTTAAAAATAAAATCCAAAAAGTATAAAAATGATTAGACAAGACCACTTATTTGTAAAAGGATGACATTTATTTTGGGGCCATCCATAAGTTACGCAACATGCTTTATGGAGGAGAGCTCATTGAATTTGTTACGACGAGAGGGGGGGGGGGGGGTCTTACTTGCGTTACGTATAAAAAATTATTTGTAGCGAGCATTTAAAGTAAAAATGTCTTTTCATGTAAAATTTTCGATTTGGTTGAATGAATACTTGACGGGCTGAGAGTAAAAGGTTCGGACAAAAGTGGCTTAGAAAATGTTCCGCTCAAAAACGAATCGCGTGAGATTTCGAGCAAAAACGAATCGTAGAAAATTTCCGGGCAAAAACGATTTAACAACAAAAAGTAATGCAAAGTTAATGCAGTTAAGTAGTCACTTAAGAAACCACGTTTCCATGGTTTGAGCTCAGATTAATTTGAAATGTATAATATAATTATAAGATTTAAAAAGAATTTCTGTTCTTCACTTGTGGAAACCAAAAGTTAAGCCGTTTTTTACATATTTCTAGAAACAGTAGTTAAATTGAAAAAAATCAATACTGAATAAAAGGAAAGTTGTTCTAACACCTTTACAATGGTGACATAAAAAATGTTGAAAATTCAAACAGATATTACCTAATGCTTCATTTTCTAGCCAATCTAAGTTCCGCATATTTCATAAGTGCGCACACCAAATTCCGTTTGATCCGGATGTATTTTAAGTTCGAACAAAACTCTTCACTTTGTTTGCATAACAAAGAGCCTGCGTGATCGGATGACGCAGAAATGCTAAAAAAGCACTGAGCTAAGCGGAATGGCGCGGTTGAACGCAGACAACTGTTCGTTCTTCTTCTTATTTTAGCTTTAGATATAAGCTCTAAACCAACTGTCTTCAACATGACCTCAACCAACACCTAACCAATTGGTTTTCCCAAAAAGCAGTTAAAGAAGTCATTAATTACCGTTAAACGTTCGGAATGTGCTCTCACATGGTAAAGAGAACTTTCGAAACATTTTTTGTTAATGGGATGTGAGGGCAATTATTGTTTAAGCCAGCGCTCTTTTGAATCCGGTCTTTGGTTATGAATGGCGGACTTCATTCATATTTGGCTTGGAAGTGAAGGTGGTGATGAAGACGGACCAAAGATGAAGAGATTGTAGATTTCGACCCACACTTATAAACTGTTTTCATTAAGAAAATGAAATGATTGAGTTAACTTCCTAATTAGCTTTTAATACGAACCGAACGTTTAAATTGCAAGTATTAACATAAAACATGAAAAATTGTAACATAATATTCGAGAGCGCAGCAAATATTTGCCTAGGTGGTAAGTGCAATATCTGACATCCGTATTCGTACATTAACCTAATATGGAAATTATTTAAAGCATCTTCAAGAATGATATTAAGGTGTTATTTCAACTCAACGATGTACAACTGAAGGACAATTTACTTTGAAACGAATTAATAACTTAAAACAAAAAACAATCATTCTTCGGAGTTTGGAATGTTCGCGAAGAATAGTGAATTTTCGCAATTATGATACCCGGAAGCAAGATCTACCTGAAAACTGGAGTTGAACAGGCAGACAAATATAACTTACCAGAATCGAGTAAATTTTCAATTTCACTGGATATTAAACACATTACGATATTCGGCCGGTGATCTTTCGTTTATTTGTTTATTTGTTCAAAACAGGTTCGTCAAAAACTAACTAATACAGGAGTATACAAAATTATAATTAAAACTAAAAATAAGAAGTTAACTGCAGGAAAGCAGTCAACTCATATCGCCCGCATCAACCTAGGCGCTGCCTGAGCAAGCACTTTAAGCGGAGCCTAGAGAAGTCCATGTCGAATTCGGCAAAATGTTGCAATTCAGGCGAGTTTATCGTTCCCTGCAATAAATCGAACAAAAATACTATTTTAGCAATATTACGCCTCTTCTCGAGGGAGTCGAGAGAAATGAGACACAGACGATCGGGGTAAGAGGGAAGAAGCAAAGGATTAATCCAGGGAAGTCCACGGAGAGCAAACCTAAGGAATCTGCGCTGCACAGCCTCGACGTGATTGACGTGAACGGCAAAGTAGGGGGACCACACAGGGCTGGCGTATTCCAGAAATGGCCTGACGAATGTGCAGTAGAGAAGTTTGGTTAAGTAGGGATCATCAAGCTCCTTAGACCATCTTTTAACAAAACCCAACATCGAACTGGCCCTAGCAACGATCGAGTCCACGTGGTCGTCGAAAGCAAGACGAGAGTTAAGGACCACGCCTAAGTCCTTAATCCTGTCAACCCAATCCAAGACAAAACCATCGACAATGTAGTCGAAGAGGAAAGGGGATCTTTTACGGGAAGAGGTCATAACGGTGCACTTTCCGGTGTTTAAAGGAAAGCGGTTGCGCGAACACCAGTCACAGAATGAAGCCAAGTCTGAGTTCAGAAGACTGCAGTCTGATTCACAGGTAACAGTACGAAAAATCTTAGCATCTGCGTAACACAGAATTTTGCTGTTAGACAGCAGGAGCGAAACATCATTAATGTATATGATAAACAGGAGTGGGCCAAGGATACTACCCTGAGGTGAAACTACTACCTTACCTTACTACTTCCCTACCCGAAATAGGACTCGCTGTGTACGACCAGACAGGTAAGAGGACAGCCAGTCGACGAAGCAATGAGGAATCCCGAGAATAGACAGTTTATAGATTAGGATACCATGGTCAATCCGATCGAAGGCCTTACTAAAATCTGTAAATACACAGTCCACCTGCTTACCGGCTTCGATGGTCGGCAGAGAATAGTTAACAAGTTCAAGGAGGTTTGTAGTCGTCGATTTTCCCTTAAGGAAGCCATGCTGGAAAGACCGCAAAAAAGGACTACAGTGGAATCGAAGTACGTCACTGACAAGGGACTCAAAAACCTTCGCAGCATGACATTGGCTGGCAATCGGACGATAGTTGGAAACGTCAGATTTACTGCCCTTCTTATGGAGCGGGATCAAAAGTTCATTCAAAGTTCGGGGAAACGGCCGGAACGCAGGGACAGATTAAACAGATAACAGAGAGCACCCGCAAGAGGCAGTTGGCATCTCTTCAAGAAGCAAGCGGGAATACCATCAGGACCGCTCGAGAAGCCGTCTGCCAAATTAGATAGATGTTCAGCAACACGTGCGTCGTCAAATACTAAATCCTTAGGCTCAAGGGAAGTAGGCGGGAACCGCGTCAAATGGGCAAAGTCAGGGGTGGAAATATCACAGGTGGAATCACAGAAAGAAGTTCGGAAAAATTAGCAATAGTGAACGAATCATCGCTCTCACAGTCATGGTACCTCATGGAATTGATGAACCTCCAGAACTGTTTAGGATCATTACGCAGCGTAGCTCTCATGTTAGACAAGTATTCGGCATAAGAGTTCTGTATCCGGGCGGAGAAACGCTGGCAGAGCTCAGAATAAACCAAGTAGTCATCATGGCATCCAGAAGCACAAAAACTCTTCCAAGCTTTACTTTTTAAGTTCCTAAGATGTCGTGAGGTGCGGTCAAGCCAGGGCCGAAACAAGTGAGGTGAACCCGATCGAGAAGTGCCGACGGAACAAACAGGGTAAAACAAGCGTAAAGGATATCGTAAAAAGCGCTCACAGCCAGGTCGATATCGCACTCCGCCAGCACGCTCGACCAACCACAAGAAAGAAACCAGTTATTCATAGACGTGAATCAGCCCGTTCGTCCTATAACGTTTGATTTTGAAAGCAGTAGTACATATTATAAAAGGCAACGTCTCCCTGCTTATCCGCCTTTCCGTTAGTGCGCTTATAGATCAAAAACTACTATACGATTTACATGCTCTTTATTTAGTTTATAGATATGTACTCCGCACAGGCCTTAGTATATATTTTATTACGGTAAGTAACAAAGGAATAATCAATGACGATTTTAGCGCAGCAAGTTCGGTATTTATTTTCTTTCGGTTTGAAAAATGCCCATTTTTCGTACCCAGATACTCGATCGAGTTTGGGTAAATTGCCGCACAAATGGGATATAAAATTAAAGGAAATTCGGTAACAAATCACTTCGCGAAATTTTTTCTCTGACAAAGTAAATTTGTCGCTGACTTTTTTCTTGCGAATTTTAACAGTGATGCGAAAACAGTGACTTTGTCACCAAATCTGGTTTTTTCGAACACCTCGCTTGTAACAGATTTTTTTACTGCGACACGTCTAAAACTTGGTGATTTTTGACATCCATCGGGGTGACATCTGGTGACATTAAATGTTCTCCGATTTTTCTACGTTTTAATGTAAATATTCCGTGTCTCTTGTTGTTTTTGACAATTTTTGCACATATTTGCTAGGCTACCACTTAATCCAATTACAGCTATACCATAATATGGGTCAATCCATATCAAATCAACCAATGATGGTTGCTGATAAAATTTATTTATTTTTTAGTTTTTTTACCAAAGTTTGTACTATGTAGATAAGTATATCTATATCTGAGTACAGAGAGTTGAAAATTGAGGTCTGTGCCACAGATTTTTTTTCGTGCACAAACTTTCCGTGTAAGTACTTACTTTTATGGTGGGAGAAAAAGTGTACACAAACCAAAAAATCGGGGGAACATGTTTCGTGCAAACTCCTAAAAATCAAGAAGAAGAAAATTCTCGAAATACACGGAATCTATTTAAACTTCTATTATAATTTATTTCTACACTTGCGGTCAAAAAAAACTTCACCACTTCAAATTTATCGAAATAAGAGTAGACTTTCGGAAGTCGAGTTTCCTTATCTCGATTTTGTTCGATGACAACGTACAGAGTCAGTTATAGTGGAAAATTACCTACTGAATACGAAAAGTGCTCTTCTGATACCAAAATATTCCTTAATGACTTACTCACCTGTGTGGTGCGATTTTTATGACCGCGAGAGTAATTATAAATTATTAATCTTATCATTTTAATCACCATATTCTTCTTTATTAATAACTTTGTTCAATAAATTCACTATGAAACAGTCACTCAACCTAACCTCACTTTCTAAACAAAAACACCGAACAGTTGTTTGTACTTTTGCAAGAAAAATTTGCCGGTCATGCAATGTTTGGGTAATTTCGTGCAGCAGGGAAATATGTGACGCCGATTTTTTCTCCGCCATTTTGCCTGACACCAAACGTGATGGAACACATAGTGTGTAAGTCCGTGCACATGCGGGAGATGCTTTGAGTTTTTTTTTTGTATTGGTGCGTCGGCCTACTTTGCATTTTGCAGAGGTTTATGTTAAACGCTGTAACTTTTTGGTTTTTAAGATATTCAGTTCAAACAAACACCATGTTAAAGAGCATATAATCTACACTATTCTCTATAGCTCTGGTGGATCAGAGTGGTCTCTGCTGAAATGTGGGCACGTGTGGAGGCCAAGCTGCCTAAGACGGTGATGGAGCACCTTTTAGCCAACCACGGGGAGTAGCTGCCCTGCTTCGATTTCTCGGAGACAGTTAGAGGTTTCCGGGTTATCAAATGTGAGGACAGTTCTCCCTTCAGCTTCAAGTTATGGAAGTGGGACTTAACATCGTTAAATACAGAGTTCTACACTACTCGCAGAATAACTGAAATTTTTAAAATTGGTAAACATAAATTTACATTTTCTGTACCGTTCGTAGACAGTATGTTACACTAAATAAATTATTTTGAAGTAAACCAAATCTTTTTAATTTCTTATGTGTATACAGGATTATAATTAGTTGAAGCAACTTTATATTTTTTACACATCAACAATTCTGGTCGTTAGTGAAAACACGCTATTGTAGTTTTCTAAACTTAATGATATAACTACAGAAAATTTCTGAATTCAAGGTTGGTTTTTATGCAGATCATCACATTGAGAATACATTACATTACAGCGAAATAACTTTAGATGAGTTCCTTAATGTGTTCAAGGAGGCAAATTATAACAAGGGACCGGGTTATGTCGGGATGACTTATGAGTTCTTTAGGAACTCTTCCCTAAACTTTTTAAATATGTTAGTAAAAGCCTTTAATAATATATACGAAAGCGACGATCTACCTGAAAGTTCCTATCTCTATCGTATTCTTTAGTTATTATAACAGAGATTCAAACCAACCTGAGAACTTCAGAGGTCTTTCTTTTATAGACTCGACTTTTTGCACGGGTTTGACGTTCGTGTCGCATTGTTGTTGCCGCGTTCCGCTACTTTGTCGCCTTGTTACGCTCTGCCGACAAGTAGCTGGGAGGAAGTAGTTTGGGCATCATAGTTTTGGGTCGTGACATTTCGTTGCCGCACTACTATCTGATCTCTACGATTACGACCTGGGTCAGAATAAGACCAACATTCCATTTGCTATGAAATGGACCTGGTACAATGAATTCTCAGCAATTCCGAAAAGATTGAAACCTGAATTATTAGATTCGATGAGCAGTAATGCTCGAGGTTTAACGGATAATACAGGACAGCTTACAGTTCTTGGAGGCATCATTGATACTTATGAGAACACTGCATGCGGAACGAGCCTGGGCAATAGCCAACTAACACACATGTGCACTTAAGAACCACTTCGTTTCCAATTAAGAAAGTGCCAAAAGGACCAGCACCTGTTAATGTAGGGATAGTAGCAGGGACTAGCTACGCCCAACAGGTAAGTGGTAGCACTAGGAAAAGTTCTAACATTATTATTCAGGGTAGCTACGTGACTCCACGTCAGCCTCCGGCTGACTTGGGTAAGTCTCGGCCTAAGACAGTCGCGGGGCTTCAAGGTCTTTTTGACTGTCAGTGGCAGGACGAACAGTATGGTATGCACTTTGAGCACCTTCGAGGATGCACACAAAGTGCATACCTGAAGGCCTTGTCACTGGTGGTCCCGTTGGAGAATATTTTCTCCTTCGGACTGGTTGGCCGCGGTATGGTGGAGGTCTATACCACCACAATCGACGCAGCCACTAAGCTGATGCTTGAGGGCATCGACGTGGGTGGTAGGCACCTCCAGCCTTACCCGGTCTCAGTCCCCCTCTGGGCCAGGTCGGAGGATCTTGAGGCCTTCTTAGGAAGGTTCGGAAAGATCCACGGCAAGGTCCGGGCAGTACCACTCAGAATTGGGGACGAGGGACTCGGCCGTGGCATCTTAAGTCTAAGCCGTGAAGCACACATCACACTGAACCAGGGGTGTGTGCTTCCAGATGGCTTCTACTGGAGTGTTGCGGGATCGATGACCTGGATTGAGGTGAGCACTGAAGCGAAATGCCATGCTTGCCATCAGGCAGGGCACTTTATCGCGGAGTGTCCCAAGAGGCTCAGGAAAGTGGCTGAGGCCACTGTGGAGGAAACATCTGCCCCAGCAGAGGTTTCCAAACCAGTGACTTCGCCCAGTGCTGCGCCTGCCCTCTTGGAGCAACCTGCCACTAAGGTGTCTGAGGAGCCACTCCCTGAGGCAAATCCGACGCCGGCTGTAAACAGTGCCACTCCAACACGGGAAAAAGTAGACTCTTCGGACGAGGAGGTTACAAGTGGTAGCCAAAAGAAGAAAAAGAGGAGGATGAAGAGGAAGACGAAGGGAAAGCCTGACCAGGAGGTGATGCCACCACCGAAGAAGGCAGTGAGCGCTGGGAAGGTCTCGGGGGAAGAGGCTACACCTTGCGCTCCGAGTGCACCATCAGTGACTCCAATGGAAGTCACTGAAGTTCTCTCGGACGTAGAGGTTGTCTCTGCTCTCGAGACGGCCGGTTCAACTCAAAGCGGCTATGAATCGTGTGGAAGTTCCATTTCGATTAGTAGCCGCTTTGAAGTGGATCCTGCTTTGGTGGAGGTCCCGAGGGAGAAGTTGCACTCGCTCCTCGATAGCCTTCATTATAAGAAGAGTTCGGACAGGATCCTGACCATTCTCAGGCGTGAGCTTGGAGATCCAGCCAGGATCCTGCCCCAACTGAAACTCCTCATGGATGAGGCCAGAAAGAAGGCCAAGTACAATGAGGTGTCGAGGTGTGAGCGCCTCTTCAATAAAGTCTCGGGGATCCTTGAGGATCTCCAACTGGACAGGACTCTTCATCATTAGAGTCGTACAGTCATTGTCTGAGTTCTTGCGATTTCTGGAATGTGTAGGATAACATCGATAAATGCAGGGGGCTTAAGTGCACCCACTAGACTACACAGTATTTTTGAAGACATAAAACAATGGAACACGGACATTGCACTTATACAGGAGACAAATTTTACACATGACACATTTACACGTCTTGAACAAAATTCCAATTTACACAAGGGTTACACAGTGTTTGCCACAGAAACACCCCGTAGAGGTTCCGGTGTGGCAATTGCTGTGTCCCACAGCTTTACACTGATGTCTCCTGTATACACAGACATCTTCCCAGGTTTCGCATCTTCCTTGGATTTTGTCTTAGGGGCAAAACGCTAAAGGTAGTAAGCGTGTGCCTGCCGCATGACCAGGATACTGCAAGACAGGTGTTGGACTCAATCCTGTCGCATATTACGAACGTCGGTGGTGAGGTTATCCTTGGTGGTGACTTCAACTGCACACTAGATTCTTCAATCGATCGTCATTCTAGAGTTGAATTCAACTCGGTGAACGCCGCGCGATTATCGAGCCTAGTCAGACATAGCAACCTTGTGGATGTCTACCGTTGGGTTAATCCAACGACTAGGTCATACACAAGGGTTTCCCGAGATGTCCAGGGTAGCTTTTCGGGTTCGAGGATAGACAGACTTTACGTCTCGTCTAGCCTTCTTAACTTTTTCGTTAGTGTCACTCATGAAGTGTGTTCATTAAGTGATCACCTTCTTGTTGTGGCGTCTAGCACTTTGGTCGAAAAGCGAACTGCTTACTGGATTTTCAACAATAACTTGTTGAATTCAGAGCAGTTCATCGAAGAATTCATTCAGTTTTGGCACCAATGGCGTGATAACAAGAATATTTATTCAAACCTTAGCCATTGGTGGGATGTTGGAAAGCTTCATTTATCGAGACGAGATTCAATCGGAGCAGATATCATGCATCGAGTTTGACGGCCGAAGTCACCCGGATTGGTACGCTTCTGCCCGCGCAACCAGAGTTACTCGCACAATACGAGAGACTTAAAGAACGACTGACAGCACAGAACTACAAGCATAGCTTGGAGTTTGTGCTCAGAAACCAGTCGCGCTGGTTGCGAGAGGGCGAGTCTCCGACCGAGCAGTGATGCCACTTGGATACAAATGTATCCATTTAGATACATTTTTTGTAGAATTTTTATTTTGGATACATGGATACTTTTTTTCCGCAATGGATACATTTTCCCTTAACGTAGTGAGAAAAATTTAAAAAAGCGTTTTAACTTATGAACATACGACGGCGGCAAATCTATTCCATTTCATTATAATTGACTAGTACTGTTGACTAGTATTTTTTGGAAGAAAAGGCCTTGGGGAGATTTCTGCAGTACTGGAAAAGAGGAATTTTTCTCGTATAGGGGACGAAACTACGGATGTAACTACGTCCAAAGCCCTTGTGCTAGTTACAAAGGTTTTCGATGAAACTAGCTCTTGTGTTCATGAAAGATTTCTGGGAATGTTTAAACTAAGAAAAGCTTTTAAATAAAATTAAATCTTAATTTACATATGAGGTTTACGAATTTTATTTTATACCACCTTGAAAGTTGTTGTTTTGCAAAGAATTTTATTCAAACTTATTTGGCAGGACAGTTTGGCAGATACCAATTATGGTATCTGCAGTAGGAAAATTCAAGAAGAGCAGGTACATTTGCTTGCTATCGAGCATTGTGCATGAGTGAATTAAAAAAAAGTTGTTAATACTCCTACAATAATATAATAATGGGTAAAAGTTAATAAAAAATTTCAAAAAAATTTAAAATATATTTACAGCTTCCGTTACAAGTGTGTGAAATATATTTATTTAAATCGTTATTTTTTAGTTATGATATTATTCATTGTGATTTTGCAAGTTGTATCATAAAAGTAGAAGTGGATACATTTTTGGGTCACTGGATACATTTTTTCGGAAATTTGGATACAAAATAATTAAGCTCGGCGGCAACACTGCGACCGAGTACTTCTTCCAGACAACTCGACGTCGTACCGCTTCTTGTGAAGTAGACTCGATTCTTGCCGAATCGGGCCAGATCCTATACGGAGAGGAACTTGCGAATTATATTCGCAACTACTACACGCGGCTTTATGCTGCATCGACGTTGCCAACATTCTCGTCCAACGATGAATTCTTTCATCATGTTCCTACTTTCTCTGATGATAGTAGAGAATTCCTGGACAGAACGCTTACTCTCGATGATATGCTTACCGCAACGAAGGATCTTCGACGTCATACTTCTCCTGGTTATGATGGTCTAACTCCAGAATTCTTTGTTCGTTTTAGGAATCTTTTGATTCCGGACCTTTTGGATGTCTCTAATTCTGCAGTGGTTGGACATACCGAATTTCCCTCAAGTTGGCGGAGATCCGTTATGCGTCTAATACCTAAGAAGGGGGATCTTCAGAGGATGGGAAACTGGAGGCCAGTTACTCTGTGTAATGTCGACTACAAAATAGTTTGCAAAACACTGGGAACTCAACTTCGCTCAGTGATTGCCTCAGTAATACACCCGTCACAGTCCTACTGCATTCCAGGTCGTAGTATCTACGACAACATCGCCGTAGCAAAGCATCTTTTCGCCTACCATGAAAAAACTGGTTCGCAAATGGCCATGATCTCTTTGGATCAAGAAAAGGCGTTTGATAGCGTCTCACATGAGTATCTACTGAGAGTGCTCGATAAATTTTAGCTTCCGTCCACATGGATTGAGATCATCAGTGGTCTGTATAGAGATTCAGTGATTCTCATAAAGCATAATGGGCATATATTATCTCCAATTCCGTTTCGTCGGGGTATCAGGCAGGGATGCCCGTTGTCAGGAATGCTTTATGACTTTTCACTGGAGCCGCTGCTAGTAAATCTTCGTCAATCGTTGAGACAATATTCAATTCACTTACCATACACTACTATAAGGCCACTTATTCTAGCGTATGCGGACGACCTGTCTATATTTGTAACGAAAGATGATGTATTTCCAGTCGCTCGTAGAGTTTTCGAACAATATGAGCGATTAGCGGGCGCTAGGGTTAACCTAAGCAAAAGCCAAGGCCTATGGTGTGGGAGGTGGCGGAATCGAACAGATTCTCCCCTTGGCATACAATGGACGAATACTTGCCTGAAATATTTAGGTGTATATGTGGGGCTCGATGGTAAAACATATAATAGCCGCATGGCTCTGAAGAAACTCTCCGGAGCTGTGAATTCGTGGCGGACTAGACTGCATCCACTTTCGCTGAAAGGACGTGCGGTCGCTGTCAATTATTTGATTACCTCGTCCATCGTGCATCTGTTAAAATCAGAGTGCTTCAAAGAAGGCTTCGTAAAACTTTTACAGTCGAAGGTCGTTGACGCCTTCTGGGGAGGAAGACGATGGGTCGCTGAAAGCACGCTCTGCCGACCAGTAGCGGAGGGTGGTTTGGGTCTTACAGACATGGTCGTGAAATTTCGTTGTCTTCAGGTACGGGCATTCCAACGAGTGTTCTGTCAAAGAGATAACTTAATTTCGCAGCTGTGGGTAAGTTCTATGGGGGGTAGCGGCGCAGGGGAGCACTACTATCTGCTCTCGGTTCGCCCACCATATCCGCATGACTGGTCCCAGGACATGATCTCCACGATTACAACCTGGGGCAGAATAAGACCAACATTTCATTTGCGATGGAATGAACTTGGGTACGGGGATTTCTCAGCAATTCCGATCAGGTTGAACCCTGAGTTAGTAGATTCGGTGTTTAGTAATGCTCGAGGTGTAACGGCCGATACAGGACAACTCACAGTTCTTGGAGACATCATTGATGCTTCTGGGAACACACTTATACACCCCCACACAACACAATTACACGAATTGGTGGATACAGCCCGAGAGCGTTTTAGTCGTCTCTCTACTAGGGAACCTAGCACTGAGGTGATAAACGCATTCGTAACGAATCGACCACTGCACACGACATTCAGTACACTCACTTCACGTAGGCTGCGCGAGCTCTTCGTAGGAGTAAATCCTACGGATACCTTAGGGGTTAATAGATGGCGCACACATCTTGGGGTGGACTTGGGAGTAATGGGGACCATAACTAGCAGAGTCATCTATAGTTATCCGTCCAATTACAGAGACTCTGATGTGGCATTCAAACTGCTCCATCACAGCCTCGTGCATCCAAACCAGCTGTCACATATCGATCGAAGAATTCAAAGAGTCTGCACGGTTTGTGGTGGTGAAGGAACCCTGTTCCACAGATACTTCACATGCCCAACCTTGTGCGACATTAATAATCTTGTTCGCGATATGTGCCAGCATATCTGCCCGACATTCAGCATTACAAGAACGTCGTTTTTACTGGGGCCAAGGACATGTAACCAGGTAAATTGCTTGATAAGCTTTATCTTAACACTTGCTAAATCGACAATTCATCTGTACTGCATGCGGATCGAGCCTGGGCAACAGCCCACTAACCCACAGTTTCACACACACACGCTTAAGAACCACTTCGTTGCCAGATTGAAGAGGCGATTTCGCCTAGTGTTCATGGCAACGAAGGCCGACACATTCAACTGCATCTGGCAACCTTTATCGTCGGTGCGGAACGGAAGCCTCGTCTTTCACTGGGAATAACAGGCCGCAGACTTGCAGCAGCTTGTCCACGAAGCTTCTCTTCGCTTTGGTATTGCTGCAAGTGCTGCGGGAAGGACAAGTTGGAATCGTAGAACTGGGAGGATGATGGGAGCAGTTTGCAGACGTCAATGACTCTGCAGACTGGTCCCGCGGGACTGTAATAGGTTCGAAATCTTTGTGCGTTCGTTTAGAACATGTTTGGATGAGTGCTCCCGGAGGACTAGAAAAGTGGCGAACGGCTCTACGGAGAGGGCATTTTCTTGGGAGCAGTGGTTCCCGAAGTAGGAACTTCGCCCGGTGCTGCATCTACCCTCTGGGAACACTCAGACAACCATGTTCTAGTTTGTTTTTTTCGGTTTCGGTTCATTTTGTTCGTTCGTTTTAGGTTAAGCTCTAGGTTTTGTTTCGGATTCTTTTCAAAATTTTCCTGAACTTTTCTTAGAGCTGGCACTCGCTTGGAGGCATTTCAAAATTTCTTTGTATATTCTTTTTTACAGGTTTTGCCTTCAAGTTTTAGAGTCCTTTTTATTTAACCTATTTACAGAAACGTAGTATATTGAGTCATTTTTGTTATGTTCTTTTTGTCCTTATTACTGTGTCTTTTTAATGTTTATGTGATTTTTAGGGTAGCTAGTTTTTGTAGGATTTTTACGCTTTATAACGATTGTGCCAAATAAAGAGCCATATATACATAAAAAAAATTATGTTTCATAAATAATCGATTTATTATAATATGAATCTGCAAACTCTACTGAAAAATTCGAAATAATTGTTGGCTTGTTTAAAAAGCGCAATCGAATAAGCATTGTGAATTAACTGACTAAATATCCACTTGACCTACAAATTATAATTTCAGCAGATCATCAAGCCTCTTAAACGCAAATTCCCTTTGTACACGTGTGCAAATGAAAGAAGAGACAATGTAATCTACTTCAAATGGCGCCTGAATTTGGGACGCTTTAAGTTATCACGCTCACGCACAATTTTCGCATAAATTGTCACGAAAACGTACCTTTTAACTCACCCTGCAGCGAGCGTTCATTGCTTGTCGTACAAACAGTGGATTTTTATGAGTTGGAAACAGCTTTTATCGCTGACTTCCTAAGCACCCGTAGTATAGGCACCTTCGATTTATCTAAATGTCAACGAACGCTTCCCAGTTGATAAGTTATGAGGCAATCCTTTCTGGACAAAACTAATATTCAACTTTGGAAGGCAACATTCATGGCAATTTATGTCGTCAACCAAAGCTCGCGGTTTCCCTAGCACAAGTTTCCAGTCGTTGCGTATATCAATCGGAGTTGCGGTAGGGAGAACTACAAAAGCTAAAAGCACCGAAAGCTGCCACCCATCGACGACACAATGCTAAATTTATGTTCACGTTCAGGCAAACCGTTGCGATTTCATCGAACTGATACCCACCCAACCAAACCAGTAAAAAAAGAGGAGAAAAAACGAGAAGAGCTACGTCGACATTAAGCATATGGATAGGATGGACATGAACATGCCGTGCCGGTAAAACATGCGCCAAGCGGTATTCATTTTGCGGACATTGTGTCAATGATCGGCCTTGAAAGAAGTGAAGTAGGTCATGGCCTACGTTAACGCTGGATACACACACAACGGTATTCGAATTTCTTCACAGCGTCTTCATTCAACACGGAAATACTTCAGTACGCACACATTTCTGAAGAAAAATTTCTTCTCGTTTCGAACTCTGCACTCCCAGCCGCAAAGAAAGTTTTTGTGGAAATTTTCACTAGCGCGTGGATCAACACATTTGAATAGTCTGCTTTATCTAACTGGGCGAAAACGCTCGTTCCCCCACCGCGAAAACGCAGAGCTTTGATTTATTCAAAAGACTCCTCAACATACATATCTTTGATGAATAATTTTAATCTTTCACCAAGATGTGGTTACAAAGCTCCATATGAGCTTAATAGGAAACATTTTAACTTGGTTAACGTTCCAGATAAATTGGTTTTACATATTCAGTGTTGGGTAATACGAATGACATTTGGTGCTCTACTGCTCTGTCCATTTTCAACGTGCTCATCTAAGTTATTCATTGTTTGATTTAGGCTAAAATCAATATTAACATTTTGGTTTTTACTTGTTTTTTTATTGTTCCTTAGGGCTTGTTCACGAGTGCGATTGATTCGTGTCATATCACTTTCTGAATACTTTTGTTTCGGTTTGCGACGAATTTTCATCGTATGTACCTTCACCAGGTTGACAAATGAAAATTGTTTATAGAGGGTGTTTCAGATCTGACGTGCGGAAATGAGTGAGGTGATAGATCTCACCTGACCAAACACAAAATTGTACAGAGGGGGGAAATCTCAATCATTGGAAGTTAAAGGGTGATTCATAAATTCGAAATTTTTATTTTTATCTTTTGATCTATTCAACGCAGCGACATTAAACAAAAACTAAAAATCATCTATCACAATGACCTTTCCAAAATTCTCAACAATGTTGATCTAGGTAGGAGATTATTTTTGTTTATTTTTTTTGTTTATTTTTATATTTAAGCTTAATTATTACATAAAAAATACAAAATAACAAAATAAATACTACAAACTAAAATAAACAATAATTCATAACAGATAATGTAAGCTACAATATGAGCTATGATTATGATAAATATAAACTGGGAGGAAGGAGAATTAGGAAAGGCGATCAAGATGGGCGGGATAAAGATATAAGGCTTTGTGAAGGGATGATTTACTCAGATGGAAGTCAAAGGAGGGAAGGTCGTTGACTTTTCGAAGCATCCTGGTAATTGGTTCGCTTTGACCGTAGTTCGTGCGATGGCGGTCGAGTCGGAAAAGGGGAGTGGACCTAAGGTTGCGAGGGTTGGTATATATGGGTAAAGACTGCAGGATTTAAGGGCAGTCTATGGCACCAGCTAGTAGCTGATGAATGAAGAGAACGTCGGAAACATCACGACGTTTACGTAGGGGTTGTAATTCGATCAGTTTCAGACGGTCTTAATAAGGTGGAAGGTTAAATCTATCTACCCACGGAAGATCACGTAGAGCAAAGCGAATGAACCTACGCTGGACAGATTCAATTCTGTTAATGTGGGTTGTTTTCGTGGGTGACCAAACCTGGCTGGCATATTCAAGGAGAGGTCTAACGAAGGAAATATAGAGAGATTTGAAAACATAAGGATTGGAGAACTCTCTAGACCAGCGCTTCATAAACCCTAGCGCGGAGTTAGCTCTGTTAATTATGCTATCAATATGGGAACGGAAATTTAGTTCACTATCACAGATTATTCCGAGGTCACACAAAGAGGTAACGATAGGGACAGGTACGTTGGTTAAGATGTATGTTCTCGGGGTGGGTTTAAGACGCTTGCGGGAATAAGAGATGGACTGGCATTTGGAGACATTGAGCTCAAGAAAGTTTTTCATGCACCATGTGGAGAACGAATCGAGGTCATTTTGGAGAAGAAGAGAGTCGGTTGTGGAGGAGATATGTTTAATCATTTTCATGTCATCAGCATAAATGGACAGCTCTGAGTATTTTATGACACAATCAACATCATTAATTGTAAGGATTAATGGACCGAGGTGGCTGCCCTGAGGGACGCCGGAACGAGCGACAATGGGGTTAGAAATGGATGAGCTGAAAAGAATATTGCATTGACGGTTATTGAGGTATGATTAAATCCAGGAGATGAATCTGGGTGGGAAGCCTGGGCGATCAAGTTTAAACAGGATAACGCTATGGGAGATCTTGTCAAAGGCGTTACTAAAATCGGTGGCGATAACATCAACATCTTTACCGTTTTCCAGGGCACATAGTGTTTTGGACACGAATTCGGTAAGGTTGGTGGTTGTAGATCTACCTTTGAGGAAGCCATGCTGAGAGAGGGAGAAAATAGACTTACAGTGGAAGAACATGGAATCATAGACCAATTTTTCGAATAGTTTAGGTATTGATGATAATTTAGCAATGGGTCTGTAGTTGGATACATCGTTCTTGCAGCCTTTTTTGAATATGGGAATAACATAAGAGTTTTTCCATAATTGAGGGAAGACCCCTTGAGTTACCGAGAGGCGGAAAAGCAAAGTAAGGGGTTGAATTAGATGCATGGCACACTTTTTCAGAACTATGGCCGGAATGCCGTCAGGACCGGGGTGAAAGTTATCCGCAAGCCCGTTAATACTGGCGGCGATTTGTTCGGGGTCAGGGTTAAAAGATGTAAACGACGTTTGAGTGCATTTGTCAAAGAATGAAAAGTAGCTAAGGTCAGGTTGGAGCGAATCGTGGCTGAAAGATTTACTGAAGAAGTGTGCAAAGAGGTTGGCGATAACCTGAGGAACTGATGAAGAGGTATTCTCGAGCATTAGGGTTGAAGGGTAACCATTGGATTTCTTCTTAGAATTAATAAAGCTATAAAAGCACTTGGGGTTGGATATGAGGCTTGTTTCCATCCGTTGGAGTTACTCATGGTACAGGGTATCACAACGTTCAGAAAAAGAGGTGTAAGCCGACAAGTAGGAAGAATAGTTAGACTCAGTCTGGGTCAGAAGAAAAGTTTGCCAACGTTTATTTCTCCTGTTGCGGAGAGAGCGTAATTCTTTGTCGTACCAAACGGCGGATGAGGAGCAGTTTTTACGAGGAAGAAGAGGGATAGATTGTGTAAGGCAAGCGTGTATTTCCGAATAAAACGCCTCTAAAGCAACGTCTATTGGAAGATGTTGAGGGATATTGCCAATGTTGGAGTTGAGGAGCAAGTGATTTAATTTTTCAAAGTCGCCTTTACGAAAATTGAAGGAAAGAGAAGACTCGGAGCTTGAAAGGGCGTGAGGGTGTTCGTAGGAGAAAACGTGGAACAGGGAGGATGGTGACGATCGAGGGAGGTGAGGAGATGTTCGCTTTCCGCGACAGCCGAGTTAACTGGGTCTAAGGAAAAGATTAAGTCTAATTGTCTGTCCAGAAAGTTCCTGACTCCACTAACTTGAAAGAGACCAGAAGCAGAGAGCTGATCGGTAAAAAAGGCTTCTTTGGCCGAAGATGCGTTAAGGGGGACAAAGTGAGAACAGTCCTCAGACAATGACCATTGAATACGGGGGAGGTTAAAGTCACCCAATAAAATAAATTCATCGGAGGCGTTAGCGTTCTCAAGCAGGGTGTCGATCGTTTCAATTACGGGCTCGTAGGCTTCTATAGGTTTGAGAGGGACGAATATAACAACAAAGAATATACAGAATACACTTATTCAGTGTTAATTTGATACATACAAATTCAGATATTGAAGAGTCGGAGGTCTTAAACAGAGTGGCATCATAACGGTTGTGAGCAGCAATGAGAACCCCACAGCCTGGTGGGTCATTGTTGCCTACACAACTGTCAACACGGAAAATGGTATAGTTAGGAGGGAATAGTTCGTTGTCGAGAATTCCTGGTATTAGATTGGCTTCAGTTAAGGCAAAGATATCGTGCGGGAATTTGTGGGAGTTTAGGAAAACATTGGATGTTTTTGTTTGAAGTCCTCTGACGTTCTGGTAATAGACTGACAAGTTGCTGGGGAGAGGTACTTGATCGGAGACCGCTGGTGCATTAGGGGGGAGGTCAGAAATAGAGAAAGCGGAAAGGTTAGGAGCGAAAGTAGTTTAAGGAAGGGGATATTGAATGATTCGTGGTACTTAGTGAAAAGTTGATGTAAGACTGTTGTATCTGTGGGCAGGCCTTCTTGATGTATACTTAACATGACGTTGGTGCTGGTTTTACCATCAATACAGACGGAATTGGGTTTGTCGTGCAGATAGGCAAGAAATAGACGTACGTTTTCGTAAATGCGACGGTCCCGAAAACGGGACAAGAGGTATCGTCCATCGTTGGAATCCGCAGAGCGCAAAGTCAATTTAACTGTAGGTGGAATTAGGGGATCGATAAATGAGTTATGTTCGGATGCAGGAGTTTTGGTTAGCGGAAGTGGCGGGTTAGCGGAGGTAGAAGAAGTTTGAGAAGGGGCGATAGTGAAAGAAGATGATGACTTGCAATTAGGTGGGCATGCGGAGGAAGTAGCGGGTGCGTGGTTAGGTGTATACATAGGGGGGGGGGGGATAGACGGAAATCGAAGTAGAGGTGGTGGGGTAGTCGGAAGATGATGGCTTGTGGCTAGGTGGGCACTCGGAAGAAGTTGAGAGTGCGTGGTTGGGTGGATGCGCTGGATATACAGAATTCGAGACAGTGGTGATAGGGTTGTCGGCTGGGATGGATGTGGTGTGAGAATAAATAAAGTTAGGATAATTGATTCGGGTACTTAGTTTAAAGTCTGGAAATGCACCCATTTTGAATTGCCAATTGGAGTTTGGATCACTAGGTGCGGAAGAGTGATGAGAGATTATGTTGTTATACTAGTGCTAATGTTCTTACGATTAGGCTGAATACTAAATTTAGGTATGGGAGAAGGACGTTTGGAATTACTTTTGGGATAGTTAGTAGGATTTGGTTTATTAGAATTTAATTTAGGGTTAGATGCGGAGGGCTTAGGGTTAAACTTAACATACTTCCTAGACCAATTGGATATTTCGATAGTGCCGAGAGTGAAGATTTTGCTGGTAGGGTTACTGATGAGCCACACATACTTGTTCGGGATGGAGATCTTGATGTTAAGGTGGAATGAAGTATGGTCGTTTGATGAAGATGAGTATTTGCTGCCTAGTTTCTTTAATCTCTGTTCCCATTCCAATACCGTCCAGGTGGTGCCAAATTTGTTAATCGTAGGTGTGGTGGAAGTAGATTGGGATGATACTAGCGGAGAGAAATTGATGACGACACCAGTACCCGTCGCCATCTGGGGCACGATCGAACCAACAGTAGCATCAACATCTGGAGCAGGCTGCGCCAAGGAGGAAAGCGAGTTTGTGGGAACCACTTTCTCGGTTGATTGAGGTGGAGCTGCAGGAAGCACTTTCTCGGTTGATTGAGGTGGAGCTGTAGATGTTGAATCCCGGCGAGTGGGGCAGTTCTTATTCGGTGATGTAGTTCCTGAAGAAGCAGAATCCGAAACAGATGCAGCAATGGCGTCGAACGGATGAAAAGAAGAGCCGAGAGAGCCTTTTGAAGTTAAACACCTAAGATCAGAGGAGATTGCAGGTACAGTCACTTCCAAGAGTGTAAAAAATGTTTTGAAATTGTTATGTGGTAAAGATGAGAGTATTCATGTACACATGCTGCTATCAAGCGGTAGCATGAGGACTAGGCATGTGCGAAAAGTACGTACTCGTTACTTCGATACTCGTTACTGCGTGAAGTCCGAAGTAACGATATCCAGCTTTTAGAAGTACTCGTTACTTTACCCTTTAATAATGCCCAATTGGTACAAAATAAAACTGACACTTCTGTACCGGCTACTCATAATTTGCACTTCTTCGGATATCTACCTAGCATTCAAGTACAATTGAGTCGCAGCTACGTTTTTGTAGCGAATCTTTGTAAAATCTACAAATCCAGATGCATTTTGCTCCCTTTACTTGAGAATGAGAATTTGAAACTATGCTCTCCTCTTCAGGAAAAGCAAACTAATTAGTGGCTGCGCTCTACTTTTGAGCAGTGATTGATGGATGCAGGGAACGCAGCCAATGTGGCTGTCGATGTCCCTAATGGGGAAATGAATGGGATTGAGGGTTGCGAGCACAACCAAGAAGTTTTGCGCCACTTAATCGTGACTCACAACCAAAGAGATGTGGAAGGGTATGGGAATACCAGGGTGAGGGTAACAGTGATGTGCTCGCTTGGTCAGTGACTGATGAGGTTAGGGGGCCGCCTAGCTAGCCGTGTTTAGCTCGCCGGATCGGTGTGGGTTGTTGCCTCAGACTCTTCGGTATGCTCACCCAAATATCAATGCGGTCACTCTTAAAGTCCTGATGGACCCAAGACTATACCAAAAAAGGAAAGCTCAAACTATTAAGGGATTAATAGGAAAAAGGACAAAAAGGAATAAACGCAATCATGTCCCTGCTGAAAAGCAACCTCAGCCTCAAGTTGGTATGAGGCTTATAGACCTATCCCTCCCCAACCTATGAATGCACTTAGCCCATCATTTGTTACAGTCCCTTATCTCGGACAGTTGCGCGGAACTAGATTAGGAGAGAGAGATTGGGGGAGTTAGGGCTATCTACTCAGGTCTTCACTCTATTATGACCATCATAACCCAAAAAAAAGCATTCTCCGTCGCATAAGTGACCTGGGTCAGCGTCACTGAGGATTCAATTATTCAAATTATTCCAAAAATAATTGTAAAGATATTTACGGGCAAACTGGCAAAAGGGACTAATAATATTCTTTAATTTAATCCACAAGGCACAAGAATAATATTTAATGGTTCCAATTCGTAACTTGAAAGAACTTATTTGAGCAATTTCAATTCAACAAAAATCTCAAACTGTTGCATAAATTTGTATTTTAATTCCTCCTACGCATTTCAACTTATTTTTCTATTTTACAGATCTAATTGCCTTCACTGGAAAAATAATTCAAATATTATATAACTAGAAATATATAACAAATTTATTTACTTATTGTTAAAACGAAAAGAAAATGTGGAGCGATATAATAATTCATTGAATTTTATACATAGGCAAGTCGATTTGTAGACCAATCTGTTATATATATGTATTTTTATCTTCATTTTTTTGTTTTCTTGTACTTCACGGGTACTATTTATTCCTACTAATTCAATATTATTTAGATTTAAAACAAAACGTATGTCTTATTGGTGATATAATTTTAATTTTTTTAAAGTGAACGCATAACGTGAAATTATGGTAATTGTGTTCTGCAATCTGGTGTTTACAGGGTGTTTCAGATCTGACGTGCCAAAATGAGTGGGGTGATAAATCTCAACTAGAAAAACAAAAAAATTTATGGCAAGGGGGAGGGGCAATCTCAAGCGTTTGGGAGTTACAGGATGATTCATAAATTTCAGTTTTTCATGGTATGCACATTACTCTTTTATTTTTATTTCTTGATCTACAAAACACAGCTACATCAAACAAACGCTCAACAAGTACTATTCCAATGAACTTTCCAAAAATTTCAAGAGTTAGATCAGTAGCTAACTCCTACCATTGCAGGTATAGTCACTTCCAAAAGTGAAAAAAATGGTTTGCGATTACCTAAAATTTAGCATTTTCCCAAATTTTCTTAGAAATTCATGTAATTAGTATACCTCTCATTTATTTTTATTGCATTGCTCATCTTATTACCTTTCCAAAAACATGGCAAAGTAGACACAGGATTAGGAAAAACGCATCTTTTGAACTCCCTGAGTACCTTATTATTTTATTGCACTTTAGGTAAGAAATTCTTTAAAGAAACAAAATTTTTAAGATAAAAGGTCGAAAATGTTTGTTTTGGGTTAACAAGAAATTAATTTAATTATTGCTGCAGAAAAGTTATAAAAATGTTAGTTTAATTTTGTTTTATTGCCGATATTAGCTTGTGGTAGCCAGAATTTACACCCTTATATCCTGGCGTTCTGTTACTGTTCTCGTATCGGATGAAAATTTTGCTATAAAAAAGGGTCAGTCAGCAAGAATATCTACCATAGTTGAAGATCAGGTTTGGGTGTTTTTAAGCAAAAATTATTAAAAAATGGTAGAATTTACATTTGAGGAATACGCGGATATTATTTAAATTTTTTTTTTTTTATATATGATGTTGCCAAAGCTCAGGGAATGCCCTATGATGCTAAAGCACAGCCTTGGCAGGAAAGGAATTAAGGTTGGGGAAAATGGGTTAGGAGGTTGAGTGAAGGAGGTGTCGATGTACGCCCCGTTTGAAAGTTTCAGGCTCATAGGACGAGGGAAAAACAGAAGATGGTAAACTGAACTGTTCCACATTCGTGTTGTTCTGCTAAGAAAAGATTCCCGAAATTTGACGGTACGTCCAAATTTGACCCGTAGAGTATAGGGGTGGGAGCGACTTGTAGAGCTTGTATCACGCGTTGTAATGAGTCTACAAGGAATCAGGCTAGCAATTTCGTTAGAAAAATGGCCATGGAAATAGCGATAAAAAAGTGAGAGACAACCGACATTCCGTCGATGCTCCAGAGAGTCAAGGCCTTTAGAGATTGAGGAATCGCCAATAAGTTTAACAGCCTTACGCTGAACTTTGTCTAACGCGGACAATGCGGTGTGTCCTGCCCCTGCCCAAATATGGGAATTATATTCAAGTCTAGGCCTAATGTGGGACTTGTAGATCAACGCTAAGTCGGGTGGTGTGAAATATTTCTTACATCTCTGTAGAAAACCCAAACATTTCATCGCACTTTTAGCGATTGCAAATATATGATCAGTCCAGCTAAGATTGCTGGATATCTCAATACCCAAGATCTTTAGGGATGGTGAATTGGGTATATTCACTCCGTCGACTGAAATGGGTTGGGGGTGAACTGGGCGTTGTTTAAGGGACATTAAACAGCATTGAGTTTTGGATGCATTAAACGTAACACGATTTGCTCTGCCCCAAGCGAGCACCATAGAAATGTCCTTGTTTAATGATCTAAACATGCGTTCCCGATTGACTTCTGTAGCATTTCCACGTGAATTCATTACAGAATCAAATGAGTAGGCGAAATCAAGGGTGCTGTCGTCGGCAAAACTATGAATAGGATTGAGAGTAAGGGATAAGAGATCATTAATAAAAAGAAGAAATAAGGTTGGTGAAAGAACTGAACCCTGAGGTACACCGGCATTTATTTCGTAGGAATCAGATGTAACTCCGGCAATTACTACACGGATTGAACGGCCTGACAAAAAGCTCTCTATCCATTTAACGAGGGTTGGGTGCAGACCAAATGTTTGAAGTGTGGCTAACAGGGCAGCATGCCTCTATCAAAAGCCTTTGAAATATCAAGAGCGACGATTTCGGACTCACCGAAATTATGGAGACAACGATTCCAACGCTCCGTTAGAGCAGTTAGTAAGTCTCCGGTTGAGCGGCCAGCGCGGAAACCGTACTGGCAATCGTTGATAAGATGGTTATTTTCTAGATATTTCAACAACTGAGAGTTGATGAGTGATTCAAAAACTTTGGATATGATCGAGGTTAGTGCAATTGGTCTGTAGTTAGAGGGGTCGCATGCCTCTCCTTTTTTAAGTATCGGCTGGACATGAGCAAGTTTCCATACATTTGGAAATATTCCTGTTGAATATGACATGTGAAAAAGTTTGCGCAGAGGTTTAGCCAAAGCAGAGGCGCAGCATTTTAAAACAAGGGGCGAGAAACCATCAGGCCCAGTAGCTTTGGACACGTCGAGTTTCGAAAGTACTCTGAAAACATCCCGAGTGCGAAGTTGTAGCGGCTTTTGCCTACTAGTGCACTGTGATGGAGATGGAAGTGGCTGCGATGAAGGTGGCAAGTACGAGTTAGCAGCAAAATTAGCAGCAAACAGGTTAGCCTTGTCCAATGAGTCAGTAAAAACATTCCCATTATAAATGAGTGCTGGTGTTGACGAACAGGTGAAATTGTTCTTTACGGTTTTTACTAGAGACCAGAAGCCCTTACTACCCTTTTGAGTAGAAAATACCTTCCGTCTGATGCTCTGGTTTTATTACCCGTCTCTCTACACCCACCTTATTTCAGAATGTATCCTCATAGTGTCAATGGGAAATCATACTCTATACAACAAAACAGAACCATCCAAATCAGTCCACGCGTTATAAAGTTCGCCTTTGGAAAAGTATTAATTTTAGTCAGGCGTGCCATACCTCATTTGAGTGCCATTCAGACATTTTAACGCTGTCCGTGCCGTTACAGGCTACCAATGGACGAGTCTTATTTTTACTCGGGGACCGATAATATTTTCCGAGAAAGAGAAATGTCGGCGGCCAACAAAAATCCGTAGCCCCTAATAAGAAATAAAACTAGCCCATTCCTAGCCTGAAACATTTACGCACAGCGTTAAAACGCCTGAATAGTACTCAAATGAGGCGCGCTCGCCTGAATACAAATTATACTTATCCAAATACAGTCCGCTTCAAGCACGTGTCAATAATGGATGCGCGAAATATTCCAAAAGAAGCACGGTACACTCACAGTTTTTATAGACTAAAATTTAAAATGATATAAAATTATTTTCGTAGATTAGCTCATTCGAGACCAACGTATTAAAACAAAACTATCTCTAGTAGCCGGCAACGTGTTGCAGGCGTTTATTTTTCACTTTTTGTGCCTGTAGCGGGAGCGTGCATGCCCATTTGTTCACTATACGTACTAGGTATCGGTGCATATATCCTTTTAAAATATAAACATCTTTACTATTAGTTTTACTCAGTATTCCGATGGTTTTCAATGGATATGAGTAGAGTAGGCAACCTTCAAAAATTCCCAGAAGCCATGGGATGATCGTTGGATGGTATTTCTGCAGAACATATAACATAATCCCATCTGTTCCTGGCGATTTGAAGCGTACGACTAACTCAACCGCTGATTGCTGTTGAATTACCGGAAAAGTGCGGGCTCATGAGCAATTTCAGTGTCTCCTCAGTCGACCTTGTGTAAGTGCTATCACTTCGCACCAGAAAAGAAGGAACACTTGGGTTGCCTGTGAGAATTTCCTTTCGTTGGTCCCCTCAATAAATTCACAAAATGCTCGCCATGAAATACATACATATATGTATGTATGTATACTCGTAAGCTGTACCAATTGTAAGCCCAAATTCAGAAGTCATTCTAGAGAGCGAAACAAGAACTCTGTATTTAGATAGTTTACATACCAGTTGAATATGTAACGAATTCAATTAAATGTCAACAAGTAACGTATCAATTTGAAATTACCTAAAGTTCAGTCAGAATATCCACAGAATGTCCACATTAAATTAAATTCTACTCAAATAAATCACAAATAGTGCGATGTTCAATGTTTATTAAATTAAATTACAGATTGCAGTTTTAAATAATCTGTAAGCAATTAATATGGGCACACTCGGAATAATCGGGTTAAATTGAATTTACTGGCCAATATAATAGCGCACTTTGGTTAAATCCGCGGGAGCAATCTAGATCAATATTTTATTTTAATCTTTAATTTTTCAATTAGTCCGTGGATAGCCTCCTGAATCTTTAATTTATTTATATGGGAGTTATACAAATCTCCGTGCATAAGCCTCAAATGTATAATCCGGACATTAACTAGTGAACTAGAGAAGTTCCGACATTCCGGGCGCTGGCTGATATGATCACGATCAAATAACTGAGGCATGCTAAAAATAGAATTTAAAGTAGCACATTTTATAAATCGAGTCTGTGGAAAAGCAGGCTCGAAATGATGCCCATTCGATAGAGAAGTACTAAGCATCGTGAAATGAGCTGGCTACCTTCGTAGAGTATACGAATCCAGCCAAGTATAAATTGTCATGGAAAATACGGTCATGCGATTCGTAGACCTTTGAGATGCCTTTAGCTACATTCTGGTAAATTGGCAAAAATCCTACGATAGATTTATTACCTTCTTCATTCAAGATATTTCTGCGTTGAATGACAAGGTGTGCTTTTCCCAGATTTAATGGTAGATTAAAAACGGTGACACTAGCAATTCTGTTTATGATTGAAAGGGTGCGAATTACATAATAAACACAATTGCGTTTGATCTGAAGATATTAAGGGTAAACCAAAATACAAAGAGTTGACTATGATATGGAAATGTATTCGGTGTTAGTAGATAATATGTCTTTATAAAATGATGAAAAGGAACAACCTAGACCTTTTTTATTAGCCGACTTCCCAAAACAAAGAGGTTCATGTCTTGTCTTACTATTTTCAAGTACTTCATGTGCCTTACCTTGGCTTTCTATAGAATCTGATATGATATTCCTGGCTATGATTTACCACTCAATAAATTAACCTACTGCATACGAGGGTTGCTACTTAAGTTTTGAGATAGACAAGTATAAATATTATAATCGAAGATGGCTTTATTGTTTTTCAAAATATTTGAACCAATTTTCGAAGGACTTTTTCCACTTCGATTGAGGTACCTCCCACACATGTGATTTGAACCCATCAACCACTTCTTCAGGCGTCGAAAAACGTTGACCTCGTATTTTATTTTTAATCTGCGGGAATAAGAAGAAATTATTTGGTGCCAAATCAGGACTGTACGGCGGACCCATATAGTCGATTGTTGCTTAGTTTCGGGTTCATATGCTTAGATCCATAGTTCGTCGCCTATCACGATCTTATAGACGTCTTTTGAAGTCCCGCGATTGAATTTTTTCAATATTTCTTTGCACCAATTAACACGAGCATTTTTTTGAGCGATCAAATTATGCGGTATCCAATGCGAAAAATTTTTTTTTGGTGTTGCCATATCCCAAAACGTATACCTACATAAGAAAGTTTATAGTTTCAATTCAAATAAAATCCTAGGACTTGTTATATAATGAAAGATGAAAGAAAAACATACACAACTTAAACTAAACTAAAAGTGTGTCACAGTTTAACCCATATTATCCGAAGCTATTAAAATCGTAAAAAGTTAATGTATATCTAAAAAAGGGGGCTTCTAAAAAAGGCAGTGTCTATTTACCATCCTCAAATTGCCGTGTAATTTCCATGTATACGGAAAGTACACGGAAATACACGGAAAGTAAACGTAAATACAAATTTTTATTAGACTTTCTGGGAGGTAGAGCTGTATTAATCAGGTCTTTAGTTGCTTTATTAACTGAGGAGGCAGCCGCCCCCTCCCCAGCCAGGTTTGAATCTAGAACTATTACCAATAATATGAATATGGAAGTGACTAATTGCACTTATCGGTTACTTACGTGTAGTTCCGTGCAGTCCGTGAAATTTGTACTTGTACTTTCCGTGTACTTTCCGTGTACTTTCCTTGCACTTTCGGTGTACTTTCCGTGTTCTTTCCGTACATTTCCACTTTCCGTGTATTTCCGTGTACTTCTGTGTACCTTCCGTGTACAACGAAATTATCCGGCAGATTGAGGGTGGTAAATAGACACTACCTCTTAAAAACGACAAAAATAAGCTTTTTATACTTTTAAATTTCAGGCAGGCTAAATTTGAGGACCATACTTATAAGGGGCGCAGGAAGAATTAGACAGGGGTTAGGTTTTGTTTCCAGGAAATTCGTTAATTTTTTGATTTGTGTGTGTCAGACGCGGATCTGAAAATGGCAAAATGGATAAACATTTAGTCGAATATCCATCATATTCTACTTGCATTTGAATAACGGTCTGTTTGTCTACCTTATAAAATGAATCATCAACAGAACGAGAATTTAGCACTAGATAAAAGATATCTACAAACAGTAAATTCACGAACATTTGTATCACACTGAAAGAAAACCAGGATCCATTTCTTCCTCTTTAGGGGAATCTGGCAATGAGATATTTCTGACAAACTGGATACAGACAATGTTAAACAGTAGGGTCATCAATGCCAGTTTAGGGGACTTTTCCATTAGGAGAACAGTTCACAGAGGTAGACCATAGGGGGGGAGTATTGTCACCTCTGCTTTGGAACATCTCTCTAAACAAAATCCTCAAATCTCTCGTCAGCAAGGGTATTAAAACGGTAGCGTATGCAGACGACATAGTCTTGCTGACGAAAGGAAAGTTCCTACAAATGGTTAGTGACATTATAAGCTCTGCTTTAACGATGGCAGAGGACAATGGTCTTACGATGAACCCCCGAAAGACAGCATTGGTCCTGTTCACAAGGAAATACAAACTATCTATCTGGAAACCACCAAAACTTAAAGGTAGTGTCCTCAAACTCTCCTTGGAAGCCAAGTTTGTGGGCGTTATATTCGATTCCAAATTGAATTGGAGACGGAATATGGAAGAGAGGATGAAGAAAGGACTCACTGCATTCTATGCATGCAAGAAAACCTTTAGGAAGAACTGGGACATGAAACCGCATATTGTACACTGGATGTACACAGCGAACGTCAGGCCTATTCTTACCCATGTGCCAATTGTTTGTTGTTTGTTTGTGATGCAGTTAACAAGCAATATCACCTTAACTCTTTAGCAAAGGTGCAAAGGCTCGCTTGCTTGGGGACAACAGGTGCAATAAAATCCACACCACAAGCTGGTTTGGAAGCTATTTAACACCTTCAACCCATAGAACTCCACATGAAAAGAATGGCAACCTTGGCAGCTGTCAGACTTAGAGAAAGCAGCCAATGGATACCACAGAATTTTGGACATGCAGTCATACTTAACTACTTTAATCAAAATGAGTTGCACCCCTCAACGGATTATATGAAGCCACAATATGACTTTAGAAAACCCTTTTCCGTTCTCATACCTAACAGAGAAGATTGGAAGCAACCTGAAAATATAATTAAATGAACTGCCATCTTCACAGATGGATCGAAAACAGAAAAGGGGATTGGAGCTGAAGTTTTCTCGGAAGGGCTGCAAATAAGTAAGTCGTATAGACTCACCAACGGATGCAGCATCCTCCAAGCAGAAATAAACGCTATAATGAGAGCTGCACTTACTGCCCAAGAAAAACAGATGTCAGCAACTGAGATCACTATTTGTGTGGACACAGCAGCACTCAAGGCGCTGAACTCCAACGTGATAAAGTCAGAATGTGCGAGAGACTGTATTAGAGCCTTAAGAAATATTTCACACCATACGCTTATGCTCTGCTGGGTTCCAGGACACGTCGGTATAGAGGGTAACGAAAAAGCGAACGGCCAAAAATGGTTCAAGTACAGACATAGACATGCCAGTGGAAAGGGTACACCCTCCCCTTAACACAGCAAAAAGTCAAATTGATAGACATGACTCCAACATGACTTCGGAACGGTGGAAAAATATCAGTTACTGCTTTACAAGACGAAGTATCATGGCAGAACTTCAAATCTCTTATCCTTCGATAGAAAGCGCATTCGAACACTCGTCGGCGTCATCACCGGACACTGCCCCATAGGAGCTATGGCCATTAGACTCGGCGTACCGAATGAGTTCTGTAGAAGCTGCAGAGATGAAGAAGAAATTAAGTACATAGTGCACCTGCTCTGCGAATGGCCTAACTGAGATAGCACTGGTGGACCTAAATTGATTCATACAGAGATCTGGGTGGTTTTAAGTCCTGACCATGCTTCTTCTTTTTAAGGGCATTCATAATGGGCCTTCATATCCTCCGAGTGAACTTGGTGCTTCTTAGCAACAAACAGCCCGACTAACCAACCAACCAAGAAAAATGTTTTAGCATTGTTAGTACTCTTAATGAAAGCTATAACGAACGTTGTAGCAAAAATAGTGTAACGTGCACGAGGTAGGCCACGAAAAGGGGAATAGGGAACTAAGTAATGCGCATGCCCCAGGTGGCCAGAAATAAAGGCAAGGAAATGTCAAACGTAGAAAGTCAAGGACAAATCAAACAAATGGTGAATAGGTGTGGTTAAAATGTTTCTAGAGCTAAGGTGATATAAATAGGGCTGAGTGGTAGTGAAGTGAATAAAAACAGTGAACACTTGTAATTGAAAATAAGTGTCTTAATTAATCCGTCGAGCCCGAAGAGCTCCATGCGTTACCATAGTTTCTGAAAACTTTTGAAATAACTCTTCAGAATCTTATCAATTTTTTTAATTACATTATTTATAATGAATGAATACTATTAAATTCAATTAATCTTTTTTGTAATCACAATGTCATAGATCAATTGGATTCCCTATGATGCTTAAGCATAGCCTTGTCAGAAAAAACTTAAGTATAAGGGAAATGGGTTAATAGATTTTGCGTGAAGGAGGTGACGATGCACAGCTTCTTCGAATGTTTTGGGTTCCTAATACGGAAGAAAAACGTAAGATTTTTGTAGCATTAAATAATAGTTTATAATAAAAAATAATTGTCTAGCTTGAAAGTTTCATAAGTAAATAATTTAACCATATATAACGATTGTTACAGTTTAGGCTGCAGCTATGATGACGTATTTTTAAAAGTATACGTGGCCGAGATTCCGAATTTTGTTTGGTATTGAACACAAATGCTTTACTAAAAACTAAATATATATATAAATTCAGTATAATAACACTACCATGAAAGCTGACAGAAAATAATACTATTCCAATCGAACATTCTTTGAAAATGTATTTTTATTTTCTTGTCGGGTACATCCCTCTCCAGTTCCAGTAACATCTTGTGGGGCATTGGGCGGGAGAAGATTGTCACCCGATTTAAAACAACGATTGCAAGAGGACCTACAATTTAAAGTGGATTCCGAACCACTGGCATTTTCTCTGCAACTCCCATGGCTATTTTATCGTAATCTGTTGTCTGCAGAAAACAACCGTGATGGAATTATAATCTGGGATCTTCGAATTGGTAGGCCGACACGTTTATCCCTTATTGCGCCGACGGCAGAGACATAGCTTTGTAAAATTCAGTCCTGCATTAGTATTGGAAGAGTAAAGCACAATACTGGTTAAATAAAGTACTCAAAAACTGTGTATTTTTATTTAATTTCTTAACAAAAAATGCAACCACAACATTTTTAACCGACCACAAAAACAAAAGGGTTCTAAGATCGACATGCATTTTTGTTTAATATAATTTTGGCATAATTTTGTAACGCGTGGACCGATTTTTAAGATACCCAACCAAAATTGAAGATAATATATAAAACTACCTGACTTCAGTTCACGGCATCATAAGGAAGGACGATTAAATACTTTTATTGTACTTGTTTGGCTTGTTTAATTTGCACCGACTTCAAAATATCGTAATAGATGTAAAATTAAAAATTATCTTATGCTTTTCAGCATTTTTTGTGAAGTCAGTTCAAGGAAGCCAAGGAAATAGCGATAGAAGATAGAAGAATGCAAGACAAACGACATTTCATCGGTGCTCCAAAGTGTTAATCCTCTCAAAGATTTCGTAGTCGCCAATAAGTTTTATAGCCTTTTTTGAACTTTATCTAAAGCGGACAATGCGGTATGCACCTGGCAACATATGGGAAATATATTCCCATTATTAATTATATTTTCGTCAATCAAGTAATACTTTAACTATGCTGTAAGAAGTGCAGGTTGATTCCTCGTAATAAGTCTAAATTTGTCTGCCCCCATCGTTCCGGTGCAGTATTGCAATTTTTAACTCTGATTTTCTTTCCGTGTCTAATCGGTTTAATTAAGAATTCTTCAATTCTCCAGTAAGAAGTTCGGTCAAGGCTCAGGGGAGCAATTTAACCCATTGCCCCCCTCCCCTTGAATCAGCGCCTGACATATATAAAAAGTGGCTTCTTAAAGAGACACAAGTAAGCTTGTTATACTTTTGAATTTCACACAGGCTGAATTTCAGGAACACACTTTAAATGGGGCACAGGGAAAATATACCTACGGGTTTTGTATGGGGAAATATAAAAAAACATGGTTGTTATTTTTGACTTCTTGTATTGCCAAATTAGCTAGGAGAAAATACAAATTTTAAAAATTTTAATTAAAATGAATGAAAAAAATTGTTGTGTGTGTGAAAAGTTTGAGAACAGTTTTGATGCTAAAGAACTCCACATTTATTGCACCTAAACTTTGTATTTGTAGGACATTGCCGGAATTTTAACAGGGAGGGGTGTAGATTTTTACGAAACTTGTTACTAAGACAACAATTTAACTGGATTCCGAACAAGTGACATTTTTTCTCCTGGCCTTTTTATCGTGATCTGTTGTCAGCAGAAAACAAGCGTGGGTCGCCGCCGGTGAGATTAGAACCCAGGACCTCCGGATTCGTAGACCGACAAATTATCACTTACCAACAGTTATTAACCTTAGTCTCATCTTAAGTGCATTCATGTTATTTTTACTGATAAAGCCACGTTGCAGGCTTTGACAGAGCGAAAAACTTTCCTGCGAAGCCCTCCTGGAAAGCGAATAGATACGTCCTGCATCTAACTCAGAGTGAAACATCCCCCAGTTCAAAACATCATACTGCGATACCAGTATAAGCGTATTCTAAAGGCAGTCATTTTGCGTTATTAAGGATTCTAAAGGTTATCAGGATTCTTTAGATGAAGCAAATTTTCGGTCGTCCTCAAACGTCCGTTTCTTCCTTGGCAAGGTATTTCACCTGGCCTAAACCCTATTGAAAATATCTGGTTTATTTTGAAAAAGCTGGAATATAAATTTACAAATGTGTTGCATGAAGCACCTGAAGTTAAAGATTATATTGATGCTTATGTCCCCTCAATACCACGTAGAATAAAAGCGCTGATTTAAACAAAAGGCGGGAGTACCAGATATTAAAAATATTTTTAAAGTATTTTTTAAAAGACACTGTAACCGACTCTAAGAAGATCCTCTCTAGAATAAGTCAAGCAGTTTTTTCTTAGAAGCCTTTGAAGTCGGAAATCAATTAAGTTAAATTTAAGTAAAGCAGTCTTTTAATTCAATCATAGCTTACAAATATTAAATTATATATTAGCTGTGTTTTTTTAATGAGCTATATAGATCTTCGCCATACAAACTGTTGAACCAGTTTTTGAGCTGGTTCACTATCCAGCTCAAGGGAATTTAAGAAACACAATTTTTTTCAATGCGTTTTAAATACATCTAATATCTTATCTCGTCTTGTTTACGATTAGGCTTTATCTTTGGCGTAAAATATAAACTTGAAAATTCCTAAAAACTGACAAATATGTATGTAACTTGGGAAGTCAGCTGCAGTTTTATTTAAAAATTTCTCTAATCATTATTTTAATGATCTGATGAACCAGTTCATTAAAAAAACATCTATTGTCAACTTAATTCGACTTCTTCGAGTTCCCGAAGATTCACAACTCATATAATAAGAAATAGTTTAAAAAAAGTTGATCCGACTTCACTAAAATCGGTAAAAGTATAATATAATATTTAACTTTATGTCTTTTTTAATATAATATTGCCAAAGCTCAGAACAACCCTTTGATGTTAAAGCACAGCCTTGGCAAATGAGGAAATAAGGGTGAGGGAAATGGGTTGGTCATAAGATGAGGGAAAAACAGAAGATTGTAAGCTGTTTCATATTCTTTATGTTGTCCAAACTTGATCTGGATGATATACAGGTAGAAGCGACTTGAAACGCTTGTATCGCGCATTGTCATATATCTACACAAGGAATCAGGCTAGCAGTTTCATTAGAAAAATGGCTGTGGAAATAGCGATAGAAGAGTGAGAGACAAGTAACATTCCGTCGATGCTCCAGAGAGTCAATACTCTCAGAGGTTGAGGGATCGCCAGTAATTTTAATAGCCTTATGCTGAACTTTCTCTAACGCTGACAATGCGGTGTTCCTAGCCCCTGCCCAATTTTGAAAGTATAGTCAAGTCTAGGCCTGATGTGGGACCTGTATATCAGCGCTAAGTCAGATGGAGTGAAATATTTCTTACATCTCTGTAGAAAACATCAACATTTCATCGCATTTTTAGCTAATGTAAATATATGATCAGTTCAGCTAAGATTGCTGGACATCTCAATATGTTTTGAGAGGGCGAATTGGGTATATTCACTCCATCGACTCAAATAGGGTAAACTACCCAGTTTCGAGCCCCCTTAAAGGCTTTTTATTTTTCTGTGATTTATCGCATTTCCTGTATTTTTCTATTGTAAGATAATACGATTATTTTATATTAATTCTGGAATAAGCTACTATTTTTTATCGAACAACTGTAATTTATATGAATGGAATTATTATAATAAGCAATTAACTAAAATATGTGGCCTCGTCCAGTTTGGAGCCCCCCTCCAACCAGTTTCGAGCCATACGGATATTCCAATTTCGAGCCCCCTACATTTAAATCTAGCAAAACCAATTTTTCAATTCAATAATTATAAAACAAAATATTTAATTCAGGTGAATATATATATATATATATATATATATATATATATATATATATATATATATATATATATATATATATATATATATAAAAGTACTTTAAAAATAAAATGTGCATATTAAATAAAACTGTAGTTCAGGTAGATATATCTGGCCCATTCTCCTTTAAAATTCTTGTCAACTTTACTTTAGGTGTATTATTCTTTGTCTTTTTTATTTGTTTCCGTTCTTGGTTTTGCTTTAAAAGGATGTTAGCTTTTTCATTGCGCTGTCTTTTATTTTCTTCTCGTGATCTTTTGATTTCCTCTTTGTCTCTCTTTTGTCTGTTTTCTTCCCTTTTTCTTTTTAGGTCTTCCTTTAGTTTTTCCTCTTGAGCTTTTTTTTTTATTTTAACCTCCTCTGCTTTTCTAAAGGGTGTAAAAGAAACAATAAAACTTCTTCTTTCAGTCTGCCTGTTTCCTTTCCGGATTGGTGTCGCAGGAATAGTAAGGAAGCTGGAAATATTCACGTTATTGTCATCAGAGTAGACAATAGGCATATCCATTATATCAAATTCACCTAAGATCTTTGAAAGGGTTATTAGTATTTTTATATTATACGATTACTGATTACCCGAACATTATGATCCGAAACTTCGAAGTCGTCATATCCAAAATTATGCGGTTGATTTCTTTGACTTGTATTACAAACCCCGATTCCTGCTTCTGGCTACACAGGTTAATTTGTTTACTTTATATGCATTGGGAATAAAAATAAAGTTCTTACTGGTGGCTGATCATCTTGATTGCTTATTTTAAATTCTTTGTAGACCTCGAACAATTTAATAAAATCCTCTGAATAAGTACATAAAGAACTTTCATAATTTTGAAGCTGCAGCATTTTATCTTCACCTACAATTTCTCGGAAGCGTTGCAAGGTAATAGAAGGTTCGGTTTCTTCTAACGGAATTTCTGCAACTGACGCAACTTCCATAATTGGCCTTTTCGAACTTTTTCCCAAACATTTTGAAAAATCGATTGCGTCGGCATTAAAAGGAAAGAGACCACATGTTCTAAAGCCGTTCTGTGTGGTCTCTGTTTTGATGCAAGTATCGATAACGGTCTTCAGGATGGGTGCGAATTGGGCTCGAGTTATTTTAGCCTCTACATGGTTGCGTCTCCAGTTTATTACAGATTTCTGCCATCCAATTTTTAGTGGTCTAAAAATTTAAACATCTGCAGGCTGAAGTATGCGGGCAGCGTTGGGGTTCAAGCATATCAAAATGATCTGCAGCTTATCACACAACTTTGACAGAGTCAGATTTTTGCCATTTGATGCCGTCTGGCAAAGAATCCAAAATTTCTTGTTGCATCCTTTTATAGGGATACACTATCATGGGTGGAATGACGTACCCAGATGCAGAGAAAGAAAACATCACGGTTAAGTTTTCTTTTGCTTGACCGCGATCAGTTTCGTAGACATTACGTGAGCCTAAGTTAAGAAAATTTAAAAAGATATTGAAAAATAGTTTGCCTTAAGAGATTACCTTTCGCTGCTAACACTTTCCCAACTTTTGGACATAATAAAAAGTTAGTTTCAGCACCGTTAAAAATTCTTTTGGGATCTGCGATTATATCCTGATATAACTTTCTTTCTAAGTAGGTCTCTATGTTTCGAAACCAGCCTCTTATGTCGTCTTCAGACACCTTTGAGCTGGCATCTGTTATCGCTTCTGGTGTTCTTGTAGTTAGATTTGGGTAGCGAGTGAGAAATGAAATTCTTTGACGACAGCTTGGATATCTTGTTTTCTTCGAGGAAATCCTTTTTCCTGATTTGAGAGCAACCACTTAACAATTAACTTTTCTTCCTCGTTAGAGAGTATGGAAGGACGACCTCTAACATTTCTTATATTTCTTTCATGCCAACGGTTTTGGATAGTTCCACGAGGTATATTAAATAATTTTGAGGCTTTATGTATTGAAAGTCCTTCTTTAATACGACTAAGAGCTGCTTTCATATCTTCTTCAGTATAACTTTTCTTTTTTGACATTTTCATATAGGTAATCTGATTTGGAGAAAACGACGAAATAATTTTGATAAAGTCGTAGGACATATTAAGAGGGGGCTCGAAACAGGACTGAAAACTTTCAGTAAGAAATGCGTAATTCGAGGCCCCGGCTCGAATTAAGGAAATGTTAATATTTCTGTCCAGTTTCGAGCCCCCCATAAATTCTACGTAAATTACAATTTTATAAATGGAAAATCAGTTTACCGTACATTTTAACTATTTTAAACCCGTAGAAAATATCAAACTTACCTTTTTAATACAAGAACACTGAAAATTTTTAAATTAAAAATCTGTAGGCTTATGTATAACAATCGAGATAACGCACGCACGACGAAGTGTCCACTTCTAAAATTGAATTACAACTAATTTAGATTGCTGCGTGCAATGAACGTTTCTAAAAATAGATTGAAATGCTTTCAGCTATGCATACATATGCATTAATAACGGTTTCTCTA
Organism: Leptarthrus brevirostris; assembly: GCA_964036015.1. NCBI lineage: Eukaryota > Metazoa > Arthropoda > Insecta > Diptera > Asilidae > Leptarthrus > Leptarthrus brevirostris. The sequence goes on along the minus strand of OZ038372.1, from coordinate 112,353,383 downwards.
CAAGTCTGCTTAGATAAACAAGAAAAATGAACAGGGGGCTCAAAATAGGTGGGGGGGGGCTCGAAACTAGGTAGTTTACCCTAGGTTGCAAACAGAAAATGGCTTTGCAGTTTAAAAAAAAAACTATAGTCAGATGACGAAAAATTTTTTTTAGTAATCGTAACTTTAAAAAATTTTATATATCGTTTATTTTAGTCTATACTATACGTATGCATATTTTAGGATTATAAAATTGATTGATCGTCCACTTACTCCGTCGGGCTGCTTACGATATACACTTCTGAAAAAATTCCTCAACATTATGTTGTTTTTAACCCCAATAAAGAAGAAGCTCCCTTAAGAAGTTAATAACGAAAACTGACAGACATATTAGGGCTATTTGTGTACTTTTTATTCATTTTTTTATCATTCAGATTGATCTGGTAGTACCGATAAAAGTAGGAAATTTTTTTTCAAAAATGTAGGGGAAGGGTGGTGCTCAGCGTAGACAGTGTCAAATCAGGTATGAAGAAAAACCCTTTTACAAAATTTAGTTTCAAGACCAGATTTTCATCCCTTTTTCCGGTTTTCCAGATAATATTTGACATTTTTCCCTGACTTTGCGTTGTATCGTGAAACTATGTAAACAATTTTAAAAAGTTCTTTATGCTGTAAATCACGTAACAGGTTTGCATGCGCTTCGAAATCATAAAAAACACTGCTGTTTTATAGAAAACGAGAGATATATACATAGATTTATTTCATTGGTCGAATAGTAATTGTTAGAAGTATTTAATTCACGCGCTCATTTTTGTCTATTCACAATCCGGTGCTTTCTTCTTCTTCATTTTCCTACCGTTGGTGCCTTTTTGTATATAATATATAATATTTCGAATTATCGTACCACGTGCTATTTTGTGTTAAGCAAAACTCATTTAAATAAATAAGTGCAATTTTATTTAAATCAGGTATTTACACTTTTATTTATTCCTAGGTTCCTTACGTACCATCCATTCCTACAGTATTGTTATAGAAGTGGGATTTGAATATAATATCGAAAGTCAAGTAGGTATTATCAAAAAAAAAAGACCAGTATCATTAATTGATATTAAATACTTCGAACTAACTAACTAAACTCTCAGAGAAAGCATTTCTTTGTGAAAAACTCGAAACCATTTTTAAAAAAGATCGAAACTCTTCATGTTCAACTACTTTTGGAATAATGTTGACGAAAAACTAGTCATTTTCTGTTCAAATAATGGAACATCAAAGAAAACTGATTCTTTTGAAGTCGCAGCTTAGATTTTATCGCAATACAAGGATCGAAACAAGAAATTCCGTTTGTTAATGGATATATCAGTGGAGGTGATCTGCATAGTGAAGTGCAAAACTCAATAAGACTATTGCAAAAATCGTTGGGGAACTGTAAGAGGTCAATATCTTTAATAGATCAATATTTTTTGGAGCTTTAAGATTATTCTCCTTCGTTAAATAGAAAGTCACAATGTTAGAAGATATATTTAAAATTTTCTCTTTGATGAAACGTGTCATGATTATTCAAAGTGTACTTACAAAAGCTTCATATAATAAAGATGCGAGGGGAGCACTTGACTGAAACTTCGACAAAAGTGGTTCAACTTCCGAAGCAATAGTCTGAAAAAATATAGCGCGTAAAAATTTATCATCCAAGGCTAAACAAACTGTTTTGAGTCATTTACAATCTGGCACTTTCTGGTTAGCCTTCACTCCTTTGACATATATGCATACATTAGGAATGAATTTAAGAGTTTAATAATGTTATTCGCTTCGCTCTACGTGATCTTCTGTGTGTTGACAGATTTAACCTTCCACCCTATGAAAACCGTCTGAAACTGATCGACTTACAACCTCTAAGCAAGCGTCGTGATGTTTCCGACATTCTCTTCATTTATCAATTATTAACTGGTGCCTGCCCCTCAATCCTGCAATCTTTACCCATCTATACCAATCCCCGTAACCTTAGGTCCACTCCCCTTTTCCGACTCGACCGCCATCGCACAAACTACGGTCAAAGCGATCCAATTACCAGGATGTTACGAAAAGTCAACGACCTTTCCTCTTTTGACTTCCATCTGAGTAAATCACCCCTCCACAAAGCCTTATATCTTGACCCCGCCCATCTTGATCCTGATCGCCTACCTTAATTCTTCTTTCTTTCGCCTTCTGCCAGTAATAAATATATATAGCTTATATTGTAGCTTATACTTTTTATTTATTTATTCTTAATTATCATTTATTATAGGCCGTAGAATTAGTATTAAGTTATAGCTTGTATTTTGTATTTTTATTTTGTATTTTTTATGCAATAGCTTGTATTAAGCTTAAATAAAATAAATGAAAATAAATGTAACCCATTTTATTCCTCTGGAGTCGCATTTTAGATGCTATTTTTGAATCTGAAGACATTAAGGGGAGGTTACCGTTCACAGACATGAAAAATGCGTCAACTTTGGGATTTTGTTCGGGTATATAATGAATATTTATTGAAACGGCAGTTAACATAATTTATTTCCCCATAAATTAAGAATACTTTAACATTTTTTCATTAAAAAAAATTGAAAATGGCGGCTGTAGGTCCTATAAAGTGAAGCCATGCACGGCGCGCATTTTTTTTTATATATATGATGTTGCCAAAGCTCAGGGGATGCCCTATGATGCTAAAGCACAGCCTTGGCAGGCAGGAAAGGAATTAAGGTTGAGGGAAATGGGTTAGGAGGTTGAGTGAAGGAGGTGTCGATGTACGCCCCGTTTGAAAGTTTCAGGCTCATAAGACGAGGGATAACAGAAGATGGTAAACTGTTCCACATTCGTGTTGTTCTGCTAAGAAAAGATTCCCGAAATTTGACGGTACGTCCAAATTTGACCCGGAGAGTATAGGGGTGGGAGCGACTTGTAGATCTTGTATCGCGCGTTGTAATGAGTCTACAAGGAATCAGGCTAGCAATTTCGTTAGAACAATGGCCATGGAAATAGCGATAAAAAGTGAGAGACAACCGACATTCCGTCGATGCTCCAGAGAGTCAAGGCCCTCAGAGATTGAGGAATCGCCAATAAGTTTAACAGCCTTACGCTGAACTTTGTCTAACGCGGACAATGCGGTGTGTCCTGCCCCTGCCCAAATATAGGAATTATATTCAAGTCTATGCCTAATGTGGGACTTGTAGATCAACGCTAAGTCGGGTGGGGTGAAATATTTCTTACATCTCTGTAGAAAACCCAAACATTTCATCGCACTTTTAGCGATTGCAAATACATGATCAGTCCAGCTAAGATTGCTGGATATCTCAATACCCAAGATCTTTAGGGAGGGTGAATTGGGTATATTCAGTCCGTCGACTGAAATGGGTTGGGGGTGAACTGGGAGTTTTTTAAGGGACATTAAACAGCATTGAGTTTTGGATGCATTAAACGTAATACGATTTGCTCTGCCCCAAGCGAGGACCATAGAAATGTCGTTGTTTAATGATCTAAACATGCGTTCCCGATTGACTTCTGTAGCATTTCCACGTGAATTCATTACAGAATCAAATGAGTACGCGAAATCAAGGATGCTGTCGTCGGCAAAACTATGAATAGGATTGAGAGTAAGGGATAAGAGATCATTAATATAAAGAAGAAATAAAGTTGGTGATAGAACTGAACCCTGAGGTACACCGGCATTTATTTCGTAGGACGCAGATGTAACGCCGTCAATTACTACACGGATTGAACGGCCTGACAAAAAGCTCTCTATCCATTTAACGAGGGTAGGGTGCAGGCCAAATGTTTGAAGTTTGGCTAAAAGGGCAGCATGCCAGACTCTATCAAAAGCCTTTGAGATATCAAGAGCGACGAAATCACCGAAATTATGGAGACAATGATTCCAACGCTCCGTTAGAGCCGTTAGTAAGTCTCCGGTTGAGCGGCCAGCGCGGAAACCGTACTGGCAATCGTTGATAAGATGGTTATTTTCTAGATATTTCAACAACTGAGAGTTGATGAGTGATTCAAAAACTTTGGATATGATCGAGGTTAGTGCAATTGGTCTGTAGTTAGAGGGGTCGCATGCCTCTCCTTTTTTAAGTATCGGGTGGACATGAGCAATTGGCCATATATATAAAATTGGCGCGTTGGACTGCGCGGGGCGTTCCACCCCCTTGTCAGTTAATCTGAAACAAAAACGAGTAAAAAATTGTTAATCTACATGAAATTTGGGAGGCCTTATCGTTTTTATATTTTCTGAAAACCCCCGGATATCAAAAAAAAAAGTTTCATATTTTCACTGTTTTTTTAACCTTCAATGGAAGCAAAAAAAAAATTTTAAGTCGAAAAAAAATCGCAAATCATTAGAATCTTGCCGTGGGTTATTTTATGACCTACACTATGCGTTTTACTACCATATCTACTAATCAATTCAAATTAGGCTTACTACCATAAAACAATTTAGGAGGCATGTAGATTTTTTTCTTAAGAGGGCAGATATGAGCTGTACGTTTGGTGATTTAACTTCAAAATGGTAAAAGATTTTTGTGCGCTTCAAGTTTCCATCGAAAGAGAACACATTGTCCACTATTTTAAACCCAAAAATAAAAAAATAGGGCACCTTTTCAAGATATTTCTCTTTAAAATGAAAAGAATTGTTTTTTTCCAAAAATTTAAGTTTAAAATAATCCGTATACGTGACTGCCTTAAGGGGAGGTTACCGTTCATAGGCATTAAAAATGCGTCAACTTTGGGTTCTTTGTTCGGGTATATAATAAATATTTATTGAAACGGCGGTTAAGATAATTTATTTCTCCATAAATAAAGAATGCTTTAAAATTTTTTCATTAAAAAAAAATCCAAAATGGCGGCTGTAGGTCCTATAAACTGAAGCCATGTACCGCGCGCATTGGTCTGGGAAATTGTTGCATTAGATAGGAAAAATAAATGATACAGTTTTGTAGAAAAATATCAGAGCTACAACTTTGCTTTAGACAGTTTTGCGATCCGCGCACGGGAAATTGGTGAAAATTGCGTTTGAAAAAAAATACGTTTTGTATCAAAAAGCCCCGACCTCGGGGCCATTTGATATAATTAGCTGAATTACAATAGAGTTAGTTTTAGTCCAACTTAACCCTTGAAAATGCAATTAAATGAACACCAAATGACTGTTATTGCAAATTAAGTTAAAAGCGTTGATATTTTTGTGAATTTTTATTAAGATAAAAAAATTAATGAAATTAACATTTCATTTCTTGCTTTTTTTCGCCGCTGTGAATTTCATTTTCTGTTTTTCCTAGTACAAAGCACAAATCCCGTCCATCATAATTTAGCAGACACTTTACGCATAAGAACACAACTTACCTTTTCCTTTCTTACAAACAAAATTAAATTTTCACTGATTTTCACTGCACTCGATTTATTTCGCACGATGCGCAAAAACACAAATTTCTCCGAAAAGACGCTTCTACTATGATAGCTAACCTCAAATTTTGTGTGGAGGTAGTGTTTGCTACGCGTCACTTTCTGATAAAATAGCTAGACAATACGGGTTTTCATTTTCAAATAAAGCACTTGTGGCAAATAGCCTCGTGTATCAAATAGCCCCGGTTTACCCTATATGTACTAGACACTATAAAGATTAAAATTATGTAAAAAAAAGAAAATCGATTTTTTTAACGTCATTAACGGTTACCTCCCCTTAAAGGAAAGAATTCTACAGCTTCTCTGTGAGCCATGATATTTTGGCATTAATAGGTCTGTTCACGTACTTAGTTTTGGGTAAATGCATTATGATATTTTTACCCAAACGTGTTCACGTACTCATGAAATGGGGGAAAATTTGCTGACGTAACATTTCCCCTACTTCAAAATTTTAGTCCAAATTTACCCGAAGAAATAAGTTGAGCATTTTTGTTAAGTATTGTTATAAAGCCACTAATTGTCACTTTGATAGTTATTGCTTTAGTTTTTGTCCGAGACAACTCAAACTTGTTCACGTAATAATAATAATAGTAATTAATAGTCAAAATTCTCACTTCCCTATGGGATGACATTCCAGAATTCAAGATTTAAGCCCACTTAATAACGTTTAACGAGCAGTTTTCTATAAGAATCTTATTTTTAGGTAATAATCATACAGTGTTTGTTTGTCAGAAAAGTTGTTAAGCTTTTACAGTTCAATATTTTCACTAAGATTTTCTTTACTTAACAGAGGCGACACGTATCACTATCAGCTAAAAGTTCATTAAAATCTTCTCAAGATAATAAAAGAACTAAAAGCCTAATTAATACACCACTTCCTCCCAGAAAGTTTAATAAAAAGGTTCGCGATATCTTTGAGTTCGGCCATTTTGACATTTTAACTATAGAAATATATTCTTCTGCAGGATGGGGGGGGGGGCTGCCGCCTATTCGACTATTCGAAAAATTAGTCTATGATTCCATGTTATTCTACTGTAAGTCTATCTTCTCCCTCTCCCAGAATGGCTTCCTCAAAGGAAGATCTACAACCGACAACCTTTTCGACTTCGTTTCTAAGACACTATTTGCCCTGGAAAACGGTAAAGATATTGATGTTATCGCCACCGATTTTAGTAATGCCTTCGACAAGATCTCCCATAACGTTATCTTCTTCAAACTTGATCGCCTAGGCTTCCCCTTCCAATTCATCTTCTGGATTCAATCCTACCTCAATAACCGTCGGTACAATGTTCTTTTCAGCTCATCTATTTCTAACCCTATTGCCGCTTGTTCCGGCATCCCTCAGGGCAGCCACCTCGGTCCATTGATTTTTATTCTTAATATAAATGATGTTGAATGTATCATCAAATACTCAGAGCTGTCCATTTATGCTGATGACATGAAAATAATTAAACATATCTCCTCCATAACCGACTCTCTTCTCCTGCAATAAGACCTCGATTCGTTTACCATATGGTGCATGAAGAACTTAACCGATGTACCAGACCCTATCGATACCTCTTTGTGTGATCTAAGAATAATCTGTGGTAGCGAACTCAATTTCCATTCCCACATTGACAGCATAATTAACAAAGCTAACTCCGCGCTAGGGTTTGTGAAGCGCTGATCTAGAGAGTTCTTCAATCCTTATATTTCCAAATCTCTCTGTATCTCGTTCGTTAGACCTATCCTTGAATATGCCAGCTTAGTATGGTTACCTACACAAATAACTCACATTAACAGGATTGAATCCGTCCAGAGTAGGTTCATTCGCTTGGCTCTACGTGATCTTCCGTGGGTAGACAGATTCAACCTTCCACCTTATAAAAAGCGTCTTGAACTGATCGACTTACAACCTCTAAGAAAACGTCGTGATGTTTACGACATTCTCTTCATTTGTCAGTTATTAACTGGTGCCATATACTGCCCTTCACTCCCCTGTCCACTCCCCTTTTCCGACTCGACCGCCATCGCACAAACTACGGTCAGAGCGAGCCAATTACCAGGATGTTACGGAAATTCAACGACCTTTCCTCCTTTGACTTCCATCTGAGTAAATCATCTCTGCACAAAGCCTTATATCTTGATCCCGCCCATCTTGATCGCCTTTCTTAATTCTTCTTCCTTCCAGTCCGTATCTACTATAATTATAGCTCATATTGTAGCTTTTACTATTTATTTATTATGTCTTATCATTTATTATAGCTTGTAATATTAGTATTGTTATAGCTTGTAATTTTTGTGTTATTATGTAATATCTTGTATTAAGCTTTAAATAAATAAATAAATAAATGAGATTTATTTTATTATTCTCTTATATGTATAATTACCAAATCATTGAATTGGTCATTAGAATTTTACATCAAGTGATTTCAAGTCGTGGATCAAAAGCTGCTCATGCCTCTAAGGTACAGAAAGTGTATTCTGTATCTTCATCTCTAGTCCTCAATAATTGACCCATCTACAAAAAATTTGTATCCAGTTTGAACCATTTTTCAATGTATGATCAAATTTTTAACAGAAATTCTGCAAGTGAAACATTTTTTTATATGTTTTATTCACGCAGTTCCACACAGAGAAAAAATAATTACAGGTGCCAATAAAACATTGAATTTATTAATTTATTTTGTTGAATAGTTCTAATAAATTATGTGAGCAATATAAATTTAAACATGAATATCATATGAACATTGTATTAGAATTTTTCTTCAGAAATATATTTCTCTCATTTCTTCAAAATAAGTCCGAGGTATCCGAGGCGTTCTAGATGTTTCGTGTGTACGTTGGAGAACTGAGAAGGAGAACTACTCTTTAAGGCGTCCTGGGAGTCACCGAGAGTGTATCTGTACTCTCTAAGCCGTGATGCGTCAGTAATAATTTATAATCAGAAAAAACGATATTATAATTTAAAATAATGTATTAATATAATGTGAAGTGCGTAAAATACGTTTGGGACCGCAAGTTTCCCATTAGTAGGGAAATACCCAAATATGTACGTTTATGTTGAGTTCAAACGCAACAATGCAAAAATCTTTTTAAATTTTGCAGCAAAAAGGCAATTTGGCTATTCTATTTTTTCTAAAACGTTCACCCACCGTCCCCTCCCTCCCCACAAAGGAATAAACAAGTATGTTTTTCCCAATTTTTAGGATTATAATTCCTTTATTTGGCCATAAGAATACAGAAAGGAGCAATAAATAATAATAAATAAATATAATAAAAAGAAAATTTTGTTTTCGAAAAAAATTTCTAACACATTTTTTTTTTTACCCTTTATTGGTGGTTTTCATTTTACATTAAAGAAAAGCTCTGTACAAAATTTCAGTTAAATCAAATTAAATTTAAATCTCAGACCTGATTTTCCTGAAAATTTCAAGAGTCCTTATGTCGGGAGGTTCATTTTGATGAAGGCCCGTTTTTGTGGTGGCCCATTTTGATGGAGGCCCGAGTTAGCACTTCGTTGTCTCTGGGATAATCCGCCCCTATAGTGTACCAATCAGATCTTTTCAGTAATTCCCTAATTCACTGCACTTTGAAAACGGATTTAAATAGAATATCCCAGGGGAATTATTTGCAATTAACATAATATGTTAAAATATGGAGCACATGCCAAAACAATTTGCAGTTGCTTTCATTTAAAAGCTTATTTGACCGCAGGTCGTTTCATCTCTCTCCTTAATTTTTATGATTTACAAGGAGAAAAGCAATTCCTGAAATAAGTTAATGAAGTATGTATAAAGTCGATAATTTCATAAAGCATATTGCAGCACTTTTCAGGATCATAGATAAAATATTTGGCAGTTGGATATTATGTAGGAATGAGGAAAAGGAGCAACAAGGGTTAGTTGGTTGCTTCCACTGCAGCTCCCGCCTTTGTGGCAGCCGTCCATTTGTGCAATGCTTTGCCATGTATACACCCAGACAAAAAGCTCTGCAGTGACCAGAGACCCGACGAAAATAAAAATACATAACTCCAAAACCCACTTTTGCGGCATGATGGAATGGCTATTATAACTCCACTGTAGGTGAAGCAAATCAACGGCTTAGTGTTGGTTGCAGATTTAGGACTGGACTGTTAACGTTGCAATAATAACCAAAACTCACGTGACAAGATAATCTTTTGATTCGCATAGTTGCACGAAATAGAATTTATTCCCAAAATAAAGTACAATTATTATATTTACCGTATTATAATATTGCTACATTTTATACAACAAATTTATGAGGTTAGGTATCGAGCTTCAATATTTTTGCTCTAACCCCAATCAGCGCAGCTACTGCAGTATTTATTTTAAAGTTAAGGACTAAAGTTTACGCTTTATTAAAATCACTCCGAAAATGAAAAATCAAATGTTTACACATCACCACGTTTTTGGGTCTGTAAACATATTTTATATCAACGTCAAAATAACCTAGAATTAATAGCACGTGTAATTATTACCTGTAAATATGTAGGGTAAAATCGGGAAAGATGCCCTACTTTTCGAATTAATTCATAGCAGCTAAATTAAACACAAAATTAAAATATTTTTGAAATGTTTCAAGACTTCGATACCTAATCTACATATTGATTTCTTTATTTTTTTTTTAATGTAGTAAATACAAATAATATTTCGCTTTAAAAGGACCTATATAAAACTGGATAGACGCCCCATGATCCGGATAGATGCCCCACTGTGAAGATTGTATTTGGGATGGATGCTCTGTTGGATAGGGGTGATCGTCATATGAAGCGAATAATTTCTTTTACTGGTCGGAAGTTAGTTGGTTAGAAATTGAGGCAGGTATCCCATTGAGGCATCTATCCCAACTTTACCCAACTTACCTTGTGACTTTTTTAACGACTTCAATCATGTCATTTGTAGTCCTTATTTATTTTCATCTGTCATAAGTGTTTTCTTCCACGTGAAACTTTACCAAGTGACCCCTATAATTGCATTAACATTAATACAAGCAATGAAAGAGCAAAGGTGGCTTGTCCGCTTTCTTCTAAGTTTTTTAGCGATACCGCCAAAGACAGATTTGTTAGGGCGATCATCGATCGTGGGAGATGATAGAAGTCGCGTTGCTTAGGGTTTATTTGGAAGTTTTCTCAATGAACCCTGCCACCTGTTTTCTTAATGCTGACTGGCATCATTGCTTGCTCTGATCAGAGGTCGATGGAGCTTCTTAACCAAGCGATTTTCCTTATCGGCGAAGTCTGGCCTGGTGCAAGGATCGATGCTGTTCTCAAGGGCCAGATCCCATGTAGACCTAGATCTAGAGCCTTGATCCTGACTGAGCCTTCGGATTGTCAGAGAGGTCAAGGGCAATCCTAGACAGGCCGTTGTGATCCTGCATTAGAAATCCCTCACCCCACTCGCTGAACCCAATGGCATAAGCTACTACGGCTTCAGCTCCATAAGTCTATAAATCTATCAAAAATACCAGAAGGCGCTCACTGATAATACCTCGCTGACAAAGGATTAGCAAGTTGAATCGGTTGCCCCCGCTGAGAAAACTTCAGGGAACTAGGAGGTCCAGAGTGCAACGGTGGTTGCCGCCATTGTTACCCCCTTAACATCCTTCGAGGGGGATGGTGATGCGTAACACCTCCGATTAGTGAATGTAGGTTTAAAATAATATCCTGTAAAACATATTAAAAAATTAAAATTAGTACCTGCTAACTTTTAAAGCCGCCCTGGTTGAAGTTAGCTAATACCCAAACGTTCTTACATATTATAGTATTCATCCAAAGAAAAAATCTAATATTTTATACTATAACGTATGTCTGGCGGCTCTAGGATCCTGGTCTATTACTGTCGACGGACGAACCGACAGTTCACCATTGGTTGCGACGCAAACTCCCACCATACGGTTTGGGCCAGCAGCAACATTAATTAAAGAAGCTGCTTAATTATCTAATAAAAAATATTGATATAAAATAGGTTTAAAAAAAGTTGAACCGACTTCACAAAAAAGCTAAACGTAATTTTTAAAGCATAACGTAATTTTTAATTTTATAACTATTACGACATTTTGAAGTCAGTGCAAATTAAACAAACCAATCAACTACAACAAAAGTATTTAATCGTCTTTTCTTATAATCCCGTGAGCTGAAACGTTCAGGTAGTTGTTTTGTTTGTTTAATTTGCACCGACCTCAAAATGTCGTAACAACTATAAAATTAAAAATTATTTTTTCCTTTTTAGTGCTTTTTGTGAAGTCGAACCAACTTTTTTTTAAACCTATTTTATTTTTCACTTTTTAGTGTCTTCATATATTCGACTCGAAGAATGCTGCCCCGACGAACAAAGCAGAATTATCCAAATCCGGCAACATATTACGAAATTAGTCACGTTCACTCTTTCATAGCCTCATACCCTTTCTAAACAGCAAGAGAGAATTATCGTAGTCAAGAATTATCATATTTACTCTAGGTACAAAATTATCATTTATGAATGAGGAAACGTATTCTGTACAACAGAATCAAAATCATCAAAATCGGTCTATGCCTTATGAAGCTAGGCGCCACCCTTCTAACTCTCACCACAAGCCACGATATTTGTTATAATACAAATCGATACTCTATACATTCAGAGTCATCTAAACAGTTAACGCGTTACAACGTTAAGTTACCCCTCCCCCACCCCAAACCGAGGTCAAAATTTTTCCATATATAGCTTTCTGTATACAACAACAACAAATCTTCCAAATAGCATTATGAAATTGGGTAATTCCCCCTCCGCATACCACCCCATCACATAAATTGTTGTCGTGGTACCAGTGGGGCAACATATTCTACACACCAAAAGAAGAAACATTCAAATCGGTCCACACGTTACGAAGTTAGCCTACCCCTTCCCCCACCACCACCCTAGTGAAAAATGTATCCTCATATTAGCAGTAGGGGATTAAAGTATACTCTATATAACATAAAAAGAATCATCCAAATCGGTCTACGCGTTAACACCGGCGTTTAAAATTGTGTCGCGTTACCAATGGGATAACATAGTCTATACATTATAAAAAGAATCATTCAACTCTGTCCACGCGTTACGAAGTTAGAGTACCCCTCCCTCTTCCTACCACACTCTAGGATCATAAGACAACAAGAGGATCATCCAAATCAGTCTACCCATTACGAAGTTAGGTTTCACCACCATCCCCTTCCTTCTGCACGCCAATTTTTTTTTGACATAGTACCAATCGGGAAACATACTCCACCCGACAAAGAAAGAACCATCCAAATCGCTCCACGCGTTAAAAAGTTAGAATTACCCCCTCCCCAGGCCATTTTTTTTAAATTATTATCAATGGGGGATCATACTCTATGCAACGAAAAAAGAATTATCTTAATCGGGGAATATACTCTAATCAACGGCAGAAGAGTCATCCAAACTGGTCGACGCGGTACGAAGTTAGACCTCCTCTCACCCAAGCCAACCGCCATATACTGGGGCAACTTTTTTTCCTTATTAACAATGGGGGTTCAAACTCTTTACAACAAAAATAAATTATCTAAATCGGTTCACGCATTACAAAGTTAGGTTTCACCTGCACCCTTACCCCACCAAAAAAATTTTGGGCATGGTATCAATAGGGGAACATACTGTACCCAACAAAAAATAATCATCAACATCGGTCCAAGCGTTACGAATTTCTGCCCGGTCATACATAAAAAAACAAATTAAAAAAATTTTAATTTAAAAAAATTAATGTCGAACTTAGAACCTTGTTGTTTTGGGGAAGTCGGTTAAAAATTAATAGAGGATGTAAACCTATTTTCATCACTGCAACCAGAGTAGAGGTGCTAGATTTCATTCCGGATCCGACTTCATAAGAAACTGGCATGACCCAGATAAAGCTTTGCACATCCGATTCGACATTCCGGGGCGTTTTGAGATTCTATCTAGTACCGCTATTCCGAGGAAGGCAAATTTAGATACCTTTTGGGCTGATGTGCGCTCGAATGCTGATATCCTTATCACCTTAATCATTTTCATTTTAATTTCATTTATTATTATTAGATAATTCATACAACGAGATTTAACTACATCTTTTATAATTTGTATGAGATATCAAAGAATAACAAAATAATTCAAAAAAAACTTAAATGATTATGATTATGACTAGTCTTGCTGACAAAAGGAAAGTTCCTACAAACGGTCAGTGATGTTATGAGCTCTGCTTTGGCAGACATATCAAGATGGGCAGAGGACAACGGTCTTACTATAAACCCCCGTAAGACAGAATTGGTCCTGTTCACAAAGAAATACAAACTACCTATTTGGAAAAGCAGAGCAAGCAAAGTTCCTGGGCGTCATATTCGATTCCAAATTGAATTGGAGACGGAATATGGAAGAGAGGATGAAGAAAGGACTCAATGCGTTCTATGCTTGCAAGAAAACCTTTGGTAAGAAATGGGGCATGAAACCGCACATTGTACACTGGATGTACACAGCGATCGTCAGGCCTATTCTTACCCATGGGTCAATTGTTTGGTGGGATGCATTAAATAAGAAATCTCACCTTAAGTTTTTAGTAAAGGTGCAAAGGCTCGTGTGCTTGGGAACAACAGGTGCAATAAAATCCACACCACAAGCTGGTTTGGAAGCCATTTTACACCTTCAACCCATAGAACTCCACACGAAAAGAATGGCAACCCTGGCAGCCCTCAGACTCAGAGAAAACAGCCAATGGATACCACAGAATTTTGGAGATGCAGTCATACTGAACTTCTTTAATCAAAATGGGTTGCACCCCTCAACTGATTATATGAAGCCACAATATGACTTTGGAAAACCCTTTTCCGTTATCATACCTAATAGAGAAGATTGGAAGCATCCTGAAAACATAATTAATAGCCATCTTCACAAATGGATCGAAAACGGAAAGGGGGATTGGAGCTGGAGTTTTCTCGGAGGCGCTGCAAATGAGTAAGTCGTATATACTCATCAACGAATGCAGCATCTTCCAAGCGGAGATATACGCTATAATGAAAGCTGCACTGATTGTCCAACGTGATAAAGTCAGAATGTGTGAAAGATTATATCAGAGCCCTAAGAAATATTTCACAACATACGCTTACGCTCTGCTGGGTTCCAGGACATGTCGGTATAGAGGGTAACGAAAAAGCCGACGAACTGGCCAAAAATGGTTCAAGCACAGATATAGACATGCCGGTGGAAAGGGTGCACCCTCCCCTTAATACAGCAAAAAGTCAAATTGATAGACATTACTCCAACATGACTTCGGAACGGTGGAAAAATATCAGCTACTGTCTCACAACACGAAGTATATGGCCGGAGCTGAATCAGAGCAGAACTTCAAATCTCTTATCCTTCGATAGAAAGCGCATTCGAACACTCGTCGGCGTCATCACCGGACACTGCCCCATAGGAGCTATGGGCATTAGACTCGGCGTACGATCGAATGAGTTCTGCAGAAGCTGCAGAGACGAAGAAGAAAATGAGTCCATAGTGCACCTACTCTGCGAATGTCCGACGACTTAGCGGAGATAGCACTGGTGGACCTAAATAGATTCTTACAGAGATCTGGGTGGTTTTAAGTTCTGACCATGCTTTTTCTTTTTTAAGGGCATTCACAATGGGCCTTCATGGCCTCCGAGTGAATTTGGTGCTTCTTAGCAACAAAAAGCCCGACTAACCAACCAACCAACCATGATTATGACCATGAAAATAGATTACTAATCAAACCGACCAATGGGTCGCTGAAAAAATTTATTTAATTTTCATTCTTTTACCTTAGTTTGTGCTATACTCAGAGAGTTGAAAAAAGATATTCATTAATTTTTTAGATGTTTAGTTTTCTTTTTGAGCCGCCATTTTGTATTGGTGCGTCAGCCTATTTCACATTTTACAGAGGTTTGTGTTAAACGCTGCAACTTCGTGGTTTTAAAAGATATTCAGTTCAAACAAAAACCATGTTAAAGAGCATAAAATGTACAGTATACATGGTGTTTCAGATCTGATGCCCCAAAATGAGTGGGGTGATAGATCTCACTTAGGCAAACAAAAAATTGTATGGCAGGGGGGGGGGGGCAATCTCAACCGTTTGGGAGTTACAGGGTAATTCATAAATTTCAGTTTTTCATGGTATGCACATTACTCTTTTATTTTTATCTTTGGATCTACCGAAAACAACGACATCAAAGAAACGCTAAAAAACTACTATACCAATACCTAAAACTCAGATTTTTCCCAAATTTTCTCCGAAATTCATGTAATTAGTACACCTTTTTTTATTTTTATTGGAGCCCATTTTATTACCTTTCCAAAAAGGTGAACAAGGTTAAAAAAACCGCGTCCTTAGAAATCCTTGACTACCTAATTATTTTATTGCACTTTAGTTAGGAAATTCTTTAAATAAACAATATTTGTAAGATAAAGAGTCGAAAATGTTTATTTTGGGTTAACAGGTAATTAATTTTAATTATTGCTGCAAAAAAGTTGTAAAAATGTTAGTGTAATTTTGTTTTATTGCCGATATTAGCTTGTGTTAACCAGAATTCACACCCTTGTATCCTGGCGTTCTATTACTCGTACCTGATGCAAATTTCGCTATAAAAGATGGTCAGTTAGCAAGAATACCTATCATAGTGGAAAAACAAATCAATAAGTACGGGTGTTTTTAAGCAAAAGTTATTAAAAAATGGTAGAATTTACTTTTGAGAAATACGCGGATATTATTTACATTTATGGTGTAGTAGACGGAAACGAAAGAGCGGCTGTACTGGAATATCAAAGGATATTCCCTCATTGGCGAGCACCCCCAAGAGGAGTATTTCCACGGACTTAACGAAGTTTAAGAAAAACAGGAAGTGGAACTTTACATGACAGGGAGACACGACCCGAAACTTCGTGAACTTCTACCGAGGTCGAGCAGCAAATAATCACCATCGTGAGGCAAGAGCCTGAGACGACCACGAGACTAGTCGCAAGACGATTAGGAGTGTTTTCATCTAAAGTTTGGAGGGTTATTCATCGAAAGGGATTACGTCCATATCACCATAACCCAGTACAAAGACTACTAGAAGGAGATTCCGCGAGAAGACTGGAATTTAGCACTTGGCTTCTGCAACGCGACACTGACAACCGGGCGTTTCTGGACCGAATTCTGTGAACTTTTTGGCAAATATTATAGATTGCTTGCGAGATGACATAAGTGTTAGAATTTGTCGACGAAAGTTTGCGAATTAACACCAAAGTAAATTCCACCAGTCTGAACCGAAATCACATCAGAATCCGCCACGGAGCATTCCTCACAGCGCCGATGCTTTACCCTAAATTTAGGTTTAGATTTCGAATCCTTCACCCTCTCGGGCGAAGAGTTGGTAACACCACCACCAACCCTACCTTCCGTCTCCGAGAACGAAACAACACCTGTAGTAAATTGAAAAGGGTTGAGAGACGCCCTGTCCCGTTCCAGCAAGAGCGGAGGAAACAGCCGCAGCAGGAGACACCCCAGAACCACTCCCGCAGGAACCCCCAGAACCTCCAACCGACAAAGACACAACTGTGTCACAAATCTCGCTATTTTAGTAACAGCCTCAGACCACACCCCCAGGTCAGCCCTGACGTGCCTAACACAACGTCTGATATTATCAAGGGCTGGCAAAAATCATGGCAGATCCGCCTAAGAGAAGCATACAAAATGAAAGGCAATTACCGTGGAGCTCAATAAGAATAGGTATGTATGCAATTCAACCCGATTCGCCAAAAAAATTAAAATTAGTATGTGGCATCGAAGACTTCGGCAGAGACATATACCAAAAGGGTTTACCTGAGAACAGGAACACAAGGTGGTGAAAAATTGAAGCAGATGGAAGCTATTTATGCTGTTCTGGTAAGGGACCCAAGGCAAACGGCAATCAACAAAGACTGTAACCCTCAGCAAAATCTTCAACTGTACAGCTCGGGGCTAGTGTCCAATTAATAAAAATTATCACAACAATTACGAAACAAAAATAAAAAATAAGAAATAATATAAAATAATTTAACAGAAATGATGAGTAAAGCCAAAATAAATCAGATGTGACAGATTACAGCTTCTCCTTCTTCTTTAGTTCAGCAATTTATATTTATTTATTCTTAATTACTTAATTGATTTCAAAATTATTATTTGATTTTAAAAGTATTACGTTTTTGATGTATGTTACACAATTTTTTATTTAATTACAGATATTTAATAATATGATTAGGATCTGCTTAATAAATAACAAATTAATAAATACTTTCTTTTAACAAATCTATGCAAATAAGCTGCCAAAGTGAAACTTGGTTTAATTGAAGTGATTTCAAGTTTGTTAATTTGCAAAACTAGGCTTAACGAAAAGAGACAGAATCCATAAATTGGACAATGCATTGTTATTGTTTTTACGTACATTTTGCAACCGGTGCTATTTCCAGTGTATATAACCTAGTGGTTGATTCCAATCAATTTAAGGTACTATTAGTGAGTTAAAAAAAATTAGTCTATAAATGTGTCAAGAATATGTATTTAAAATTTCAGGTCAAAATTCAAAATAGAAAAAAAGCTATAAAAATTTTTGTATACATAGTCATGTTTTGACGATGCTGCGTAAATTCCGTGTAACTTTAAATTTTAAGCGCCTTTTTCACAAAATAACATTTTTCAAATTTGCCCAAATTCTAGCTCAAAAACTTTTTCTCCGATTTTAATAAAACTTGGCTTTTAATAAACTTGGCTCATTTGGTCTATTGTGTATCTCCCCACGGACCGTGGTGAATTTTTTTCATTTTTTCCCGTTAGAAACTTAAAAGCGCGGGAAAATGAGACTGTTTTTAAAATTTTTTTTTCAAATACGCGCCATTTTTCGAGAAAACGCTTTACTTCCGGTTTTGGTGGGGGATGCACAACTAAATATGTCTATATTAAAATGCCACTTGATTTTTTTCAGGTGTGCTGGAGAGGCTCTATCTTTAGAATTTCTTCTTTGCTTGGATTTTCCATGAGGCATATTTATTGTTTTGGCGGGTTTTAATGAATCTGACACTGTGGATGGAGTTGGTGCGATAAAAACTTTGCTTCATCCAGAAGTCGTGAGCTATGTTTCTTCCATCTGAATGCTCGTAGCTTGGTATCAAGCTTTGATGAATTTGAAAACCTATTTGCCGATAGTAACTTTGATCTGATCATGATTTCTGAATCCTGGTTATGTGGCGATATTGGTAGTTATTGTGTTGGCTTACAAGATTACCAATTAATTCGTAATGGCCGCCAATATGCTCGTGGTGGGAGTGTTGCAGTGTATGCTCGGCTGGGATTTAAGTGTAAAATATTGTGCTTTTCTGACAATGAAAACCCAGGTCCGGAATACCTCTTCATTGAAGGTTCTATCTCGGGAAATAAAATCTCTATAGGTTGTGTGTACAAACCACCTAGAATTACTGACATAGGTGCTCTGTATGATGTATTGTCTCAGTACTGTGGAGCCTACAGTTCGTGTTTAATATGCGGACACTTCAACATCAACCTGTTGGAAAATAATGCTGTAGTCATTGATTTTCTTTCGCACCTGAATAATATTAGGCTACATGTTGTGAACTCGAAACCAACACGATATTCCTACGATAGAGCAAGTCTTATCGATTTAATTATCGTTAATAATAAAGAAATGGTCTCATCAGTTACTGAAGTGGCTCTGCCTGGGATTAGTGACCATCATGCTGTTCTAGCTTCACTAAGAGTTATACCCTCTGCTAAGCTCTGCCGGAAGATCATTAAATTTCGGGATTACAAAAGAGTAAACACAGATAATTTAATCGATACATTGCTTCAGGTAAATTGGGATTATATTTTTCACAGTATTAGTGTAAATGATCAAGTCAATTTTTTCAATGGAACTGTCTCTAGAATATATAATGAACATGTTCCTGAAGTATCCTTTACAGCTAGTAAACACTCACCTTGGTTCAATCGTTTGGTCAGGGATTTGATAACTGAACGAGATTTCGCCTACCATTATTGGAAAAAATACAGGACGAACGAGTTATACTCTAACTATAAAAGGCTCCGCAATAAAACTACAGCAGAAATTCGGAAAGCCAACATTTATTACTACCAGGGAAGATTTGATCCATCTTTGCCATCCAGGATCATCTGGAGAAATATCAGAGACGCTGGAATGGTCCCAAAAAAGCAAAACGTTGATGATATTGACGTTAATGAACTAAATACCTATTTTGTCAATAGCATTTCAAACTATCCCCCAGGAGATCAAAGTATCACGTCAATATCAACAGACACTCAATCTCAGTTTTCATTTCGAAATGTCTCAATTAATGAAATCATTTTTGCTTTTACGTCACTTAAGTCTAACGCTACTGGGTTTGACGATATCGATCTGCGCTTTTTGAAATCAATTCTCCCCTTCATAATTAAGAGAATTCAACATATCTTTAACTCGGCTATCACCACTTCTTCGTTTCCTTCGATTTGGAAAATTGCTATGATTCATCCTATTAAGAAGAGTGATAAAGTTAGGGGGCCCCAGGACTTTAGGCCCATAAGTATTCTCTCAGTTCTCTCAAAGATACTGGAACGTTTGCTCTTTGGTCAAATTAAATCATATCTTGATCGTTATGATATGATTTCTGGACTTCAGAATGGATTCAGGTCGAAGCATAGTACTGTCACAACTCTTCTATATCTTATTGAGAGGATTAGGTGTAACATTGAGTTGAGTCAGCCTACTATCTTATATTTACTGGACTTTTCAAAAGCATTTGACTCGGTTGATTACACTATTCTGCGTAAAAAATTAGAAGCGCAATTGAACTTCTCCAGCTCTGCTGCTACATTTTTGCACTCATACCTTACTGAGCGAAGTCAGGTTACAGTCGCTGGCTCTAACTGTTCTAGGATGCTAGGAGTACACTCAGGAGTTCCTCAAGGATCAATACTTGGTCCCATATTATTTATCATGTATATTAATGATCTTGTGACAATTGAAAAATAGTGTACTGTATTGCTCTATGCAGATGACGTGCAACTGTTCCACTCCTCTCCTTTAAATGATATACCATCCTGTATAGCTGATTTTAACGAGGATTTAAAGCGAATCAGCTCTTGGGCCCTTAAAAATAAGCTAACACTAAATCCAGTCAAGACCCAGAGTATTGTTTTGCATAATCGAACAATTGATTTATCTTCTACGATCCCCCACACTGTATCTGAATAATATGCGTATCAACTATTTGGAAACTGTTAGAAGTTTGGGCATGACTATTGACGCTAAGCTTACTTGGCATCAGCATATTGACGTCCAGGTTTCAAGAGTTTACCGAGGGTTACGATGTCTATGGCGCCATGCTGACTGCACATCGCAACACCTTCGTTTAAGGTTAGTTAAAGCTCTGCTTATTCCTATATTAACTTATGGAGATGTTGTTTTTTGTAATATAGATTCCCAGAGTCGCAGAAAGCTGAACGTTGCGTTTAATTCTTGCTCTAGGTACATCTTTGGTTTGCGTATGTATGATCATATTTCGGAAATTTCCAGGCAAGTCTTTGGATGCTCATTCAAATATTACCTCAGATATCGGCTATGCGTCATGATGTTTAAAATTATAAATGATCTGACTCCTGGTTATCTGAAGGACAGTAATATGTCTTTGTCCTCACGTCGTACACGGTATCTTTTGGTACCAAGGTTTCGCACATTACTCGGTTCACGCACTTTCCTTATTCATGGTGTCAGAATTTGGAATTCTCTTCCTATGGGTGTCCGCACCCTTCGATGCCTCGGAAGTTTCAAGTTAAAGACTTTATTATATTTCTGCTCTTCACATAGATAGTCTCCTTCTCTTATATGCATCCAAGATCTGCTTTTTCCTTTCTTTCTTTTTTTTTACCTTACTTACTTAACTTAACTTAACTTACTCTCCTAACTTATAGTCACTTTCTATACTATGATTCTCTTTTTCGTTAATATGTTTTAATCTTACTTTCATCAGCTTTTATTAATGCTTAGTTTGTTTTGTTACTTTTGTTTGATTTTAATTGTTTCCAGTAGAATTTTCTTTAGAGTTTGCGCATGTAAAAGAGCTTTATAGCTCAAATGTGTTTTTTAATAAAGTATTATTATTATTATGTGTTTTTTAATAACGATTGTGCCAAATAAATTGACATTATACATAAAAAAAATAAAAAAAATTAGTATTATTATTATTATTTCCGCAGATTTGGCCTCTTCTTTTTTACTTCACCTTTAACGCCGTCTATACTAGAGAAAAAAATTATAATTAAAAAATTTTTTTTTTAAATTATAATTAAAAAGCTTTTTTATAAGGTATAGATCCTAACTTATCATATGTAAAAAAAATTTAGCTCAAAAAATAAATTTTTCACTTAAAGAAAAAACATTTAAAAAGGGTCTTGTTTTAACTTCACTCACTAATAGTACCTTAAGGTTTTAATGGATTTTCCAAATATGTATGCGTGTGTGTATGAATGTATGCAGGTATGGATTTATGCTTCCTTATTTTTCTGAGATCTCTTTTTAGTTCCATATCTAATATATCTTTATTGGTGTCAATTACTTCGTATCTATGTGACTGGTCCCCGACATAAATTGTATCTTTGGCCGTGTTCCAGTTTGACTAAATTTGTACTTTTTCTTCTTTACCTGTCGAAAGATAATCCAAGTTTAGTCTGCTAGTCAGCTTGTTCTCAAACTTTGTATGTTACATGAGAAGAAGGTTAAACTAAACTGACACACGGCCTAAGACTTGCATTTGAAGTGGTAGAAAAGTGGCCAGTTGGTTTTATAATCCAAAATTCTACAATTCATGTTTGTGGTCCTTTATATCTTGAGAACGACGAAACCGATTTTAATGTTTTTTATCTCAGTATTATTCTTCTAAGTAAATTACTCGCTTTAAATGTTCCCGCGTTATATTAAATTCTCCACATTCAATCCTTGAAAAAGAACGAATCTTTTTATTATTTTACAAACAAATAGGAATTAAGCAGTACAGTTCTTTCAGAGGTGACAGAGCCACAGTCGTGATGACATTCGATGGAGTCTTCTTCCAACTAGAGGACTCTAAACAATGACTTAAATGATATTGTCATTATCTTAAGTTACACAACTAAAGGGTTTCATACAAGTTATTGCACGTAGTATTTGTACATTCAAAAAGCAAATTGAACGTTTACTCCATTTAAAAATAATAATATAAAATAGGTACGTAAACTATGGTGGCTGAGAGATGGCCAGTAGCAGCTTCGCAAATACATCAAAGGTGGATAGCTGCCTATAAAAGGGTTTATTACGAGTATATGTTCGGATGACAAATGTTAAGAGAAACTCGATATAATAATATTAAAAAATTCAATAAAAAAGTAAAAAGAAATCTTTACCCCAGATGGGACTCGAACCCACAATCCCCGGCTTAGGAGGCCGATGCCTTATCCATTAGGCCACTGGGGCGGTTGAGCCTTTTTCATTTCTTTTCATTTATATCTTTAAGCAATGCAAGTTATTTAGTAGCTAAAAACAAATTTTATTTTCATTCCATCCTACATCAAGATACTCCAGCAAATAAATAAAAATCGAATAAGAAACCAAACGATATACACAATTAATTCCACATTTGAATTGACACAATTTTAGAAAGTTTTATAAAGTTAAAACACAACTTACTTTGTTGAAGTTCCATCGTCCTCAAAGTTTAATTAGCAAAACTCAGCTACACACTACGAACAAATCTACACAGATCGAATTCTGCACGTTTCATGACAGAAGATTTTAATGCTTAAATCTACGAACTACCTTGTTACTTTTGCCTTTTACCATCTTTTATTTATTTAACAGTAAATAACAAAGTCTACAGGAATGCAAGCATTAATATTCCCTGGGTAATTTTATTAATTGTTCAGATTTACACCGGGCACAAGTTCATGCAGCCGCTACGCATTATCAGCTGAGCTTACTTGTTTTCCGGATTAGAGACCTAAGAAAACTTGGCGCTGTAATCGGTATAGGTTAAATTCCCGCATGCACACTCGTTTGACATTTATTTGTTTACATCGCAACACCAGAATTTTTATATTCCAAACAAAATATTCTCTGATATTCAATGATTTGTTATGGCTTGTATAAATTGTAAAGTTGAAACAAAAAAATATAAATGTCCAAATTGCCAGGAGTTTTAGTAAGCACATTATAAATTTGAACAATTTTATCTTTTAATTAAACAATTTCAACTTAAAATATTCCGCAAGATTTTTTTATATTTAATTTTACTTTTCTTGTTACTTGTAGCTGTTCATTGAGTTGCTACAAAATTCATAAGAGTGAAACATGTGAACAAAAACTTGTTGACCATAAAGAGGAAATAGCAGAAAAAGAACCTAAACCAATTATATCGTTTAAAACAGAGGATACAGTTGATCCAAAAAGACTGGAGGCTTTAAGTAAGTATCAGCCAAATAATAATTTAATACTTTAATTAAAAAATGTTCTTCAGGACAGAGTGAAGGATTGAAGAACTTATTATACAACCCACATTTAAGGACACTTTTAAAAGAAATTGATAACGCTCCTAGTGCATGGAAAGCGATGAAAGTAGCTATGCAAGAGCCTTTATTAACTGAGTTTGCTGATGAATGCCTTAAAGTAGTGGAACCTGAGTAAAATGATGTTAGGAAAAATTTCGTGTAGTAGGTACAAATACTAGGTTATTTCCCGGTTAATTAAAAACTACTTAAGAGCTGCACTTAGACTAGATTTAAGTACCTATAGTTTTAACTTTTCTTATTGATACTGAAAAACAACTTGTCTATTCTATGCAAGGAATAAAATTGTTTCAGTTTCAATTAGAGATTTTTTATTTTTATATACTGAAAATGGCCTTAGATAATATAAGCTTAGAACAATAAGGAAGGGGGCTTTTCAGCTACAACATTACTACATACGTCTGCGGGTAAAAGTTGCAGGTGCTAACTGCGACTGGTTCTCCTAATACATTAATCGGTTCCGACGAAACACTTGAAAGATCCACAAAAGGAAAAGTTAATGCGAGAAATGGCTGACCATTTTGGTTAACCGCAACATATTTTTCAGATAGATCCATTGATTCCTTAATCTTTGTTGCAATGCCTCCTGTTCTACTAGAAAAGTGATAATCTACTTTATTTTAATAAAAATACAATGAAAGACATCCAGCGAATAAGTTTAAGTGAATCGATGCTGGCTCTTCATGGAATTTTTATTAACTATGTTAGAAGAGGAACTAGTTGGAGTGAAATAGTTAATTAACTCCACGAAGAATATGAAATACTGAATATATATGTGAAGAATCGAGAAAGATAATCAAGAGAAACTTAAATAACTTTGTGATGTATACGTGTATAATTTTTGCTTATTTCAAAGCATTCTCAATATTACTTCTGGAGGAGATTTTGTAATTTCTAATACTCTTTTCCCATGTTTTAGAGATATATAGTATTATCAAATATATCTATGTTTCCTGGAACTAAGGAAGCCGACAATAAAATATATTGACGATCACTCTAAGAATCCAAATGAAAAAAAACGTGCAGAAATGGACAAATTAGGGATTATCCAAAGAATGGAAAGCCCTTAAGACTCGATCCATGAACTTAGTTGTTAAGAAGCCCGGCGAAACAGCTAAACTCTACTTCGACCCCAGGTACATCAACACTTGTATTACACGGTAGCCTTTTGAAATACCTACAATATATAGATTAGAAGACCTTCCTAGCCAGCTTCAAGGTATAGATTATTATACAGTCCTTGATTTAAAGGATGGGTTCTACCAAGTGGCCTTCGATGCAGAAAGTTCCAACTTGTGAAATGTTAGCAAGCCGTTTGGCTGCTTTAGATTTCTTCGACTTCCCTTTGGATTATGTTCAGCAAAAAAGCTATTAGCGAACAGATAGATGATGCAACTTAGCTAGAGTTCATGTAATTAATGGAATTCCTAGTCGGCACTGGGTGTAAGTTCATTATATACGAATAATAGTCTAAGATCGGGTATTAGAAAAATATACCCTCATCTGTTATTTAATGATGACAAAGATTATACATTGATAAATCGCAAATGGGTTGCCTAGCTAAATCCCGTACTGATGCTGTTAAATAAAATAAATTAGGAAAGTTTGGCCTTCATAGAATTTTTCGACAGATTAAAATCAATGTTGTTAAAATGCGAATTAAAAAACCGCGACATTGACGTGACGGGCTCGTGAAAACCGTAAATTGTGCGATGCTGTAGAATTTTAAGAAAATCTCGATTTCTCAAGGAGCGACTCGGAATCGATATACTAAAAGAAGACAAGAAGACTGGAGAGTCAACATTACCTTGAAGACATTCAAAAGCGGAAATAGTTTTAGAGATGTTACGTCTGAATTCAAGAGAGTCCAGTTTTATAAGCTTAGGCCTATCTGAGTACGGCGGCAGAATAAGAGGGTCGCTCCAAGGAAGGCCCCGAAGCGCAAAGCGAACAAAACGGTGCTGGACTGCCTCTACCCGGTCAATTGAGTCACGATAAAATGGTGACCAAACACAACTAGCATACTCCAGAATAGGCCTAACAAAGGTGCAGTAGAGAAGCCTGGTGATGTAAGGGTCGTCAAATTCCTTTGCCATCTGCCCAATGTAGAATTAGCCTTAATAACTATCTCAGCAATGTGATCGTCAAACGTAAAGCCGACACCCAAGTCCTATTAATTTTTTCCAGAACACAGCCATGCATGGTGTAGTTGAAGTCGAGAGGATTCTTTCTACGAGTAAAAGACATAGACGTACACTTACTAACATTGAGGGGAAGATAGTTCACAGAACACCAGTTGTAGAAAGCGTCTAAGTCAGAATTTAAAAGTTCACAGTATCGAATAGAGGACACAACACGGAAAATTTTGGCGTCGTCAGCATAACAAAGAATTATTGAATATTTCAAGAATAAAGATACATCATTGATGTAAATAATAAATAGAATCGGGCCCAGATGACTTCCCTGAGGTACTCCAGAGGAATTAAAAATAAACTTGAATAGTGATCCACGGAAGAACACACGCTGGGGCCGATTTAGTAGATCAGAACGAACCCAGTTTACACACAATGAAGGAAACCCGAGGGCAGTCAACTTGTGAATCAAAATTTGGTGGCTTATTCTGTCAAATGCCTTGCTAAAATCTTGCTTTCCAGCCTCAATTTTGGGTAAGCAGAAATTTGAGAATTCCAGTAGGTTAGTCGCAGTAGACCTACCTTTCATAAAGCCATGCTGGAAAGTTCCAAGAAAAGGTTTGCAATGAAAGTATAGTGTATCGCAAACTAATGCCTCAAAAATCTTAGCAATGCAACGCAAGTTTGCAATGAGTCACTAATTGGAAATATCACACCTCTTACCTTTCTTGTGAAGAGGGATAATAAGAGATGATTTCCACGAAAAACTATCTGCCAATTTATTGATGTGTTTCGCGACTGTATCGTCATCAAATGTAAGATCTTTCATTTCCAGTGAAGAAGGAGGAAATAATGTCGAGTTGCTAAAATCCTTAGAGCTAGTATCGCAGAAAAGCTGTCTTAAAAAGTGGCCAAAAAGGTTCGCAATCGTCAAGGGATCACTACTTTTAGTGTCACCTTATATACAGCTGCGTTTTATAATAAAGGGAAAGTCAGCTCTTTTGAAATATTTTCAAAGCGAATGGATTTCCAGGAAATATTCCTATCATTGACAGACCCAGTAGATATTTTCGTCGGAGGGAAAATTGAATGTGTTCAGGAGTTTACTGCGCTTATTTATGGGATCAAGCATTGTATAAGCGTCAATGACGCTAGATATCGCATATTCCAAAAAACATATGGAACGAACAAAAACAAAGAACAATTTATGAAGAAGATTAAAGGCATGGACTGCAATCTGATCCCACCATGCTGGATCTCATTCAAACAGAACATTTTGCGCACAATCTATGTTAATTCAACGTGGCTTCATGCACTGATCCGGAGGGAAAATAGTTGGCGCAAGAGTAATCACCGAGGAGATTTTTGTGTTAATTATAAAATTTAAAAGAAAACAATTTTGGTTTAGTTCGTAGTTATCCCGATATTTATTAATAACTTCATTAAATCAATTGATTATGAAACAGTCACTCACCCTTACCTCACTTTCTAAACAAAAATACTTTTTTGTACTTTTGCAATAAAAGGTGGCCAGCTAAACAGTTTGGGTTAGTTCGTGCAGCAGGGGAACATGTGACGTCAATTTTTTCTCCGCAGTTTTGCCTGACACGAAACGTAATGGAACGCAAAATGTGTAAGTTCGTGTACATGCGGGATCCCGCATTCTCATCAGGGAACAGACCTACTGTTATCAATGATATTGGTC
Source organism: Leptarthrus brevirostris (assembly GCA_964036015.1). Taxonomy (NCBI): domain Eukaryota; kingdom Metazoa; phylum Arthropoda; class Insecta; order Diptera; family Asilidae; genus Leptarthrus; species Leptarthrus brevirostris. Next base: position 112,325,558 of record OZ038372.1, on the reverse strand, counting down.
TCGTTGCTGATGACGGCAGCAAGAATTACTTCGAGTATCGTACAGCCCTAATAATAGTTAAAAAGATTCAAATGAGTCTTCTCGAATAAATTGTTTCTGTCAGATGCAAAAGGTGACATTGCCAGTTTTTGAAAAAAATTATTGGAGAGAAAATTAAATATCTTATAAGACTATGATTTTCTGACTTACCAAAACACTTTATCTTACATTGCATTTGGGAAACAAAAACTGGGATTACTTTAAAAAGAAGATCAAAAGGGACAATCAAGGGAAAATCAAAATGACAAAGGTTTTCCCTCTGATAGAAAACAAAATTTAAGAACCAATATGTCCTAAGTGTATGAAATATTTTCATTCACTTCATTCACTGTATATTTTTTTGCAATTTTATTTTATGTTATCAATATAAAATGAACAAATCATAATAAAAAAATAATTAAATCGAGTTTTTATAGTAAAAGGTCATTATCACAGAATCAGTTCCGGCATCCGAGGCGTATTTAATATTGGTATTTCAGATTAAGTAGAACCCGCTTGTATGAAAACTTACCACAAGCATTAAAGGTCTAGTAAGCCTACTTATGCATTCTCAGGAACAGCAGCCCTAAAGGCGTTGTAGGCGAAACTGAAAATGCATTTATATAGCACATACATTCTCTTTAAGCCGGTGCGTTGTAAATCTAACGTTACACATTTTTCACATTTTGTTGTTGCATAAATTGCGAGATACATAAATTTATTAAAAAGTAAATTTAAATCTTAATTTACTGCACGGTACTGTATATAGATGTTCGCTTGAATGGTTGTCATATAATCATTTTTGAAATATCATTTAATGGATTTCTAACTAAATAAATTTGTTATTTTTAAGTGTAATAATTTACAAGATTGCCTTAAGCATATGATTTTCTAAGTTTCTTTTATCGTGGGAAAGAAGTACTGCAAAAAGTAACACATTACGGGCGTTTTTGCATCATTGTGACAAAAAAATAGGCTCATTTTTATAATTTTTTTTCGAAATTTGGTTGTGTAGGTTCTAGTCGAGCAATTTCAAAAAATTAATTTTTCTTTTTTTGTATATTTTAATACTTATAGTGTCTAGAATAAGCCTCTACAACGATTTGACGAAGTTCGGAAAAATGTAAAAGTTACAGTCGATTTTGTGCGAACGCGTACCGGCCGAAAATCATGCCTACGTTCGGGCCAAATGCTGATGCGCGCGCCCCGTATTATTTGCTCAGCAGGTATAAAAATTCTTTTATATGTTCTGTTTGGACAAAATAATGTTCCTTGAATATAGTAGTCAAAATCAGTTTCACAAGCAAGAGAAAGGATTGCTCTATGATCCGGAACAGCTTACTAGCTGTAAGAAATAAAAATTATATTTTTCCCACGTTTTTTCTCTGTCAAACTTTAAACGCGTTTTTCTCAAAACTATGTTTTTAGATATGCCGTGCAGAGTTGCAGTGGAACCGTTCAATCGACTGACTTCTTTTTTCTACTAAATAAAGATTATTGAATTTATGGGAACATGGACCGTTTTGAACAAAAAATATTAATATTTACTATTTTTTTAACCACTATGAACAAAAAAAAGGACAAAAAGATCGGCATTTTTCTTCAAACTGTCGCCATTTTATCAAAAATCACTGAATTTTTCTAAAAATTGTCCATGGCAACTAGGGCTCGGACTGTGATTCGAATAGTTAGTCACTATTCGAATATTCGCATGTCTCGAATAATTCGCGAATACACGAATAATATTCGAATATTCGAATATTATTCGAATACACGAATTATTCGTGGTATTCGAATAGACTTATCCGAATAATAAGTATTCGTGCTATTCGAATATATTGTATTCGAATAATTTTCAATTTTAAAAGCATTCAAATCGTATTTTACACTATTCAGATTGAATTTATCGCATCGCTACCGTATCAGTCAGAAAGTCAGTTATTTGGCTGTCTTTCCCTTGAATATACCGTAAATGGTTCCACAGTGGAGAAGTGGTTGATCCATTATTAAATTGCTTGGCGCAAATCTTGCATGCTGCTGACTTCCGGTCTTCAGACCGATCAAAATGGACCCACACGATACTTTTGTGTTCCGTAGGCGTACCGGTACTCATGATCACACTAAGTAAACTGAACGCTATCTTCGACGCAGACTGATTTGAACTGACGATGAGCGAGAACAAGTTGCAGTCTTAGAGTATATAACTATAAGGAGAGGCCCTAAAGCTAAAAAACCTCGGCACTTGGCTTGATGTAGTTGATTCGTTAAGTTGTGTTTGTTTTCGTCATGGCAGTAGTAAAACAGCGACAGTTCTAGAGAATGGCCAAAATAAATTGGAAATTAGAGCGTAATCGCATTTTATAATTGCCTCAAGGTATTGCGAATAATTTTCTTTCTTTTTGGTGAATATACATCACAAAATTAATTAAAAACTCTTAAACATTTTAATCACGAATTTAAGTGTTTAGTGTCCCTTTACAAAAGTTAAATCACGAGCCACTGGGTTAGCTAAGGAGAAGTAAGGAGAAGCAAAAATTGCGATCTTAGAAAATGTAAACAAACTAAGAACGCTAAGAAAATTTCACTTTTCTTTGCTTTCCGTTGCTGTTCTTAGCGTGTCAACGCAATTATATTAAGCTTAAAAACTAACAGAACATTATTTTTATCAAAAACTTCCTGAAAAACGATATCCCACATTAAAAACGCCGATTATTTGCACAACACAAAAATTGCGCACTTCATTTCTAAAATGGCAGTATTAAAATACACTGTCTACACTTTAAAAAGTTGAAAGCTATTAGCTTTAAAGTTCGCTAATATATTACACTAAACAGGATAGTAGAAAACACTCGAAACTTTATATTTAATTACAAAACAAAATTTTAAATCATTGGACAATTCACGGTTATCATTTTGACAGTTCGCAAACTAAGGAGAAGAGCTCTCCGTCCTCACCTCGCCTAAAAGAAAAGTGCCGATCACACGTACACGGTTTCAGAGATGAGGGCCTTTCCTGTTGTTATTTATTCTAAGTGTTGGATAAACAACAATAATACTGTCGCTGAGATATTGCGCAATTACAGCATCTCAAAATTCTAGATCTTTTAATCAAGCATAAAATCTGTTCTGTTACTAACAAGTGAAATGTGAACGTCCACAGTAAAGGGAGGTGAAAGAACAGGGGGGGGGGGGGGGGAATCACCCTAAAATTTGGATGTCTATTGTTGATGGTCCCTTATTTTCAGAAATGATGAAATACAAATATGTGGAGTAAAATACGGTTTATATTGTAATATTCGTGGATTTCGAATAATATTCGTATTCGCATATTCGCACTATTCGGTATTCGAATAATATTCGCACTATTCGTTATTCGAATAGTATTCGAATAATTCGAATACCACTCGAATTATTCGAATACCGAATACACTATTCGAATATTCGAATACTATTCGAATATGCGAATAGTCCGAGCCCTAATGGCAACGCAAATTTATTCTACTTTGAAAATAACTTTGATTTGTGTGTTTTAGATAAAAGAGGAAGGCAGAATAGAATGCACGCGTTACACGGCTCCAGAAGTGCGTGGATATCTCGCAAATTTTACAATTTAAAGAATTAAAAAACATTTTTTGTGAACTTTAATAATTGTACAAATAGCTGAAAAAGTCGAATTATACATTATTTACCTTCTTCAGTGAGGAAAAAATTCATAAACTTCAGCGATTTTTCAGGCCTCTCGACTAGCACCTACCCTTAAGTTAAATTCTCTAACTTGAAAAAAAATAAATTAATTTTTTTTGTGCCATGACTCCTGTACGCTCCTTTTTTACGGCACCCAGAAAAATATAATCGGTGCAAGTGATATCTCATCACGGGATCGTTTTGAACAAACAAAAAAAATAAACGAGATTTTAAAAATATATTAAAATACTAAGCACTGAACCACTATGATGTATTTTTATTGGCCCATATTTGTTGCTCAATTAAAAAAAAGCACAAAAAATCGTTAAAATTTTCAATTTAAATCGTCCGCAAAAAATCTAAGATTTATTTTCAAAATGCCCTATTAGTGGTCAATGCCAAAGAAACAATTTCAAATAGAATTATTAAAACTAGAGACTAATTGGAGCTATACATACCTAGTTTTTTCTAAATCATTTGTACCAACTTTGAAAACGTCATTTCGAGAAAGACGCTTTGAAAGTTCATCATTCAGTTATTTAATGCTCAAAATAAACAGAGGTGGTATGCTTAAAAGTTATATAAAAAATTTTATAAGTCGAACTTCGCAAACTCCTTTTAAGAATATGTTCTAGACATATTAAACTATAAAAAAAAAAAATCGATTTATCTGCTGTAGAAATAAAAACTCCCATTTATACAAAATAGTTTTTTTAATTTGTAAAAAATTTCTCTTTAAGCACTGAATAGAATACAAAATCGTAAAAACTAAAATATGGAACACAAGAAGAACGAAACATATCCATTTTCGTTAAAGTTCACTCGAATCTCTTGAATTTAACGAAGAATGACTTATGTAAGGAAAGATATCGTCTGGAAAATCAGTTTGATCTATTTCATGTCCCAGAGCAAAATATCGCTTTCTTAGAAGATGAGCAGCAGCCTTTGGTTGCCGGTTTCGAGTAAAAATTCCCTTTTTATTTCCTCCCACTCTTGTTACAGCTAGAAGTATAGATTATTCAGTTTTTACGAAACAATTCCGTGTGATTTTTTGTAAAAACTTACTTTGTGCTGTTTTAAAATCTGCAAAATTCCACACAAATTCACCTATGAAGAAATTTTTCATTCGCAAAATGTCAAAGGCTTTAAAATGTCTTGAAAACAAATCAGCTTGGTACTCCTCAGACCACACAAAAGATGGCAACTAAAACGTGACGAAATTAATAATTAACGAAACATTGTTGGTTAATCAGCTCTATATTATGCTTACTAAATGCAATCCCTCAACAGTGTCGGCACCATATTCAGACATCAAAACTGGTTTGTTATATTTTTTATTCCAGGCAGTTGCTTCATCTACAACTCGTGTGGTTATCATGTCAAGCTTTCCCGCGTTTTGGTACCATCCATTGTAGCGATTAAAACTTATTATATCTAAGTGCTTACCCTAAAAAACTACTTTAGTAATTAGCAATAAAAAAGAATTGTTATCAACTCACAGCTTTATCGTCTAATACATTCACGGCAATAGCGGCAGTGATTGGTCTTGTTTGGTCTAGGGACCTTGTGAAGTTTGCTACGTACCTAAAATTAGCAAACATATTTATTTAGAGTACTCCCTTATTTGACTTATCTTCGTAAAATACCCAAAGTAAGTATCAGCGTGAAATAGCCCAGTCCTGGGTTCGTTTGCGATTGACCACATTATAACACTCGGATGATTTCTATCTCGGTGAATTAGTTGCTCTACTGATGACTTATGCTTATTTAAAAGTGCTTGGCTGTAGTTCCTGCAGAAAACCAAATTTATTTTAAGTAGAGGCAATGACAAAAAGTACCTACTCTGTGTCTACACTAGGACATTCGTCAATTATCATAATTCCAGCTTCGTCGGCAAAAGCCATTGATTCTTCGGAATATGGGTAATGTGAAGTACGATAAGCGTTGGCACCCACCCATTTCAGTAAATTAAAATCCTTTGTTAAAAGGGCCAAGTCTAGTCCTTTTCCTCTTATCTGAAAAAAAATCACAAATGATTACCTACTGATTACAAGTAATATATGAATATTTTACATCAGAATCTTCATGTTTTCCAAAGCCTCGAAAGTAAATTGGCTTTCCATTAATCATAAAAGAAGTGTTGTTCCAAGTAAGTGTTCTTATTCCAACTTTAAGGCGATATACGTCTAGTAAATCATCGTCATCTTTGTACAGGAAAATTTCCATATTGTAAAGGTATCCTGGTTCAGGATGCATTAAATAAGGCCACCATGGTTTAACTTCAGGGATCTCTAAAACTCCCTTGAGATCGTGACCAGACGTCTCGTTTACTACAAGAGTACCCTCCTTGTCTCGAAGTTGTACTCGAACATAGAGCTGGTCAGAATTTGTTGTGCCATTTTCCTTTATTTTAAAGTAAACAAATCCTGTAAGAAAAAAATTAGTACACAATTTTAAAATTCCTGTATCTCTTAGGACTATGTACCTGTTGTGTCCGACAGGTCCGTATTTACTTCCACATCTTCAATGTAAATCTTTGGAGTCGTGTAGAGATATACTGAACGGTGAATTCCAGCATAGTTAAAGAAATCGAATGTGTATGTCTGCACAATTGCAACGCCTCCATCTCTGAAAATGTTAAAGAATTATGAAATATTCGCATTGGAACTAAGGAGTGGACGATTAGTATTGAAAGCGTTATTTTTTTAATCTAACTTGGTTAAACTGTCTGAATGTCTAGCTAGATAGTTTGAATATACATATTTCATGTTCATAAATTAGGGTGGTCCAATTAAACAATTAAAAACAAGTTTCAGTTAAAAACAGGTGTGTTATAGTAATACAGCTATTGAAATCTGTTCTGCGAATCTTTAAAAGACGCTAAAACTTCAGTTCACATATTTGGCAAAGCAAATTTAAATATTTTAATAGGTAAGACTAAAATACAAGCGATATGCTTGTACTATGCGTAAGAGAGTATGCACAAATGAAAACATCAATAATTTACGTTTGCAATAAATTGAGATAAAATTTGACATTAATCCAATTTGTTCTGCTAGTTCTCGCAAACCTTGCGGGAATATGCGAAGAAAGAACTAGCCTAATTCGATGACAAGGATTGCTATTGGACCTAATAGTTCAGGTAGATTACAAATCAGCGATAATATCCGCAACCCCAGTGGTCTTTTTTGAGCGTCGGACGCTTCAATATCAATAATGTCTAAAATTAGCTATAAGGCTTGTAAATTTGTAGCTTCAATTGCAAGTAGATATAGTAAATATAATCAAAACTAATAAAAAAATAAATACAAATTATTAAAAATTAATCTATTAAATCATTCACAACTTGAAGAACATAATTAAATAGAAATAACAAGGAAATGAAAAATAACATTGACGAAATTAAATTATAATTAATATCAACAATAATTAAACAATTGCATCCTTGGGGAGGCTTAAATTTGATGATCCTCTGATCAAACTTATTGACCTCATGCTAAAAAGCATGGTCATCGTCTCTAGTTTGGGAGGATCTAATAAGTATTCAAAGAGTGATCACTAGAGATACCCCTCAGGGAGGAATCCTTTCACCACTCTTATGGAACATAACTCTGGATGAGTTACTCATAGACCTGGAGCAGTCTGGTCACAAGATTATCGCCTACGCCGATGATATTGCCCTGATATATTCAGGAAAGCACCAAAACATACTGGCTGAAGTGTTACAACACGCCCTCTTCATGATATTACCGTGGATAGATGGGTGTAAACCAAACAAAACAGAGTTAATACTCTTCTCTCGGAGACATAATACACCTCCTATGAATTTCCCATACCCAAACTGAAACTGTGTAATCAGGTTAAATATCTAGGTCTAGTCCTAGATAGAAAACTTACCTAGAAGCCGAACATCCAGAAAAGAGTACGGAAGGCTACAGTGGGTATGGAGCCACGCATTGTGCATTGACTCTACAAAAGTGTCAAACGACCTAAACTTACGTATGGGCTGATTGTATGGTGGCCGGCACTAAATATATCAACCCATCACAAAGCAATGGATAAAGTTTAGAGGATGGCAACACTGCTGATAACAGATGTCCTTAGAACCATACCTTCTTAAGCCCTGAACACTATCCTCCACCTTCTACCGTTAGATATCTTTGAAAAGCAAACAACATCCTTGGCTTAACTCAATCCAGATCTGGAAAAGAACCGATTGCGATCACTCCAAAATACTGGACGGAAGAACTGCCAGCAACAGCGACTATATCTCGCCCAAGCCTTTCTTTGGAACTAAATTCGACTCTTCCTTTCCCACCAGATCGGAATGGGAGGAAGGTCCACCCTAATGAGTTAGTGCATCTCTACACTGACGGCTCCTAACTAGAAGGCACAGTAGGTGGAGGTATCTTCTCGGAATATTTGGATCTCGATATCTCGGACCGCCTGAATCATTTAACACTACCTAGAGATAACATATGTATTTTCACAGATAGTCTGGCCGCTTTTAAATCCCTCACAGGAGAATATACTACCTGCAAAACGGTTGTAACATGTGGCTCAGCTCTAAATGACATATCTGAGCACCTGAAAGTACGGCTCATTTGGGTGCCTGGATATAGTAATATTCCGGGTAACTGTATAGCTGACGAACTAGCGAGAATTGGTAGCACTCGTCCTGATTCGAACATTAACCACCGCACTAATATTAATTGGCAAGGGGAACACACCTGCCTGATTACCCGACAGATATGGCCAAAACTTGACGCTAAACGGTCAAAAGAGCTCATTCTACTAGAACGCAAAGTAATTAGCAGTATCGTAGACGTTATTACGGGCCACTGCCCCATAGTTAGACACAACGATAGACTAGGCGCACCTTCAAATGACTTGTGTAGGAGTTGCCAAGAAGAAGATAAAGAGGAAACCATACTCCAGCTTCTCTGCCCGGCCCTAGCCAACCATAGGAATCGGTTTTTGGGCTCCCCCTTCCTTGAAAAGCTAACCGAGTTTACGAAAAAATAGTTTTTTAAAAAAAAGTTGAACCGACTTCACAAAAAGCGCTAAAAAGCATAAAATAATTTTTAATTTTATATCTATTACGACATTTTGAAGTCGGTGCAAATCAAACAAACCAAACAACTACAACAAAAATATTTAATCGTTATTTCTTATGATGCCGTAAGCTGAAACGTTCAGGTAGTATTATGTATTATTTTCAATTGTGGTTATGTAGTTGTTTTATTTGTTTAATTTGCACCGACTTCAAAATGTCGTAATAGATATAAAATTAAAAATTATTTTATGCTTTTTAGCGCTTTTTGTGAAGTCGGTTCAACTTTTTTTTTAAAAACTATTTTATTTTTCACTTTTTAGTGTCTTCTACTCTATACAACGAAAAAAGAACCATCCAAATCGGTCCACGCGTCAAAAGTTAGTTTTAAACCCCTACCTCACCCCCATTCCACTAAACTTTTTTTCTCATAATATCAATCAAGGAACATACTCTACCCAACAGAAAAGAAATCATCGAAATCGGTTTACGCGTTACGAAGTTACTACCCCTCCCCCACCCCCACCGCCACCATAGGACCAAATTATTCTCCTATTAGCAATGCAGGATCACACTCTGTACAAGAGCAAAAGAACCATCCAAATCGATTCACGCGTTACTAAGTTAGGTTCCACCCCCCTTCTCCCACCCCCACCCCAGCAACATTTGTTTTCTCGTAGTATCAACCAAGGATCATATTCTACCCAATAGAAAAAGAATTATCCAAATCGGTCCACGCGTTACGAAGTTAGACTACCCCTCCCCCCACCCACACCTTTCACCCTAGGACCAAATTATTCTCCTAAGCAATGGCGGATCATACTCTGTACATCAAAAAAAGAACCATCCAAATCGCACCACGCGTTACAAAGTTAGGTTTCACCCCCACCCCCACCCTACCAAAAATTTTTTTGACATGGTACCAATCGGTGAACATACTCTACCCAACAAAAAAAGAATCATCAAAATCGGTCGACGCGTTACGAAGTTATGCCCGGTCAGACATAAAAAAAAAATTAAAAAAAAAATACGCGTCGAACTTAGAACCGTTTTTGGGAAGTCGGTTAAAAACTTAATTGAAAAAGTGCTGTCTATTCACAATACATACAAGAAAATATGAAAAAGTAACTGAAAGATCAACATTTGAATTTGTGCGCTCAGATATAGTGTCGATTTCATAAATGCTTGTGCAAGTATTCAGCAATTGGTTTTTTAGCCAACGCCCAGGGAACAACTCTATGATGCGTTTACATGGAAACCATGGCGTCGAGATCGATCGACTCATTTATAGATCCAGCTCCGTGATGCTGAATATTTTCAAAGGAATGCATTTCTAAAAGCGGCCTTAGTTTACAAATATATATTATGGGCTTGGTAATTCGTTAAAAATATTGTTTAGCAACAAAAAACTATGCCAAAATACGAACAGCTATACTGAAAAAACTTACCTGAAGTTTTCAACGATCATTTGACTAAAACAAAGAGAAGTTTAAGAATGAAAAATAAGTTTAATTGTAGATGAATCATCCGATGTTGTTGGAAAACGAACAGTTAGCACACTATTGTTATTCTACGATAACCAACAAGAAAGAAAGCAACAACAATTGTGTGTTTTTTACAAATTAATAGTACTACGATTGCAATGATTCTGCAAAAGGAAAAATTGCTAAATATTGTTTAAAAACCATTAGCGCAGAGTATAATATGATGTTGATGGTTTCTAATATATAAGAAGATGTGCATCTGATTTACTTCACATAGCGGATATTTCTCATTTATTACAGGTTGCAATCGACAAGACTCTTAATTGCAAATCACTTATTGTAAACTCCGTTCCTTAAGGGTGCACTGAATGGTCTGAACATTCGGGCTATCTAAGGATATAGTGAATTTTTCCGAAAACTGAGCTAATGCTTTTTGTCACAAAGACCAAAGTTTCAAACTTTGTCCTAAGTAGAATAACTCGCTAACTTCGACCGCCAAGTATTCTATTATCTTGATTATAAATTGATTTGGAAGGAAAACATAGAGGAGAGAGTCAAAGAAGGATGCGTAGCTCTTTAAGCTTGCAGACGAACACTCAGCACCAAATATGGAGTAAATTCCAGAATCCAGATTAAGCTGACACTATGGATATATGCTATATATGATAGTTGTAATACGTCATATATTTACACACAGCTCTTAGTTGGTTGGCCGGCAGTGTGTAAAGAATACACCAGAACTAAGGTGAGAAAAATATAAGAAACTAAGCCAAACAGAAACTCTGTTTTCCGCTTATGGTTATAACAAAATCCTTGATCAGACTCCAAGAGAGATAACTGCAGACTACTACACTATATTTCACCCATCCTTAATTTCAAAAATTTTCGGTGTCAAAATTCCTTAAGGTGTGAGTAGAAAACCAATTAAATAATAAATAAGGTTGATACCTGATAGTTTACAGATGATTCGATAATATAATGTGGTGTCGGTGCTGATATTTTTTTTTTAATAAAATGAAAATGTTTGAATCGTACAGGCTTTAAGGTAGATGAAAGATCTACCAGGCGGCGGTACTTGCGATTTCGAAGACCCGTTCGATACCTAACAGGAGACTGAATATTACTATATTTACATTATATTCACATTAGCTTTGATTTGATTTCATGGAAGTATTTACAACATAAGTTGTTAGTAGCTATAAGTAATTACTAAATAACTCTAGCACTAATCCTTTAAATGGAATAAGAAAGCCCAAGACGGATATCTACTCTAACCATTTCAACAGTAATTTAGAGTTATAACACTGCAGGGAATGTTGTAGGAAAGATTAAATTTCTACATTTATGCTTCATTCCTAACTCCTAGTTTCTATAGTGTACATGATTTGAATTATCAATTACTGTAAAGTAACACGCACGCACATAACGCTTGTTACTTTTTTCTTCATATTTACTCCTTCCTTATGGTCTTGTAAAAAAGAAATGTTTAGATAGTTTCTTCAATGTTGAAATAGGCGAGAACAACAGGTACAACAACGTTATCAAGCTATCAATCAGGCAACATATTACAACAGAAATGAAACATACAAATCTCAGCACGCGCTACGAAGTTAGGTGTCGCACCCTCCCCCATACAAGGCTTATAGTTTTTTTTATCAATAAAGACTTGCTTGATTATGCAAGGAAAAACAATGAGGCCACAAGTTATGAAATTAAGCATGGACCAAGGCATACTCCATACAATAGACGAAATATATTAAATAAATCGGTTGTCATTGTGTTACCCTCCCCCAACCTGGCTACAAAATTGTTCTTATTCAAAATTTCTTTAAAAAGAATTCATTAACATAGGTATATACATTACGAAGTTCGCGCAATCTTCCTGCACCCTCACCGTAGATACAGAATATTTGTCATCCTAGCAATGGGAAATATAAATTAAATTGTAATAAAAGAACTTTGCCCTATCAAGACCGACTTAAGTTTATTCCGAGATAGAACTCTTTTATATACATCGGTATTTTACGCATTTAAAAAACCTGATGCTCTGTGTTATATTCTTAAGTATTCTGGCTTGATTTTGCGGGATGCGGCTTAGTTATTTTCGCAAAGTTGCCCAATGTATTTGTATTCAACATGGTTAACATTTATTTTACACCATCTCAAATCGGTCTTGTACAACCGGCCCTCCGACTAATATTCTACCATTAAATTATACAGCACAGGTAAGACAGCGGCATCTATAGTCGCTGAAGTAATTGAGTCGCATCAAGACAGGGGTGACTAAATCAAAAATACCTCTGAAACGGCAAGGTTGAGGAAAGCGATCTCTAAGAGTTCCTCTCAACCTATATTGCTATGCAGCGCAAATTGAATCTGGACCAAGCATAGCAGAGAAACTCTAGGGATCTTGACAATAACTCACTTCCCTGGTCGTATAAATCCAGAGCCCTCTAGAAATAATATTAATACCAATTTGATAGGGTCAAATGGGCAATAAACATCTGATCCAAACAAGTCTCCGGGGCCAGACCGGATAGTACGGGAATGTCTCGCTACTGTCACAGAGGTAGAGAAACTTTTAAATCTTTCTGGGTACTATGCCACAGAGGCATGGCTGGGAACGCTGAATTGGAGGCTCATGTGGCAAAGAAAATACTAGCTCCAATACAAGTCGTTATCAAGCATATCAGTGACGACTTGTTGGACCGTGCAAGAAAAGATGGGAAGGGACGACAACGTGTAGAATCACGAAGGTAATGTGGAAAACCTATGATCGAAAGAGAACCGACAAGTTACTCAACCTAACTAGGACTCAATGCAGAAATCGGGTAGGAGTTTACACTGGCCACTATCTCACACGTGTGCATGCGCACAGACTCGGGGTCTCGAACACATATCTGTGCAGACACTATCAGGAAGAAACAATAGAACATCTTCTATGTCATTGACCTGTGCTTGCAGGACACAAATTGCTAGACAGGTACTTCTTCAAGGACCTAGAGGAAGCTCCTGAGTGCAATATTGGGAGTATCCTGAAATTCGCAACAGAGACGTTAATAAAAGCTGCGAATTGTCGATCGCAATACAACATCTCTAGGATATAGGATACCCAAATGTGGTAACGCTATGGACCCGGCGCGGTCTTTGAGAGGCTTTCGAGACCGCCATTATAATCTAACGGAGAATGGGCCAGAGTAAGAAGTCTGAATAATTACTTGCAACTTGCAATCGGGATCGTTTAAGTTCATGCTTGAAAATGTGGACACGGAAAATACATCCATCCGTTAGGTCTTATCTGCGAAACTTCGAGAGAGATATAAATAACGGCGTGCAGAATTGTCTGAAGTATTGAAGTATCTATTAAAACCAAAAAGCTACAAAATCACATTATGAGACTTTCAAACCAGTCATCCTTCAAGAACTAAAGAAACTCTTAGAGATAGTGTACAAACAAAACGTTGAACAAGATGAACCACAATTTGTTGTTAGGAGTAGCTAGCTCCTACAACACGCCGTGAAGTCTCTTGCAACCAAAAATTATTGTAGGTGTTATGTTGATATTTATTCGAAATAAATATGCTGAAATTATTTTGTAAATTTGTTTTATTATTTAAAAGTCATAACAACTACATAATTTAAAGACAATTTTGTCTGGTTTTAAAATTTTTCTAATAATTTTAAGGTTCTGCGGGACTGAAAATCGTGAAGGTTGCAAACCATTATACAGCCTAAACACCCTTTGCAGTAATTAATTTGGATTAGCGAGACATTACTGTGTAAGGAATAGGTATAACATCTTTATTTAATGAATTATTGAATACTTGTATCGCAGCTCCACACACAGCCATAAAAAAATTGGATATATCTGTTTATTATGATCTAATCATTTTAGCTGCTATTGCATTTTTTTAGATTAATAAACAAAACAGATAGATATCAGTGATCGAAGACAAAAGTGGCAATTGATAGGCCAAATTAAAACTGAACATATTGAAGAAGTTCAATAACTGATTCAAGTCCTGCATTAAAATTTATTTTCTGTCTTAAGCTTTACCTTTTAACAAGTTTTTTTGACCGATTATTGCGATTTGGCAAGAAAAAGATCTGGAAGGTAATTTTAGAACATTTGGAAAAGTATATGTAAATGTTAGTGCTATCTCTAAAGTGTTTCATTCGTGTATAGGGTCCAAGAAGCAGTATTGTACGCTTTATTGAAGCATTTCGCAGTTGTGTACATATCAAATCTATTCTGTTATCTATTATATTATATATATCAATAATTTTAACTTGACTTGACATTTTTTAGAAAAGATTACTTGTTCCATTATCTAAAGAAATATTTAGTGGTTTTGTGAAAAAAAAAATAATTATGATATTTTTTGTTTTTATTTATAAGTCTTTTGATTAAACGCGTTTTAACTCTTCAAAATTTGCAGAGTTTGCAAAACCCCTACACATTTCCTGAGCAATTTGATTAGTCTTTGTTGGCTGGAGTTCCGAAAATGGGAACCATCTGATTGGCTTAAAATTTTTACCAGACACTCTACTATACACTAGATGACAGTACCTAATGCCGACTCGAAAGGGAAGGAGGTGAAAAAAAGTTTTTTTATGTAAAATTTGTATATATTGATCTTAACATAAGTATGTAAACGGCACGGTTTAAGTTCCCGTTTACACCGATTTGACGAAGAATTTCGATAAAGCACAACAAAATAAAACAATAATATTAAATCAATTTTTTTGATATCTGGCTTAGATTTCGAGATATTCGATCTTGAAATTGTCGAACAAATCACTTCAAAAAAAATCATGAATCGAGTCGGCAAAAATCCTTTTAGGTACTGTCATCTAGTGTATAGTAGAGTGTCTGGTAAAAATTTCAAGTGATTCTGAGGGTACCCATTTTCGGAACTCCAGCCTCTTTGTTTTTATAAAGAAAGTTTTTGGGAATTTCTGTATTTTAGTCTCTGCGAAAAATTTTGTCTGCAAGAATATCGTTATAAGACGCCATTTTAATTAAAAAACCCAACACTTTGTTTGATCATTTCAAAGTGACCCATTAAATGCTTTCAATAACAGTTTTCGTAGAAAAATTATTTAGTAGCTAACAACATCGAAAATGTAAAAATTAATGCAAAAGAAATATTATTCCAAAACAAAATATGAAGGATTGAACTATGATCGTAAGAAAGAAACATTTTTGAGTCGGCGGTATCGATAACTTAACACAAAGTTATTACCACGTTTGCTGTCGCAATAGTTGACTACCCTGCTTTTTTAAATTAGTTATCGACTAATTTTTGTGATATTACTAGAACTTCTTTTAAATCCTTTTAAATACGATTTTACACTTATATGTATGTATTTGCAAAGATACTCAGTAATAATAAGGAGACGAATCTTTCACTGACATTGAAGTTTTAAAGATAAGTAAGTAAGTTTTCTATTAAAAATATTCTTGTTATTACCACTGGAGTTATTCAATGATAATGTTAAAATATCCACCTCGAATAATGCTATGATTGTTATTTTGAACCTATCAAGAAATTATTATCTGTTAAAAAAAAATTCGCTTAAAGGGTTGTTTTTCGTGCGTTCACAATAATTATGATATTACAAGCAAATGTAAAGGGAGAAATAATTTTGCGTCCCAGTTTAATCAATAGATTGGCAATATACTAACTTGGCAACTTCGGTTATTTTTCCTTGAGGTATGGTCGTCTGAATTAGTGCATTATCACAGAGAACTGTTATTCTATTTTCTTTCCCAAACTTAACATAATCAGTAATTTCGGCTTCAAATGGTAAATGTCCAATTTCGTGCTTAGCTACCATTTCGCCGTTGATCCACTAAAATGGTTTAAGATTATTAGCCAACTTGTAATAGTAAAGTTAAGATTTATATACCACAAAAGCCTCATAATGTACACTACCAAATCTAACCCACACTCGTTGGTCTTTAGCCCATGTTTTCGGGACGAAGAACTTTCGATCATACCACACTGTTCCTACATGATCCCTTATTTCATTCTTTTCGGTAATATCGTTATAACTTGCTGGCACTGGCATCGGTATCGTTGGTCTTATCTAGAAAATATTTATTGTGAAAGGTATAAATTAGCAAGAATATTAGAAATATTTCTTACCTTACTAAGATCATCGTTATACCATTTATCTCGTACACCTTGCGTCGGATTTCCCTCATCAGATTTTATGAAGTTCCATAATCCGTCCAAACTTCTTACCTCACGGGTCTCTGATTCTCGAGGATAAAGAAGTCCTCTTGTGCCCGGTAATTCAGTATTTAGCAACATTAGACCCAATGCAAAATGTACGAGATAAGCAACAGCGCCCATAGCAAGTAACGATAAAGCTGCAAAGAAGGCGTTTATATTATTTAAAGTGATAGAAATGCGTACCTATGTGCATACATATAATAGAAGTAGCAATAATACAGACTCGCAGTTGGTGTTTTAGACCCCACAAACCAGAGTCGTAGGAATTATAAAAAATTAGTTCAATGCATAACTTAAGTTGTGAGTAATATTATTGATTAATTAATATTATTAACTATTGAGTTATTGATAAAAGATTATTAATTACAAAAAACCGAAAATAATAATTATTTAAAATGGCGTTAGTACGGAACCCTTGGCGCATAAACAATGTTCTTACGTGCATAAACAATGAGTTACGTTCACTTAAAGAAAAAATTTTGTATTTCGGGTATTTCACTCTATAATATGTGTAGTGGCGGTGTGCTGGAACCCGGGAATCTTACGGGTAATAAAGGAGGGAACGGGCTGCTGAGATGGATAGTTTTAAAGCGATTACTTTCGTGACGGCTCTCATTTTAAATGAGGCATCGTTACACCCATCGCACACATGGAGTAAGTAATGAAAGATAGGGGAAGTAGTTCAACAAGAACTGATCCTTTATTTAAACATTTATGGTTCTGCTTTGTTTTTGTAATTTTTCATTGTCTATTCTGTATTTTATAGCTTTATAATTAAATATGTATGCAACATTAAAGCGTTACGCCATGCGAAGTGTGGGAGCTTTGGTTGAAACAGCCCGGCATACTCATAAGTTGTGTGGGATGGGTTTTAGAGAGTAAGGCAACTATGGCAAAAAAATGATGGGCACTCTTTAGTGAAGGCAGAACAGATAGTAGTGGTCAAAGCATCAAAGAAAAAATTATTTCCATCATAAAGCAGTTCTACTTAGCAGCCTAATGTCATATCCTACAAGAGGGATCATGTCCTACAACAGAGAGACCTGTTGAAGCCCTTCCAAGTGCTGAACGGAGTGAAACAAGGATACATACTGTCACCTTGACTTTTCCTGTTTGTCGTTAATGACGTATTGTGCAGCGCTCTAGATGACGAGGTAGGGATTAGATGGAAACTTTTTAACCACCTTACGCACCTGGACTATGCCGACGATGTATGTCTCTTATCCAACAAACAGAGTCATTTAGCTATAATGTCCGAAACCCTGTGTATAGAAGGTCTCACATCAGGATTTAAGGAGGTATTTACATTATTTTGACAAAAATACAGGCCCATTTCTAAAAAATTACCGACGGTTTAATATTTTTTTCATTTTTAAGAAGGGTTTTTAAAAGTTTT
Source organism: Leptarthrus brevirostris (assembly GCA_964036015.1). Taxonomy (NCBI): domain Eukaryota; kingdom Metazoa; phylum Arthropoda; class Insecta; order Diptera; family Asilidae; genus Leptarthrus; species Leptarthrus brevirostris. The sequence goes on along the minus strand of OZ038372.1, from coordinate 112,307,681 downwards.
TTTCAAGGCAGTGTCTATTTACCACCCTCAAATTGCCGTGTAGTTCCGTGTACACGGAAGTACACGGAAATGCACGGAAGAGGTGTTTTAATCAGGCTTTTAGTTGCTTTCCCGCCAGGTTTGTATCTAGAACAGGCTGTTACCAGAAATATGAATATGGAAGTGACTACTTGCACTTATCGCGTACTTACGTGTAAATCCGTGTATTTCCGTGTACACGGAAATTACACCGCAATTTGAGAGTGGTAAATAGACACTTCCTTTTTTTCAAGTGGTCTCAAAAAAGAGTAATTATCAAAATTTTGAAGATCGGCTACGCACAGTCTTAGCCGCTGTGATTACGAAGATTAAAAAAAATTGAAAATCGATTGACTGGTCTTCGAGTTTTTGGTGTGACGAGATCGGAAAAAATTATTGAAAAATATATTCTAAAACAAAGCAGCATCGTTTGCACAACAAGCGACTTGATGAGCAACTGAATATTGACTAAATTTTTAAACTTAAATTAAACGCATACAATTTTATATACTGAAAAGGAGTTATAGTATTAAAGAATGTTATAATTCACTTTTATCGATTGTGAAATATGTGCGCAACTGCCCAATTTAATTTTATGTTTCAACTTTTATATTTGAATATGTGCACATTGAGAAAAGGCTTACAATTTTTTTTCACCCTTTCGTGGCGTTCCCACATTATAAATAAAGAAGTCTAAAGCACCAAACTAAAATTAAACTAGCTGAAGACCACAGTGGGACCCTTGAGATACACACGACAATTATTCGAACTTCACAGTATAATTAATATTGAATATTATGAATGAATATTAATATTAATAATAACACAGTTAAGTAAGCATTTGACTCATTAGACAATATTAATTTATTGAAATTGAATTTAATTAATTAATTTTATTATTGTTTTATGAAAAATCAATATTATTCGATTAACCCCTTTAACCACTTTTCTCAAGGAATAAGTAGGTGCATGATCCATAAGACTTTATGTTAATTATTTAAATCGAAATATATTACTAAAGCCGTGTGGCGGTGGGTCTGGTGGACGCAGGATAATCATATTTACCGTTATAAAATAGTAAATAAAAAATAACGAATAGAAATATTCTTCGGTGTTGTATTTATTACCCTATCATAAGACACATATGTATTTATATAGTAGTAGTAGTATATATATATATATAAACTATATTTAACAGTTATTAACAATATTTTATTGGTAATATTTAATTGTTTAATTAGTTGTTTAAAGAAAAAAGCGGCTCGACCAAAGTTAATGATAACCTAATCAACTCATATTTATGATCTTACGCGACAATTGGCACCATCACGAAATCGGTATCATTTTTTATTTGGGGGATATCGATGACGAAAAAAATACCACGTACGTACACACACACACACAAACTTCTCCTAAATTATGTTGCAATGCTATTGTGACCTTCAAATTTCAATTTATGTTGAAAACAACGATTTTCATTTTCGGACCCATTAGAATAAATTCACTATACTAGGAAGTTAACAATTTTTCTAATTGTTACTGTGAAAAGTTAGGTGGTTGAGGGGCAACCCGATACACAACATTTGCAAAAAACACAGGTTTTATTTATTAACACAACGAAACATTCTGTTTGTTCTATTGATCTAAACTTAAGCAAACTTTATTATGGTTGAACACTAACCGATAACAATAACTGTTCTTAAAGAAATTTTCCTTTTTACTGATGTTTTATCCGATATTTTAAAATATTTTGTTAGCAACATAAAAACGGTTTAAACGCAACACATGTCATTTTATCAACTGTGTCTAAGCGAAACTTATCATCACTTAACAATAAATGTGCCAATATTTTCACAAAATCTAATACAGATAACTCATTATGATAAAAAAAAATATTGCCCGAAAGCTTTTGCGATAATCTCAGACAAAGAAAAAAAAACAGTCAAATAAGAACGTTGTTCACGCCCAGGGTTTTGCACTTCTACATACGTATCACTTGCAGAAAAAAATAAGTTTTGTATGAATTATTAAGGCATAAATCGGTTTGATTCAATAAATCATAACGTGGATAGTTTTCGCTTACTTACTCTAGTAGCACTTGGGAATTCCTGATGTTACAAATAATAAGTATAATTTAGCAATAACATAATAATTATAAGTATTTATACTAAGAAACTAAAAAAATTTTTAGGGCAGAAATTTATATTTGCATAGCCGAAACCTGTACCACGTATGATTTTTTCGCCTTACGCTTTTATTCGTTAATATGGATAAAAACGATAATATCCTCCTTTCAGAACTTCGGGTATGATTTTCAATATCCTTCGCTCTTGAGGTGCTGATTTACAATCAGACATTACGATCTAATTTGGGACGCGCTGATATAAATGGCTCCCATATACAAAAAAAATTAATAAAAGCTCAAACTTTATTTTTCATATTTTCTGATTATCCTAATTTGGTCCCGATCTGGTTGTAATAAGTCGTTCCTTCCAAGGCATATCTTTCTCAAACCTAATGAAGTCCTAATAGAGATGAGTTGTAACTGCTGAGGGAAAATTACGTTCGGCTTTTCAACTTTTAAACTTGTTTTGCTAGAAGAGTTGAAAAAAAGTTTTATAGGCTTGTATGTTATATTACATAAATATCACAGTCATCCGCATTTAGGAATATCAGTTCATCCCGCATTTAGGAAAATAAACACCCATGCCACTTTGAATGTATTTAACGGAGACGGAGTTGGATCAATTGATTGAGTAGCACGATCACGACAAAACGGTTCCGGGGTTCCAGCCTCGGTGAGTTTTAAAATATAATTGAAGAAAGAAATGCACTCCGTCTTTGAGCTGTTGTCTAGCTCGCAGCAATGCAAATACAAGACATTGAAGTTTCCTTATTCCCCTTACGCTAATTTCCTTCCGGCGGAAACCAGGCTAAACACATCATAGGGCTGTCCCCAGGTTTTGACGACATCATAAAAGAAATGGGTCCCCACTGCTGAACATTTAGCTGCTTTCGTTGCAATCAAACTTTAGGTCAGCATGCATAACACTACTGCTGGCTTTAATCTTATCAAGACGGCTTCACTCCGCATTTGTGGATCCCCTTGATCAGACCTAGTGTATTTGACTTTGAACATTTTTGAAGTGACAATCTTAAAGGCATACATTCATAAATTAAGTGGTAGCCCAGCAAATATGTACAAAAATAGTCAAAAACAATAAGAGAAATGCTGAAGATTTACGTTAAAACGTTAAAAAATCGGAGAACATTTGGTTATATTTGGTGTTACTAGAAGAGGTTCAAAATCACTAAGTTTTAGACGTCTGTCATTGATTTGGCATCGCTGACCAAAAGTCACCGCGGTGGAGTTTGAAAATCACCAACTTTTAGACGTGTCTGAGAAAAAAATTCTGTCACTAAGAGGTGTTGTTGACAAAGTCACTGATTTGTCTAATTGCCGAATCTGTAGTTTTCGGTTTCGCTGAGTTGAATAATGACACTCCCAATGCCGTTAGATACGGTTTTAGTAAGACACTCCTAGAGTCCTAGGCGTGGAGGAAAAAAATTTATCGAAATTGACAGATGTTAGAAGGCGGAATAAAAATAATCTGTCCGGCGTTGCAGCTAGTTTTTAATATAAAAGAGGTATACTCATTAAACATGGTCTTCTTTTATAGGTAAATAAATAAACGGTGAAAAGAAGTTTAATTTAATGATTAATTAAATGATGTAGCCCTTATAATACGTTAGCATGGCTTTTACAGGAAGAGAATTAGGGTAAGGGGAATAGGGGAACTTGAATGTCACCGCTTTTTTGCATTTCTGTGAGCCCAAAAATGAAGTGCATTTTTTAATTCTTATCAAAAACTCACGGGGAAACCGAGGCTCGAAGCCTGGTACTATGGCATGGAGATCGCGCACTAAACTAATTGATCCAACTCCGTCTCCAAGCTTATTTCGGAGGGATTTGCCACAGAAATCATGTCGCCGAAATTAGTTCTGCTTTTTTAGGAGTTCTGAAAAAATAATTTTTTTTGGTTAGGCTACGAAAAAAAACAAAACATATTATTTAGAACTGGCCTAGCAAATGGCGGTATATTTCGGTATGGAAATTTATGGATCCTCAGAATCTTTCAGCAGCGCAATCTAATAGTTATATAAACTGCAGTTTTCCAAAGAATTGTTCAACAAAATGAAACGAAGTTGACACTCTCATGATTTTATCGGCTTTTTAAGCCGAGCATGCACGAAAACTTTATTAAGAAAAGACTGTATCTCAGCAATAAATCAGCTTAACGAACGATTTGTTTTTTTTTATTGAAATTGTTCTGTTAGAAATATAAAAAATATAGAGAAGGTATTCATTATATATTTTCAAAAAAGGATAAGAGTTTTTGAAAATCTATTTTGTCGTTAAATAAATTGTTTATAATTTTTTGTTTGTCGAGCTTAAGACAAAACACCCTACCGTCATCATTGGTTTTTTTTTAAATACTGTAATTTTTTCTTCGATGTAATGACTAACTAACAATAAACATTCATAATAACTAAAAAATTGTTGAAAATGAAAAATATTTTTGCACAATTTTTTCCAAGAAAATACTCAATAAAACGTAGTTTTTTTTCTGCACATCATGAACACATTACAGTACAACCATGTTTCTTGTTTTTTTTTATTACAATAGATTACAGCACAACATAAATTTTTTCGAAAATCCAAAAAAGCAGACCTAACTATAGAGAGAAAAGAAATAGTGACACTTCCCCAATAGGAATTTTTAAATCAATAATCACACGGTGAGTGATGAATTCAGATATTTTGGCACTATATCTCGTTCTTTTGATTTTTTGCAAAAATTATATCTAGATATATAGTATCTAGGAGTTCCATAAGCTCGACAAATGCTTACCTCAGAAAGTGTTGCCGCATTCCCCCACAACACCACCTAACCACTATTCAACAGAGTAATACAAAATACGTACAAGCAGGTGAACATTCTTTCCTAAAAATAATGTAATTTAATGCTTTTCACATTACAGTGCTGTAGAGATTATTTTAGAAATCTTCAAGAGGACTTTTTATTCTTATAATTGGAAATATAGAGCCGTAAGGGAGTGTGGATCAATTCGCAAAACTATCAAGTATACTGCCAGGTGCGTTCTAAAATGAATATTAAGCAGAGGGCCAACATTAAATTCTGTTTTAAACTTGTTAAAACTTTTATAGTAACGCTTCAATTGATGATGTAAATTTATGGAGATGAGTACTTATCCCGGCAGAGTCCACGAGTGGTACGTTGGCTTTAAGGATGGTCGTAAAGATGTAAATATTAATTGAAACTAATAGAAATGGAATTTAATATCTCTAAAACATCAATTTATCGCAATTTAATCGAACATTTGGGCCTTCGAAAAATCTGTTCACACAAATTGACACTGCACAAATTGACTGATGACCAAAAATTGCGAAAGAATATAACATTCAAAGGATATCATCAAGGAGTCAAAAAAGGACCGAAACAACATTGTGAATGGTGATGAAACGTTGCGCTTTGAACGCGATCCAGAAACCAAGAGCCAAAGTGCAGAATGGAAGCACCCAGATGAGCTTAATTCGAAGAAAGTCGTTTGGAAAAGTCAAAAGTGAAGACAAGTTCGAAGAGAATAAAGATTTCGTTTCACCTGGCCAAACGGTTAATGCTGTATTTTATCTTGGTGTTTTCAAGCTTTTGGTTAGGCGTATTAGTCGTTTTCGGCTAGAATATCGGGAAAAAGGAAGTTGGCGCTTGTTGCATGATAATGCACCATTTCATCGATCATCACTTGTGATTGGTTTTCTGACCAAAAATCGCACTTTCATCATCAACTCGTGTTCGCCTGATTTAGCACTGTGTGATTTCTACCTATTCAGAAAAATGCATTTGAAGAAATTTGGAAAACTTTATACCGACATCAAGAGTTTTCCCCGATATAATCAAGTTTCTCTCTACAGACAACCTAAAAGACGTTCGTCATGCTTTTTGACCATGTAAATCATTGTACAGAGTCTTAAGAAGACTATTTTGAATAAAATAAATGAATTTTGCCAAAAAAATGAGGCTTTGTTCTCATTTTGCACACCTGACAGCAGATTACGATAATAAAAGGCGATGGGGATTGCAGAGAAAATGTCAGTGGTTTCGGGATCTACTTTAAATTGTAGGTCCACTTGCAATCGTTGTCTCGAATCGGGTGAAGCTCTCCTGCCCCATGACCCACAAGGTGTTACGGGAAATAAAGAGAGAGAGCCGAAAGTAAGAAAACTAAACTGTCTGTCTCTATCATTATCTTCTACTTTTTACAAAAGTTGTAATTGATTGGAAGGTAACAATCTAAAAATTTTGCTAAACAGTTTCAGTTTTATATGAAAATGGTCGCCAGAAAGTACTTAAGTAACGAGTTTAAGTAAATAGTAAAAGAGTTCCAAAGTGGGCTAAAAATAGAAGAAATATCTAAAGTTCGGTATATTAAAGTGTAAGATTTGTAAAATTATAAAAAAAGGAAACAATGCGGACTTTCAGTCATGCAGAAAATATTAGGAAACCCCTCACTGATAGTGATGTCAACATAAACTGTCGAACTATTAGGCGATGACCGAATGCGAAGAGGTTATTTAGACATTATGCTCTAAAAACTAACCCCTAATTTTCAAGAAAAACGGAAGTGAGCGTCTTAAATTTGCAAAAAATAAAGTGGGATAGTATTCTTTTTAGTGACGAAACTAAATTTTTGACTCCCGTGGTTTCAGGTACTGGCGACGGCCTACAGGTGATAGATATAACCAAAACTACCAATTTTTCACAGGTAAATATTGTGGTGGCTCCATCATACTCTGAGGATGATTTTCATTAAGAGGTCTAGAAACACTTTTTATAATTAATGGAAATATGTACAAGCTTATATACAGACAAGAGCAATTGAAATCTGTGATTCAAGAAGAATGAAAGACTGTTCCACATTATTCCAAAGCAGTTACAAGTTGTCTTAAAACGAAAAGGTTAACCAACAAAAAAGCTCATATGACGAATAACATAAACCTATTTTTAACCGACTTCCCAAAAACAAAGAGGTTCTAAGTTCGACGCGCATTTTTTAATTTTCTTATGTCTGGCCGGGCATAATTTCGTAACGCGTTGCTCGATTTGGATGATTGTTTTTTTGTTAAGTAGAGTATCTTCACCGATTGGTACCATGTCAAAAAAATTTTGGTGGGGTGGGGTTGAAACCTAACCTTGTATGTATGGAGTATGATCCCGCATTGCTAGTAATGTAAACAGTTGGTTCTAGGGTTCGGTGGGGGTAGTCTAGCCTTGTAACGCGTGGACCGATTTGAATAATTCTGTTTTGTTGCATAGAGTATGTTCCCCGATTGGTGCCATAAGAAAAATTGTTTTGGTGAGGTGGTGATGGGGGTTAAGGTTGAACCAGTATCTATAACGCGTGGACCGATTTGGATGGGTTTTCTTTTGTATAGAGTATGATCCACCATTGCTAATATGATAAATAATTTGGACCTAGGGTGTGGAGAAGAAGAGGAGGAGGAAGGTAGTCTAACTTCGTAACACGTATATCGAATTTACTATGGCAACAATTTTTCTGGTTGAGTTGGGGGGTGGAAGGTGTTGGTTGAACCTAACTTTGTAACGCGTGGGTCGGTATGGATGGTCCTTCTTTTCTCGTATAGTGTATAATACCCAATCGTTAATACAAGAATATATTTGCACTTGGGGTGGGAGATGGGGTGGGGTAGCCCAAACTTATACTGCGTGGACTGATTTGAATAGTTCCTATTCTTATATAGGTATAGAGTATGTTTCCCCATTAGTACCACGACAAAAATGTATGGGGTGTGTGCGCGTGGAATTGAACTCCTTAACCCGTAGGCAGATTTGGATGATTCCTTTTTGTTGTGTAGGGTATGTCCCCCATTGCTAATATGAGGAAGAAATTTGAGCTAGGGTGTGGGTGGGGGGAGGGGAAGTCTAACTTCGTAACACGTGGACCGAATTTGACGATTCTTTGTGTGATAAATAGAGTATGTTTCCCCATTGGCACCACCGCAAAAATGTATGGGGTGGGGTTGTGGTGGTGTAGGAGTGAAGCCTTCGTATTGTGTAGGTCTATTAGAATAATTCCTTTATTGCTGAATAAAGTATCTTTGTATCATGATAGATATTGTGGCTTACTGTGAGATGGACAGGTAGGGCATGATGTGGCTTCCTAAAGCGCATACCGAATTTTATGATTTTCATTCTGTTGTACAGAATACGTTTCTTTATTGGTAAATGATAAAAAATGTTGCCTCTAGAGTCACTACGTGAAGAGGATGGAGCAGTCCACTACTTCGTAAAGCGTTCCCCGAATTTGACGATTCTCTCTTGCTGTTTAGCGTTCGTTGGCGTACTAGTGCCATGGTAAGGATTTTGTAGTATAGTTGTTGTGTTGTGTAGCGTGTTGCCGGATTAACATGCTTATGTTTCTTTATTATAGAGTGCAGTATTTCTGCAACTATTGAAATTGCTTTGTTATACGAGTAGCATGTTTTGAGTAGCATATCCGATACAATAAAAAGTGAAAAATTAAATAGTTTTTAAAGAAAAGTTGAAGAGATTTCACAAAAGCGCTTCGAAATGTCTATTATGAAATTTTGAAGTACGTGCAAATTAAACAAACAAAACAACAGTAGTAAACTCCTCCTTCCTAATATTTGGGTGGTTTTATATAGTATCTTAGATTGTCGTTACGTAGTAATTTGATTTGGCATGTACCGCCCCAATTACACTTTTTATAAATTTTCTAATTAGGTACACAAAGGAATGTAAGTAAAAAGTCTGAAATCAGCTAAAGAATACTAAAGTTGGTGGACGTATTTTCTAAGAAGGAAGTGTCGCAAAAAAGTTGTAAATATTTGTCATTACTTCAATACATCCTTCCTGCTTCCTGCTTCACTGTTGGCATTTCGATTTTGGTACAATCGATAAAATATATTGGAGATTTAATTTTTCTCGTCACTAACAGTAGAAAAAAGAGAAATTTTCACAAGAAATAAACAACGTTGTTATTTCAAAAATGCAAATAGAATAGTACTTTTTTATCGATTAATAAATTAACAATATTTTGATTTTCCTTTAATATTGTAATTGTTGTATTATAAATTAGTAAAATAATTTAAAGCGTTTGTTATCAAAACAATTAAAAAGTTCCTACTGGAAAACAATTGTAAACAATGCATGCACAGGAATAAATGCATGAGAGATCATGTAACTGGTTAGCACAGTATGTAAATAGACTTCTTAAGACATCGTTATATAGCAAGGCAGTTTATTTCGTCAGTAGGAGACTCCTTGTCGTATGAAATGCACGAAGCAAGTATAATTAACACAAACTTCTTTACATTACTTGAAATGCCTTATTCGCTAGGTATTCGATCCATTAATTCTTAGGTCTCTCGGATGGAATACGCAAATGAAGTAAATTTGATAGGATGGATAAGTTAGATACTATTTTAATGAAACAGCTGCAATGCATTTTTTGATTGGGAAAATTTTCATTGGTAGTTTATACTATAACTATACACAGTCTATCACATGAGTTGTATGTACACATTATAACAAATTCTGCTTAAAATCAAATAAAATTCACTCTTGATTTACACTTTATTATATTCGCACACTAACCGACACTACTCAAGGCAAAAGCTGTGCTTAAATAATTTTTTTCCACCCTTTTATTCTGTATTTTAGTTAAGCACATGAAAATTGTTTAAACGTATGTAAATTTTTCGCGTTGATGTTCGGACTATCACAGTCGAAATAGAAAAGATTATAAGCGAAACTATCCTCACTAAATAATAAATTTTCATTTGTCTCTTGTTAAGACGCCTACATATAGCAATAATTTCGTATGATACAAAAATTAACTAATTAATGCAGCACTAAATGTAATAAGATATTGCATAACAATGTAAACACTAAATATCCCATTTCATCATATATTGGTTAATTGCACTAAATGTAATGACCATACTAAACTATGTTCGTTATAGTTTTAATTGAAAGTACTAACTAAAGACTACGTTCAGGAATTTTTGGAGATATTTTGCATAAATAGGTTGTTCAAAAATTAGAGTAGAAAATGGAGAGAGTTCATATTTACACGTTCGCTCAGCTTTTACTTTTGTCGCTTCGCAAAATGAAAATTTGTTCACACGTATTGCTTTGAGTCGAGTTTTTGATATGGCAATGGGTATAAATGAAATGAAGAATTCCAACACTTACACAACATTTACAATAAAATGCACCAATGTGCCAATAGAAAGAGTCACATCTGTTCACGTGAGCCCAATTGTAATCGAGACAAACTTTCTCATCACCCGAATTCACTCCACATCAACAAATTATATGAAAAAAGTGCGCTGAACCGTCTTAACAGGCATGTATATAACCATATTTTTTAATTGCATAATATATCATATTGTATGTACATCCATTTGTTGATCATTTTCTTTGTATAGCTCCTTTAATTATTTTTTTATGAAATTGGAATAACCCCCCCCCCCCCCCCACCTACAAGCAAATCTTGCGCACGGTCCTGAACGGACTGACAAACCGAAACTGTAATGGTTACTAGTTTATATTCTTTTCTGCCCAATATAAAGGCTCACTTTATAATTCAAACGATTCTTAGAAAAAAATTTGGCCTAGGATGAGGGGAGGGGTAGTCCAACTTCGTAACGCGTGGACCGATTTCGATGATTCTTCTTTTGATGTGTAGAATATGATGATACGACGACAAAAATTTATAAGTTGCGTGGTGTGCGGAGGGAACGTTACACAATTTCTTAATTCACACACCTATTTGGAAGATTCCTTTTCGTTGTGTATTATATGATGTAAGGGATCTCCTTGTGCATTATAAATGATCCTACTACTCTATGGAAAAATGTTGCCATAGGCTTGGGGTGGGGGAGGGAAAATTTTGTAACACGTGGACTGATTTAGATTATTCTGAATGTATAGAGTATCTATGTATTTGAATTCTGACAACAATTGTGGCTTATTGTGAGAATTGGAGAATTGGCTTCATAAGGCATACACCTATTTTGATTCAGTTCTGCAGAATACGTTTCCTGATTGATAAATGATAAAAAATTTGTACCTAGAGTGACTACGATGATTCTCTGACTACTATAATTCTCTCTTGCTGTATAGAGAAAAGTGGCGCACTAGAGTCATGTTAAGAATTTTCTAAGGTGAGGGTCCTAAACGTAAAAAATAAAATAGTTTTTAAAAAAAATGTGAACCGACTTCACAAAAAGCGCGAAAAAGCATCAAATAATTTTTCATTTTATATCTATTACGACACTTTGAAGTCAGTGCAAATTAAACAAACAAAACAACTACCCAACCAAAATTGAAGATAATATATAAAACTATTTGAAGGTGTCAGCTCACGGAATCATAAGGAAGGTCGAATTAATACTTTTGTTGTAGTTGTTTGGTTTGTTTGATTTGCACCGACCTCAAAATGTCGTAATAGATATAAAATAAAAATTCTTTTATGCTTTTTAGCGCTTTTGTGAAGTCGGTTCAAATTTGTTTTTAAAAACTATTTTATTAGAAATTTTAATATCATGTGATTCACGTTTAACTCGAGAACTACTTGTTCAAGAATTGCTTTTAAGAAATGGAGAATTGGAGAAATACCCTTAATTAAAATTTGCTCTAATTTTTATTTAGACATTAACCCTAGAATAACACAGTTAATTGATGCCATGTTTTTACATTGGTGTAATTCAATACTTCAGATCAGCCTTGATACCAGGACCTTGATATGCCTTAAGGCATATTTGGCACTTACCAAAATAAAAAATGGTAAAATTTGTAAATATTATAAAGTATTCTGAATTATTTTATGGTTTGCAGGGTATAAATCCTGGATATGTTGATCACATATTGCCGGTATATTGACGATTTTTATTTCTAGAATAAAATAGCTGGTATAATGATAGAAAATGGACAGCAACATATACTGTCTCGTTATGACGGCATTTTGTTATCATAAATAGTCAGTATCCTTTGCTGACAATACTGTCATTTTAAAGGCATTAAATACTACAAGCTTAAATCGGGCAATAAATGGTCAATTTGCTAACAAATAATTCTGAATTTACTTGACCGTGTTGGGTCCGTGTCCGAGATGATACGAAGTTTACCGAGAATATACGATTGTTTGACGCTGTGTAGACGCCATCTTAGTTTAAAGCGTTGTTTGCAGAGTCAGTGACTTTTTATTGGTGAAAAAGAGCAAAATATTAATAATATAATAAAATATTAATAATATAAATTTAATTATAATTGAATATTAATATTTTATTATTTCTATTTAATAAACCCACCAATTTGTCCACATAAATGTAATATATCAGCAATTCACTGGCAATCTGTGGGAACCGTATGACAATTTGCCCGAATACGGATCGTCACTATATGCTGGTATATTGACCTACTATTGCTAGAAATAAATTCGGGCATTACTAACTTTAATATCTCTGAACATTTGTCAGAACATTATACCAGCTTTAAATTCTATAATTTTAACGTCAAAATGCACCGTCAAACCGGTCGGCAACATTACCGACAATTTTTCCGATTTATTCTGGTATTTTGACGTTAAATTGTCAGATATTTTCTATCTGGTGTAGTCTTATAAGTTAACTTAAAGCATTTATTTTTTCAGCAACCACTCGGAAAAAAGAAATTATTATACGAAAATTCCGGTAAAAATTTCGGTTCTTTGCAACCTTAGTTTTTACGGAACAGTACAGTAAAATTTCCTAACCGGAGAGCGCCGAGTATCTGTTTCGTTTCAAAGGATATTTCGAACATAAAATTCAAAAGGTATAAAAGTAATATGGAGGTCTCTTAATGCGAAGACAGTGGCACTTTTTCTCCGTTTTATTATGACTCCAGTATTGTGTGCACGGGTTACCTGTATTTAACTTCTTATGCGCAAACTTTCAGTTATGGATAAGTTATGTTAATCTGATAAATTTAGAAACGGAGTTGGATCAACTGGTTGATAATCACAATCGGTCTCGCTCTCCCCGTGAGTTTTTCAAAATAGCTGGCAGCAATGCAAAAACAATTTCCATCATTCCTTTTACCCTGATTCCCTTTGAGACAAAAGCCATGCTAACGCATCATAGCGTTGTCCCCTAGGCTTTGGCTACATCACTTTACCACTTTTGGCCACAAAACCTTACTGAAGTGATAAAATTGCTTTAACATTTGCAAATTCCTGTATTTTTTTCAAAGGATAACATTTTTATTTGATGCAATTTTTTAGGAACAGTTGACTACAAATTTAGGTGAAAAACACATTTTGCACAGTGGTGTACATTCTAAAACAGCTGGTACAGATGGTGTTACGGATTGAATGTTTATCGTTGGTTGATTATATTTTATTTTGTTTAAGTTATGGAATAATCACTTTCTTTTCTTTCTAATTCACTTGGTTAATTTTTTAGTAAAATATTTATTAACATCACAAAGCAATAAATTTATTAAAATATTTCGTTAGATCTTATATTTGTTTAGAACCAACAAACAAAATAATTTAAATAGGAACTTACCTGAGAATGCTGCACCTATTTTTCAATCGTAATCGGTTTTATCCCAAATATGTTCCTCACTAACGAAACTACAGCTGAGAAGTTACTTCCTCAAGTAGAACTTGCACTACTAGCGTTTGTTATGGAAAACATCGCTTTTATTTGTACTCTACGCTGGAGTCGTACAATTTCGCCGATAGGAAAAGCTACGATGAAGAAATTAGAACGAGATAAGATATCAGCATAGAACGCACACTTAAACTGGTAATTAAAGGCCGAATTATTTCCATTTCTTCTTCTGGCAATCACCAGGTATCGATGTCACTCGGTATCAATTGAAGCCGCCGCACCGCTCAGTTTTGCGGAAAATGACTTAAGAACGTGCGATGCATAAAGGCACTATTCTTCGATTAGTTCGTTTATCTACAGTAATGTGTGGAAAACTATCTTTCTCTGCATACATTTGACAAATAAGATTAACGAGATACGAACTGATAATAATCTTTTTAACACACTGAGTTATATTTCTTGGCATCACTAGTTAACTTATGAATAGGTACTCATACTTTATCAATGGGTTATTAGAACTCAAGAGCTGCATTGTTTATTTTGCTATCAGATATTTATGAGGTAATTGATTTGGAGTGTTTAAAAAATAAAGATACTAGTGGAAATCTTTTTTAATTATTCCCGTCTATGTAATTTCGAAGGGTGACGTGAAGGAGTCATTTAGAATAAAAACATCGAAGTGCAGTTATTGGAGTCTGATCAAATATTTGGCTACGGGAAAAATTAGGCCAATTGTTGAATGTAATGTATCCAACGCATCTGAGTCGAAGTAGGAAATTTCAAACTAGTTCACATAGAATTCAAAATCCTCCTGTGAGTAAGGTGCGGTTTGGCTGTTTAAAAATATTGAGTTAGTTAGTTAGTTGAGTACCACCTTAGTTGATAAGATATAAAACTTTAATCATAAGAATTACATTTTCATTTATTCTTTTCAATGTAAACTGTAACTTAAATGGCAGAATGTAATTGTTACTTTGCTAATGACACACATGCATTTTTTGCATTTAGTAATTCGTTAAGAAAATCAAGACTGTGCTATGCGAATTGTGTTTGCAGGTTATCGCTCGATGAAGCGATAGAAATTGTGATTTTAAACGCGTCTTATGTTGGGAAATGAACTGCCCCTTGTGATCGCGAAATTAATACACTATTGACGATAATTTTTATTTTCGTGCAAAACTTTAGCGAATGAAAGTTTACAATTTTATAATCGCTTAAGTGTGTTGAAAACGGCGATTTTAAGTAAACTCCGTGCTGCTTCGCAAAAAATAACAAATTTGTGCTTTTATAAATTATAATATCCTCCAAACTAAGTAATAATAATAATAAAAGAAATTAAATGCACTGCTCAAAGTGAAAACTTTTGAACTCAACTAATTTTTCTTGCGTTTTTAAAATTATGCAATTCTCCGGCTGCGATCGAATGTAATGAAAAAGCCGAGGGTCGAAGTTAAGGCTTCGACTAGCTTTTAATCTGTTTAAAAATATGAACAGAGCCGCTATAACTAAATTGTGCGGCTTAGGCAGAGATTTTTCGGCGTCTCTTTCTCTAGTTCTCGTAACCCCTTGTGGGGTATGGAGCGGAAATAGAAAATGGACTTACACTTTAAAGTGGATTCCGAACTACTGGAATTTTCTCTGCTGCCCGTAATCTGTTGTCAGCAGGAAGCCACCATGGGTCACCGTGGTGGGATTTGAACCTGGGACCACCGATGACTTAACTCGGCGCCTCTAGAACGGGTAAGAATATTTCAGGACGAAACGGAAAGAAAAAAACGGCAGAAAGGAAGGAGGTAGATCGAAAATAAGTCGAAAACAAGCTGAGCATCAGAGAGCAAGTTGAGACAGGCGTGTTAACAGGTAATTCATATTGAGTAAAATATTGAAACTTTTATATATTGAATTTGTTGGTCTTTGTATCGAATTAACCCTTCTAACTCAGAAGGCGCACTTCACAAGCAGAAGCCTGGAATCAATTGACCTATTCACCAGAATATAACATATATTGAGGTGAATGAGGCTCCCACAACCCATGTAATAAAATATTAGTAAACAAAATAGGGAAACACGTCCAAACACTACAGTCAGGGGTGCACAGATAACAGAGAACGTTTAAGCAAATCCTTGGTAAGAGCCAGGTCAAAAATAGGACACATATTCACGGCTCTACACATGCGATTAATAGGCTCATGCATACCATAGTTAGAACGAGAATGGACAACATGTAGTAAAGGCACTCTCCTTAAGCAATACGGGGTATGCCTATAAGTAACCAAACCTGCGAGAGTGCGAGAATCTATATTCGAGTTCATAAGCTGGTGAATAAATACCAGGTCAGCAATTCTACGTCGTTCCTCCAACGAGTGCATATTAAGCAATCGGAGGCGATCCTCATATGGAGGAAGCCTTAATGGATCATTCCACGGGATGTCCCTTAGTGCGAATCTAACAAAGTTCCGCTGCACCGACTCGATGCGTCTAGAATGAACCGCATAGCAAGGTGACCAAACCTGAGATGCATACTCGAGAACTGCTCTAACCAAGGAGAAATATAAGTGAATAAGTGTCATCGATCAGAAAACTCCCTTGACCACCGTTTAACAAAACCCAGAACTGAGTTACTCCGAGACACGATATAGTTTATGTGCAGAGTGAAATCTAGTTTTTTTGTCAAGCTTCACACCGAGGTCAGTAACGGACTCAACACGACGGATAGTAGTTTCAGCAAAGGTATAATCAAAGACGAGCTGATAAGGGTTCCTACAGAATGACATAACTTCACATTTCTCCAGGTTAAGCTGCAGGCCATTTGAGGCACACCAAACCTTGAAGGTATTCAAATCAGCCTGAATAAAAGAAGAATCATAACTGTTTCTAACACATGAGAAGATCTTCAGATCATCTGCATAGATTAAGACTTTGGAGTGCTTAATCAGAGGGACAATGTCATCAATGGCAAGAATGAACAGCAACGGCCCCAGATGGCTACCCTGCGGTACACCAGATGAAGCTCTAATAAATCTAGATAAAGTGTTACGGAAAGATACTCGGTATGACCTATATTCACCGTATATATCATGGTTGCTTTCTGCTGTTTCGAATTGGGTGCTCCCGCGAGAAACGGAGAGAGAGTGTTTATATCATAACTTCGGTTTCCTGCTAGTACTCAACGGGTAACCTCCTGCCTTTTTTTTGAGTACCTACCAGAGCTTGAGTAACATCAAAGAGTGGACATTTTCAAAACTCAATAGAGAGTGAGAGTATTTTCAACTCAGAGTCTTGATAGCGACACCATGTTACAAAATGCTCCGGGCTTCACACGTCTGATCCTTATTATTATTATTAGATGTGGATCTAAGGACTAATTTATGACTCCTTTTAGCACTTCGACCAAGTTGATCTTTTGTGACAATACCCTATACAAAACTTAAGACACCCAATCAAATTAGACATAAAATTTCATTAGGAGCCTCCTTAGCTATGCCCAACGGTGATGAGAAAGCCTTATCGAGATGTCTGAGCCTGATACGACCGAAGGTCTTGCAGTGAAAGAGGATGTGTTCCGTCGTCGCCTCCTCTTCCAAACAGAAGCGGCTGGTGTCTTCCTCAGCTAGCCCAATCTTTTTTCAGTTGGTAGCCAAAGGACAATGACCAGTTAAAAGTCCGGTTATAAGCCCTAAATCTGGTTTGCTGAGTGAGAGTAACGCTTCCGTTTACTGTTTTGAGTAGGTTATAAGCATCTTTGCTTGTCTTAACCAAATCTGAGTGCTTACATATGTCTGCCCTTCATGACCTGATATGGATTTTCAAATGTCAGGTCAGATGAATGGAGAATCTGCGCAGCTTTTAGCCAGGCGATCCACCATATCATTGCCTTCAATGCCGTCGAACCCTGGTACCCAAGCCAAGCAAAGAAATGGATCCATGCAGTCTCATTGCGCCCGAGGCAGCCTCCTTCTTTAGGTGTAGATGTATAGGAAGGAGATCCCCTAAAGCCTCCATAATTGCAGTGGGGCAGGAGCGAATGTCTCCTATAACTTTTCTTCTTCTTCGACAGGACCAGAAAGCAGTCATAGCATTTACTGTAATTTTTTTTCAGATCAGGATTCCATGTGAGCCTTTGAACTAGATATTTGACCTCACTTGAGAATTCTATCAATGTTCCTTCAAGAATAGTAGCTGCTGATCAAGGATTTACTCCATTGATTTGAGAGGGAAGAAGGAGAGACGATATGCTTTGGGTTAAGGGACTGTTCGCCCTCTACCCTTAGGTATAAAGGCCACCCTCTCCTTTCTCCATAGTTTAGGGATAGATGACTGTAAAGATTTTGCTGTGCAGACCACCTATACTCTGTTGCAGCAGAGCTGGAAGGATGCCGTCACCACCGGGAGATTTGTAGGCTTTAAAGGAGTTGTTGACTCACTTTACTGTCGCTGCTGTGAAGATTTTCCCAGAGAGGCGCCTCAGTCAACGTGGTGATCCACAACACGTGCTGATTGACGAAGTCCCTCTAGGTTCTTCGATTTCTGAGCACTCCGGGAAATGTGTTTCTAAGAGTAGTTTTAATGTTTCCTCTGAGTATTTGGTGTAGGGTCCATCCCTTCTCTAGAGCCGGCTGATGCCATTAGAGCGATTTTTCGAGAAAACTTTTTGGAGGTGTACTGTAACAGGTAGACCATTGATCCCATCACACCCTCTAATCCTTAGGAAAAAATCATTATATCTACAAAAACATAACTGTGAACGCATGTAGCATTCCAGGCCCACCGTTCATCACAAAATGAATTTAAAAAAGGAGTAGTAGCGCGAGAGAAAGTGCGCCATGCAGAAACTCATGAAATTGCGTGTAGCTTTGAAGATAATTGAAATTTTTAAAACATTGAAAGAGAATTATTTTTAAAACATTATCCTAACAATCCAATTAAAAAATAATCATTTTTGGACCTCAGAAACCAGAACACCCACTAAAAGTCATAAAAGGTATAAATCGAAAACGATGCTAAGTTTCATTACAATCTCAAAAACTTACATTAAGAAATTAAGTTTTGAAACAATATAAAATTTTAATTAGAGTAATCAATGTTAATTAATTTTAAAATGTAATCTATTACATTTTAAAATTAATTATATATTTATATTTTATATTTACCTAATTATTATATTGATTACTTATAATGATAAATAAAATTGAAGTAAAAAAAAGAAGTAATTGTTATTGACAACTTTTAAGTTATAATTACTTGTTATTAATAATTCCAATTGTTTTTAACTCAATTACAGTATCATCTTGATAATTTAAACTTATTAAAAACATGCGGGTTCAAGTTAAGAAAGAGTATATGTAATTCAACAAGAAAACTATGTTTATACAAGCTCAATAGCCGTTAATTGAACTTTACACGAATAAAAATTATCAAAGCTGCAGTTTAGAAAAACGTTATAGAAGTTATAGATTTAAATTATCGAGACGTTATACTTCTGACACACGTATAGTATCGATACCATAGTATCAATACCATGGTATCGCTCGACTACCCCTGACACACATGATTCGTGGTATGGAGTTGTCATTCACTAGCAGTTGTCATTATTGTCAAGTTTTTTGTTTTCTATTATTTTATTTGTTTAAATTGCACCGACTTCAAAATGTCGTAATAGATATAAAACTTAAAATTATTTAATGCTTTTAAGCACGTTCTGTGAAGTCGGTTCAACTTTTTTTTTAAAAACTAATTTTTTTTACTTTTTAGTGTCTTTTACTTTATTCAATACAAAAAGAACCATCGAAATCGGTCCACGCGTTAAAAAGTTAGGTTCAACAACCTACCAAACCCTCATTCCACTAAACTTTTTTTCTCATGGTATCAATCAAGGAACATACTCTATTGAACAGAAAAGGAATCATCGAAATCGGTCCACGCTTTACGAAGTTAGACTACCCTTCCCCCTCCCCCACCCACTCCACCATACGAACAAATTATTCTCCTATTAGAAATGGGGGCTCACACTCTATTCAACATCAAAAGAACCATCCAAATCGGTCCACGCGTTACAAAGTTAGGTTCCACCCCCAACCAACATTTTCTTTCTCGTGGTATCAACCAGGGTACATACTCAACCTAACAGAAAAGAATAATACAAATTGGTCTACGCGTTACAAAGTTAGACTACCCCTCCTCTGCTACTCCCCCACCCCCACCACCACCCTAGGACCAAATTATTCTTCTCTTAGCAATGGGGGATCACACTCTATACAACAGCAAAAGAACCATCCAGATCGGTCCACGCGTTCCAAAGGTATACAAATCGGTCCACGCGTTACGAAGTTAGACTACCTACCCACCCTAGGCCAAATTTGTTTCCCCTATTAGCAATGGGAGATCATACTCTGTATAACAAAAAAAGAACCCTCCAAATCGGTTCACGCGTTACAAGGTTAGGTTTCCCCCCCCCCCCCACCAGTACCCTACCAAAAATTTTTTTTACATGGTACCAATCGGTGAACATACTCTACCCAACAAAAAAAAATCATCAAAATCGGTCAACGCGTTACGAAGTTATGCCCGGTCAGACATAAAAACCAAACAACAAAAAAATACACGTCGAATTTAGAACTTATTTGTTTTTGGGAAGTTGGTTAAAAACGAAATTTTGAACTATTTGGAATTGTTGCTTCCACATTTTAAGGTAATTCTTATTCTTTACCATATAGACCATGGAAAAATTTCCGTCATTGTATAAAGCTCGTGTCGATACTTAATTTCAAGGTAGGCTGATAGAAAGCATTATATGCATTGCCTTGAACGCCTGTTCGTAGCACGAAAGAACATATGTGGGTTAGCCGAAAAAAGAATCAAGGTAAATTTTTGAATAATTCAAAAAAGAATGTCGTACATACTTCAGTGCAAATAGATGCATTTCATTTTGTACGATTCTGAAACTTTTAGTGCAAATTAAGCCCGCATTGGTAAAAAATTGCATTTTAATTTTAATAATACACTCGGTCACAAAAGTGATAGCATGGCACGAGCATTATTTCCTTAAAGACTGCGAATTTACTTCATTAGTTTCAATTATGCGATTGTCTTAATAATGTATGTATTTTACATTTAAAATAAAAAATGGAAAAAACCAAATAAGTTTTATTTTGAACAAAAAAAAATGTGAAGGGAGACGTAAAATGTGCGACGCTCTCACCACCGCCGTTTACGCTCAAAAACGATTTTTCTTTCTGTTTACGTTTTTCTATAATTTGTCTGGTGTTTATAATTCATACGTGTACACATTTTATTATTTTTATGTAATTTTAACATCGTGGAAGTTGTTATCGGAAAATAGATATTTTATGACCGCAACATCGATCGTGTCTCTATCATTAATAGTTTTCATGTTATTAAATTTTTAATTGTTTTTCTTTGTGTTACGCTCACGATTTAAAAGTGGTACCCAGTTTCGAAGTGTAAGACATATTTTACGTTAATAATGTCCTAAAGTCACTCCACAAAAATGGTGACACAAATTGAACAATTCAAAAAAACTCGGCACTAAAATAATAAAATTAACAGTATGATATCGCTAAAAAGGGAAATTGCGTCACTGCTTTGCGTTATGTTTGTCTGTATTTTGCATTGGTTAAGCTTAATAAAGTAATTAGAATGTCGCGAACAATGGAAAGAAAATGATTACTTTTCTATCGAGGTACGAGAAACATCGATTTCCCGGAAGATATTAAATTTCAGTCTATCTACTATGAGAAATATAGTGAACTGACACGATAAAAGAGTCGAAAATAAACAAAGAAGTGGACGACCTGAAGCCTCATTCAAACTAGTCAAGTTTGTGGAATCCACTTTGTGGGAGTCCAGAAAGTTGCTTAACATTTTGAACTTACATTTAATCTACAAGATTGAAGGAGAAGAGGACTCAGTTGCTTTAAATTCATTAAATAGTTCAGTATTTCTTTCAACACTAAAATTATTCACTTTTAAGTCCTTTACAAATTTATCAGTGGCATCACCTCTGCAATTTTTATTCCTGTGTTTTTTGTCAAATTTTGCCAATTTATTTATATATACCTTTTTTATGTAAAAGACGTCAATTTTCAATGCAGGTTCACTAATATTTAAATCTAAGTCACCTTTTTTTGGAATCATCCCCAACTTCTTCAAACCAAACACAACCGATTTTGAATGAAAACCACCCGAACAAAAAAATTTACAGTGGATTATCAATTTTTTCCTCAGGGTAGTTTTGATTCAAAATTGGTTGGGATTGATTTGAAAAATTCGGTGAGTTGAAACAAAAACAGTTGGAGATGATTCGTAAAAGGTTGTCTTAAATTAAAATTTTAATGAAACTGAATTGAAAAAAAGCAACTTTCATATAAAATATTGATTGTTTGCTCACTACTTCAGCTCGGCGCCATTTCGCACTTAAATTCGCGTGCAATGTTATTCACTATAGCGAAATGTAGAAAAGTTTCAGGAAAATTTGGGTTGAACTCCGTGACGAATGAATGGGTTCCGATTTCTAAAAAAACTGGAATAGCAAGTTTTTCCTCTTTTCTTTAATAACAGCAAGATCGAACCTAGAAAGGATTAAAATTTGTGGCGGTGCAACAGTCATCTGAAATGTTCACTTTTGCAAAAGAGCAAGTACCTAAAGAAGGGACTTCAGCCTCAAATCTCACACACAGAATCACTAAAACAAAATAAAAGCTAAATGCAATCAAGAAAACAATAAAATTGATTATATAAAACAGATAAATACACTGCAACGAAAAGTTGACAACCAAAAAAAGCAAATCTCAAGAATCTGCGATGCACCGTCTCGATACGGTTATTATGGACCGCATAAAAGGGAGACCAGATAGGCCTAACAAAAGTACAAAAAGGAGTTTTTGTTATATAAGGGTCATCGAACTAAAACCTAAGTACGCATTAGCTTTATTTACAAGAGAATCTACGTAGGCATCAAAGGAAAAGTGAGAGACTAGTATGACCCCTAAGTCCCTGGTCTTGTCAAGTCTGATTAATAAGCTACCGTCAATGAAGCAATGGAGTTCTTCAACGTGAAAAGGACTTAGCAGTACACTTGAGGATGTGCACCGGAAAGTACTTAATAGAACACCAATTATGAAAGGCGTTTAAGTCAGAATTTAAAAGTAAACAATCCTGTTCATTAGCGTTTTAAGATAAATATTGTGTTGGTAGCACATCTTTTATCCTTTTCTAAACCCTGTAGTCAAACAAAGACAGAAGATGTAATTGACTTTACCGAGAAAATTGTAATGCAATTCTAATTGAAAATAATGAAAATAATAAAAAATCCCTCGTTTACGTATAATTTTTGTATTAATCCGTAGAAATTCTGTGTTTCAGTCAAAATTTATCCTTTTTTTTCTTGTTTGAAAAATACGTGTTTCTCCTGAGAAATGTGGTTCTGGCAACACTGCTGCTTGTACCATCAATTTTGTAGCCTAGTATATACGATGTAAGATCCGTCGAGCTTTTATTTCAAATTAAATATGTAAAGTGCTTATTTGATGGCTAGGTTTAGTACCAAAATTAAAATGCAATTTTTTAACAATGCGGGCTAAAATTATACTTATCGCTGTTCTGTAGCGTACAAAATTAAGCGTATCTATTTGCATTGAAGTGTGTTCTTCAAAACGATTAAAAATGTAATTTAAAGTCAATTTAGTCCGCTTACTAACTCATAAGTAAGTTTTTTTCAATGCCTCCGGTGATAGCAAAGCTTGTTAAAGGCATATTGTCTTCGAGTCAATTTTCATTCGAATTGTTTACTTTATAGTAAGAGGAACTGCAGTCTAGTTATCACTATCAGGCCCGTAGAGACAAAGTTCGGGCCCGGGGGGTACCACATACGGGCCCCCCGCGAAACGAATTTCTGGCCCGGCACTTAGCGTTTACGGGCCCATATACAATCGAATGATTGACTTTCAGTTTAAAATCTGTCTAGTATAGTACACTTTTTCGATCGTGAAGCATTTTTTTTATATAAATAATTAAAATGGAAAAAATTTCTGTTGATGACTTAGATGATGGGCCCCTTTCAAAGCCCGGGCCCGGGGGGTTTACCCCCTTCGCCCCCCCTGTCGGCGGCCCTGATCACTATAATGTGAAATTGTTGGTAAATGTCTAAGAATAAATAACATTTCAACATCAGAGTAACTTAAAGATTTTAATGTTTACATAGTCTTGGGAAATTAATTTTTAAACAGCCGAGAAATGTCTGGCTACAGGGGAGTATAAATACGATTTTACTATCTGAAAATGATAATGTCATCACCTGATTTCTCACTGTGTTGCGCAACGTAAACGAATAATTTTACTTATTGAGCTTAACTTCCCAGAAAATACAAACATAAAACCTACAGAACCTGCAATTTAGGGATAACTTAGTAAAACTCGACAAATTTACCTATGTACCAAACCATTTGGCGAGGATTTTTCTAAAAGAAGATATACAATCTTGTAAATACATCTTACTACTTTAACTATAATTTACTTCTTCCTATTGGTAACATTGATTTCTCTTTATTTACTTAACTACTGCGCAGGTTTCACTTTATGTAAAATCTTGCTGGAATGGGAAAACAAGCAAACTGAAAAAATTCTGCTAAATTACTGTACAATTGTGAAATTCTCAATTTCTTTTCTTATTTAATGTTGATCCTTTACAAATGACAAAGTCATGTGATCTTTTAAGTAAAGAGGTGATAACATAAAAACACGATCGAAATTTCTGTAAAGTAGCTTGGATAAAATTACGAGGAAACGAGGGTTCGAAATGGAAAAAAGGAATCGGCAATAAATTCAGTCGAAGTATTTGGAAATAATTCCACTCTTTTCAGGTAGACTACGAATTGTTTTAAGGATTAATATTTATTAAGGATGATCTTTAAATAGGTCACAATACATTCCAGGTCTTTTTGTTAATATTTAAATGATTGGTTAGGAAATTTCTAAGAATAAGAAAATTCGGAATGCTGAAAACTAACAATATCAAAACTGACCCAATTAAGTAAGCGTACCGGGGCCCAGGGTAGTCTCCGTAAAAATAAATAGTTGCAAAGGGGATTTCGAATTTCAAAGAATACAATAATTACCATGATTACATCGTGTATTTAAGTACTCAGGGTTAAAAGACTGAGTTGAGATCGGGTTCAAATATTGTTTAATTGAAAGCTATTAATAATAACGCTAAGCATCGTTTTCGTTACTTCGTACTCTCACACAATCGTTTTTGACATTTTGAAATAAAACTTGTTTATATAAAATAAATTAAAAATGTTATACTTAACAAAAGTTTAAACAAAACCGCAAACAAAGTTGTCAGACAACTCAACTACTCAACCCATGTTTATAGTTCATCATTTCGACTGGACTCAACCAGATCAAATAGTTTTAAAAAAAAAAAGTTGAACCAACTTCAGAAAAAGCGCTAAAAAGCATAAAATAATTTTTAATTTTATATCCATTACGAAATTTTGAAGTCGGTGCAAATCAAACAAACCAAAGAACTACAACAAAAATATTTAATCGTCCTTTCTTATGATCCCGTGAGCTGAAACGTTCAGGTAGTATTATTTATTATTTTCAATTGTCGTAATGGATATAAAATTAAAAATTATTTTATGCTTTTTAGCGCTTTTTCTGAAGTTGGTTCAACTTTTTTTTTTAAAAACTATTTGATTTTTCACTTTTTAGTGTCTTCTACAACGAAGAAAGAACCATCCATCTTACAAAAACTGTTTTCTCGTGGCATTAATCAAAAAACATACTCTACCCAACAGAAGAAGAATCATCAAAATCGGTAAACGCGTTACGAAGTTAGAGTACCCCTTCCCCACCCCCACCATAGGACCAAATTATTCTCCTATTAGTAATGAAGAATCACACTCTTTAAAACAAGTTAGGTTCCACCCCCAACCCACCAAATTTTTCTATCTCGTGGGGTCAACTAGGGATGGGGGATCGAACTGAGAAAATCGATTCAGTACGGATCGATCTGTAATTTTTTTCCGATTTCGAAAGATCGATTAATCCCGATTCCATTTAGTTGAATTTGTCATAACTAGCAAAACCCGGTGGACTTCACATGACAATAAATTATATTTTCTTAACTAAGTGATTAATTTTGCAATTCTAAAGAACTGAAAATGAGTGATGATAGTTCAGAAGAAGACCGTGCTCGAGAATGGATACCATATAACGGAAGGACGGAGTGGACGGACGTAGCACCTACCGAACAGGACGATGGAGAGAACCAAGTAGTTGTAATCGTATATAGTGAAAGATGTAAGGTGATTTCGCGCGCCACGTCTCAGTTGATCAACTGAGACGAAAGTTTGAGCTACCGTCTCAGTTATCTCAATTCAGGAAATGTCAATTTCTACAGTTGTTAATGTAATGAACTTTTCCAATTTGAAATTTAGAAAATAATATTGCTTTCTGTTTGCTAAGGACACTATTTGGTCCGTTGACGCAAATATCAGCTACCAAAATATAAATAAATACAAACACTTTTAAAAAATTCACCGATACTAGTTAATATTCTTTAACTGAGACAACTGAGGCGTGAAAAACCAGTCTCACTTGCTCAGTTGCTCAATATGTGTATGGAATTTTTTTGTGGCTCCAAATGAACTGAGATGGTTTCGCCAAAGCACATTTTAACTGAGACAACTGAGAATTCTCAGTTATCTCACTTGTCTCAGGTCATGCGAAAGCACATGTATTCAAGGTTTTCTTATTATGAGCAATATACATATTAAGAATGAATTTTTAGTTAAAGAGGTTTCCAAGCACACTGCCAACTACACTGTCTGAGGGTGTAGGTACTCATGCTACTCACTGATACAGATAACACGGGGAGATTTTAGTTTCCGTGGCACACCGATTTGATGAATTTCGATAAAGCACCCCAAAATAAAACGAAAATAATAAATTAATTTTTTTGATATCTGGCTTAGTTTAGGAGATATTCGATCTTAAAATTTTAAAAACACATCACTTCACGACTTGTCAAAAGAGGTGTATTAATTAGGCTTTTAGGTATTTTATTAACTGCAGGGAGGGGAAAGTTTAATAAAAAGTTCGCGCTATCTTTGAGTTCAGCCATTTTGACAAGTCGTGAAGTTATGTCACTAAAATTTCAAGATCCAATATTTTAGGAAATTTATTAACAAACTTGAAATATATTCTTTTGCAGGGTGGGGGTGGGAACTAAAAGACTTATTTATACACCTCTTCCTCCCAGAAAGTTTAATAAAAAAGTTTGCGCTATCTTTAAGTTCCGCCGTTTTGACAAGTGATGTGTTCCTAAAATTTCAAGATCGAATATCTTGAAATCTTAACCAGATATTAAAAAAAAATATTTATTATTTTTGTTTTATTTTGTGGTGTTTTATCGAAATTCATAAAAAAGTTCGCGTCTTAGGCCCTCAAGGCCGTTTAAACAAGGCGTGAAGTGATGTGTTAATAAAATTCAAGATCGAATATCTCCAAAACTAAACCAGATATCAAAAAAAAATTTATTTATTATTTTCGTTTTATTTTGCGGTGTTTAATCGAAATTCATCGTAAAATCCGTGTGCCACGGAAACTAAAATCGTGCCGATAACACTGTCATATTATAGAGTTCCGAAACGCACTTATCTAACATTAACAATATTTTAGGTGCGAAATTTAAAATTTTCAGAATTATTATACAAATTAATGATGATGCGAAAAAATTTCTTCGTGAGCTTGCTCAGTTTTATTTTACCGCGTCGCGTCTTGTCTTAAATGGATGGGAATCGGAAAGAAATAAATCGATTCGAACTGAATCGGTCCCGCGAAAAATCAATTCAAAAATTGGCAGATCGAAGGCTAATAGATCGATCCGTCGAGATCGAATCGAAGATCGCCCATCCCTAGTATCAACCAGGGAACATCCTCTACCCAACAGAAAAAGAATTATCCAAATCGGTCCACCCGTTACGAAGTTAGACTATCTCTCCCCCCCCCCCCAACCCACATCAGGCAATATTTTTTTCTCCTATTCGCAGTGGGGGATCGTACTCTGTACTACAAAAAAAAGAACCATCCAAATCGGTCCACGCGTTACAAAGTTAGGTTTCACCGCCACTCCTCCCAAATTTTTTTTAACATGGTACCAATCGGTGAATCGCGTTACGAAGGTTTGCCCAGTCAGACATAAAAAAAAATAAAAAAATATATACACGTCGAACTTACAACCTTTGGTTTTGGGAAGTCGGTTAAAAAGCGTGCTCGAGTCCAGCCAATCCACTTTCAACTCGATCTGTGTTTACATGGAAGTCGACTCGGGTTGAACCTGGATCCAACTCAGCAGGTAAACTTGGTAAATGAGTTATTCATTATGCAACATTCTGCAGTGAGGTAGAAAATGCATATGCCTTTACTAAACATCAATGCAATATTTCGATTAGTTAGTTTTTAGTTAGATTTTCAAAGAGAAACATAGTGAATTTTATTATTACTCAACAGGTAGTTATTATATGTGTGAGTGATTTCAGATTTGATTTATTTCCATTTCGATAAAACGAAAATAATGTGAATTGGGGTGTAAGTCACCCACTGTATTTATGGATTACTTAGGCATAAGTTGCCCAATTCTTACGTGTGTTTCTTTTATATTACTACAGACGAGCCTGGAATGATGACGAACTAGAAGCAGGGAAGGCATTTAACAAAATATATAAAGTGAAATAAAAACAAACAAACAAAAAATAAGTAAATACGTTTTTTTGGTTTATATACGGCCTTATAATAATTATATTGAAAAATAAGTTTAAAAAAATGTTAAGTTGAAGGTAAGCTTTTGATAATATCTATTAAGTAAATCGCAACAAGCTCAACCAATGCATATCATCGGTTTTAATTTAGTCGGCGCACAAAAGGACACTAGAAGGTCAGTAGTAATTAATTTTGTCGTTTTTCACACTGGAAAAGAAAATAACATAATTCTGTAGTTGCTCTTGAAAAGAAATAATCAAATTATTTAGTTATCTCACCTTTTTCATTTTGTCCTCTGTTGTCCGTTTAGTGCGCCAACTGAATTAAAACCGATCATTTGGTAATACAGTTTTCAAGCATATCGTTTGGCCAAAACAAGTTGCTTACAAATTATTTTCGATTCGATTTGTTTGCTTGGTAGTTAATATCCCCTATCACAAATAAGTGCTGTAAAAAAGCAAAAATTCCTAAAGCTTCATTGCCTAATTCTATTAATTATAACAAAATTATCCATAAAGGCCCCGTTAAACCATCATCGAAATGTTGAAGTATGAATGTATTACGGACAAAGAAAAACTTGTGGTCGCAACACTCAAATGAAATTGATCTTCTCAGGCTATAGCGGTTAAAAGACATACTGGAGGACAGATTTGAAGAGAAAGATTTAAATGAACCTTTCGTCTTAACCTCTCTCTAGTTCCCCTAACCACATGTGGTGCATGGGGCGAGATGAACTTCATCGGATTCGAGGCAACGATTGCTAGTGGTCCTAGAATTAAAAGTGGATTCCGAACCACTGACCTTTTCTCTGCAACCCTCATGGCCTTTTTATTGTAATTTGTTGTCAGCAGAAAACAGATTCCCTTTCCAATTTAGAAAGCCAAACCCTGAAATTTGCTCCAACAGCATTGTCTTTCATATGAACAATTATATGACGCATGTTCCCGAGTTAGTTGCAATAACAATTTGTATATACTAGCGCCTAATACCAAAACAAAAAATGTAAAAAATAAAAATATATTAATATTAAAAATATTTGATAATTATTAATATCAAAGTTAACACGAAAGAAAATCTAGCTTAATATAAAAAATCTAAATAAACAATTACTTATTATCTAAATAAACAATAACGCGAGCGAGCACAGCTAGTTAAAGATGTATTATAAATGTGAAGAAAATTAAGTGTCATACGGGCTTAACGTAGCATTCTTATTCGTGTAATACTGTTTGTGAGAATAAAAATAAAAATTTTATAAAAATGTCTTCTTCGAATTCAAAATAGACTTGTTTGAGTTTAAATTAGACCACCAAAACTTCATAACAACCTGATTGACTTAAAATTTGAAGGACGACCAATATTTTTAGATGACCAGGTTTGATGTTTGAGGTTGTCAGATTAATTTAATGTTGAGAAAAATTGAATTAATTATTGACCAAATTGATTTGATTATTTAGGAAATGAAAATGATGTTAGTCCAAAATGATTTAATATTGCTTTTTTGGGTCGCTCAAAATATTTCTTCTTAAATATTTTTCTTTAGAGGATAATTTCTCAATAGAATTCGGCATAGGAGAGTAAGGAGTTAAAATTGTTTCGGTATTTCGCTTAGTTTTCAAAATAAAGTTAAAAAATTCGATAAAGTTACGATAATTGTAATGATGGAATGTAAAAGTCGATTTTCGATGTTTTTCGAAATTATTCAAAATATATCTGTAATAATTAAGTGCACAAAAGTTGTATTTCTAAGAATCTCAGGTTTGAGCTAAGAGATTTCGAAAGTTGAAGCCAATGTGTAAAGGAAAGTAGAAGTTCAAATCCCATGAAACTTCCTATCGAATCAATGAGATGCCAAATAATCAGACACTGAAAGTAGAAGTCCTTGTGCGTTGGTTATTTGCCAGAAAATATACAGCATTTTATTATTAAATAATTTTTTTTATTTATTTATTTTTTTCTGCCTACTATGTGAACTACACAGCTCAGTATTTAAATTTTTATGAGCAACCTCGAGCACGCTACAATATAAAAATAATTGAAAACAAAATATTTTATTATTAGAAACCGATATCTCGTTAAATTTTTTAAACATTTTACCAATCAATTCGAATTCTTCATCCGAAAAGCTTCGAAACTATACTCTTACATTCAATGACGATGATTCTTGATATCTTGAAAACTAAGCAATATGCAAAAATTTGTAATTCCTTATTTTTTGCTTATCTTATCGAGTTCTACATAATCAGTAGTCAAATCTTGGCACCAAAGAAATGATAATCATGCCAAAAGGGCGAACATATAAAAGTGTTTCACTTTGTTGTTAATTATTTTTATAGCTCCATTTGCCCACAGGTTTTAAGAAATTCATGAAGTCGACGTTGTTCGTAATATTTGTTTGCCGCTTAACATTACCATCGTAGTCATAAGTCATAGTGTCATCCATATAAAAAAAATAAAGAGAGAAGGTTTCTATTTTCTTATCTTTTCAGGTTCGCAGTAAACCGAAGTTTTCGTGAGGCAAATGGAAATTACTTTTGTTGTTTAACTTGAATTATTTATTTCTAGAAAATGAAAATAATTTATTCCAGATAATGGAGGAAAATACTGATTTAATGAACAAATTGTTTGCATTAGTAATAAAAAAATATTAATTTACCAGAAAACGCAGGAGAATCAGTAAACAAAGGACAGGCAACTAACAATCAGGTTACTATTGAGGACGTAAAGTACAAAATTAATTAAAAGTTAATACATTATTTAAATTCTTAAAATATAAAATGACCACGCAGAATAAAAAGCATAAAAAGCATGATGAGTGATACAATTGAGCCATATAGCTTCCCCAGTAAACAAAGCCGTGAATGTTCATTGACGTAGCTGTTTCATTATTCACTGTCAATGGTGAATCTAAAGATTTCCTGAACATTCTTTCATATTAATACAACTTTCTAATTTTCAACTGAAACAGAAACATCGTTCAAATTAAATTCAGGAAGCGGTTATTTAGCCAAATAAGAGTTAATAATTACTTTGGCTTTACTGTATGATGGCGGAAATTCCTATAAAATCATGTTTTGCTGCGTTTTTTTGTCAAAAAAATGCGTCTGTTTGTCAGAAAACCGTTTCAGTTTAAAAAAAAGAAAAGTGATCGTACAGTGCAATTAGCCGCTTAAGAACTTCATTGAAATATAAAAAGGTAAGTAAATTTTATAACTACAGTAATGACTCAGTAATTGTAACTAATTAAAACCAGGCTTTCTTGCGATTATCGAATACTAGCTACTGGCTATTTTTCAAGGTTGAAGTTAATTTTATGATTATTGAAAAAAAATCAGATTTAAGTAAGCCAAACAATTAAAACTTGCGGCCCACAACGAATATCTTTGCAACTCAGTCAATATAACGGTATTAAATAAACATTTTAGTAAAAATTTCATAATTTCAACTCTGCATAATTAATAATAACAAACGGTCATCAAATTCCCTTGACCACCTTTTCACGAAACCAAGAGTCATATTAGCCTTGTTGACTATGGCATCAAAATGATCCTGGAAAGAAAATTCAGAATTGAGCCAAACACCCAGGTCCTTAGTCTTAGTAACTCTTGTTAAAAGACAACCATGCTCTCCTCTATGGTAAAGTTATATTGAAATGGAGACCTTTTTCGTGAGAAAAACGTAGATGTACACTTGCTAATATTAAGGGGAAGGTCGTTAATGGAACACCAATTCTGAAAGGCGTCCAAATCAGAATTTAAGAGTAGGCAATCGGCATTGTCAGACACAGTGCGAAATATCTTAGCGTCGTCGGCATAACAAAGAATATTTGAGTTAGACAGTATCGCAGATACATCATTGATATAAATTATAAATAACAATTGGCCAAGGTGGGAGCCCTGCGGTACACCGGAAGTGTTGAAAATTGCATCAGATAGAGCTCCACGAAAAGAAACCCTCTGAGTGCGTTCAGACAAGTACGAATGAATCCAATTTACAAAAACTCACGGAAATACAAGAAGGGAGAGATTGAGAATAAGAATTCTATGATTTATTCTATCGAAAGCTTTGCTGAAATCAGTAAAAATACAGCCAACTTGCTTACCACCTTGAATTGCAGCATTACTCCAAAAATAAAGTCCAGTACTGACATCTATACAACAATTATCAATTACATAAGACCTCAAAGCTTAAATCTTTTTTCTACCCTCAAGGGGGTAGTACCGGTTATAAAGGTAAAAAATTATTTTCAATATTGTTTTTCTCGGCTCCTTTATTATATATCATTTTCAAATTTTTCACATACTTTAATTATATTTTCAAGATACAAAAAAAAATTTCTGTTTTTTTGCCAATTTTTTTTCACATTTATAGTGGGCGCTGAAGTTGGTACCTCAAAAAATACCTCGTCCTATAACGGATAGTTAATCTCAGGAATGAAGAATCTGAAACAGAAAAACCAAACGACATTTTAAAGAGGAATGTTTCTTACGTGGTAATTTACCACAATATTTTAATAAATGATTTTAAAAAAAATGGCGGCTGTTTGAAAAAATTTGTTGAAAAGTCGCCTCTTTTTTCACTTTGTTTGGCTCGTCAAATTTTGTTGTATTGACTTTTGGCCTAACGTGTGGTAGATTACCACACAGGACACTTGAATAAACAATCACACCAAATTTGACCTAAATCGGTTCGGCCAATCCGGAGATTAGGTGTCCGCCATTTGAAAAAACGTCATTTTAAGAAAAACGCGTTTAAATTTTTTTTTCGATTTATTTATTGAATATTACACACGCTTAAACTGCTGTAACTTTTTTATTTTTAATTTTTTAATACAATTTTGAGAGGTGATTTCTAAAGGCATAAGGACTTGAGAAATGCAAAAAACAAAAAATCGATTTTTTGAAAATTATAACTGATACTACCCTCTTAAGGGGAGACTTCATAGTAAAATCAAAAAAAAATTTTTTCTGCCTTTATTTTTTTGCAGTGCTAAATTCAAAACATTCTCGCCGCTACGTGCCACATTGTTTGTCATCTGCATCGTCTTCTCCTTGACGTACATATGTTACGCAAAAGCGACCTTTAAAAAGCTTTTTCTCAATCTCCTTTTTTTTAACTGGAGGACGTTGTCACAAAGCCAAACATGACAATAGCAACTTCATTTTTACAAAAGTAAGG
This sequence comes from Leptarthrus brevirostris, assembly GCA_964036015.1. NCBI lineage: Eukaryota > Metazoa > Arthropoda > Insecta > Diptera > Asilidae > Leptarthrus > Leptarthrus brevirostris. The sequence continues at coordinate 112,273,978 of OZ038372.1, read as the reverse complement.
CTCAACGCAATACGTTTTCCGGCCATCCTATAAAAATTACCATTCAGAATAAACTTTTATTTTAAAAAAATTTAACCAAAAAATCTTGATTTTAAAAAAGGGATTTTTAAATGTTTTTTTTTCTACAAGAAAGTTTAGATACTTAAATTTAGGATGGCTTGATTTCTATATATATGTCCACGCTTTCTTTGTTTCGTAATCTTAGTTTTGGATATATAATATCCGGTAGTACAATATGTCGGTATTCCGCCGACGCCGTTAAATTCGCCTACTCCTGTTGTCTTATGTATGATCAAAAAACATTTTTTGTTTGTTTTCAAATTGTACCTTAAACATCAGTTTTTTAAAGTAATATACTCGTTCTAATGTAAAATGCAATATTTTTTTTTAATCATCCCATAACTATACCAATCATTTTAGGTACTTTACCCAATTTGGAAGCGAATATTCCGGTTTATCGTACTACACTGAAGTACGTTGGCTCCAAGGAGTCCAAGGTTATTGAGCCCGTCTGGGACTTGAACGATGTAACATGTCAGTTGCTAAATTTCCAAAATCATCATAAAAGCTTGTTTTCGGATCCAGTGCGGTTGCAAGATTTACACTTCTTGGTTTACGAAAAAAAACACATACGATGTAAATTTAAAACTGCAAGGAAAAGCCCAGCTTATTACGAACAAGTGCAATCAAATTAAAGTATTTAAATGTAAGCTAGTTCTTTTGGCGAAAAAATTCTTAACCCTTGGAACTGAATTTGAAACAGAGTTTACAGATTTAAAATCCTTGGAAAATAAGTTTTTCTTGTCTTCTTAGATTTTCTCAATAAATATCGAATCAGTACCCAATCATATGCAAATGGAGGTTATTGAGTTCCAGTGCGATTCAGTGAAGTTGCCGTGTCTAAATTTTAGAAATTTTTGCTCGCCAGGTTTGAAAATACACAAAATTCAGTGCGAGCAGTTATTTACACTTATGAAAGGAAATAAGTCTCCTGTTCTTTTTTCATACTGTTTTTTTGAGATTCTGAAATTTGCCGACGAGAAAAAATGAAAAGTTCTACCAAATCACTGCTGTCGTAAAAATTAACCGATGGTCATCTCTTTGGCGTTGATCAGTTCGTATTGAAAAGATTTTTTGTTAGATTTTATTTTATCTCAAAAAAAAAACATACATCTGGAAAAGAATGGAATATCGGAAAAGATAGTTTTAAAATTTTCACCAAATCACTACATCCGTAAAATGTTGTTTGATAAAGTTTTTCCGAAATCATTAAAATGATGGAATCTGAAAAGACCATGTAAATACAAACAAAATTACAGATATAACTGTGGAGTTTTTGTAAGTCAATGTATGTTAGAGATTTTAAATGGGAAGATAAGAAACCTATCGAAAATTGGGGCCGATGAGTTACGAAAGGAATAATAACTTATGTGTGTAACTAAGTCATTTAATGGAAGATGTTTAGCATTTGGAGCATATAGAGATAAGAAGACAGACGGATTGTGTGCTCTACCTTACAGGTAAACAAATGTACCCATTACACATGATTTTCCCATTTAAAGATGGAAATGAATACTTTGTATATGCATATATAACTCTATGCTCAAGATAATTTACAAGTTTCGAGTAATTATTAATAATGATGAGCTTTACTAGTTTGAAATAATTAATAATAAGTTTTAAGAAAAATAAAAAGAAGGTATTGGAAATAAGAACAGCTGAGTATAGATTTTGTAAAAGATGTGAAAATTTAAGAGAAACATAAAGTACTTAAGGACATTTAAATTATAAATCACCTTTAGGAGAGAGAATATTGCCTCATTTATTAATCTCGCCGTACCATTTTCTAAAGGTGAAAAAAAACAATCTAAAAACATCAATATCTAGATCTCTTCAATACAAATAGATTAACGCCAAGGAAATTAAAATGGGTTAATTTCTGTGGCCGTATTGATTTGGTAAAACTTTTAATTTTTTCTTGTCAGCAATCTTCAGGTTCATGTTTTTTTCACATAAACTAAATGTTTGTTTATTTTCACGCACTAATGCAAGCAGGAAGCTATTTTCTGGTTAAGGGAAGAAACCTGTACATATTTTTTGCATATCCCCAAATAAGTGACAATCATTAAGTTTTAATGAATGAAAATTAATTACAAATTTAAATAAAAAACATAATCCAAACTACTTATTATATTAAGATAAATGGTATAAGTTTATGTTATGCTGATGAAAATTAAATGGTAATATACAATTCTCAACATATCATTTAGTTTATAATGCAGTCTTATGTACAAGAAAAATCCTTACTCGATTATGTCAAACAAATCGTTGTTTGCTTTTGTTCTATTTTAATACCAGGAAGAAGACGAATAGAAAATATTGTGAATGACTTACCATTATTTTGAGCAGAAACGAAAGGGGTTTTCCGTTTTTATCGACTTGGGAATCTCTATAAAGTAAGGGGAAAGAAACAACCTAAACATAAAGGTGTAAAAAAAATCAATCATATTAACATATTTTCACTGTCACCGTTTAAATGCTTCTTCTGAACTTCTCATATTCCAACCTTAAGCCGCTTAAGATTCTATAGGGGTCAATATTGATCGAGAAAACTTGGACTTGACTTTAAAAATTAGTGGATATTTTTATGCCAGACAGGGTGGAATTTCTAAATAAATTGTGAATTCAACATTTTTTCAATAAATAATTTAAATTTAATCGAAACTACACTAGTACAGCATCCGCACAAAAAACTAATCCATAATGAAAAATTTTACAGTGAAGATTTTCTCCAATGTGAAGGTGGAAACTTCCGTATCATAATTCTTAATGTCTATAAAGCAAAATTGGAAAAAAGGGTATACATGAAAGTAACACCTGCCTTACAGAATACTGGAATCACGCCGAAGATAGATTTCGACGAGATGAATGTACAGCTAGGAAATTAAAATAGGGTAAATTTTGTGAATTTTTTGTTCATACAAAAAATTTGCTAAATTTACAGTGCAAGTGACAATTCTATGTGATGCGTAAGAATGAATTTGGCAGGGAAGGAATAAGGGGAATGTATTATTTTTGCATTGCTGCAAACTAGACAGCAGTCCAGAGACGTAGTGGATTTTGTTTTATTTATTTTAGCTGTAAATGAAAAACTCATAGGCAAGCCGAAGCTCGAACCTGCATCCATTGCGTGATGATCGTTCCACTAATTAGAACAAAGCAGTTTTTGACGACCCGGATTTTAATCATTTACATTTTTCAAGAAATGACAGCCATTTGAAGTTGAAATTGTAATTTTTAGCTAAAAAATTGACCTTTTATTTATAAAAAAACATTTTAAAATTTTAGGAAAAGAGGGTCGTCAAGAACTATTTCATATAAAGAAGCTCTGCTTAAAATTTGAACTAATTAAAACTAAGTCGAACTAAGTCCAATAGTACTGTTTTTAAAAAAAGAGTTCTGAGAAAAAGGCGATTGAAGTTTCAAGTTAGCGCAGCAGGCAACGGATCAGGTCAACTGCTCTCCCCTGTAACTTCGCCAATATTGAAAAAAAATTTTGTGAAAATATATTTGAGATCTAACAAAATAATTTTTTAAAAATGTATTTTTTTCAGACCCACCCAGGTGTAGTTGCCCCTCAATAAACGCGAAGAAAAGTCATCTAGGGTAAAAAACTAAAATGAACTATCAGCTTTCGAAAAGGAGTCGTAAAAATCTGTAAACGTTCAAAATATCGGGAAATTAAAAGAAAATTTTAGAGAGACGATGAACACTGCGCGAGAAAAGGACATGTTAATACGAATCAAATAAGCCCAAGACCACTGCTGTGCCTGTGGCTCTAGAATTACGAGACATATACCCATACCAACATCATTGGTTTAAATTGTTAATCCGGATACCCCTGGGACAAAACCGTCAATTTCGCTCAAAACAACCATCGCTGACAAACGTAGCTTTATGTTCACAAACTATCCGACTTCACTAGTTAGTAAGCCACTCTCCAGAGCAGGGATATCGTCTTAGCTAAGGCACTTACTAATAATTCAATTGTAATCATTGCGGAAGGGAGTGGAGCAAATCAGGATCTTCTCCTTAGGAACCCAATAGAAAATCTTTGGGCTATTGCAAAACAGAAGGTCAGACGACATGGCAAATTTGCAACCGGTGATAAACTTTACGAAGCAGTTAAAAGTGAATGGGATAAAATGCCTCCAAAAATAATTATTAAAATTATTAGTTCTATGCCGAAGAGATGTTATGAAGTAATAAAAAATAATGAATACTCAACTAAATATTGAGTTTGTTTACAATAAAATCAAGTTACATTTAAGTTCCTTTATCAGTTCCCTTTAAGTTTATTTATGACCTAGCGAAAATGCAATTGTTACCAGATTTTAATTTTTATTTCGTAATGCATTTGTTGTTTTATAAAAAGTTTGTACTAGTAATAATTAAGAATACTGAAGTAATTAATAATATTTTTTTTTCATAGTTATCACTTGCAATACAAATATATCGAAACAAATTGGTTCTATCGCATTCAGTTCCCTTTGTTTTGACCGAGACAGTACGTGTACGTCGCCGGAGTGAATTATTACTATATAATCGTATAATCCTGGAATTATTAATATATAATCGTAAGTATGTTTTGCTCAGTTTATTAAACATGTAATTAACTATATAATTAATTGATAATTTTATAAACCTATGCCGCGATGACGATGAGAAAATAATATTAAATTTTTTTTTTTCATTGCAGAAAGATAGATAAAGAAAGATCGTTAGTTAACAATAACGCTCAGCAGCCACATCTGTGGACGGTCTTTTGGGCATATCCGGATTTTTTTGCTTACTGATTATTTTAGATATAAAAGGAACAAAACACAAGTAAACAAAAATTAAATGTCTTTTCTCTCGTTATAAAAAATCGTGCTTGAAGAGGTAGCCGGGCTCAGAAATTTTCAACTGAAGATCATCCGTCTAAGGCATGCTCAGACAGGACAGGACCCCATAATGTGCATTGTGCTTTCATTGCTTTTCCGACAAAGCCAACACTCCGTTAAACTAGACACACCTATCCCGTGTAGATGATACCATGCATTTTTGATATATGTAGGTACAGCGGCATTGAATTTGGATCCCCGCTTGACCATCAAACAGCTAGAAATGCATTTATGTGATAGCCAGCTTCAATGTTGCTTTCCGCAAAGACATTCTATCAATTTGTTGGTTATGATAACATACAACATACGTATAAGTCTTCCCATCTGTAAAGACGACAGTACGATGTCTACCACCTGCCAGCGGCTTTTTTATCCATTTGTCTTGTTTAAACTGTTCTAACTCCATTGATTCCGCACCTTGTTGACCACAACTCTATGTATTTACAAAGTAAAGAAATCTTTCATAGCCATATTCGTTGACTTTGAACAATTTTGCAATCTTATGCATTAATTGATTGATTGATTGATTAATTAAATTTAAAAATATTGTGATAACCTCTGAACTCCTTATAGCAAGCCGGTCCCTCTGAAGAGGTTCAACAGCTCCCGCAGTTGGCAGTCATTCATCCCGCTCGGTACCAGGGTTGGTTTCCTGAATAGGCTAGATCTGCACCTGGCCACTGCAGGGCATTCACATAGTCCGTGTAATGGGGTCTCATCATCCTCTAGACAGAGTCTGCAGGTGGGGTCGATGGCTCTACCTATCCTCACCAGCTGACAGTGGCCGGTAGTAGACCAGCCAGAGTTCTAAAATCCGACCTGCTCAGCTTAAGGAGCTCCCTGTATCTACCCGGCGACGGTAAGGGCATGCGGCTTCTTGAGTGAGCGTGCCCCTCAATATTGTTCCAATACAATATGCTCCTCACTTGCGCGGTTTGCTATTAACCTTTTAGCCATGCAGATAGGAATTCCACAGACCGGCTTCGGCCATATGAAAGGGGTATTGGACCCCTTCCTAACAAGTTCATCTGCCTTTTCATTCCCCGTGTAGACTTGATGTCCCGATATCCAGATCAAGTATACTTGACTAGTTCTACACAGTTCATCCAGGCTCCTTTGGCATTCCCACACCAGCTTAGATCTGGTGGTAGATGAAACAATTGCTTTGATTGCAGCTTGACTATCCGAGAAAATTTGAAATGCTTTTGTTTTATAGGCTCTTCTTCTTTGATCTGACTGCAGATTATTGCACACCGCATTTACTTTTGCATTTTTCAAAAAAATAAAATGAAGAAAATGATAAGCAAAATCTAATAACATTTTTAAAGAAACACCTAAGGAATTACATATTAACAAACCCTACGGCAACGTAAGTCGACCACGACCTATTTGAATTTTGCAATTATTTGTTATCTGCTATTGAAGCTGGTAAACAAGTCGACTGCATTTTCACCGACTTCAATTAAGAATTTTACAGAAATAATTCGAAATTCTTATTCACAAACTGCCTCTTTTGGATTTCCTCCTGTTTCGTTAACTTGTTAGCGTCCTACTTGTGTGATCGTACCCAGCGTGTTCTAATTGCGGTGCACTTTCTAATTCAATAAGGAATACTTTGGATGTAGCTTAAGGCAGCCAAATACTTTTTATTATTAATTATAAATGATTTATATACCATTGTATATAACTCGAGAATTCTTGGTTATGCTGACGACTTTCAGACTTTTAAACGACCTGACTGTGAAATGATGAATTCATTAATGAACACTCGTTTTTCGATGTAGGATCAGCAGGGCTAATGCGACCCTGGCTTTCGTTATTTGATGGTCTAAGGAGTTCGATGGCCATATATCCCAAAGCTCCTTCATTGTATCTTCATGAGGTCCATTTTGAAGTGTGCCGGTTTGCTCGCCTTTTTATGCAATACATGTTATTCACATAGAAGCTGTCCAACGTAGTTCCGTAAGATTCGTACTTCACGGACTTCCACGGAATAACCATTCTCTATTGCCTCCATATCTGGATCGGCTTAAGCTTATATCCTTGGATACTCTAGAGTCCATCTTCAATAAGAAGGAAAAATAAAGTCTGGACCAGTACAAACAAGGAGCTTATAAATATACTCGACGATACTTACTTTCCGGGGAGTAGAGACGGTGCCCAGAATAAGAGCATAACTTCGGTCTGAAGTTGACGAATATTGGTACCTTATAAAGTGTATAGTTAACGTAAGAACTATACAATAGGCAGTAAACTTGTTTGATCCACTGAAATCCCCAGAAGTTGGGTCAAGACCAATTATGACAAATAATGACAGGGCTGGTGTCGTTGTACAGAACTTGTCTCTGGCTAGGATACCTACCAATAGCTTGGCGGGAAGTGAGTGTAATCTTCATTCCGAAAGCGGGCAAATCGAGCTATGTGGCAGCAAAAGATTACAGACCAATAAGTTTCTCATCCTTCATTCGCAAAGTGCTAGAGCGGCTACTGTATGTGGACATAATAGAGGTAAGGGAGGAAAAGGGGACCGCCTTAGAGCTCAAATTCTGAGCTGATGTTTAGTCTGGTATCATCGACACCCATTTAATGGAACCATTTATTTTGCAGCAAGTGCTTAACAGCCAAATTTATTTAGACTTTTTAGAGAATACACTACCAGATCTACTAGAGGACATCCTTCTGGATAATCTTATTGCAATGTTTTACTAACACGATGGAGCACCAGCGCATTCTGATATAATTTTAAAGGCCGTACGGAATGAACAGTTTCCTGAACGCTGGCTTGGACGAGGTGCACCGATTCCTTGTCCAACTAGATCTTCAGATGTTACTTCATTCGACTTTTTCTTATGGGAAACTATGAAGGATAAAGTTTACTCAAGGCTAATTAATAATATAGAGCTTTTGTAACATACTAAGAGTAATTATTATAAATTTCACATTCAATAAAAAGCATTTTAAAGTTAATTTGCGGTAAATTTCTTTAAATTGCAGGTTTTTATAATATTCCAAAAAATCTTGACAATATACCTTTTTGGAAAAGTAACAAGATATTAAATTTTATAAAAATAATAAACTGTTGTATTAATTATATCCTTTTCCGAAAAAAATTCGGGAAAGTGCTGAATTTTGGGTATTCGCAAACATTTAATAGTTTTGGAAGTGACTGTACTTGCTAAGGTAGATGTTAGATCGACATTTTTGAAAATTTTGAAAGTTATTGGGACAGTAGTTTTTTAGCGTTTGCTTGATGTCGCTGCGTTGAGGAGGTCAAAACATAAAAATAATGAAAATGAAAATCGCAATTTTTTGAATCACCCTGTAATTTCAAAACGGTTGAGATTGCCCTACTCCTGCCATACAATTTTTTGTTTGGCTAGATGAGATCTATTACCCCACTTATTTGGGCACTCCAGATCTGTATAATCTTTAAATTCAATATTGTACATATATCGTATTGCAAAACAATGATGTCCGCTGCATGTAAAATTTCGCAAATATATAGACGATAAATAAACTCATTTACATATATATATATATATAGCTGCTTTTTTTCAAGTACTTGCGAGTAGTTACGCAAACTTTTTAATTCAGAGGGCGAATATGATGTTAAACTAGTTTCAACAGATGGCTTTTGGCAAATTGAGGTTAAAATTATCAGAAGTTAATAAATGTGTGGTTCAGTTCTGTTTGCATTAAAAAAAATTTTAATTAAATCACTAATGTAACTAAAATGTATCAAGTAAGTAATAAATAAATAAATATTTGTTTTATCCCATATATTGCTGCCTCGTTACGTCACAATCGATCAGCTGTATTGTCTCAAAAACTTATTCGGCATACCTTGTATTCTGAGTACCGTGCGGTCTGGTAGCTGTCAATTCTTTTTGCTTTCCAATTAACAACTTAGCCGAGACGCATTTAAGTACTTGCAAATACTTGAAATGTGCGCTTGGAAAGCAGCTATATATATATATACCTATCATGCCTATCTTGCAGTGAGGTATGCTACAGCCTACTCTAGATAACAGCCCGGAAGCTGACATTAACAGTTGAGCATTGGTGGTGTAAATAAACCGAAACTGGCCATAGTAGAAATAGGTTAACCTACAAATGTTCTGAAGATGTACACAATAAAAAGTCTCTCTTATACAATTTTCATGTGTTTTAAAGGGAAAAATTTGTTGTGCTCTTCTTGTTGAAGTATTGAGCTTAAAATGCGTCAATGACATCAGCGTTTCTCTGGTTTTAGCTACGAGAGTGTACAGTTTTATTTGTGTGCGCAAGGATTGGTTAATCTATGGAACAACAAATATGAAATAATGACGAAACGCTTGGTGGTGAAATGCCCGAATTGTCATGTTTTCTGGGCTTGTATCTAGAATAGCCTGTATATGAACGTACTGTGTCGCAGTATTATATTATGTATAGACACAAGACGATATTGTCACTGTTAAATTCTTCAATATCGCTTAAATAGATTGCGGTCGGAAAGATCCGTTTCGAAAATCCACTTACTGATTTGATAAGAACAAAATTCAGAATAGAACCAATTAACAAAATGTTATATTGTCTAAAAGTGGAACCGAACTTATGGCTAAAGCAAAAATTCAAAAATTATGGTTAAAAGGTACCTTATTTTCATGCAAACCTAATTGAATGCAAGGCACTTAAAAACCATAGGTTTGTGAATATTTCCACTCAATTTCTTTGCACATTGATTCAATAAGACATTGTGTGGATAGATTCTATTTTAAAAAATATTTTTGTTTGTAATGGCAATTAGACTTCGATTGGATCATATATAAAACAGACCTATGCGTAGCCTATTGGTTCTACCTGATTTTATTTTAAAACTACCTCTACATCCAAAAACAACTAGTTCGTTTATTTATAAATAAATTAATAAATTTACTTCTTGATTTGGACCCAGAATATAAAGCGAAGAAAGCTTCACAAAAGAAAAGATCAAACAAAATTAGATTATTTTACAATTGAAGATTTTAGTTCAAGAACCGGGTAAAACCGACATTTAAAAAAAAAATAGAGTACCAAATCTAAAGTACACATGATTAATTCTAAAATCAGATAAATGGATGTGCCAGTGTTTAAAGTTTGTCACAATATTCAGATAATTTTCGGGCAGCTTTATTTATATTTTCCAAAAACTTAAAAAATATTAAATTACCCGGTTATTGCACTAAATTCTTCATTGATTACGGACAGATTTAGGACAAATTGGACAACGCTTACCGACAATTTCAAGACGGCGGCACTTAACTTTCACTTTCACTTGCATTCCAGAATGCCTGACCACACTTAACACTAAATAAATGTTTTCCTTTTTGGGTCTCTTATCCCAGCGGGTAGGAATAAAGCAAAAACTTGCACTCACTCGGACGTCCGGATCATGAACCGAAAGCCCAGAGGTGAAAAGTGTGAACCGACTACCGAACTGACGACTTCCACGTTCCGACTAGAAAATAGAAATAGTTGCCAGTAGGCTTTGAAATAAATGCACCCCTAAGTGCAACTGACGCCTCAATTGCAACCGAAGGGGATAAGACTTGATTCAAGGTCGGATTACTGGATTTTCATTTTGCTCCCTCTTTATATAAACTAAGTTCCTTTGCTTTGTGAAAATACAACTTTAAAACAAAAAATAAAATAATTGCGTTCTTTAGGATGTCTGAAACTTGAGCAAGTGTTGATTGCAGTAACAGGTTGCCTTTCGAGACTCGATTCTCATATGATAATCGATTGAAATTCGGTTAAAAACAAAGTAGAGTAAACTAGCTGTATTATATTGATGTTCATAATTCCGTCGAATGACATGCAGAGCTTAATTTGAAACACTGAAAATTTCCCTTGTGCGAACTTTTAGATATTATTTCTCGTGCAATTAAACTGATTAAGAAATTGCTTACTCGCATGTAGAACAGAACGTTATTGGCCTCCTTTAGTACCCTTGCGAAGGAACTTTTTGCTTACTTCTCAGTTTTTCAAATCAGGTAGGTAATTGCAAACGAATGGATTGTTGTAGGTAACGTGAAAATAGTAGTAGGTCATTATATGTGATATTGATTGACTATCACTTCTCATAAGTTTTGATTTAAAAAACGGATGCAAAGATATAGTATAGTATATACAGAATTTGAAAAGAGTGGGTATCCAGTATTAACATTTTGCTCGTAAAAAAGGTTAAGACTACTTCGACTACGTACAGTAGGGTACAGCGAGAAATGATGGACAGATAAACAAATTTCATTTTTCAAATTGTTTACAAATATGTGATTTACAAATAATTAAGACTATTTAAATAAAATGTAAATTACATATAACTTTAAACAAATTTACACAAATTCCAAATATTGTACATTTTGTCGTTACATAAAGCTTCTCCTTACTTTTAACATTCCTTGTAGAAGTCTTTTGGTGTAATTTCTTCCGATATTTTTGTTTTTGTTTTTTTTTTAAATTTGCCTAAAGTTAACGAAAGAATTTGCAGCTATTTTTTAAATCTAGTCCAAAACCATAACGCACATAAATATGAAAAACCACCGACAGCAGATAGCTGTTTCAAACATCATCTCTTTTAAAACCTAGAAAAGCTATTACTTCTGATTTATTGAAAATATTAAATATATTAGAAAAAATTGAAAAACAACGCAAAATGTTTCCCTGTGTTTGTAGTTCCCGTAACCCTTTGTGAGGAGAGCAAAACTTCACGATTATTGAAAAGCTTTTAAAAACTCAACTTTTTTTTAAGAAAAAGTATTGTTCATATTGTTATTTCAAACTTGTTGTAACTTTTTGTCTTAGGATGAGTAGAATAAATAGGGTTGAGTAACTAGAATCCTGGTTAGTTCTGTAGTAATTTAGACTAGAATTAGAAGGACCGTAAAGGAATTTATGAAACTAATTGGACAGTTAAGTGAATAAAGCCTGTAGATAATTGTGGTTAAAAGTAAGTGTCCCAATTAAAGCTAGAGAGCCTAATTTACATTAGTAGTGTAATAAGTGGGATTAATTAAGAAAGACTAAGAATATTAATTTAACAAAAAAAGAGTGTAATTGTGAAAGCAAAGTGAAATATGTAACAAATCTAAATATGGTCGCAAATTGAAGGTTTTACGCTTCCAAGGCCTGAAGGGGAAGTTAAGTAAACGCTCCCTACCTGCGGCTGGTTACAAATGTGCTCTTGTTGCACTGCTCCAAGAAGCCACGGAAAATTAAGAAAAAGATCCAGAAACGTTTATTTTTTAGGCTTAGCTCGAAGAAGAAGAAAATACTCTAAGCCTGACAGATCTTCGCATTGCTCTGTTGCGTGAGATAAACTCTTCCAAAGAAGAGATAAAGTAATCAATGGACGAACAGAAATCTGAGTGGAAGTCGTAAGAAGAACAGAAAACATCATCATCCGAGTTGAAATCATCGGTAGAAGGTCCCGTAAACGAGTCAAAAGCAGCAATGACCTGAAGTCTGAGTTAAACGAATCATTAGAAAAACAGAAATTACCGATTGAAGAGTAAATAAAATAACTGAACAACTTAATGTTAGAACAAAAAGAGTATCTCGAAAGCCATCTAAAAAAGAAAATGGGAGAACTGAAGTTAGAAATAGAGAACTGGTTCGAAGACTTACAAGTCTCTGGACTTAATCATGGCACTTAGAGGCTCAACAGCAGCATCCCGGTGGAGGAAAGATACATTTATTCATCGCTGATACAAGCATTAGAGTTGCGGTATGGAAACCAGCACGTGCAGGAGATTTACCGTTCTCAATCACGGAGTCGAGCATAGAAGCCTACAAAACATTGCAGCCATTACGTGTGGATATAGAAAGGTAGACACATTTGACTTATATCACGTTTCCCTCTCACTCTATAGTTTCCGTAACCCTTATGGGGCATGCGCGGGAGAAGAATTTCACCCGATTCGAGACAATGATTGTAAGTGGACTTACAACTTAAAGTGGATTCCGAATCACTGATATTTCTCTGCAATGGCCTTTTTATCGTCATCTGTAAATGGGTCGCTGCCGGTGGGATTCGAACCGTTATCACTTACTTTACCGATGACCCACGTTTAGTCAAGGTTATATCAACGTGGTTGCAATAGAACCGTTTATAAATTCATTTGCCGATCGTGACCTGCAGCAAGCAGCAGCCTAGGCAGTGAGCTGAAGTTATTCCTAACGTTTTGGATTACGAGGAAGCTAAACAAACTTCAAGAAATGCAGAAAAAGGGAACGGCAAGAATTTGGATTGAAGAAAGGTACCTACAGGAACACTGAAGCTACGGTTCGCCGTAGCAAGTACATATATATGCTGGTCCTACAGTGAAGAAGGTCATCTACAGAGTGATTTTAGAAGGAAGATTCATGGTCACTTGCTACAGGAGTGACTAGGTGCACGAAGTCATAAAGGTTTTTTGAGAGAAAGTCGATCACGTCAATGGCGAAGGACTATCAAGACGATTGACGAAATAAAAGTTGCAAAATGAAAACGAGTCAAGAACGATAAGAAGATAAAGGAGCAAACAATGATAAGCGATAAAGAAATATTTTCGATTGTTCGAGCTTGTCACTTCCAAAATTAATCTGAGAAAAACAAATCCGGATATTAGAGGTTGTAGGTTATTCGTGCACGTAATGAAAGAGGTTTATCTGTATTATAAAATTTAAATGTTATTTAATTAAATATAGTAATTTTATTTGCTTTTTAGTAAGTTCCTTTTGGTAAGTCTTAGTACCTAAATTTTACATTTCTCATTCAATTAAAATTTCAAAGAATCTAATGGTGTATGTTACGGACCAAATTGCAATGGCAGAAGAATTTCGTGTTTCCATTCACGTAGTGAACAAAAGTAAAAAATGCTAGCGAAGCAAAACTGAAAAATGAATTTGAAAAGAATATTGAACTATGACCAGAAAACCTAACAGTGACATAAAATTCATAAGAACTGCATTACACATAAATGTGTCCAACAAACCGTATCGATGGTTGTATCACACATTTTTAATAGATTTTCGGTTTTTGGAGAAAACAACTTCTTGAGGCCTATTTTTTATTCGATGAAAGCGATAAATGCTTAAATAGACTTCATTGTACATAAAAATTGTCTATATCAACGACAAATACATATTTCAGGTACTTTACAACCAAATTTTTCAATATCTCAATGTTTAATTAAATTTTGTATATTTTTTGTCAAATGATCTACGCAAGGGGGATAATACTTTCTGTGTCTGATTAGTTGGCATCTTGTTGATGTAAAGACTTTACGATTAATGGGATTTGAGCTTCTAATTTACTTTACACGTTGGCTTTTAACTTTCCAAAGTTTTTAAATCAAAACCTAGATTCTTAGCCAAGCAAGTTTCGTCCACTTAACCACCGATATCCGTGTTAGAAGTAATTCCGTTGTAAGCCAACGCATCTCACATTCACTCAGGATAATGACACCAAAGTACAGTCGAAATCATTATAAGTTTGATTTCTCAAATGGCCTCCGAATTCTTTAGGCCTTAACCCCGTGGAGCATTTTGGCATTATGCAATCTCAACCATTACACAAACGTCAAAAAACTAAAATTCATGTAATTATACACCAGTGTTTTCCACTTATTAAATTGCCCATCTTATTTCCTATTCAAAAAAATAAGTGTGAGACGTCACAAGCGCAATTACAACTCGCTAGCAGAAAAGGCAGAAGAAGCGGCCTACCGCGGTTACTGTGAATATCTATATAAGACTGCCATTCCTGCCATTGTTTAGTCACGGAGGAACATCGGAGGAGGTGGCAATATTTTGTCGAAGTCATAACAACACCTTTGGACCGTCGAATACCTCTTTACCCAAGCCTGAGCATCGGCCGACTGTGTATTAACATCACCGACAAAATTGGAGTTGGCAGACGTAATTAAGTCAATGGACCTCGGTAAGGATCCAGGGATTGATTAAATACCAGCGGAACTACTTCAGGCGGATCCCATTGCTCCGGCTGATATTTTTCTTCCCGTAATCCAGGAATATTGGGAAACTGAGATCTATCCCACTGAAAGTAAAACAGGCGTAATTGTGGAGATTTCCAAAAAAATGCGATCTGAGGAGTTGGAGCGGTATCTGCCTTTAAACTGCAATATTAGGTCCTACATAGAAAAAAAACTATCTTAGCCCTTTCAAGTGCTGAACGGAGTGAGACAAGATGCATACTCTCACCTTTGCTTTTCCTGATCTTTATTAATGACGTATTATGCAGCGCCCTACATGACCACCCATCGTGAGGGAATAGATCAAAACTTTTTAACCACCTTACGCACCTGGACTATGCCGCCGATGTATGTCTCCTATCCAACAAACAAAAAAGGCTGGTTGCATTTAATACTCTTGCTGAAATATGGCGCAATAACAACAACTCCGGGCACACAAAACTCCCGATCTTCGAATCGAACGTAAAATCTGTTCTTTTCTCCGACTGTTCAACATTTAAAGTAACATATCAAATAACATTTAATCGACAAGCCTTTGTCAACCGGTGTCTCCGGCGCTCCTTAGCATTCATTTACCAGCGGTAATTACCAACGAAGGCCTACATACACTTACAGGCCAAGACGGGATAGGAACTAGTATTCGCAGGCAAAAGTGGAAATGAATAGGCCAAACAACATCGCTCAACAGGCTTTAGATTGGAACACACATGTGAGCCAAGGCAGACGCTGAAGTGGACGACCACGCAACACATGGAGACGATCCGTAGAGAAGGAAGGCACCGAGAACAGCAAGGCGATATTAACGTTACCCTGCTGGATGAATAACCCTCTAAACTTTAACTGAAGATCCTCCTAATCGTCTTGCGACTCGTCTCGTGCTCGTTTCTGACCTTTGCCCGACGAAGGTAATTTTTTGCTGCTCGACGACGGCAGAATCTTCCGATGTTTCAACTCGCAATTCCGTTCTGTTTGAAGTTACACTTCTGGTTTCTCTTAACCTTCGGAAAGTCCATGCAAATACCCTTCTTTGGAATGCACGTCGATTAGGGAGTCTTCTATCATATTCCAGTACAGCCGCTCATCGTTTTAGTCAATACAATAAATGTAAATTAAATCCGCGTATTCCTCAAAAGTAAATTCTACCAATTTTTAATAATTTTAGCTTCAGAACACCCGTAGTTATCAATTTGTTTTAAAACTATTATCAATGTTCGTGTTGACTGATCCTCTTTTATAGTAAAATTTCCAGCAGGTATTAAACAGAACGCCAGGATCCTAGGGTGTGAACTCTGGATAACAAAAGCTACTGTCGGCAATAAAACAAAATCACATTAACATTTTTATAACGTTTTTGCAGCAATAATTAAAATTAGTTCGCTAAATAAATATTTTCGACCCTTGTCTTAAAAGTTTTGTTTATTTAAAAAGTTTTGGAAAGGTAATTAGAATAGTAGTTTTCTGCCAAGTGGAAGCACAATAAATCTCTCATCCTTCATGCTCATGGTAGGTGGTTATGGACGAAATCCTGGATATATTAGAGAACGAGGGTTTCACAGATTCCGCATATGAGAATGACCTGGCGATACTGGTATCCAGCAGATTCTTGACAACTGTCAACGATAAGCTCGATTATGCGTTCGGAAAGGTCGAAAAATAGGCCTCGAACAGTGGTTTGAGCGTTAACCCCTGAAAGACGGAGCGTGGTTTTCACAAGAAGGAAGAGAACACCAGATTTCAGGCTCCTAATGCTGGAATTCTTGTGAAGACATGTACCCAGGGTTAATACAAGACTCGAAACTTAACTGGAAGAGGAATGCAGAAGAGCGCATAGCGAAAGCAAGTATGGCCTTCTATGCGTGTAAAAGAACATTTGGGTCAAATGGGAATTGAAACCAAAGGTGGTACATTGGTTGTACACCGCAATAGTCAGGCCGATTCTCTTTTACGGCTCAATAGTCTGGTTGACATCACTGGATAGGAAATGTTGCTTGGAAGCTCTTTCGAAAATACAAAGCGCTGCCGGCCTGGGAATAACTGGGTGCCCACAGCGGCTTTAGAGTTCATGCTCGACCTATTACCACTGCACATATATTGTAGAAGTATGGCAGCAAGTAGTGCAGTCAAACTACCCGCTACGGGTAGCTGTAACCTTTCGAGGTTTTACTGAATCGGCAGCAGAATAAACACGGACTACCGGGTCCCTGGTATGACCTTTATTAGGAGCTTTAATCCAAGGCTGCTTGCTAGTGGGGAATGGGACAGAAATTAGATGGAGGAAGTATCAAAGATCTCCATATATACGGATGGATCTAAAACGGGTGCAGGTACAGGAGCAGGAGTATACTCTGGAAAATGGCACTTGCACGACTAAAAAAGGGCCCATTAAGGCGCTGAAAGCCGTGATGGTAAAAAAAGGGAAAGGAAATGTATAAAAAAAATTTAAAAAATTTGGTCAGATTCCCTGTAAAACTCTAAGCCTTTTTGTTCCCTCACAATTAGTCTGTTAACCTAACTATTTTCAAGTAAATGTGTAAAATTCTAAAATTTTCACTTTCTTCACTCGATAAACTCAAAAAATTTATGTTTTGAAAATGAAATGTTTGAGACAAAAGTTATTCACTTTTACCCAAAGAATAAGAACCGGCAATAAAACACATTGGTTTTTATTTACAAAAACCGATATGTCATTCGTATCTCGAAGGTGGCGCCATCTATCGAAAATTCATCTAGCAGCTAAAGAAAAGCTAACGCTTTGGTGCTGTTGTTTGTGACGAGCCAAAAAAATTTAGCTTTTCTTTATTAGAAACGCCGATCATGTCAAGGAATTTTAAATATTTCTTGCTCCCCACGAGATAAAAATGGTTTGTTTTGAAATTTGTTTCGTGAATTTTGCTCGAACAAATGTTTTTATATACTTATTTTGTACATTAAATATGTGAGTAATTTTAGTTTTATCATTGCGTCGTCGTTACTTAAAAATCTAAAACCATCCGCCATCTTGAAGCGTCCGCCATATTAAATGTAGAATAACGTCACATAGTTTATCGTGTTTTACTTGTCAAACCCTTTCGTTTGATACCAATGTCAAGTTGTAAAGAAAAAAGTAATCCGCCATCTTGGGGCGTGCGCCACATTAGGTTTAGAATGACGTCATGTGCCGCATTCTACTCATCAAACCCTTTCATTTGGTATACATATTTAGGAGATTGTTAAGAAAAGGCGATCCGCCATATTGGGTTTAAAATGACGCCACGCAGCGCATCGTGTTTTACTCATCCAATCTTTCATTTAATACCCATATCAAAGTTTTGGAGCAACTGCCATATTGGGATTAGAATGACGTCATATAGTTTATAGCATTCTACCCGTCGAACCCTTTCATTTGTTACCCATATCAAGGAGGTTGTGAAGAAAACGGTAACCCGGGATCTTAAAGAGTCCGCCGTATTGGATTTAGAACAATATTAGATATATTATATTGCATTGTTATCGGATCTCCATAAGTATGAAAAATTTCAGCTCAATCGGATGTCGGGAAGATAGTTTAAAATTGATCAAAAATCTGTACCGAAGAGACAAAACAGCGAGTTAATAAAAACGTTTTAATAAATCAATGTATTTCACAAAGCAATAGCAACAAACCAAACCAATTACGTAACTGAACAAATTGCATGTTATTAAATTTTAAAATTTTATTCAATAAGAACTTCTTTCTCCTATTTCATACTCTACCTTAACTTGAAGTTTCTTAAATTTATTAATGTTAATATTTTTTAAATTGCCTAGTTTCCCGATCAACTGTTCCCATTTGTTAAAATTTTAGGATTAACATTTTGTGAAGAATCGGGGACATCCATCAAATGAAATAAAATTAGGCAAATTTTTGAACACAAATGTGTTTGATAATTGAAAATCAGAACAATATATTGAAGAAATAATTTAGCATAGGTATGAGATGACATATCTAGAGATGTCATTCATGAAGAAAAAAGACAGTGAACGAAATGAAATTGTTAATTTAAATAATATAAAATGTTTTTAATAAGTAATAAGGTTGATTCTTTCTTTCGATGACATTTTTCTAAAAATTAGTCGCGATAGTTACTTACACCCACCCTGTAGGTATTTATTTAAAAATATTCAACGCTGTCAATATAATATGAACAATTATGTCTTATGTATTATGATAAAACAGAACTTGTCTAATCTTCACCAAGCAAAAATCTTATTGAACTTTATTTTCAAAATTACGTTATCTCAAAATTTGTGTTTGGAACCCTACAAAGTAATTAAAAAACAATTACTTATACAAAATAAATTTGGACAGATAAGGGTGAACTTTGTTTGGATAGGACTCAATTGCCTAAAATAATTTCTAAATAATTGTTACCACCTAAATTAAATATCATTAAAATTCTACGTCTTTACTTCACATCAATTGTGGCCTTCAGCTATAGACATCCTGCCCTTCACATTACTGTCTAGTGTGTTAATTTTTCATAATTGAATTTTAAGTTTTAATTGATCTTAATTTCGAATGTTGTTTACTAGCGAAAGCAGAACTTTACGTTATGCGATGTAACTGGAGAATTAACAATGCAACATTAAATATGCGACTCGCTTGCTTTGAATATGAGAAAGTTGAAATTAAAAGTACGTTTAAGCAAGAAAGCGTCTAAGAATTCTAGAATAGATAAATTAGTGCTACTAATTAAAATTTGACGCTATAGAATTAAACAAATTTGATAATAAAATCAGAAAATGCTAACAGGTATTAAACGATCTGAGCTGGTGTAGATTCTTAAATTTAAAATGCAAAACAATAGCAACAAATATCTGTTTCTATCGAACTTTTTTTTAACATAAGACGCTTTTTGCCTTGTCAGAGCATAATAACATCTACAAAGAATTCCCTACTCCACAGAGCAAAACTTTCTTGGATTCATTTACTATAGTACCTCGTCACTAAAATCTAACTGTTCATTTAACATAACTTTTTTTCTATAAGTCTTATCTGATCGATATCTTATTCTTATGTTACAACTTCTACCTGAGTTATCGTGATCTCAAGTCCATAGATACGCATGAGCTTTCAACTAGTTGCCATTCTCTTCCCTGGGGGGCGTTCAAGTATTACGTAACGCAGTTTTTGAAGATTTGTATGTGTAGTGTAGATATACCATATAAACTGAGCCGTAAGTCAAGAGTTAAGAGTTAGGACTTTTAATTTTAACAAAAACTTAATTTTACGTAACGCGTTGCTTGAACCTCCCCCCCCCCCCTCCACACCGTAACATTTCACAAGACCCCACTCCCCCCTAATTGCGTTACGTAATACTTAAACGATCTCTGTATTTCACCCCCAGCGCTCATGAAAGACCTTCGATGTTTCTCCTCTTATCAACGACTTACATGTTTGTCCCTGTGTGACCAGTGACAATTTGCCCGGACAGAGTAACGTCGTTTTCACCCGAGAACCACCGACTGATGGAAGAGCGAAAATTTCTCAATGGCAGGTTCGCTTGCATTGAAAATACCCCTACCCATTCTACTTATAAAAGATTACGGAATCTTGATACTTCAAAAGTTAGAGCTACAAAGCGTAAATTTTTCCACGATAAATTTTCTCTCAACAGTTGTGGAACGATCCTAGGAAATATGCGTAGGTATGTAAAAATAATTCCACTGATTGTAAACTGGAGCCTAATCTTCTTAGTAACGTCGGCCTCTCCAATATCCAATATTGCTTCTCTAGTCTTTCCCGACGAAGTCGAATCTAGGCCTACTGCTTTAGATAATATTCCGCCAAAAATTCATTAAAGCATTTTACATATCTTAACACATATCTTTAACACTTTCATAACAACCACAAGATTTCACTACCTATTGCTAGAAATTCATCCAGCTCATCTTGTGTAATCAATTGATAGCTTAAAACAGCGGTCACTCACCTCTGACGCAATGACAATCATAGTTGTGAGAAGGTCTGCTCTCAATAGACAAGAAATATGCTATCTGGCCCTGCTAATTTACTCTAAAGCATTTGATATCCTTAATTGCCGAAAACTGTTAGGTAAATTATCTTAAAGATTCAAGCTAGGGGAACCGCCATCAAGTTAATAATTAGTTTCCTACCGGGATGCACGCAACAGGACAAAGTAAAAGACTCTCTGCTCACAGCAGCCATTGTTAACTCGGGCATACCACACGGTTCTAATCTAAGGCCACTATTATTCAGCGTCTTTAACAATGACTTGCCTGAGGTTGTTGGTAATTTTAGCGTGATGGCCTGCAAAGCATTAGGACTTGACCTAAAAATAGCGACGTCAAACTAAACCGGACTAAATACTTTTATGCCATTCTCACGCAACGCAATGTTGATACATTAGATTTTCCTTCTGTCATGATAACCCACAAGGGAGACTTCTACCTTGATACAGGTATAATTCATCCTGAAAATTTTTGATTCGATCATTTTTGGTACCTAAAAAGAACAAAAATATCGCCCTAATTTTCTTAATTTTGCAGTAAACAAAAATATCGTACGTCATTCTGTGGCCAAGGGGATTCTGATTAATAACATGCGTTTGATTTTTGTTTTAGGTCAACGGGAAGGTAGCAATTATGTGAGCCGCTTGGTCCCAGAAATTTGCAGATATCTTTTCGCGGACCTCCGACGACCGCTATTTGGATTTTTTAGTACAAAAAAAATTTTATTTGCATGCCATAAATACTTAATAATAACTATAAGAAAACCGTAGTCGTCTATATTTATCTGTTTTCCCAAAAATGAGGACCTGAAAAATGGTACTCCAAGGAAGAAGTCCAAAGTTAAGACTCTGCGGATAATACTTAACCATAATCCTTCTTTTTGTGAGCATGTAAATGCGGTCTTAGGCAAGATGTACGGGATGCTGAGACGTCTTTGGCTTTTTGCCTCTCTTCTTCTCATTTCAAAAAGACTTCTCCCATTTGTCTTCTCAATGAAGATTTTAATGACTGCATCAGATTTGTCTTCGACTTATATTGCCGTGATCACATTTCTCTATATCGCTTTTCTATATAAGAGCCCATTAAAGTCCTATTTATACTATAGCTCCCTATACTTTATCTATAAACTAATACAGATCAAAGAAAATGCATACTTCCTGCAACATATTAATTTTTTACGGTCATCGATCTACAGCTGACACGTTTTTTCTCCCTAACGTTCCTTCTTTGTTTAGACTATCCGCTTGTGAAACTTCTTGCCTCGAGCCGTTCAGCGTTTGAACTCGGTCTTCTAACTGAGCATCATCGGTTTCGGTTCTTGCACACTTTTGATCTCCATAAATTCATTCATTTTCTTTTGTTTTTTATATTAACTTACAAATTTTAATATTAGCTGTTTTCTATTTTTATAATTTCTTTATTTTTAACCTACGCATCTTACTTCCGTAAGTTTTTATGTACAAGGTGAAAAGAATAATTATGTCTTGTTGTATTATTATGCAAGTGAATAAATTATTATTATTGAAATGTTAATTAGGGATTTCAGCAATATGTTCGACCCGGACAATTACTACATTTAATTTCAAAAACTATACAAATTTTTAGATCAATTTTATTATGTAAAAAATAATATTTAAAAAACTTATTATTTAGTAGAAAAGGCGGGGTTGATACTAACATGGTTATTCATAGTTTTTATCTGTTTGTTAAAATTTCTCAAGACTTCTTTTTACGTTTCCAATGTTTGGTTGAGTGAAAGTCTTTAGTCGAGTTGAAGCAATTAAGTAGACTTTCTGCGCTGTTCACATATTTTCTGTAATCCGTTTAGTAAATATTTGCGTTAAGATGGGAGGTACTACATATATCCAGCGGCAATTCGAGTGGGGAGCGGGAGAAAAATAAAATTCTACTCTATCCTCTAACATCACCTGGTACTAAATTGAGACTTAAAAGTAAACACACGATAGCAAATGCTAATTAAATTAACTAAATAATGTCCTAACTTACTGAAATTAGAAAATTTAATATCCTAACATTGTATAGAAATGCCCGCTTTTTTCTATTTATAAATTAGTTCTCTTGCCCCTAATTACTTTCCTACGAAGGATTTGCTATGCGTCATGGAGCGTTCGAATTAATTTATGAAGAATAAAAAATTATTTTTCCCTTCAAAATAACTCTTAAAGGTGTCCAAAGTTAAATCCTTTATAGTAGGATTATTTATGACAATAAGTAATTAAGTCATACACACATATAAATAAGAATGAATTTTACGTTACGTTACGTTTTTAACGTTACAGAACATGAAGAAGACCTTTCCGGCCTGTTATACTAGAACAGAATGAAATTACAATGACTGAACAAATTTTAAAGTAAATTCAATAAATACAATCATCATCTCGTTACTATAACTGAAGTAACAAATATGCGTAGATTAAGGCGGTCTTCTATAAATCTGTTATTAATGGCTTATTTAAACTCACTGTTGTTCGTAAATCTTACACCCACAAGAAGTGCCCGAAAAAAGTCATAGCCAGTTGGCTCTTGTAATGGGTTTCTATAACTACGCCTGACAATGAGTCCCATCAGTTGTAAAATCGTTTGTGATTTGTAGCTATGATTTGTACTATTATGTTGCAAAATAACTCGTTTCTGTAAGTTAACAAAAACTACGTGTGCTATACGAAAAAACTACGTTTGCTATACTAAACGAAAATCAACTTTTACTTTTTTTTTAATTATATTCAAAATTCTATAATTTACAGTTTTTGTACGATAAAGGTGTCAAACATCGGATTTAATCAATACGCATGCACAGTGGGAGTTCGTGAGAGAGTGCAATTTTTTCGCAGCCTCTATTTCTTCTGGTTCATCTGTCGGAAAAAATTAATCGATTTTGGCTGGCACGTTTATTTAAATTTCAAGGTCATTTTGCTTAGTAACTCTTTTTTGCTTCATTAGTCATAAAATTTAAATTTTAGATCAGTGTAATTTCAAAAGAAGATAAATCTCCCTGGCAGGGAATGGAACCCCAATCTCCCCCGTAAGAGGCGGGGGTACTGACCACTTTACTACCGAGGACACAATACATTTTTTTTGTAGTAAATTTGAATATAGTACAGTCATCGACACCTTAATTATGGTAATAAATAAGAATCAATAGAACAACTACGCATAGCGACATCCATTTTCGTTACCTATAGAAGAAAAGAAATAACAAATCAGTAGTTTGGAAATTACAAAACAAGCTAATTAGATAAACAACGGTGAACAAGGAGAGGTTTATATGTAGCAGTAATAGTTTGTAAGTAAGGCTTGATTTTAAAATATACTTTCTTACTTATATTTCTTTATAATAATAAGCTGATCAAAATAAGCCCAAACACGACATGTCTGATGTAACTTGTTGAGGAGTTCGATAGTGTGCAGGATACCCTGGCTGTAGGATAAGGTCAAGATCATCATATTATTGCACGGCTATCGTGTTTGTCATGTGTACACAATTTCAGTTCGATCGGATAACAGGAATTGAGTTACAATTCGAGTATAAATTGAACCAGCCAGGAATACTTATATATTTTCATACGAACGTTGAAAGTTAATTAAGAGCTTGTAATAAATGCTACAAATACGAACAGATGCAAAGAATTTTTGGTTTATGTAATTAAGACAAACCGGAAACTAAAAATATATTTTCTTACGCTTAAAAATAAATAAAAGTCGATTACGATTTATGACCGCAATTTCGAACGCGGCCGATTTTCATCATTCTTATTTTGTTGGGTAGAGTATTTTCCCTGAGTGGTGAAGGTGGGAGGTGGGGGTGAAACCATACCTCGTAATGCGTCGACTTGGATGGTTCTTATTTTGTTATATAGAAAACCCCTGATTGCTAATAATGGAAAAGTTTGACCCTCGTGTTGAGGGGGAGGGAGAGTTGTATGATTCTCTATTTGTTGAATAGAGTATGTTCTAAAATTGGTGCCATGTCAAAAATGTTATTGGTGGGATGAGCGCGGGAGGTGGGGATGGAACCTAACTTCGTAACTCGTGGACCGTTTTGGATGGTTCTTACCGCATAAACCCGATTTTTTGTGTGTGTACAATATGACTCCCTCTTGCTAATGTGAGGAAAAATGTTGACCTAGGTGGGGAAAGGAGTTGTCTAACTTTGTAACCCGTGGACTGATTTAGATGATTCTGAATAAATAGAGTACCAATATGTTCGATGATAAAAATTGTTGCTTATGATGGGAGTTGGAAGAGGAGCGGCACTTAACTTCGTAAGGCGTAGAACGATTTTGATAATTTTGATAGAATGCCTTATTCGTAATTGATAAAAAATGTAATACCTAGACTGACTACCATGATTCTCTGACTATTATGATTTTCTCTTGCTGTATAGACTACGGTGGCGCACTAGCATCATGGGTCCCAAGTTTCGGCTCAGCTATGCGGTTCATACTTTCTGTGTCCTGAAAAAGTCGGGCATCACGAGTTTTTTACAACATCTCAACTCGCTACACGTTAAGACCAAATTCACCATGGAGGAAGAACAGGACGGTGCTCTTGCATTCTTCGACGTGAGGGTGAACCGCAGGAGTGATAGTACGTTGGGGCACACAGTTCACCGTAAGGTTACACACACCAACCGATACCTATACGCTACTTCCCACCACCACCCGGCAAATTTAATATTCGTCGTCTCTACACTAGTTCACCGCGCCCACAGAATCTGTGATGACGAACACTTAGCGGCTGAACTCAAATATGTAGATGATGTATTAAAATCCAACGGCTATTCAAGGAAACAACCGACTTGGAAGCGAAATGGTTCACGGGACAATGACCAGGAGCAGTCGAAGCAGAGAGCTTTTCTGCCCTATTTCAGAGGTGTTACGGATAGGGTAGGTACGGATAGGCAACAACGGCCTACGCACCGATACAATCTGCGCAGTTTGGATCGGCACTGACAACTTCAGGCAGTCTCCCGGTGACCACGCTCAATGCAACTTGATGGGAAACGTTCGCGGTGAGTACTTGCATTAGCACTTTTTCAATGATTCTACGCGGATAATTCGGAAAACTTAAAATGTCAGTGAGCAACTGCGAAAGCCTCAAAAGTCATATTGTGATAGAGCCCTTATTCGGTTTCAGCGGGAAAAGTTACTTCGGAAACAACTATTGATTGTGCAGGGGGAAAAATCTCGCAGGCCTGTATTATCTTTGAACCACAAGTTTGTTAGGGTATCATTTTGAAATTAGACTTGTTCAACAACATCGGGCGGACCATAAACATAACTCCATTCTAATGAGGTTGCAGCTTCATGCAGGCGTTCAACATCGAAGTATTTGAGATTCCTACAAGCAAATGTCCTATAGGTATGATTTGGAGCTGGTTGTAGAACCAAAAATACTAAAATGACGTGGTAATCACTTATCAATAATAAACTTAAATAGCAAGAAAGAAATAGAGAGCATAATAATAAATAAACAACAATCTGTGGGCGCTGCTACTTGCATATCCAGAATCGCTTAACAGTGCAACAGTGACGTCAACTGCACAAAAGAAGTAACCTTCACTGGAATTTCTTCTTTATTATGATTGCGCCTGATGTAAACAAATCGCTGTACCATAAAAACCGACGAGAAGAGCAAGAGCAATGGCCTGCTCTGAGATGTCACAACCGTTTACTGTCGACAACTTACGGAATATTTCCCTTGGATTTTCTTCTGGGAGACACGTAATGCCGTATAAAGGAGTATCCTTCGATTTAGTATCACGTTCAACAAAATTCAATCGATTAGGAAGCGCTTCCACACACTTTTCCACCAATGCAATTTTTGAGGTTAAGTGTGCAAAAGCTGCATTAAGCTGTTTGGTGATTTCATCAATCTTGGCTGCAATTGATGAAAATTCCAACATCTTTGATTTTGAATCTACGTGTTGCCTCAGAGAAAACTAAACACATCACAGAGTGCGCAAATAGATCGAACTACTCAGCCGCCATTGACATTTGCAATATATTTATTTATTTAAAATCCGTCATCAAAGGCCACATAGGTAGAAAATCAGAGAAAAAACAAAATAATAAAAAATTAAAAAAATTATTTAAACTTAAATTTAGACGTAAAACTTAATAACTAAAACAGAGCATTAGCCGAGGCACGACCAAAGTTGGCATTTCAGACGTACTCTGGAGAAATTCAAGTGGAAGTCGGCGAAGTGCTCGTTGAGGAGGCAGGGTATTGTCATAATAGGCTAGTACATGCCGTACAGTGTTCGGTGGCCGGGAACGGGAACTCCTTAGGGAGCGGGGCGGGACAGAAATGTTCAACACCCCTACCAATTCAGGTAAGTCTATCGTTCCTTGCAATAAGTCATTAGTACTATTCTGGAAATATTGCGTACTCCAAAATTGGTTAAAGGAAGATACAGTTAAGAAGCCTGGTTAGATAGGGGTCATCGAGTTCTCCGGACCATTGATGGAGTAATAGAGAAGGAAAGGACTTCTTCTAAAGAAAAAAGTCAACACCAATCACAAAACTTAGCTAGATCAGAATTCAAGAGACTAAAATCGGAGTCATGAGAAACAGTGCGAAATATTTTGGAGTCGTCCACATACATAACACAGAATTTCAGCACTAGGCAGAAGAAGCGCGACATTTTTGATATACAGGATGAAAATCAACAGAAAAAGGAAGCTACCTTGAAGTAACAAAGACAAGGTTGAATAGAGCTCCCCCAGTAGGACACGCTGAGTACGCTGAGAGGAAAAGAAAACCGAGACTATTCGTAGATCAGGATTTCGTGGTGAATCCTATCGAAAACCTTGATGAAATCTGTTAACACACAATCTACCTGTCTACCTAACTCGATTGTTGGTAGAGAGTAATTAAGGAATTCGAGAAGATTAGTGGTAGTCGATTTACCCTTAAGGAAGCCGTGCTGAAAAGATCTTATAAAAAGTTTGCAGTGATAGCGAAGTATATTGCTGACAAGAGCTTCGAAAACTTTCGAAACATGACACAGGTTAGCGATCCGTTGATAATTAGATACATCGGATTGTGGAGAGGAATTATAAAAAAGTATTCCAGAGCTCAGGAAATCGGTCAGAATGCAGGGATAGGTTGAATAAGTAACAGAGAACACAAGCAAGAGACGATTGTCATTTCTCAAGAAAGAAGTCGGAATACCATCTGGACCACCAGAGTAGGCGTTTGAAAAATTAGGCAAATGCTCTTGTTGAAGTAATGAGCTTTTAATGCGTCAATATTTCTCTTTAATTTTGGGTAGGAGAGTGTGCAGTTTCAATTTATGCAAAGATTACGTAATCTATGACACAACAAAGGGGCTGCTATCGATCGCTTGAACAAATACAGTTTCCGCTAACGATAAATTCAAAATATGAATGAAATACAGGAAATGAATAGCCTTTACGGCACCTTTCTGTAGAGTAACGAAGACACACTCCGCCTTACACTCGTCATCAAAGTGCATCTATCAGTAGAAATACCAACGTACTTATTTTAGATCTAAAGTCATCTTTTTAAATGTAAATTCCATGCTCCAAATTAGAGTTCTTTATATCCGTACCTCAGAGCAAGAGAGTACTAAGTCACAAAATGTAAATTTTATAGGAAATAAAATAAATACAATAATTTATTGTGTTGCACAGGCTACAAAATAAGAAGAAATAATTCTTATTTCTACTTTCTTTGTAGCCTGTATAAATCAGTAATTTAAACTTTATTTTGATTACTTATTTATATGAATAACGATAAAAGAAACAACAAACCGGAAAATTTAAATTTTAGACCCTTTTGCTCTGAGGAACGGATAATTGTTCTTTGCTCTTAACGCTTGGGAATAGAAGGTTTCCCGGCAAATTAAAAACCGAGTGAGCCGATAAACATTGTCGCGCCGAGGATATACAATTTAATCCATACCTAAGTTCTCGATACAGTGCAAGCACCAAATTTCAAATATTTCAAATATTTAAAAAACCAATACAAATAAAGAATTTTCAAAAAATTTTAGATTTTGATTCTCTTTAGAAGTCGTTCATAACCCACATTACGCTTTTGTAGGGGAAGGAGAGAGGGTGGGTTAATTATTGTTGTTACATTAACTGCTTTCCATGAATGAATATAATTTAAAAGGTTAACTCAACATTATCCTTCTCAGAAAATCTGTTTCAATTGGACCTGTTGGCGGTTGTTTTATCCATCTTTCATTTGATTATTACTACCCATTTTCCACGATAGATCGGACATGCATTGCGGCAAATACTTTGCATCGAAGAAAAGTTCTGATGCGCATACTAAAATGCTCCATCCTGCAAATACTCTGCAAAAGGTCGTACCTAGGGTAAAATTCGGTTGTATTGTTGCCCAAGATTTGCTTCAAGAGGAGAATTTTGATGTTATGAGAATTCAGCGTCTGACTCAGTTGTTGCGAACGAATCAATGGACGGAATATCACACATCATCCTCTAAGATATATATTATTGTATTATATCTAACATTATATTCATATTTAATGTGATAAGATACGTAACTTTTAAGAGGATGGAGGGAGCGATTAATCTGTATGTCTACATAGTGTTTCATGGAGGGCTTTTAGACGACCCCTTTAGTCTTTAGAATAGGTCGATTGCACTTGTCGCCCGTTGAAAATAACACATATATCCAATAAACGGAACGACTCAATAAATATAACTTAAAATCTCTAGGAGTTAGAAGAGTATATTGTAATTATATGTATTTTTCTTATAAAGTTTGGTTAATGGGTATACTAGTTGTCAAGATTGGCTCTCGAAGATTAATTTAAACTTCCTACTCTAGGAAGAACTTGAAAGAAAATCTCCTGTTTATCGAGTTTAAAAGACTTCTAATAATAGACTTGTGTTGATATTGATATATTTGGGAACGATCCTCTGACATTCAAAATTTACTGTGACTCTGTGTGATTCTCCTATTCATTCCCGAAATTCTTTTATTGATTGCTCTCCCTTTTGTTCTACAGTAAATGAATTTTGGTGCCAATTTTGGAGACGAAGTTGGTTTGGCACGATCGCCACACCAAGATCCCAGGTTTCGAGGCTCGGTCTCCCCATGAGTTCTTAAAAATTAAAATTAAAAATTATCCATCCTGTGCTGTTGTCTAGCTCGCAGCAATGCAAAAACAAGAAGTTCATGTTCCCTCATTCCCTTTACCCTAATTCCCTTACGGCCAAAGCCATTCTAACGCATCATAGGATTTCCCCGGGGGAAATTTGTATAAACATATCATTTCAATGCCTATTATGTTATTACATTGCATTAAAATAATATAACAATAAACATAGTTATTAATAGCTATTGTTTACATTTTGTAAATCATAAATTTAACTATAATTAACACATGCACATGTTTAATATGAACACAAGTTAGTTTTTAACATAAATATAAGTTGAATGAAAATACATGTACAATGGTAATAAACCCCTCATAAATAGTAGGTATAGTGTCTTTATTCCATTTTATTGTACACTCAATTACACAACTTAACATACGGTAGCTTGTAATATGACATTAGTCTGTACGCTATCGTGTTATCTGCGGCTGCTGATCTTAGAAATGATGCACATGCTCCACCATTGCGGATGCAGATGCAAATATCCGCAACATCCCGGCGTATGGTAACGCAAGAATATATATATGCTCCGCAAAATAACTAAATACAAGAAAATGTTGACTAGTTTCCACCGTTCGTTTCTTAATTCACAACTAGACATTAACAATTAGATTTCTAGTTTCATTCATAATTTGTCCCACTTTTTCTGGGCATATTCAGATTCAATCAAAGTAAATTAGCATAAAAATTATGCATTAGTTCTGATTGCTTTAAAACCACCGCAGTCTGCGGTTTCAACAACTTCAATGAATAATCAAAACGCCCCCGGCATAGAAACGCAATTATTGCCAGTGGCTTATGGTAAATTACGTACAATTCACTTGCACCGACCAAGTGTAATCACAGATCTTTGATTAAACTTAAACTTAAACGTTTTTTCAAGGATAAGTATTTGGGTTCGAATTGACCTTTTACATTATTTAAACGTTAAATATCATAATGTGCTGGTTAATTTTAAAATCACATGAAAAGTAATAGTTTTTAGAATCATGAAAATTTCGATCGATCATTTATTCTAAATATAATACATTGTCTGCAGTAGTAAAAACGTTAGAATTCATATGAACTTAAGAATCCATATGAGTTTGCTGCAATTATATTAGCAAGAACTGTTTGATTATAGGTGTATTATAATGAGATGAAGAACAAGTCGCTGTCCTTGGTATACTGAGTTTTAATCACGGAATGACGAGGCATCAGCAAAACAAGTAAATTTAAATAATTTTAGATCTTTGATAATTTGTGCAAGCTGTTTCATTTAATTAACATCAAAGTTGTATAGTTCCCTTAAATCGGGTTCTTTTACAATCACGTATTGGGTTATATTTTTAAAATCAGGAACTTGAGATTGATCTGTCATTTTAATTGATCTCATTCCAAAAAAAATAACATACGTCGTCGGAGTTTTATGTGGTATTCACAACTTCAGACTACTTGTAAGTAAAGTGAATAAAATAGTTTTTTAAAAAAAAGTTCAACCGACTTCACAAAAAGCGTTAAAAAGAATAAAATTATTCTTAATTTTATATCTATTACGAATTTTGAAGTCGGTGCAAATTAAACAAACTTTTTTTTAAATTATTTTATTTTTCACTTTTTAGTGTCTTCATATGCGTCTCGTAAGAATAAAGCAATTTCAAAAGTTGCAGAGGTGCACAGCAGAATTATCCAAATCAGGCAACATATTACGAAATTAGTCACGGTCACCCTTCCATACCCTCACCTTAGATACAAAATTCTTACCATTTACCTTCTACGGCACCGTACTCTATACAACAAGAGAGAGAATACTCATAGTCAGAGAATCATCGTAGTCATTTATAGATCAGGAAACGTATTATGTACAACAGAATCAATATCATCAAAATCAGCTATGAGGTTAAGAAGCTAGGCGCCGCCCCTCCTCCAACTCTCACCGTAAGCCATAATTTTTGTCAGAATACAAATAGATACTCTATGCATTCAGAGTCATCTAAATCTTTCGACGCGCTGCAAAATTAGACTACCCCTCTCCCCACCCCAATCCTAGGTCAACATTTTTCCTCATAGTAGCAATGGGAGATCATACAGCATACAACAAAAAAGAATCATCCAAATAGGTATATGCATTAAGAAATTGGGTAACGACCGCTCTCTACACCACCCCAACACATTACTTTTTGTCGTGGTACCAGTGGGGTACAACATATTCTGCTCATCAAAAGAAGAATCTCCCCTCTCCTTATCACCACCCTAGAGCGAAATGTATCTTAGCAATGGGGGATTATACTCTATAAAACATAAAAAGTATCATACAAATTAGTTTACGCGTTAAGAAATTGACAACCACCCTCTCCCGCACTACAACCCCACCGATTAAAATTGTTTCGCGGTACGTGGTTCACGCGTTACGAAGTTTGAACGCCCCTCCCTCTCGCCACCCAACCCTGGACCTTATTTTTTCATCATTAGCAATGGGGAATCATACTTTAACAACAAAAATCATCAAAATCGGTTATACGAAATTATGACCGGTCATACATAAAAAAAAATTTTTAAAAAAATTTCGAAGTTATAATCTCTCGGCTTTTGGGAAATCGATCAAAAATAAATTGTTATCATTTAAGAATGGAAGAATGTTTAGATGTTTTCGAAAAAATATATAAAATAGAGCATTCTAACAGAAAATATTTTATAACATCTGGCAGTGTAAATTTTAGTACAATTGTGAAAATATCTTAAGAAATTTCAGTTGCTCGAAAATTTAACACATGGAATACCGATTTCTTCCTGTTGTTATGAACGCATTACGAGATCACCCCGATTATTCCTTGTTTCTCGTAGAGACGAATTTTGTATACAAAAATATACTCGTAATATATATAAAGTTCGCCCCATCGAAAATTTCTTAAAAAAAGTGTGATTGAATTGAACTATTATTTTATCTCAATGCTTTTCACCGAACACCGAAGCTTCAAGTATATTAGAACAACTGTTGAGGAAATCAAATTGCAACCGAAAAATTTGACTTTCAATTAAAATTTTAATTAAAAGTCAAATATACTTGAAATTTCCGTGTTCCAACTACGTTAAATTAATAAACAATTCTTTATATAATATAGATAATTGAAAAATATTTGCATTAAAAAGAGAGATAAAATAATAATTGAATTCAATCATACTGTTTTAAGAAATTTTCTACAGGGCGAATTATCTTGAAAAGGGATAATATATAGAAAGAAAATATGGAAAAGAAGCAAAAAGTCGAAAAATGAATCTGACCTTATGTATAGATAATCTCTTTAAAAAATCTGTTTACACATGTAGGAATTACCAGGCTTGACAACTGTGTTTCCTAACCTAGCCCAAGCCTTAACCACGGCTTAAAAATCATACTCTGGTTTATTAGTCTCTGACTATGCTATGTTGATGCTTCGGTTGGTTTATGAATGCCGAGCCTGCGTTTTCTAGTCTACACCCAAGCCTGAACCAAGACTTAATAGCTCTAGCCAAGCTTTACCTGCTAACGTTCAGCCTTTCCCCCAATCTAAGCCAGTCACTTTCGAAACCTAACCATATAATGTTACAGATAAGTAAATAAAAGTCTTTCTATATTTATTATTTATAAATTGTGAGTTAGGTATTGCGAGAAAACTGTGTTTTAATATTAACTTAATTATACCGTGCAGCAAGAAATTCCAGCCCGAGTGGATACAACGCGAAATGAAGGTGGATTAATATGTAGACTAACAAAACCCCCGGAGAGTTTGGCTGTATTAGCTTGCGTTTTGTTTTATGACCTCCTGAAGTTAGCCTCAAAGCAGACAATTTCAAGACTTTTTGCGATGTTTTTGTGAAATTGTTCGTACTTTGACCCACTCTTCTTGGATTTAATTTTGTTTTCTGTTAATTTAATGAAAAACTAAAGGACATTCATTGTACTGTACTGAACCAACGCGATCAATCAATGTATATTTGTGATTTTGTAATATGTTTGTTCTGTTTACGTTTGAAGGACGAATATAAAATGGTTTGCGATACATTACGTTTCTGGCTATTTCACACCATAATGGACGAAACATTCAGTGAAGAATTTAAGTTCGCATACCGGAAATACTGCAACCAACCAGATATTTCCAATATTACTTGGGTACCAAAAATGTTATCACTGTAACATTTTGGATTGGATACATAAGGAAATTTAAAGCTTGTCGTTCGTTGCGCCGATGATATGGACAAATCCGGCTGATCACGACCTATAAAATTGTTATGCGTGTGTGAATTCTTGTGGCGAAATGAACAGAAAAGGGTATTTGGGTGTCTCGCGTGCTTTCGAGAGCACACGCATAAAACATTCCAGTCGGAAAGCCACTGAGCCGGGACGTGTCATCGGGTATTGAAACTTACTTGAGTGATACTATTCTATTCTTAGTATGAACTGTATCAAATGCGCCAATTTCGGTTACCCAAAATTAACTGGACTCCATCGTAGCGAATTTAGGACTTTCGCAACATAAGGAAGAACAGCCTGGATTTTTAAATTTGAATAATTCAATTGAAAAATTAAAGGCTGCCAGTATACTAACAACAAGAAAAAAAGAGAATTTCGAACCACTAAAAGGCTAATTAATCGGGATGTTTTAATTTTAAATTATTTAATTCCACTTGTTTCATTCATACACTGATCCATTTTATTAACTTCCACATCGCAAAAAGTCAAAAAATAGGCTCAAAAAATGTCAACTTCAGGAGGTCATATAAACCCCCCGCAGTGACCCGAAAATTGTTGCACTGTATTATTAGACAGATTTGGTATCACAAAAAATATTCTGAGAATAATAAAAATTTTGCAAAGCGCTTGTTAATAGGAATCATGTGTCACGTGCTCTTGACATTCGCTTCCTTATGTTTTGTCATATATTTTTTGGACATAATAAAACTAAACATGATTGCGTGTACAGTCGGTGAATATTTTCAATATTATATTAAATATTTTACTGACCTTCTTAGTTATTCTAAAAAACTGCAATATACTATACTGTTATCACTAATAAATTAAATATATTGGTAAACACACATTTTTGTTTCTTATCACTTCTTATTTTGCACAGGTTTATCTAGCCTTGGGTAGGGTTTCAATATCAGACTTGTGCCATATTTCGAAAACCGCATTGGGCCTAGTTTAATTACCACCCTTGTCCCAAGTTGCAGAGGTAGCCAGGGGCTAAGATTGAGTAAATCCCTTCTTGGGCTGGCACGAACTTAGCATGCCATTTAATGAAGCATTAATTTAATCAAGCCCTTCTGAGCGGTCCAAATTCCTTAAGAGACTTTAAGGCGATAATACAATAGCGGCTTCGGTTTTTACTTCGAATTCGAAGCCGCTTCCTGTTAAAATCAAACATGATTATGGCAATGCTGCTTAACACAATAAAGCGCATATCACTTGATGTTTGATTTTCAAAGCCGAAGCGTACCAAATAAAAATGTCGTTAGAGGAAAATTTGATAGAGTTTGTTAGAGTTAATCCTTGTTTATACAATAGAAGAGCCAGGGATTACAAAAATAACAACAAAAAGGATAAAATATGGAAGAATATTAAGCGAGCAAATGGGTATTCCCGGTATTTATGCATATTTTAAAGAATAAAAAAATTCTGTTATTTTGTGATTTGTTATGGTAATTGTTAATTATTAAGTGAAATAGATGTATGTGTTTATTTTTAATTCTTTTGTGATTTAGATATAGCAATTTCTAACTTTTTAGTGAATTATTTATAGTAATTTTCAAGTATTTCGTGTAACGGTGTTAATAATTTTAAATTTGGCAGAGTATTAACGAAAAAAAAAATGAAGAAGCAATCCAAATCCAAATCATCTGTTCTGACAGCAGGCGGCTTCGGCTTTAAATTCGAAGTAAAAGCTGAATCCACTATTTTATCATCGCCACTGCCAAAGCTTTCACATAGC
The DNA here is from genome assembly GCA_964036015.1 of Leptarthrus brevirostris. Taxonomy (NCBI): domain Eukaryota; kingdom Metazoa; phylum Arthropoda; class Insecta; order Diptera; family Asilidae; genus Leptarthrus; species Leptarthrus brevirostris. Next base: position 112,237,925 of record OZ038372.1, on the reverse strand, counting down.
CCATGGTGAACTGACTCGATCTTCTCCGGATCGTTGCAGTTTCTCCGGATCCTTGCTAGTACAATAAGTGCTTCTGCTTTGTAACCGGTAATCAGTTTTTTCTATATGCGTCTATATCAGTGATGTCCAAACCTATGCCCGCGGGCAAGTGAGCTTTTGAGCTCTTAAATTCGTATACGCACTTGTTTGGCTGTATTCCGTTTCCTGTTTTTGCTTTTTTTAATTGTTAAAGCATACAAAAGTTTAAAAAATCGTCAGATTTAAGTAGTTTTGTAAGCAATTGTACAATATCTTAAGATATACAATCATTTCCAAACATTTTAAGGCTCTAAATTAAACAAATAGTACGAAATGCTTCTAAAGCTTTTAAGCATTCTTCACATTAAGTAGTGTGTGTTTGGACATCACTGGTCTATATAGATGGCTTTTTTAGGGCCCTGATTGGAGTCCTTACGAAGCCCAGTAGCCCGGTACCCAGTATAAAGGCGACTCATTTTAGTTAGATATTCACTCTTGACTATCTTTGCATAATTGCACGACCTATCCGTGTATATACCATCAGTGCTTCATACATTGTTCCGGCAATCTGTAAGATTTATGCCACTGCCATTTACTTCAGTATACTCACGCCCTTGCCACTTAGTCTCAGCTAACTGAGATCAATCTTAAAAGTTTTTCATATTGATTTGTAAAGACACACAGGCTTAGACTACGAATTCTTACAATCGGTATTTAACTATGGATTTATGCTTGATATGTGAAAGATACATTTATAATAAAACAAGTTATAATGAAGTTAAAAATGGCAACAATTTTACGAGTTAAAGAAAAATTTATAAAATAAGGCATTCTGACAGTACGAATTTTTGGGATGTTTACCGATGTTCATTTGATATGAACAAATTTTCTAGGATTTTTAACGGAAAGAAGAGGAGGTGCGGTGCCTAAACAATTGCGAAAAGTTTAATTAAGATAAGTTGAAGATCTCAACAGTTGAATCGATTGCTTTAAATAGTGCGCAAGTTACTAGTTTTTTTCCAAACTTAATTAAGTATGAGGAAGTGTTAGTCTATGGTCGCTACATGTTTTCACCGAAAATGGCGCAAGTCTGCCTCATGGCCTACGAGATACAGCACTTATCTACTGACATTTGCATTAAATAGGGCACAAGGCTGTAAACCAGAAATCGTGGAAGTTATTGTGATGGCATTGTGCAGTATGACTTTTGTATGTGAGCCTGTTGTCTTGCCAGTAGATAATTTAATTTAAAACAATATTTACTTAATTTTTTTTTTGAGCATTACATGAATTTTAAAAAGGGCGCAAGTCACTGAAATTCAATTAATGAATTAACGATTTTTATATATACCCGCGTTTTTAAGTAAACATAGTAGTATTATGTATTATTTTCAATTGTGGTTCTGTAGTTGTTTTATTTGTTTAATTTGCACCGACTTCAAAATGTCGTAATAGATATAAAATTAAAAATAATGTTATGCCTTTTAGCGATTTTTGTGAAGTCGGTTCAACTTTTTTTTTTAAACTATTTTATTTGTCACTTTTTAGTATCTTTTACTCTATACCACGAAGAAAGAATTATCTAAATTGGTCCACGCGTTGAAAAGTTAGGTTGAACCCCCTAACCCACCTTCATTTCACTTCACTTTTTCTTCACTTTTTTTACCGAACAGAAAAGGAATCATCGAAATCGGTCCACGCGTTACGAAGTTACTACCCCTCCCCCACCACCATAGGACCAAATTATTCTCCTATTCGCAATGGGGGATCACATTCTATACAACAGCAAAAGAACAATCCAAATCGGTCCACGCGTTACAAAGTTAGGTTCCACCCCCTTCCCCACCATCATTTCCTTTCTCGTGGTATCAACCAGGAACATACTCTACCCAAAAAAAAGAATTATTAAAATCGGTTGACGCGTTACGAAGTTAGACTACTCCACCCCAATTACAACAATTATTGAAAAATGATTATACATAATATTATCTATCTTATAATTTACCTTATTTTGTCATTAGTGAATGGCTGCAAAAGATTCTCTTTACGACCTAAATTACTGTAGTTATGGCACCGCAGGCAGACTGTAGGTTTACATCCTTTAATTGTAACTATAATCGAATTAGCGACAATATCAAATGCTTCACAACTGAATCAAATTAACTAAACGGTTAATTTAAAAAAAAAGTAAAAGGCTGCAAAAAATCGGTAGACAACGAAATAAATTATTTCGCAACTGAATCAAATTGACTGAACGGACAAATCTCTATATGTAATTAAAAATATTGGTCTTAATAATTATAATTGTTGTAATTAGTTGGTTTAACACTAAGTGGCAACTAATTTCCTTATGACTAGAATAACTTTTTACTAAATTAACATATTGCGACCTTTAAACTCTACTAATTCTGGTTAAGTAATGCAATTTAAAAAGGAACACAAAAGAACGTTAATTAACGTGTTCCAATTTTTGAAGATATGAATGGATGGTTCATGTTACCGACAAATCCAAATTATTGGAATTTGTACAATGATGAGCTACTTGCTCAGAAATTTGTAACTTTAGCAGAAATAGAAACTAAAGTCACATAGAAGTTCATTCATCTATGCAAATTAAGCGTAAATATCTTGTTGAACTTGGTCGACAACCCCTTTGGAAGCACGCTAATTTGAATAGTAACTACCTCTCTTGAAAGGGATGATGTCAACAAAAAGGCCAGAATTATTTTTGGAACGCAACTAATTTTCTCAATGAACCTGCACAACAAAAAATATGGTAATTGTGGGAGCTTTATTCAATGATGAAATAATTTTAGATGGCTTAATTTATTAGTTGATACCAGTTTCAAATAATAATAAATCATTGAGCTATTATTATTCCAGAAAAATATTTAAGTTCAGATGTCTTTCCTCTTTTTAATATTAAACTTTATGTGTCCTCGGTAGTATAGTGGTCAGTATCCCCGCCTGTCACGCGGGAGACCGGGGTTCGATTCCCCGCCGGGGAGGGGTGAAATTTTTTACCAGAAATTACAAAATCAACATTGTAATGGATAGAATTTAACAAAAATTATTTTTGTATGAAGTTTATCGATAATGTCACGGTAATATGCTTATTATAATTGTCATATCAAAGCTACCAGAAGAAGCTACAATCAGCTTTAAATCGAGTTCGAGACCAACTTTCTGTTTGTAAATAATAAAGTGCCGAGTAAACACTACACGTGCTAAACTGCTGCATAAGAAATAAGAACGAGAGAACATAAGTGCAGCGCTGTGGCCGGCTATTCCACTTTTACTTTCTCACGTCATTTTGATTTGACAATTGACAATTTGCAGGAAATCTTAATTAGCGGGAAACCGATACTCGAAGGCATTTAATTCGTCTCAGAAATGGAAACAATTCAGACTGGCTTTTAAAGTCTTCATTTCTTTTTACTGAATATGAAAAAATATTTCTTATAAACATTCATCACCTGTCAAAGTGTCACCGCCCTTCCTTATCCAAATGAAATGAAAATTAACTTCACAGCACTCCCGAAATCACTAATTCACTTCTTTCACTAACTCGGAATTCACGCGTGCAGGCACCTCCACGTACCAAACAGAATAAAACTGAAGTTCAAAATCTTGTTTCTAGTCCACATCTTTGAGGGCTGCTGCTAGACAATTTATTGTCTTAACCATTCCGGCATCACCACTACTTAGAATTATGCAAGAACTTACTTCGCCATGAATGCGCGAGCGCTGTAACTTGAAGAAAACTTTGTGAACTGTTATACAGGTTTCAGCACACTGTAAAATTTGTGTATAATATTTACACAAGTTTTTGGTTTAAATACGTGCTAATTCGTTAAATTGCATTAATTGTATGAACGAAATAGAATTGTTAATTTATTAAAATTATTACATTTATGCTTAAATTAATTAAAGTAATTCTTTAGAAGTGGGGCTGCTAGGGTACTGGTGAGTCTGAGTTTTTTTGGAATGGAAACTGTTGTAATCATGGTACATATTTATTTAGTTACGAAATAAAGACGCAATTAAGGAGGTATTTAAATGGTGAAAAGTAAAACGTCGACATTTAATTTTTATTTTTTCCATAGTTTAATATGTCTAGAATATATTCCTAAAAAGGTTTTGCGAAAAAAAGTGCTTAACAAAAGTGCTTATATAACTTTAAAGCATATCATATCTGTTTATTTCGAGCATTAAATAACTGAATGATGAGATTTAGAAAATCTATAAGTCCAATAAGCTTCTAGTGTTGAACGCTCTATTCAAAATTAATTGTTTTTTGCCTTGAACCACTAATAGGTATTTTAAATAAAACCTCGATTTTTGGCAAGTGATTTCTGTTAAAGGGGAATTTAATGCCTTTTACAAAATAATGCAAACAAATAGCGATAGTAATTCAATTTCAGGGTCACCTGGTCCTAGGCTGTAAAAAATCGAAAAGTTTTGTTTTTAAATGTTCGTTTTTCGGCGGATTTACTATAAAAAATACGAGAATGATCTCAATTCAATATTTGTAATAGTTTCAGAGCTTTAAATGTTTAAAAATACGACACAAATGCAAATAAGTCTGTATAATTTTTTTTTACAATAAACGACTAAATTAATCGAAAAACAATCTCAAACAAAAAATTTCTTTATGAACGATTATTTTTCGGGAACATTTTTATAAATATAAACAATACTTGTTAAATTCCACAGTTTATTAAATAAATTTACACGACGCGATTCGCCTTATTTAGGCATTATCAAGGCTAAACTGCTACTGAATTCTTGCTCTAGTGGTAGATTCTATTAGCTGTTTTTTGTTTAACATCATCTATGTATTTGCACATTCAGAAGCTTAGGATCAAATAAAGGGCTACTATTATTGAAATCTAATTGATCGTTTACCAGGAATGAACCTTTATCTTTTGCTTTTTTATTTCAACGATCTCATATCTGTCCAGTATTCTTCCGCTGCTTAAACCATGTATAAGTTTAACGTTATTTATTAACGTTGTATAGCCTGTGCCACTAAGATGTTTGGACAAACCAGAAGTGGAATGATTACACTTTGCAGCCGAAACATGCTCCGAGTATCTAGTCTTCATTGAACGTCTTGTTTTTCCTATATATATCGCATCACAATCACAACACTAATACTGTAAACACCACCTTTTTCAACTTTATCGGATTTAGGGGTAAATTTATTATTAATGATCAGTTAACGAAGATTTCTTTTTGTATTGTAAGCTGGAATTATAAAAAAAACTTGTAAAGAAAGTTGATTTTTCGATTTTTTACAGCCAAAAAACCAGGTAGTAGTAAACAATCACCCAAATGATTTCATATGATGAGGTATTAATAAAAAAAATTCAAGTTGACCATAATAATAGTTTAAAAGATATGAAGAGTCCATATAATAGTTGATATACTGAGCTACGATACTGAGTTTTTATTTTAATAACCTAGAACAAATATAATATTTTATTAATCGAGAAGCAAAAAGAATTCAAGAACAGAAAATATTCAAAAAAATTATTAAAACAAAAAACGAAACAAAAGAAATATTTAAAAATAATAAAACAAAAATATTAAACCTCTTTATAGATTTGTATCGAGACGTGGTAAAGGGGCTTACATATTATTATTGGGGATCTAGCCAAGATCCTGCTCCAATTGAAGCTCCTCATGGCAGATGCCAAAAAGAAGGGCAAGAACAATCAGGTGTCAAGGTGCAAGCGCCTCTTCAATAAAATTTCGTGGAACCTTGAGGATCTCCGCCTGGACAGGACTCTTCATCATTAGAGTCGTACAGTAATTGTCTGAGTTCAAACGATTTCTTGAATGGGTAGGATAACAACAATAAAGGCAAATAAGTGCACCTACTAGACTACACAGTATTTTTGAGGACATAAGAAACTGAAACACGTACGTTGCAGTTATACAGTAGACGAATTTTACAAAAGACACTTTTACACGTCTAGAAAAAAATTCAAATCTACCCAAGCGTTACACAGTTTTTGTCACAGAAACGCCCCGCAGGTGTTCCGACCGAGACATCTCATCAAGTTTCGCGTCTTACTTAGAATTTGTCTTGGAGGAAAAATTCTAAGGGTAGTAAACGTGTACCTGCCGCATGACCAGGATACTGCAAGGTGTTGTACTTAATCCTGTTGCATATTAAGAACCTCGGTGGTAAGCTTATTCTCGGGGCTGACTTCAACTGCACACTAGATTCTCCAATCGATCGTCATTCTAAAGTTGAATTCAGTGAATGCCGCGCGATTGTCGGGCTTAGGTAGACATAATAACCTTGTGGATGTCAACAGTTGGCTTAAACTACCGACTAAGTAATGCACAAGGTTTTCCCGAAATATCGATGGAAGCTTTTCGGGTCCGAGGATAGGCAGACTTAACGTCTCGTCTAACCTTCTTAGATTCTTCGTTAGTGTCACACATGCTTACTGGATTTTCAAAAAAAACTTGTTGCATTCGGAGCAATTTATCGGAGTACTCCCCAGTTTTGGCACCAATGGCATGATAATAAGAATATTTATTCAAACCTTGGACATTGGTGGGATGTTGAAAAGCTTCAGATTCGTTCATTTATTGAGACGAGATTCAATCGAAGCAGATATCATGCATCGAGTTTGACGGCTGAAGTCACCCGGATTGATACGCCCGCACAACCACAGTTGCTTTCACAATACAAGAGACTTAAAGGACGACTTACAGCACAAAGCAACAAGCATAGCTTAGAATTTGTATGTTGATACCAGGTTGCAAGAGAGCCACTCTCCGACCGAGTACTTTTTCCAGACAACACGACGTCGGTCCGCTTCTTCTATTTGCTATATTCGCAACTACTACACGTTGCCAACATTCTCGTCCAACGATGAATTCTTTCATCATGTTCCTATTTTTGTTGATTAAAGTATAGAATTCCTGGACAGAGCCATTACTCTCGATGATATACTTATCGCAACGAAAAATTTTGACGTCATACTTCTCCCGGTTATGATGGTCCAACTCCAGCATTCCTTATACGTTTTAGGAATCTATTGATTCCTGACAGGTCGTAGTATCTACGACAATATCGCCATAGCAAAGCATCTTTTCGCCTACAATGAAAAAACGGGTCCGAAAATAGCCATGATCTCTTTAGATCGAGAAAAAGAAGTTTAATATTGTCTGGCACGAGTATCTACTGAGCGTGGTCATCAGTGGTCGTATATAGATTCAGTGATTCTCGTAAAGCATCACGGGCATATATTATCTCCTATTCCGTTTTGTCGGGGTATCAGGCAGAGATGCCCCTTGTCAGGTATGCTTTATAGCCTTTCCGAGGAGCCACTGATGGTAAATCTTCGGCGATCGTTGAATGAGTATTCTGTTCACTTAACATACTTTATATAAGGCCACTAAGGTTATGTTGACAACCATCTATTTTCGTCACGAAAGAGGATTTATTGTAGAGTTTTCGATCAATACAAGTGACTGGTGGGCGCTAGTGTTAACCTTATCAAAAGCCAAGGTCTATAGTGTGGGAGGTATACAATGGACGAATACTTGCCTGAAATATTTAGGTGTACATATAGAAAACATTCACAAAATGTGCAGGAAATATTCACATGACCCGAGTGAATTTTTTAACTAAAAATCAAAACAACACTTGTTAAACTCGAGCAACGTAAGAAATAAAAGAATTTCTTAACACGATCTTAAACTAGATTAAACTAGATGAAAATCCAACAAAATTTAAAACCGAACTAGAAAGCTGTATCAATATATGATCACTCTTTCTTCATTAGAAACGCCGATCGTGTTAAGAAATTCTTTTATTTCTTACGTTGCTCGAATTTAACAAGTGTTGTTTTGATTTTTAGTATATATGGAGCTCGATGGTAAAACATGTAACAGTCGCATGGCTCTGAAGAGACTCTCCGAAGCTATGAATCCGTGGCGGACCAAATTGTGTCCAGTTTCGCTGAAAGGACTTGCAGTCGTGGTCAATTACTTTTACATTTCAGGCCGAAATAAATCAATTTTTTATGTAATTTCGGAACTCTTCCCTTAAAAGGCGCCATTTTGTTAAAAATCATTATTATTTAAATCGACCACACTTAACTCAATTTGTGTTTCGAGTAGAAAATGTCCATGTAGGACTGTCAACTAGGGGAGCATGTTCGGCGTGCAGCGGTTTACGGCGACCTTTAAAATATCAATATGAACCATCAACTTTGAAAAAAAAATTAATATTTTGTACTTGGAGACTTTTTTTAAAAAGGTCTCTTTTTCAGTGACACGCTTAATCGAAGACTTGGCAACACTTTTTGTTTGTATTATAAACGCTAATCGCGTCAAGAAAATTTTAATATTCCTCGCTTCGCTCGAGTTTTGAATGGGCCGCCTAAAAAGGCACACTTAGGCTAAAATGGTCCAATTAGATACCACATTTTAGGCTATGCACTCGTCCCTATGACCCTCGAGGAGAGAGAAAAGCCGACCTAGAGAGGAGAGAGAGAAAAGCCGACCTTCAGAAGGCCGAGCTAGATCTCTGAAATCAGTAGAACCTAGTTCTTGGGGTGTAATTAAGCATTGTTGGCTAGATCACAAGGTTGCAGCCCTGTCACGTAGCCGGGGTTATATAGAGCTCCTGATAAACCAAACTAGATCACTGACATCAGTAGAACCTAATTCTTTTAACTCTTTGAAAAAGCAGGAGACCAAAAACCGGTTCCTGCCGGGCAGAGGAGGTGGAGTATGGTTTCGTCTTCCTCCTCGTCTTCCCAACTCCTACAGAAGTTATCTGAAGGCGTATTAGGACTGTCGGCGTGTCTACCTATAAGACAACGGACCGAAATGACACCCATGTCAATGATTTCGCTTTCGTCCGAGCAAAATGAGCTCTCTTGTCCGCTTTTGCTCATATATGCCGGGTAATAAGGTAGGTGTGTTTCCTCTGCTATTTAACATTCGCAATCCTGAGGGATGCTTGTGGTATCTTCAGTTTACATGTGGCTAGCAGCTTGCCAATCTGGTGATTTATATCCGACTCGAGAGGAGTAGTGCCGATTCTTGATAGCTCGTCAGCTCTACAATGTCACTGTAGAAATAGCTGTAGTATATGTTAGCGTAGTATCCCCCGTGAAAAATATATTTTTTTTTACAAGGTGTCACGCTCCTGACGATTTTATAAACGTTCTTGATATGTGTATTTGTGTGTTGTACTAGAACTAGTGATACTGCCGATTGTTTTATTACTTTCAGCGGCTTACCAAGGATTTCTTACCGAGGATCTTACGATGTTCACTCTATTTATTACTACGCAAAGCGATAATCTTAGCGTTCAATGGCGATAAAATTCCCTCGAAGCTCTTTTTCATTCTGGACCACTTTAAGAAATTAGGAGGAATTCCAATAACTTTATAATGTAACAAATAAGAAGAACCTATTTCGTATGCTACCTAGGCAATGTTTGTTTTCTGTACTTTGCTTACGATTCATCCACTTGAAGATTATAGTTTAATAATAATAATAATAATTTTATTTATTGGATTGTACAGAAGATTGCAAAATCTTATTTCAGTACTAATGAAGCGATAATATATAAGCAATGGACTATCTATTAAAGACAAAATCAAAATTATATCATACTCTAACATTAATAAAATTAAACTAACAAAATAAAAAAAATAAAAAATAGCAATTCAAAACAAAGCCTTTTATGCAAGACAGAAAACAAAAGAAAAATAATAGTAGTAATAGCAACCTATGACCCCGCGAAACTGTGTACCACCCTCATTCAAAACCACCACAATTCTCTAACCTCTCAAAGAAAAGCCGAATGGAGCCCGCCCTCTGAACACTTATCGGAAGAGTATTCCATTTACGTATAGCCTGGACATTCTCTTCATTTATTTTAGTAAGGTAATTGAGTAAAGTAAATCAAATCCATTTAAAGAGATGAATTTTAAATGACGTAAATTTATTGTACTCATCAAGTCACCTAGCCGTTTTAAATTTAGGAGTAAATTGCACCGTTTTTACGCAAAAGCAAATAATTGCATCCAAACTCCAAATCTCCTCAATTTTAAGATCAACAATCTAAAAAGTGTAAAGGTTACAACGGACGCTATTGAAATAATCGAAACATCACGTTAAGTCAAAGAAAAAAAAACTGCAATATATACGGACGAACTTATTAAAATTCGTACATAGTGAAAGTCTAAAAACATAAAGATTTCAAATTACCGAAAGTAAAGGAGATATAATTCAACACTTTATAAACCCGGCAGTGTACTTTTAAAGCCAGTGTCAGAATGAAATATTCACCTCAGCGTATTGAACAATTGTAACCTTAAAATCATAAAAATATCATCAATATTATTGTCGAACGCACTCAACGCCTCCGAGAAGCGGAAAGCTACACCCTGCACACAGGGCAGCAAAAGGTGGGGAAAAATATGACCGGCTCAGCCAGAGGAGAAGACAGGGACAATCTCTTCGCATCCATACCACCGAACGATAAGCATCTGGGTCTGGTCCCTGCAAGATACCAGCAAAATATTAAAGTGTAATTTTAAAATTTTAACCTATTGAAAAGTGAAGAAAAGTTATAGTGTAATTAAAACAAACAAAAAGAAGAAGAAAAGAACGCCAAATTGGGGAAAGAAGCGAGGGATTTGGACGACACGTGTAAGATTAGAGGTTTCAAATAAAAAGGGCAGCAATTAATCGACGAATAGCGGCCAAAAGATGGAAACATAAAATATAGAAAAGATAAGTACAAATTGTTTTTTTTTGAGTATACGATCTATCACAAAAAGGTATATTGGTTTTGCTGTGGCGGGGTAACGGGGTGATTTCACTTGATTTTACATTTCCTTTTTTTCTTTTATCAATGAATTCAATTTCGAATGTTATATCAATAAACTTGGAATACAATCTAGTTTTCTTTTCGTGCATACACGGTTTTTTTATTTAGATATTCATCAAGTTTCGTGATCTAGCCTGCAACACTACAAAATATCACGTGGCGCCCAAGTTTTTTTCTTTTTAATTATTTTCAGGTATAACCCACTCCCTTCTGCTGGGTTAGCGGATATATCCCTCGGTGGATGTATCACAAAGGGTATCTAAAAACATTTTTCAATTTGATATTTTTGTCCTTTTGTTTTGTATTTGTTTTAACCACGGTGCTTATATTGGCCGGAAGTATCTAAGAAAATAAACAATAGCACCAGCTAAGAACTTAGAGTTAAAAGAATTTACCGAAGTTATTCGTTGCCAAACATTCCTCTCCCATCGATATCTATTAACGAACCTGCTTAGTTTTCATAATCTCTAATAGAAATTAACAATTCTTCTTAAAAAAATTAAGCTTAGTTAACTTTTTAATTTGTCAATTTTGCCGTTTTTGGATGTATTTTTTAAGTGAAACTTCTTAACGGAGGCTTTGGGATGAGAAGCCAACATAGAAAAACCGATTGTCATGAGAGGGAAAAGGGAAATATCGTTTTTTTTATTTTTGCATTTAAAATAGTGGCTAATGTGCTCTATTTCAAAGGAAACTTAAAGCGAACAAAACTCTTTTACGGTTCTCAAATTACATGACCAAAGGTACAACTAATACCTGACATTTTAAGCTAAAATTCAACCAAATTTTAACAGAAAGAGTAAAAATATCAATAATTTATGAGGCAGATTAATTTTTTTTCTTAAAATGGCAGGTATTAGCTGTACCTTTGGTCATGTAACTTGAGAACCGCAAAATATTTTTGTTCGCTTTAAGTATCGTTTGAAGTAGAATACATTAGCCACTAGTTTAAACATAAAATTAAAAAAATTTCTTTTAAAAAAAAGTTGAACCGACTTCACAAAAAGCGCTAAAAAGCATAAAATAATTTTTAATTTTATATCTATTACAACATTTTGAAGTCGGTGCAAATCAAACAAACCAAACTACAAAAAAAATATTTAATCGTCATTTCTTATAATCCCGTGAGTTGAAACGTTCAGGTAGGTGTATATTTTTAATTGTGGTACTGTACTGTTTTATAAAAAAAAATAGGGCAGTTTTTCAAGATAAATGAAAAAATTGAGTTTTTTTTCCGAAAATGTAAGTTTGAAAATCAATTTTTTTAAAACTATTAGCAGTAAAAAAGAAAAATCACACGGTCTTTGGCAACATTGTGTTACCTGTCAACTGAGATATTTCTAACGTCTCTAGCACTAAAACTTTAGAAGATATATATATTAAAATGTAGGACTGGTTTGTTTAATCGTAAAAAAATTTCAAAGCCCCTATAGCTGAGAGGGATAATGATGTGCAGGGACAATTATGTGCATACCGCGAAAACTTCAAATTTATAACTCCCAAACGGATGAGATGCTCCCCCCCCCCCTGCCGTACAATTTTTTGCGTAGATAGGTGGGATCCACCCCACTTATTGGGCACACCAGATCTGAAACACCCTATATTTGAACTAGAGCTCAACTCGATCTTTCAACCTAGTGTAGTCATGTACGCAGGTAGAAAACTAAACCCAATTTCGATTCAGTCTTTCAACCCTGCATGTATATGTGGTAAAATAGAATAAAATCTGGTTCTAACGAAAAAAAAAATCCGCTTTTTGACATGTGCATTCGAGTCGGTTGACAAGAGGCTTTTGTACGTAATATGACGTGTTTCCAATTCCGCTACTACTTGTACGGCTAACAATTTCCTCAGAAATAGACCCTTCCAAGTATATATTGGTTCTTCATCATCTGTTTTACCTTATGATTCAGCACTTAGCCTATTCTATAAAACATATTCAGGGCGAATTTTCACAGGCGAAGTATCCAAGGCTTTGTGAAAACGCTCTCCCTTGGTCTTCACTAAATCAGCCAAGATTTTCTGAGAATTTATCTAAGTGAGATAACGAACTTTTTTATGCTCATGTTAGACCCTAAGTTTTCAATATTTTTCAACATGTTCTCTACCAAATTGGCGTTATCCACAGATATATAACTTGTCAGAAAATTCTTAAATAGTTTTACTTGTGGGGCATGTGGCGGGAGAAAAACTACACTCGACTTGCGACAACGGTTGCAAGTGGATCTACAATTTAAAGTGGCTGTCGAACCACTGAAATTTTGAACCTCGGACCTCCGGATTGGTAAGCCGACACGTTATCACTTACTTAGTTAGTGAACTTTCAAGTGAATAAAAGAATTTTGTAGTGAGGAATCGGTCCGTTTTCTTCAAAGCCGTTGATCCTGGAATCGGCGGGCTTATCCCTTTGACAAAACCAAAGAGAAACACGTTACAATACCATGTAATTTGATAGAACAAAACTAACAATCATCTCAATGATTTTTGTGTGCGCTTTCTCTCTTTTGATAAGAACTCCACTGTCTCAAATGTTCACAACACGTTTTACAAACTATATGAGGAGCCCACGACTTATCTATATAATGCTAATAATGAAAAAAATTTGGTCCAATGGTGGAATGGTGTTGGAAGGGGTAGTCTAACTTCGTAACGTGTGGACCGATTTGAATGATTCTGCTTTTGATGCCCTACTGGTAGGACGACAAAAATTTATGAGATGGGGTGATGTGCAGAGGGGTCGATACCCATTTTCTTAATTCACACACCAATTTGGAAGATTCTTTTTTGTTGTATAGAGTATAATCCTCGATTGCTGTTATCTGGAAAAATATTGACCTAGGTTCGGGGTGGGGGAGAAGTAACTGAACTTTGTAACGCGTGGACTGATTTATATGATTCTGAATGCATATTTATTATGCATGATCTATTTGTATTCGAAAAAAATTAGGAATATTTTCATAAGGCATAGAACGATTTTCATGATTTTGATTCTATTGTACAGAATACGTTTCCTGATTGATAAATGATAACAATTTAGTACCTAGAGTGACTACGATGATTCTCTGACTACAATGATTCTCTGACTACGATAATTCTCTTTTGCTATACAGAGTACGGTGGCGCACTAGAGCCATGTTGAATTTTCTAAGGTGAGGGTATGAAAAGGTGACCACGACGAATTTCGAAATATGTTGCCGGATTTGTATAATTCTGTTACCATTCTTTAGAATGCGCTACCATTTCAACTTTTGAAGTTCCTTTCTTGGTATGAACAGCATTCTTCGGGTCGTATATATGAAGACAATAAAAAGTGAAAAATAAATAGTTTTTTAAAAAAAAGTTGAACCGACTTCACAAAAAGCGCTAAAAAGTATAAAGCAGTTTATATTACGACATTTTGAAATCGGTGCAAATTAAATAGACAAAAAAACTTCCTAACCACAATTGAAGATACTATATAAAACTATCAGAACGTTTCAGCACACGGGATCATTAGGAAGGACGATTAAATACTTTTGTTGTAGTTGTTTGGTTTGTTTAATTCGCACCGACTTGAAAATGTCGTACCAAATAGATATAGAATTAAACATTATTTTATGCGCTTTCACGCTCTTTTTGAAGTCAGTTCAACTTTCTTTTTTAAAAACTATTTTATTTCAACAAGTTGTTCTATAGAAATCACAACATCTTCTTAAGAATGTCAGTTCAAATACCTGTGAGCTACGAAAATCATATTCAACCTCTTGTAATAAGTGCTGAAAACCTTTGAGAATAATTTCATCAGGAATTTGAAGAGATGTCTTCCCACCTTTATTTATTGATTCCTTAGTAATGTGAATATTCTATGATAATTAATTTGTTGAGCGAGAGTTTGGCTCTGAAAGTTCAACATTACAAGTAGTTTCTACTTCTTGCATTAACGTCTCTATCCCTCTAATTTTCGGTTCACTTTTATATGTTGAATAACATGATATATGCCGTGAAGACAATTGTTTACTTCGATTAGCATCATATAAATTTTAAAATTAGTTTGCTATAAGATCCTTTCGACAATGAGCAGTACGTTTGTGGTTGAAGATCATTTACAATATTGTCAGGCTTATCACAAAAAATACACTGTAACGTTGTATCAACACATTTTCATTTCACACAAAAAGTGTCAGTGCCTAGAGTATCTGAAATAAGTTGATCATGATAATGTGAATATATATAAAAATTCGCAACGCTCCTTGAACAATAGAACCGCTTCCAAGCTTTATTTTTTATTTTGGCAAAATGCACAAAATACCCATGACCCGAGTGAATTTTAAAAACAAAAAACCAAACAAACTGTTTTAAAACTCGAGCAACCTAAGAAATATAAAATATCGTAACACGTGTTGGAGTATTATCTAGTTTACGTTTTTTCGCAAAGGCGTTCAGCAGCTAAAGAAACGTTAACTCTTTGGTGCTGTTGTTCAGTATGAGCCAAAGGAGTTTAACTTTTCTTTATTAGAAACGCCGATTGTGTTTATTTATTTATTTATAAACAGAAGCTGGCTACTACAATAAAAATTACAAAATATTAAGGCAACACCTAGAACTAAACATTATTTAATAAAAGCCTTAATTAGTATTTCAACTGCTGCCTAGAACAACCTAGTTCGATGCAGACTGAGCATTCATTAAGGAGGCGTGACATAGACTCAGGCTCATGTATTCCGTAAAGTGTTCGAGAAATGGAACATGGCAAAATTCGGAGCTCCTCAAGGACGAGCCAGAACGCAAATACCAACATCATTGAGAAGTTCAGGGGAGTTGATCGTTCCCTGCAAAAGATCATACAAAAAGTGATTTTCAAAATGCTGCGCCTCATTTCGAGTGAGTCGAGCGAGATCAATTCGGGTCTAGCGTGATAGGAGGGAAGGGAAAAAGGATCGCGCCATGAAAGACCCCGAAGAGCGAACTTAAGGAATCTGCGATGGATGGCCTCGATACGGTTGATGTGGACAGCAGAGTAAGGGTCCCATACCACGCAAGCATATTCCAGAAGGGGTCTGACAAAGGTGCAATAGAGGAGCCTAGTTAAGTAAGGGTTGTCGAGCTCCTTAGACTGCCGCTTAACGAAGCCGAGTATGGAATTGGCCCTGTTCACTACGAAATCCACGTGGTTCTCGAAGGATAGGCGTGAATTAAGAACTACCCCCAAATCTTTGAACTTATCTGGCCTACTCAGGACGCAACCGTCCAGAGAGTAGTCAAGGAGGATGGGACATCTTCATCGGGTAAAGGTCATTACGGTGCAATTGGTATGATTAAGGGGCGGTTGCTGGAGCACCAGTCGCGGAAAATCCGGATCTCGGAACTTAAGAGGGCAGAATCATCAGCGCAGGAGACGGCACGGAAAATTTTTGCATCATCAGCGTAACACAATATTCTGTTAAGAAATTTTATACTTCTTACGTATACTAACACCTTTTAAAGCATACCCCTACTTGTCTGGATTTAAAATATTTATTTTAAAGCCCCTAATTGGGTCGCTTCAAAATATTTATGACGCAGTGACTGCTGGTTTATTTACATATTATCAAGCTCTAACAATATGTCAAATTGCAAGGTTTTTGCTTAAGTAGGTTAGAAGTAACATGATGGAACCACTATGGTCTGGCCTTTTTCTCTGATGGTGCGAAGCCCTAATATAGTTTAAGAGTTTCGATGCAAAATATTGGTGTACATACCTGTACATAGCTTGCTCATTGGCCTGTCACTCTCTTTAGTGGAGTAACATTTTCTTTTCATGTAAAGTGCGATCTGAATAAATGTTACGTGCACAAGACAAACGTAGCCGAAAGCAGTCACGAATAATAATGGATATTGTAAAATTACCTAACAGTAGTCAAATTAGTGAATTGTGAAAATACATTTTGTGAAGTTGAATAAAGTCATATATACTGTAATAATTGCGTTTATGGTTGCAATTATGTATACTCTAAAATCAAAACAACCAAATGTAATTACTTTCTAATTCACTTACCAAAAATTCCAAGTAAAATAATCCATTTGTAAAGTGGTTTCACTAGCATCCAATCCAAAGTTAACAACTCTAACTAAAGGTGCAATATTGTAATGAATTTCCGAGCACATCTTGATTCATTTTCCCGACCAGGTAGTTATGACTAACCACAATTCACTCACATTTGAACTTGACACAGACAAATTTACCGACCGATATTTAATTAAATTAATTAACTTAACACAGCCGAGGCACACATCCCACAACTTCTATTGTTACTAAACCAATTTTTTATATTTATTATTGCAACTATTGAGCAATCAGCAATTGTCAGTGATGACTCCTTTCGTACGTCCAATTTATTTAAAAGCTCTACAGGCGATTATATCAGTTTCCTCGCGCACATAAAGTTGAACGTTAGTAACTGGTTTCGTGCTCTCAA
Organism: Leptarthrus brevirostris; assembly: GCA_964036015.1. Lineage (NCBI taxonomy): Eukaryota > Metazoa > Arthropoda > Insecta > Diptera > Asilidae > Leptarthrus > Leptarthrus brevirostris. Next base: position 112,220,594 of record OZ038372.1, on the reverse strand, counting down.
GCTTGTCTCCAAGCGAGGCGTCACGCAGACGTAGAGTTTCACCAATGATATTTTTTCATTCTACAGGAAATTTACTGCAAAAAAAGCAAGAATAATTCAGTCCTTAATAAAGACGGACTGATAGTCACGAACGCGATTTTATCGCATGTATGCAAGGTCAATTAATAGTGGCATTTCTTCTTTTTAAGGACAAAAAGCTGCACCTGACCACTAGCTCACGGGACTTCACTTTAATTCCCTGAATAACCGGCAGTGGAGAAATAATGAATGGGAATGTTTAAAAGTGCTCATGATATTTGACCGTATTGACCACGTTGCATGTCAGGACACCTTAAAAATAGCTACAAATAGATTATTAACAGCCGGGCAAACAGCATGCAAATTTCATTCTAGAAAAGCGTTCAAAACAGAAATCATGAAATAAGAATTAATGAAACTAAATAATTCAGTCAATATCTACATAATTTGAGATATAGAAAAATTTATCAGATTAAGTCTTCTGTTGCAGTTTGTTAAGGGTGTACGCGAGTCTAAATTTAACTTGGTGATTAAGTATAAGAAAATAGGGTTTAGAAATTTTCAAAATATATTATACAGGGTGTTTCACAACTTCATCTACTTAACGCAAGGACATTAGACAATTACAAGCTAATATCGGCAATAAAACAATATTACTATACCATTTTTATAACTTTTTTGGAGCAATAATTAAAATTAATTACCTCTGCACCCCCTAATCATATATTTGGTGTTAAAAATTTTAGTGGTGGTAAGAATTTTCTAACTAAAGTGCAATAAAGTAATTAGGTAGTCAGGGATTTCTAAGGAAGCGGGTTTTCAAACTCTTTGTACATCCTGCTATGCTGTATTTTTTTGAAAAGTTAATAAGATGGATAACTTAATAAAAATAAAAAACAGGTACATGAATTTCTGAGAAAATTTGGGAAAATGCTTTTTTGCTTTTTTAACTTTTAGAAGTGACTGTACCTGCAATGGTATGAATTAGATCAATATTGCTGACAATTTTGGAAAGGTCATTGAGATAGTGTTGAATAGATCAAAAGTTAAATACATAATAGTGATGCGCATACCATGAAAATTTAGAATTTATAAATCACCCTTTATCTCCCAAATGGTTAGGATTGCCCTCCCCACTGCACTACAACTTTTTGTTTGCCTAGGTGAGATCTACCACCCCACTTATTTTGGCACAAGTTATGTGAAACACCAGGTATTTGCTATAAGGTGTAGATTGAATGACAATTCATTTGATATTTATACAAAAATAAAAACAAAAATCAGACCACTAGTTTTTTTCAAATAAGTTGAACTGTCGTCACAAAAAGCGCTGAAAAGCATATAATAATATTTCATTTAATATCTATTACGACATTTTTATTATGATCGTGTGAGCTGAAATGTCTGGGTAGTTTTACTTAATATAATAAATAATAGTATCTTCGATTTTGATTAGATAGTTATTTTGTTTGCTTAATTTGTACCGGCTGCAAAATGGCGTAATAGCTATAAAATTAAAAATTATTTTATGCTTTTTAGCGCTTTTTCTGAATTCGCTTCAACCTTTTTTTAAAAACTATTTTATTTTTCACTTTTTAGTGTCTTCGGATATGCTACTCGAAAAATGCTGCTAGTATAAAAAAGCAATTTCAGTCGTTGCAGAGGTACTACACTTTATGTAGAAAAACAGGGACAACTAAGAAGCGTACTTTTGGGCGCTTACATCACTTACGCTGACTTGTTTGTATTGTATGGCCCCTATTTTGATTTTATAAAAACGGTGGTGCGCTGTTTAGATGAATCGATAGACACCTCGACCTAATTGATTAGAATCCAGCCGTTAGAATGCTTCGAGGGTATAAAGAATGCCATATATGTACATACATATGTACCCAGCTCCGCGTGAAAAGCATAACCCTATCTTTGCTGTCGCGCAGTCGGTTAAAAAGCGAAAACGAAGTGAATGATGTCAAGAATTTCAAAAAATTCTTATTCGGATAGTTAAACCGAATGGAGAACTATTTTCAGTAAGTTGATAATAAATCTGGTCGAAAAATGACCTCTATGAAGAAAAATAAGTTATAAAACAGATCATCCCTTCGGTGTTAATTTCAGGACCTTATTTTTATCTAATCTATCTGATACTTTGTAGAATATTTTAGGATATATTTTAAAATTTATTTAAAAAAAAAATCTGGTCAAAAAAGGACCTTCATTAAAAAAAACAAGCCAGAAAACGAATTCTACTTCGTCTACGCACAAAATGTTGTCGTTTTCCGTCAATTTCAGGATGTTATCCTTGCCCAAATCAGGATTTGATTTAATATTTTGGTAGAGAAAATATCGCAGAATACGGTACAAAAAAAATTTATTAAAACAAGGAAAAGAAGCCAAAAAACGATTTCTCGAACGGAAAAATTTGCTTGCTACCGTTTATTTTTCGCGGAAAAAGGTTTTTTGGCTTATTTTCCATATTTTAGGGACTTTTTCAATCGGATTTTTCTGTAGTCTCATCTAGGAAGTTTTATCTACCAGTATATGAATTCAGATCATGATTTGGACAAGGATAACGAACTGCGAGAAAAGAGAAAGCACGAAAATTCGAGCACAGATGATTATTTATTTTTTTATTTATTATTTTTTGATCTTTTTTCAATAAATTTTAATAAGCAAATACTCCTACAAATCTATTACAAACTTGGCTTATCTTATGTTCAATCGGTTAAGTTTAACTTAGGATAATAACAGGTATTTAATGTTTGTGGAAATGTAGCCTTCTTCATTTACTTTGCTTCCTCTTTTGTTTTATTTTTTAGCATTTTTGAAAGTTCTTCCTTATGACCGTAAGAATAGGCAGAATGTTGCCATTTACTGTGAAAGATCTACCTTAAAAGATAAAAACTGCGTTAGTTTCATTATAGTAAATAATTTGTATAGAATTGATAGTAGATTGATAGTTTTCGTTCAAATTTAGTTAGAAACGTTAAATATTTACCATCCGAATACGTAGACGGTCACATGAAAAAAAACTGATATAAACGAAAAATTTTAAATTTATGAAAGTAATCCATGAAAGTAACCAGAGGAATATACCTCTGATAAAGGATAATTTGAATTTGTACAGTAGTTTAAAATTCATAAGTTAATTTGTCCGAATTCTACTCTGCGTTACAAGTTTAAGACGACACTGCAAAAGTCTTTTGGCTTGAAGATGACTAAAATGATGATTAAAAGGGCTTCGAATTTGCAATATAAAAGCCTCTTATGATTCCTATATATAAGAACAACGTTCAATACCAGTATTACTCAACTTTATAGAAACGAAGAGTGCTTTAATCAACATCTCATTAAGTTGAAGTTGCAACTCTACTTCAGATCGTCAGCTCAAAACAGTGTCGTTAAAGAAAACCTCTTTGGTTTGGGTGCCATCTTTCCATTTTAAATTTACAGAAACAGTAAACATACCAATTTTCGATTATAATAATTGCTTCCTTCGAATATAATTTTTGGCCATCGATCTGTTCCCTTCACGGATATTTTGCCTAATTTTGTCATTATTTAATTTTAATTCGTACTAAAGAATTTCAATCTCCTCTAACAGTTTATGCTGAATGCTTTCCAAGTTGTGTATGGCTGTATCAGCCTCTTTTAAAGATGCACTGTCGTGATTTTATGAAAACGAGAAAATAGAGCGATAACAAAATACTATAATATAATAAAAATTAAATAAATAAAATAATAATAAAATTAATTATATATACAATTGAATATTGCGCCTTCAGTTGTTTTATGTTAGAAACTGGGGCAAAGTCTAAGACAACTTTTCAATTATAAAAGTTGCCAATAGATTTACCTCCAATCACAAACAATTTGAAATTTGTTGTTTTGGCACAAATTTATAACAATCCAAATGTTTTGAATGCTTGACCTTTCTGCCATTCTGTCCTCGGAGTCATGCTTCGGAAGCAAAATCGAAAAAGAGAAACTCTTTCGGCGACAAATCCTGATCCAAACATTGCTGCTGCATAGCAAAATAGAAAAGCAGAATTGAAAACATTTACTTTCGCTGCAGACATAAATAATTTAGACCGCACCACTTTGTTAATATCTTTTATTATTTTTTAAAAGCACTTCCATAATTTCAGTCAATTAAATTAACCTAACCCAACAAATAAACTCAATACAAAAAAACTAGTTACGTCATAGACTCACGATTTTCTCACACATATTGAAACAGCACATAAAGAGAACTCTTCCCATTTATTAAAATTATCGGGAAGTCAAATTAGCCTAAAACAGTCTACCCTTTTTACAATATATTAAGAAGAGGCTACACTTTGAACATAAATACCTTACAGGTTGAAGTTTTGACACTATCTCAGTTAATTAAATACTTTTTGCCGGAACGAATGAGAAACCTCACGTTTCGCGCGCGAATTAGACGTGTTTACACCACCAATGCTCAGCTGATCGTTTCAGCTGCCGGGCGTGTATCTAGAGTAGATTGTGACTGAACCCACTGAGATATATAATAGGTCTGTTCACGTACGCAGTTTTGAGTAAATGCATTATGATATTTTTACCCAAACGTCTTCACGTACTCATGAAATGGGGGTAAATTTGCTGACGTAACATTTCCCCTATTTTAAAATGTTAGTTCAATTTTACTCAAGCAAAATTATCGAGTATCTCATGTAAAAAACGTCAAATATGAAATGAAAAATGTCAAATCTCAAATGAGAAATGTCAAATGTGAAAATTTTGTTGAACACTTTCTTTCGAACATTTTAAATTATGAATAATATCGAAGAAATAGATGTCCATTGTTCTCCAAGAACTTACCAAAAGATACAAAATGGTAAGTATAATTGGATATTTTAAATTAGGTAAGTGAGGTTCTTAAATAATTGAGTATAAACTAAGAACTCACTTACTGAGAAAAATGGAACTTTGCAAGGAACAAGAATTTAAAATAAATTTATTTTAGATCCTAATTACCTAGAGAAAGTTAAAGAACAAATTTTTAACACCAGCAATAACGGAAGCTGTTTTGTCCAAACCTGTTACGATGCGCCGGGGATGTTGTCGCAATGCCAAAATGACATAGATCACAAATCGACGACAATGAAAATGCTGATTCGCCTAAATGCGAAAAAATGGTCGCAGAATGCGAAGAAAAGCCAGTTTGGCTAGAAGCTCAAACAAAGCTGTTGTTGTTGGTGAAAGAGGTCAATGGCAAAGTTGGGAAGTCAATAAAACTCAAAAATAAAAGAAAAATGTGGACACACATTCACGACTGCTTTGTGGAGTAGGGATACACTTTTTAAGTCTCCCAAATTGAAAACAAGTACCGGGCATTAGAAAGGCAGTTTAAAAAAGCCACCTCCCACAATGGGAAAACAGGGCGAAACCGAGTTTTAATTAGATATGAAAGGTAATAATATTTTTAAAACATATATCTTTATTAATATTTATTTTACAATGAACTAAGAGATATTTTAGAGGAAATACCTGCTATATTCCCAGAACATATACTGGGTGGGAAGGGAACTGGCACAGGTCTAAGCAAAGACCAGCTAATAAGAAAAACTGCGCCTCAACCATGCACACAAGAGCCAGATAGAAGACCCTCCCCACAGCCATCATGCTTCCACTCTCGTTTACCATCTGAAATAATTGAGTTTAACAAACATAAGTTTTAATTTATATTTTCAGAAACCGACTCACTTCTTGAAACGTCATCGTCCAGTCAAATCAAGCAGAGTTCGCACAAATTATAAGTCGGACATATTGAAAGAATTAAGATTACTTCTGGAAGAAAAACAGAAGTTTCATGAAGAAATATTAAAAATTCAATCAGAGCGGAATCGAGCTCTTTTACGCATGGAGGAGCAAGAGAGTGAGAAACTAGACGTGTTAAGAAGGTTTTTAATTTTAAAGCAAAAATGTTATTTATGTTAAATTAATATTATTTTTATTAAACGTTATAATGTTATAATTGTGTACCACTTATTTCTTCGCAAACAGTTTGCCGTAACTCTTTTCCTAAGTCATTTATCGAGTGTAGTTACTTCATCCAAACTTTCGTCAGGTACATCATCCCTCATGCTTTCTTCACACTCTTCAAGAACGAACTCTTTATCCATATCAAGTGCTAAATTATGTAGGACGCAACACGCTCTTATAAAATGGCAGAGTTTCTTTATTCCTCTAAGCTTACAGTAGTAGAGCTGCCGGAATCTTTTCTTTAAGATTCCAAAAGCATGGTTTATTACTACTCTACTTGAGCTGAGATTTTTGTTGTATTTTTTTTGAGACGTACTCAAATGACCATTATCTCTAAATGGCGTTAACAAAAATTCAAGGCACGGATAAGCAGAGTCACCGAGGATATAGTATCCTGAAAAAAAATGCGTAGTATAACAATACGTACTTGTAATGAAAAATGTAAAATTTACCTTCACAAAGCCTTTTTGATTTTGAATTTATAAATGAATTTTGCAACATTCTACTGTCATGAGTTGATCCTGGATATCCGACAAATATATCTAAAAAACGTACCTTTACATCACAGATGGCCTGCAGACAAATACTGACGTTTCCCTTTCTATCAATATAGTCGTCTTTTCCATGGCTTGGAGGGTCTATAATTACATTTTGAAATCATTATTGACATACCAATTACTTTCGGAAATCCGTATTTGCTACAAATATAACTGCTAGTTTCCAATTTTCTACCTTCATTTGGCCATATAAATACCTCGTCGGAAAGATTACTTACAAACATCGAAACTCTACGAACAATAGAAGGGACTGCAGCCAGTGACACATCAAATATGTCTGCCAGATCTCTATAAGAGCAAGCTTCATGGCCTGCAAACCTGCCAAGCCGGCAGTCTTTTGTCATCCCTCAACTTTTTATATTCATCGCTTTCCATGAATCTTTCAATAAGATATTGAAATAAATTTCTGCTAAGCCGAAAATAAATCCGAAACTCCTCTTCAGAATATTTTGGAACTACTTCCTCCAAGTAGTTTCTAATGCAAGTCCGTTTTCTTTGCAGGTCTTCCTCAATAATTTTGAAAATAACTTCTTCATCGTCATTACTTGAGGAGAAAATTTCTAAATCTTTATTATTCATTCTCGAAGAACCTTCCCCATACAAAATGCCTGCAATAATTTGCATTCTCTTTCTTGCATCCATAACTAAATACTTTATCAGAAGAATACTAAAATAAAACAAGCTTCTACTTCTGTCATCCAGCTGTCATTTTTCAAATCTGTCCAAGCTTACTCAAATGCGTACACGTACTTTGACATTTAAAAATTTCCCCATTTTAACGTTTTTACTCAAAACTGTTTCTACCCAACAAGTACGTGAACAGACCTAATACTGGAGTGATTGGTACAACGAAATTTCTTCAAGAAAATGGTATCACTTTTCGCTAGTTGTCCCTTTCTGTGTAAGCATCTTTTTTCAACATGGTTTTCTTAATTTTCCAACGTCATCATGTCGCCTATTAAATGCTGGCGATAGAAATAGATGAAAATATCCACAGTCAGCTTATATCCCTTTCGACGTAAGCATTATGCAGATTAGAATAACCTTTTTTGTAATTTTTATATAAGTAATTCCAATGATTCTTAGATTCTTACATTTTTCTTACAACAATATAAAAGATTAAAATTAAATATTTCATTTCGTATATGTATACAGTCGGACCCGCTTAAGTGCAAACCGGATAATTGCAAAAACCGGATAAATGCATCTTATTCTCTTATTTAAAATTTTAAGACAAATTTGCATAGACATAACATTCGCTAAGTGCAACCCGCGTAACTGCAATACCCTTCTAACTACACAACGTTTTTCATTCAAATTAGTCCCACCCCATAGAATTATCACCGATTAAGTGCACACAATTTATCTAGAGGAAAAAATTAAAGTTTACCAAATCTATCTCTGCAAAGAAATTATTTCTTACCAATATCTGCGCTTTGCTGCTGCTCCTGGAGAAGAAAGATCTCGACTTGCTATACTTAGCTTAGCTTTGCCTAAACAACACAGCCCTTCACCGTTCTTACAACACCACCGAGTGAATCATTATTATCTCTTTTGTTTTCAATATTTCTGGCAGTTGCGATTGAGATTTGAGAATGAGAATTAAAACTTCAAGGGGAGGTTCTTTCAATTTTTTTTGAAAAAATCGTTTTTTTTTCACATAAAATAAAGCTGTATGTTCGTAGAATATGTGTACGAAAGGATTTTTCGATACGATCGATATTTAAACAATCAGAGCGTCATGAACGCAATTAAACAATTAGCGCCTAAGAAGACATTTTTTTAAGGGCATGAAATAAATAATGAGAAACGTTCGAAAAAAATCGAGCCAAGATTTTTCTGAAGTGAAATTTTATGCCCTTTCAGAATCTGGTCTCATTTTTACGATATATTGTGACCCTTGACTCGATTTTTTTCGAACGTTTCTCAGTATTTATTTCCTGGCTAAATGTTTCGTACAAAAAATGTCATTTTCGGAGCTGCTATCTTTCAACGCGTTTTTCTCGGAACCACGTTTTCCATGTGAATTTCAAGGATATCTCTTGATCTATTGTTCTGATTTCCTTCATATAAAGCATGTTTGAAAGGTGATCATTTTTTGTATGGCTTATACCTAAAACGAGCATATGTTATTATTAAATTGTTATTTATAATTAAGGTTTAATAACAAAAAAAGTGGCAAAAAAAAATTATTTTTTTCGAGCGTTCATATTTCAGTAAATTTTTGGTCAAAAATCATTATAGTTAGGTATAAGCCATAGAAAATTTTATCTACTTTCATTTAAAAAAAACCTTTTTCAGTTCAGATTACTACAAGAGGCTGTAGGCTTGAAATTCGGAGACGAGATTTTTCAGGCAGTGATCGACGAAAGCCGCCATTGTTCAGCCGCCATTTTGAATTTTGTTATAAAAAATGTATCATATTATTGTATAATAAATAACCAATTCAACTGTCAAAACCGGATGTTTCTATGTTTTTTCATCATGCCACAAATCATTTCCAAACTTAGGCCTTTTTTCGGCCAAATTTGAAAGAACCTCCCCTTAATGTTCAATTAAAATTTGACCTCTGTAAATGTGCACATATGACATAATTTCTGGTTGATTAGAGCGTAACAGTCACGAAAAAATTTGGTGGTAAGGATAATGGTACATTTTATTTAAGTTATTTTTAAGAAAAATTAATTTTAGATAAAAAAATGTCTTCAGAAAAACGGAAACTTGTGTGCTTAACGATTAAACAAAAGATTCATATTTTAAATTCAGTGAAATTGGGAGAAACAAGAAAGCAATTGGCAAAGAAATATGGCATTGATTTAAGTACAATATGACGGATTGCAGCACAGGAACAGAAAATTCGAAGTGTGGCTGATTCAAACAAAAATACAGCAATACTGTTTTGGTGGAAAGCCAAAAATAAAGTTAGTTTCCACAAATTTTCCGGAGAAAGAGCTGTTGCTGATGACATTGGAGCAAACGACTGGATAAAAAATGTTCTTCCCACTATTGTTAAGGACTTCGAAACAAAAGATGTGTATAATGCAGACGAGTCAGCATTGTTCCTCAAGGCCATGCCGAGTGGAACATTAGCTTCAAGCGGAGAGAAGGTTTCCCTATTATTTATATGTATTTTTGCCTCCCAAACGCTACGTCTTTGTTTCAACCTCTTGATCAGGGCATTATTCACGCCGTTAAGGCATATTATCACCAACAAATTGTGCTCAAGCAGCTCTTAAGTTTCGAAAAAGGGAAAACTTTAGTATAATTCACGAAGGAAATAAATATATTTGAAGCTCTGAAAATGATAAAAAGATCATGGTGGCTTGTAACACTAACTACAATTACAAACTGTTTTCGAAAAGTCGGTTTTCAAATGGGTGAGATATCGCCTGAGGATGAATTAAGTAATGAAATGGAAGAGTCCACTCCTCTAGTCCTTTCGGAAGATGAGTTTGCTGATTTGGTTTGTTGTGACTGTTGAAATATTTATTATTTTATGATAGCAAAAATCCATCTATTGAAAATATGATGAGTCGCCTAAAGATGTTGTCTAGACTCCATAATTTAGTCTAAGTAAAAAGGTAATAAAACTTTCTTTCAGGGAAAATCCCTTCATTTATTGTAAGTGTAACACAACATGTGTTGTTAAAAAAAACGGCAAAGTGGATATTGAAAACCTTCAATACGTCTGCAGCAGTTTATTTTTTACTTTCAGGATATTTAAAGTATACCTTTGGATAGTTTTTGCTTAGTCTCAGGTAGATTTTCCTTACGCTAAGTTTGTGACTGCCTTCTGAGTGTTTTTGTATCTTTGTAAATAAAATTCTCACTAACGTAATCAAAGTGTTATAAATTAAATTTTTAGTAACCTATCTCCCAACAGGTTATGGGCCCAGGTTACTTTGTGCTCTAGTAAATTTTTAATTGAGTTCTGTGTAAAAAGTGCGTTTATATCAATTCTGTCAGTGTTATAATTGTATAAACTATTTATTTCTTTTATTGTGTATCCCGCAACTATAAACAATGGAAATGACAAAATCAAAAAGAAATATTAAAGCCTTTGACGGTGACATATTATAGTGTTTGGAAATTAAGAATTCGTTCATTATTGAATGAACTGAATGTAATCAAAGTTATTGATAATGAAGCTCCTGAAGAACTTAATAGAAAGTGGATAAAAGCAGAACGTGTCGCAAAAAGTGTAATTATTGAATATTTAAGTGATTCTTTTCTTGGTTTTGCTGATTCAGCAAGTAGTTCAAAAGAAATTTTTTAAAAACTGGATACAATATATGAACGTAAAAGCCTTGCTACTCAACTGGCTTTACGAAAAAGATTATTAGAACTTAAATTACAAGGCGACGTATCTTTGATAGAACATTTTAGAATTTTTGATTATCTAGTTGCGGAATTATTAGTGGCAGGTGGAAAATTAGAAGAACCTGATAAAGTGTCTCATTTATTATTGACACTTCCATCATCTTATAACGGTGTAATTACTGCAATAGAAACTTTATCTGAGGATAATTTGAATTTAGCTTTCGTGACAACAAGACTCTTAGACCATGAAACAAAAATAAAAGCTGATAATCGTGATACAAGTGCAAAAGTGCTGAACGTTGAATATCAAGATCATGCAGTGAAGAAGAAGAATAATTTTAATAATCGAAAGCATTTTAAAAACAACCATCAAAAACAATATAAAGGCCAATCAGTTAAACCATATAAAGGAAAACCGTCTCAAGGAAAATCGTCTCATGGAAAATGTTATCACTGTGGTAGAAAAGGCCATATTAAAAATGATTGTTATTATTACAAGAGGAGCGCTCAACATCGAAATGTTGAGAGCAACAATATAATCCAAACTGCACAAATTGCTCAGTCATCAAAAGAAAGTATTTCAAGTTTCGCATTTATGACTGGAGAGTATTCTGTACATAATCAAAATAATAGTTATATCGAATTCATCTTGGATTCGGGTGCATCTGATCATATAATTAATAGAGGAGATCTAGTTGAGGATTTCACGGAATTATAAACACCAATAAAAGTCTTAATTGCGAAGAAAGGAGAATATATTACGATAACCAAGAAGGGCTCATTGAACGTCATCAGCAACTTAGGTGTACCAGGAGTTTTGGAAAATATCTTTTATTGTCCGGAAATCCCAAATAACCTATTATCAGTGAAAAGAATGCAGGAAGCCGGTTTGGTAACTATTTTCAATCACAAAGGTGTCGAAATAAGAAATAATAAAAAGGTCATCATGACAGGTGAGTTTTTAAACAATTTGATTGGTATTAAACTTATAATTAATAAATATGCTGAAGTAAATATTGCTAAACATGAAAATTATAATTGATGGCATCAGCGTTTAGGTCAAATAGGTAAAACCAAATTTTTAGAATTAAAGAATAAAATTATGATAGAAGATAAAGAGCAAATCGAAAATGTTTCACCTAATGATAGTTTATGTGAGTCGTGTATTAATGGTAAATTAGCACGTTTATCATTTAATAGAATTAAAGATAAAGATTTGTGGTCCCATCACTCCTTCTACGGTTAATGATAAAAACTATTTTGTTCTTTTTGTTGATCAGTATACCCACTATTGTGTTACCTATTTAATTGCATATAAGTCTGAAGTTTTTACAGTTTTTCAAGATTTTGTAGCAAAAAGTGAAACTCATTTCAATTTAAAATTAGTAAATCTTTATTGTGATAATGGTAGAGAGTATTTATCAAATGAGATGAAGGAATATTGTGTTAAGAAAGGCGTTACTTATCACTTGACAGTTCCACATACCCCTCAATTAAATGGTGTTTCAGAACGTATGGTTAGAACGATTACTGAAAAGGCTCGTGCAATGATTGCTGGAGCTGGGTTAGATAAGACCTTTTGGGGTGAAGCTGTTTTAACTAGTACATATCTAATTAACTTAACGCCAACTAGAGCTCTGAAACAATTTAAAACACCATACGAAATGTGGCATGATAAAAAGCCACAGTTAAAATATTTGAAAGTATTTGGTTCTACGGTTTATGTTCTTAAGAAAACCAGAAAGTCAAAATTTGATGAAAAATCACTGAAAAGTGTACTGGTTGGGTATAAACCAAATGGGTATAAGGTGTGGAATGTGAAAGCTGGAAAATTTATAGTAGCTAGAGATGTTATAATTGATGAGACTAGTTTTTTAAAAACTAGACCATCAGCTAAGACTGAAGGGGTTAATTTTGAAGACACCCAAAATAAAACTGATGTATCTGACGTATTGTCCAAATCAGTAGGTAACTCTAATAAATCTGATGATCATAAATCAGATGAAATCGAATCTAGTACTGAAAATGTCAAATTAAACAATAAATCTGTAGTTGAAACAGATATGGAGATAGATTCCGAATCCCAAGACTCTCAAAATTATCACAATGATGATAAACATACAGAAAGTTTATCGTTTGAGCCAAGAAGGAGTGAAAGAATCAAGAGTCGTCCAGTTATCTCATACAATGAAGATGATATGTTCAATAATTATTTATTAAGTGCTCAATCTCTTGTTTGTAATATTCCGACTTCATATGAAGAAATAAAGAATAGAGACGATAGGGCTCAATGGGAATTGGCAATAGCAGATGAAATCAATTCTCTGATAATCAACAAGACATGGTCCTTGGTAAGTAAGCCTCTGAATAAGAATATTATAGACTGTAAATGGGTGTTCACTATTAAAAACGATGAATTTGGAAACCCATTAAAATATAAGGCTCGACTTGTAGCTAGAGGGTTTATCCAAGAATATTTAGTAGATTATAATGAAACATTCGCGCCAGTAGCTAGAATTTCTAGCTTTAGAATCATAGTAGCTTTCTCAAATCAATACGATTTGCTTATCCATCATATGGACGTTAAAACCGCCTTTTTAAATGGGATCTTAAGGGAGGAAATTTATATGCGAGTTCCGGATGGAGTTAAAAGTAATAAAAAAATTAATCAAGTTTGTAAATTACATAAAGCCATATACGGACTAAAACAAGCAAGATGTTGGTTCGAAACATTTGAAAAATCTCTAATTGAAGAAGGTTTTAAGAATTCAGCTGTTGATCGATGTATATACATATTGGATAAGGGACATGTATTGAAAAATATATATTTAGTACTTTATGTAGATGATCTTGTAATTGCTACTGCAAATTTGGACACAATGAACAGTTTTAAAACTTATTTAATGAAGAAATTCAGTATGACTGATTTGAAAGAGATCAAACTCTTTTTAGGAATTAGAGTCCAAAGAAATGAAAATATATTAACTTTAGATCAGAGTCAATATATAAAGACAATACTGAGTACTTTCAATTTGTTAGACTGTAAACCTGTTAATACTCCGCTTGAAAGTAAATTAGATTTTATAGCCTTAAATTCTGATGAAAAATATGATGCCCCATGTAGAAATGTTGTGGGTTGTTTGATGTACGTTATGTTATGTACTAGACCAGATTTAAGCACAGCTGTAAATATTTTAAGCCGTTATTTGAATAAAAATAATAATGATTTGTGGAAAAATTTGAAAAGAATACTTAGGTATCTTAAAGGATCAATTGAATTGAAATTGACATACGTTCGAGGCGAATTTAATGATGTTTTAAGTGGTTATGTGGACTCAGACTGGGGTGGTTCTGATGCAAATGATAGAAAAAATACAACTGGTTATTTGTTTAAATTGTTTGAACGTTGTACAATTACTTGGAATACAACAAGACAAGCCTCTGTAGCAGCTTCATCTACTGAAGCAGAGTATATGGCTCTTTTTGAAGGCGTTAGAGAAGCCATGTGGTTAAGATCTTTAGCTAACAGTATCAATATATAAATTTTAGAACCTCTTATATTATATGAAGATAACAATGGATGCATCTGTATTGCAAGTAATCCAACCAGTCATAAGAGATCGAAACATATCGACATAAAATATCATTTTTCTCGTGAACAAGTTGAAAATAAAATAATCAAATAAAATTATATTTCAACAGGTAATCAGTTAGCCGATATGTTAACAAAACCTCTACCAGCAGTAAAGTTCCTGGAATTAAGAAAAGGACTGGGTCTGGAGTAATATTAAGTTTTGTTTTGTAACTTAACATTAAGTAAGATGGTCTGATTAGGTTTTGTTTGGGTTTTCCTAATCCTTAGCAACAAATTTTGGATCATATGTATATTCCCCAAAAGGAACATAAGGAAGGTGTGTCACAAAATTAATTTATAAGTTATACACTGAATTACATTATAGCAATATTAATGTATTATGTTTTGTTTTAACAAGTAGATATTATTCAATAGATTAATTTTTGAGGAGGCGTGTTGAAATATTTATTATTTTATGATAGCAAAAATCCATCTATTGAAAATATGATGAGTCACCTAAAGATGTTGTCTAGACTCCATAATTTAGTCTAAGTAAAAAGGTAATAAAACTTTCTTTCAGGGAAAATCCCTTCATTTGTTGTGAGTGTAACACAACATGTTGTGTTAAAAAAAAGGCAAAGTGGATGTTGAAAACCTTCAATACGTCTGCAGCAGATTCTTTTATACTTTCAGGATATTTAAAGTATACCTTAGGATAGTTTTTGCTTAGTCTCAGGTAGATTTTCTTTACGCTAAGTTTGTGACTGCCTTCTGAGTGTTTTTGTATCTTTGAAAATAAAATTCTCACTAACGTAATCAAAGTGTTATAAATTAAATTTTTAGTAACCTATCTCCCAACAGTGACAATTCGGTGGAATGATGATGAGATTATAAATGAAGTCCACTCCAGGTAAAATGAAGGACGTAGTAATGAAGACGAAGCTGATGAAATGATTACTCACTCAGAAGTAAATCTGGTTGCGAAAAGAAGCCATATCCAGTTTTTTAAATTTAAAATCGTACATGTAGTGCAATAACGCCGATATGGCTAACATTGAAGCCCTTGAAATCCAGCTTTTCACACAAAAAAGATTTCGGACTTTTTCCCTAAAAAATAAAATATTCGCTCTCTGTGTGTGATCATAAATAAGTAATAATGGATATAAATGAACATACATATACCCAATAGCTTAGGAGGCTTAATTATTTTTTCCTTAATGTTTATTTTATTTAAAAAATTTTGTGAACTGTAGAACTTATTTTGTGTTAAAAATAAAAATTTTTTATTAAAATTTGGAATTCGATCTACATTTAAATATTTTTTCCCTCGTAGTGTTGATATGTGCACAAAACCGGGCACCAAATTAAAAAGTGCAGTTAACCGTTTTTTTTTCTAAGTGCACACCCCGCATTAGTGCACAAAAGTTTCGTGCAAAATAAGTGTGCACTTAACCGGGTCCGACTCAGTGTTGCCGCCGAGGTTAATTATTTTGTATCCAAATTTCCGAAAAAATGTATCCAGTGACCCAAAAATGTATCCACATCTACTTTTATGATACAACTTGCAAAATCACAATGAATAAAATCATAACTAAAAAATAACGATTTAAATAAATATATTTCACACACTTGTAACGGAAGCTGTAAATATATTTAAAATTTTTTTTAAATTTTTTATTAACTTTAACCCATTATTATATTATTGTAGGAGTATTAAAAACTTTTTTTTAATTCACTCATGCACAATGCTCGATAGCAAGCAAATGTACCTGCTCTTCTTTAATTTTCCTACTGCAGATACCATAATTGTCCTGCCAAATAAGTGTGAATGAAATTCTTTGCAAAACAACATCTTTCGAGGTGGTATAAAATAAAATTCGTAAACCTCATATGTAAATTAAGATTTAAGTTTATTTAAAAGCTTTTCTTAGTTTAAACATTCCGAGAAATCTTTCCTGAACACAAGCACTAGTTTCATCGAAAACCTTTGTAACTAGCACAAGGGCTTTGGACTTACTTACATCGGGTGTTTTCGATTTTGCTTCGGTGTTAACACTTGTCCCTTGAAGAAGCAAATGCGTGTTAGAGATTGCGGTGTCATGACTCGAGTTTTGCTTCAGATTGTTCGTTTTTGCCACATTTTACCCTTGGTGCTAGCACCGATTCAGGAACAGCTGTGACACTACTAACACAAATGAAGTAGATGAGTAAAAGTAACTGGCATTGTACTTGTGTGCTGCGAGTTTTTATATTTATTTAATTATTTTTACTGTACTGTTACATATAAAAAGATTGAGAAAAAACGAAGAATCTTTACTCTTTTCATTCTTTTTATTTTAAAGAGGAAAATTGCACTTTCGTATTTTTCTTCTTCAAAATTCTCATTTTCATTATTGTAACGCTGCAGTAAACCAATAATTGTTGAAATTGCTGCTTTTTTATTAATCGCCATAATATTCAATTGTAATTTGACAGCAGGTGACACTAATAAACTCGAGCAGAAGGTTTAGCACTTGGAAGCAGATGACACTTTGGTGCAGGGTCCCAGTAACTCCAGTTGTCCCCGGTGTTATGTCTCGGTGGCAAAAACGAAAACACTCATCCGTAGTTTCGTTCCCTATGCGAGAAAAATTCCTCTTTTCCAGTACTGCAGAAATCTCCCCAAGGCCTTTTCTTCCAAAGAGTACTAGTCAATTATAATGAAATGGAATATATTTGCCGCCGTCGTGTGTTTATAAGTTAAAACGCTTTTTTAAATTTTTCTCACTACTTTAAGGGAAAATGTATCCATTGCGGAAAAAAAGTATCCATGTATCTAAGATAAAAATTCTACAAAAAATGTATCCAAAACTTAGAATATAGAACTAGAGGAAGTGCCTTTGCCTGTACGTGTAATCGTACGTGTTTAAGCATTTTTCTTATAGGCACGATGAGGAACGGGATGCGCAGGGATGTCGCCTGAGATTGACAGATGGTAAATTGAAATTGCAATCATTAGTTCGGTCGAAATTATTCGAAATATAAAGTGATTAGTGAAAAGTATTATTAAAATCATGAATATATTAGTAGAGTGATTTGTTTTTAAGAACTTTGAGACAGTTTATACACTTTAAAAGACAGATTTTTAAAATGAAGTGTGCAGTGCATTGTTGCAAAAATAATCGACGGCGGACTCGTGGAATATCTTTTTTGAGGCAAGCAACTAGCATAAATATGTTTCATTCAGCGTTGCCAATGCTACAAAAATATTTTACCCACAAATTTACCCGCATTTCGCCAAAAAACCCGCCCCCAAAATCAAAATACACGCATTTTACCCGCAAGGATTTTGTTGTTTTGTTTACATGATTAAAGGAATTAACTACTAAAAAAGTAACACAAATCCGCAAAGAAACAATTTATTCTTCATAAATACAAATTTTACAGTTCATAAAAACAATATAGATAACAAAAACAAAACTGTTATAACATACTAAATACTTTTGCATTAATCATTTTCTGACTAGGCTCAAATGATACGCAGCCACCTTCACTCTCTATTTTTTGTCGGGCTGCTAAAATGGACACCACTGTTTCAGTACCTAGTTTGTTTCTCTCATCAATTTTACAAAGTTTAAGGCGACTAAATACTGTTTTGAGCGTATAAAAAATAGAAACAGAACTCAAAGGCGGAAGGCAATAACGATGAATGGAAACAAGAGGCGCACGACGATCGACGGCACATGAGACATTAAAAAGTTATTGGCGACGCGAGGCAATTCTTTTTTGGGCTACAAAAAGAAACTATTGTCTTTCCCTTGTTTTTTTCTCGACTCATTTCCCGTAGACTTTCGTGTGTCTTTTATTTTCATTTACTGTTCTTAGTGTTCTTTATCTTAATATAGGAAATATTTTTTTTTGCGTTTTACACGCCATTACACGCAAATAATTTTTACCCACCACTTTACCTGCACTAAGATAAATTACCCCAGTTTGGGTTAATTACACGCCACTTGGCAACGCTATTGTTTATTAACATGTTTAATTTCAGATTAAATCATTAAAATTCCTAAGCCAAAAAAGGGTAACAAAGAAAATCAAAGTTTCTGTCCCATTCTCAGTTTGTTTACATTCTGATGAATTGGAATTTCTGTGTCACCTGAGATCCGCAGTGGCGGTCAGCCAAAATGTAGTTTAATTTCAAAACTTATGTTTGCCCCGTCAAGCGCAAGTCCGTTTTTTTACTACTGCTATGGAGAAAACTACCCCAAAGATACACTTCTAACACATGAAGAAAAATGCTTAACTTTTCTGAGCGATGTGCACTTCCTCTGGTTATATATTCTAAGATCCAAATGGATACATTTGTATCCAAGTGGCATCACTGGACTCAACAGAAAGCAAAGCACGAAACACTTAGCTCGATCCGTTGCCTAAAAAGTTAAAAAAATTCTCAAGCGATTGGGCTCAAATGCATAACGTATGCCCAAGCCAAAGAGCCGACTCATATGACCTGAGTCACCAAAGTGATCAATTTTGTCCATCACTAGTAACACCGACCAACTTTTCATCGACGACTCACTTATCTAAGTGAAACATTTTAAAGAATACTTGCCGGGACACTCATTTGCTTAAAAAACAAAGGGTCCCTTCATGAGAAAATTCAAAGAGTAAAAATTATATATGAATATATACAATTGAAGTCAAACACCACTCTCTTCACTATATAAATGCAATTTTTCAATTTTAAGAGTGAATTATACAAAAGCAAATCATTAATGTAAATTCTACTAAATCTAAGCCTTAAGTGAATACGAAACAGATTAGAATAGAAATATTATTTTACTTTCTTTTACGAATAATTATTTGTATTTTACATAACTATTGCAAATATTTTTTTAAATCGTTTAAATTTAATCAAAGAATTCCGACAAACTGTAAGAAATATTTTATCTTAGTAAAGTTCTTTACCACGAAAAATAAGTTATGCAACCTTATAACTTTCACATGTAGATGGCAGCAAAACCTGTAAACCAAATTTCACAAATAAAATAAATTTTAACTTTTATTAAAAGTTAGTAAATTAAAATAAAACATCTTTTTATTATTATAAATTTAAAATTATTTCAATTGAAACATAAGACATTGATTTCAATTTTACTTAAATGAGATTTTCAAAATTTGTTGAAACATTTGTAGAGCTTTATTGTGAACTTCTTTGACTTCATGATAATGCAGTGCTCATTTACTGAAGATTCAAACCGATTTTTTAAAGATATTTCTCTGAACACTGCTAAATATTATTCCGGCAATTTTCAAAATATTGTAAAAATTGCGAGGCTTACGGCATCGCTGCGTCATTCTCATGGTAAAATTCTTTGAATTTTAAATTTACCAACCAAAAGGAATACAGAGTAAATGCAAAATTATTTATGATTCTTAATTCTTAAATTGCTTTTATAAACGAAAGTAATTTCCTTTCTCTTGGCATTTGAGCAATTTAAATTACAAATGATGAAATGAAGAGGTTTCAGTTTCGTTTGAGCGGTTATTAAAGTTCCGTTCAGTAAAGTAATACACAAAAATATTTAAACTTATACTATAATATTGAAGTAATGAAAAGTTATTTATTATGTCAGAATAGTACAGTTTTTCGCTTTATTTTTAATAAATTAGGGCACAATTTTACCATTTTACAATTCAGTTATTGTTCCTGTTTTCTAGCAGCACAAATAACTTCGCAAACTGGGCAATAATTTCCCGAATCTTGAATATAGCGAGAAAAATATTGCACAAATGTATTAATTTGTTGTTACTTAATTGAAAGTAAAATTTAAAAAAATTGTTTTAAATAGCAGTATATTAAATTTATAATTATTATCTACATATGATACTTAAATAAAAGCTACATGTCTCTAGCAGCAGATTTACAAACATCCGAAAAACGAAAAATACTATTACAAGGAAACGTTATTACAGTTAAAGAGAATATTAAAATATTCATATAATAAAATTAAATGGGTCAATCCACGGTAACTCGTGTTATTCCATTATTACAGATATGTAGTCATTTAATTTTCAAAGTATTTTATTTTAATCAGATACAAAAACAATAATACTTGTTATAGAACAAAAAACAAGTATTAAATTATAATACTTGTACCCAACCTTTAGCAACATTATTATTGACCTTAACAGTAGAAAAAAGTTTTGTCAACTCGCGTTACAGCACATGGACACAGTGTTTTGAGCCACATATACTTTTTTGATTCTCTATGAATCTAAATCATTCAACGTTTTGAAAAAAATATACGGTATAGAAAAAATGGTCATATTTTTATTAGTCAGAACGAAAGATATACAAATGAATATTTTTTTTAAGAATTAACGAAATATTCGGTAACTCGCGTTACAGCGATTTTGTAACTCACGTTACTTGTCAGTCTCTTGGGCTATGCCAGTGAAAAATTCATTTATTAACATGTATGAAGGGTTGAAATTCGGTTATAGGACTACAATTTCTAATTTTTCAGTAAAGCTAGGAGAACATTGTCATCTTCTGAAGCAAAATCTTCATCGTCTGTACTCGTATCAGCATCATATATCGTGTCATAAAAACTTAACATTTCTTTGATTCTTTTTTTAAATTCTTTCGATATTTGACTTTTTTTCGATATTTCGATATTTAGCCCCCTAGTTCCAGATTATGTGAACGTCATGTCTTTCTTCCAACAGCTTTATTGCTTCGGCAATGAACCTGTTTTTAACCTGAGAGGCAGGACCGTCTGACCACAGAGGCACTTCCTTAATATCTTCAGGCAATTCCTTAAGAATTCAGTCTATGTATATAGTGACAGTCTTTTTATCGCGGTGGCGATCATCGGACACTATAACGATGGGGTGCTGTTTTCCAGAAAACCAAGCGGACACAGTGAACAAAGTCACTTTAGGTTGGACCCAATGAAAACCTTGTATTTCGTCCTGAGTAATACACGTAAAGTTCTCAGAAAAATCCATTTGAATTAAGGCAACTTTAGGGTCATGATTCGGTGATGATACAGACTTTTTATCACTTTCATAAGAAGCAGCTTGGTGTCTTTTGATGTATGCATGTTCGTAGAATCCTGGAGACATTTCTATAACATGTTCAATGAGATCATTCATTATGCCATTTTCTTGAACTTTGCATAGTTTTACCTCCCAGTCTTTCCGCACACACCACGTCACTTCATCTGGCATGTTGTGCATGCTTGCTGATATTCTTTAAGTTAAATTTTCAGAGAATCTTTGCACTGTTGGCAATTGGCATCTATTCATCCAGCATTTTGTTTTTGGCTACGAGGAAGAAACTAATGGAGATGCCCTTATGTATATGTATACGCTAATTTTCCGTGGTCAAATTTTAATGCAAATTTTAATTAAGGAAGTTCTTGGAAGAAGATTTTCAAGACGAATACCTATTTCAACGAGAGCAGAGAAACGAGACTATGCAGTGACAATCCTACAAATTAAATTAGCGCTGAATATTTTCAATAACTGGAAATGCTTTTTTCGGTAGCAAAAGTTCTTGGAAGTTAGATTTTCATACTAGAAAGGGGAAAGTGATTTGTTCAGAGCATTTTTAAATCAAAACCTATTTCAGCTCAACGAATGAGGCAAGGAAGTGATACAAACTAAATTGAATATTTTCAATAACTGGAAATGCTGTTTGCAACTAATCTAATCTCTTCTGAAAAAATCCACACAAATTAAATTTGAGGGAAAACATTGTTATCATTGAGCCATTGGGCGAATTAAATTCATCAAATTTAATTGAAGTCGTAATATTAAGCAATTTTTATAGCTTGATATTTTATTCCAAGATCGGTATACTGATTATTCTTTTAAATAATGCTGAGATTGAGAAGACAAACTTCCAATTTTATATGGTAAACTTTGCATTGCCATTTTGTTTATTTGAACGGGTCTAAGTTGTTTAAAAAACGCGCCAAGAACCCTCTCAAGCAAAACAATTTTGCGCCGCCTGCAATGCCGTTTTACTTAGTGTGGGAAAGATTATCGCACACTATTAAACTTGCCACGATTTTTCGAGTTTAGGGCATCTCCATTAGTTTCTTCCTCGTAGGTTTTTGGTGATTTGCAAAGAAACGACTCTATAAAACTGTGGTCATACTTTGGACTACTTATAACAGAACTCAACGTGTTCACTGCCGTGCACACATACTTCAATCTCAAATAGGCGAATTTGCTCCTTCCAACAATCGCTCTAAATTCTTTGACAAATAGAGCGTGAGTTTCAGAGACTGATTGGAATGGATAACGAGTCTGTATTCTCTCTTTATCTCCGTTTTCTTTAAGGATAGTAACGCAGTATTTTAGACCGGGAGACTGGCGACTTATATCAACACGCTGATCTTTGATCTTTTTGAGCACAGCTTCTTCTAAAGGAGATGCGTGTCCTTTTGCTGCTAAGTCCTGAATTACACGAGAGGGATTTTACCCCATAACTCACCTCAATTCTCTTCTGTGCAAAAGTAGAAAAACTTCCGGAGTGTTGCTACGAAAGGGCTTAGATTGATGTTAAAAAACCGGTTCATAAATGTTTTGCAGGGTTGAAAATTTGTATTCACCGGCTCAAGCAATACTAAATCAACCTGACACCAAAAATTTTTCGAACCCTACTGAAGAAGTTACGAAAATGGACAAAAGTAAATCAGGAAAAACTCAAGCAAAACCCCTACGATTCGTGATTGACACTCCTTGCTACCTTGCTACCTACAGGGTTTCGTCACTCATGGGGTAAAATCCCTCTCGTGTAATTCAGGACTAATTCAGGCATTTGTAAAGCACTATTTTCTTCCAGCAATCTTTTTAAAACAATCTGCTATTTTTTTTTTTTGCTTTTCCAATAGCCTGAGGATTTATTGATGTCGAGGAATTTGATGCTATTGAGTCATTTATTTACTGATGCTGCGTCTCTTCCAATAATTTCGTAATCTGTGTTTAGCCACATTTTCTTTGGTTTTCTCGCCTTCTTTTTTTATCGCACTTGATTGATATTCCAAATGATGGAATAACAAAAAAAGTGTAGTCAAATCAGTCAACGTAAATGAGGCAACCAGTCAGACAACTTAAAAAATGTGTAAATAAGGAATTATATTTTATCGGGGTGCTCAGCAATTTCGAAGCGAACAAATTACCAAAATGGATATTGTCAAAATGGAGAAAGCCACAGCCTACTCTAAGTCTAGCAGTGATGGCCAAACTCACACTACTTAATTCAAGGAATGCTTAAAAGCTTTATATTCTAAATACAAGCCCGAAAAACACGACGGTTTGGCTATTTGAAAACCAAGCGTTTCGTCATTATTTCATTTTTGTTGTACCACAGATTAACCGATCCTTGCACACACAAATAAAACAGCACACTCTCGTAACCAAAACCAAAGAGAAACGCCGATGTCAATAACGCATTTTAAGCTCAATACTTCAACAAAGCGAGCACAAGAGAGTTTTTCCCTTAAAACACATGAAAATTGTATAAGAGATACATTTTTTATCGGCTTCACATGTTCAGAACATTTGTAGGTTAACCTAAAGTAAAATCCAATTTAAGACTTTAAATATATTGCTAGAAAAATTACGAGAAAGTAAAATTCCCCAAACTGTTCCTTATTTTTACTGTGGCAAGTTTTGATTCGTTTACACCACTAATGCTCAGCTGTGAATGTCAAAAATTTTCGTTAATAAAAGCGTTCCTATGGATGGAAATAATATAAAAAGAAGCCCTTGGAAATATATATGTATATATATATATATATACATGTGTCTTCTCTTTGTAGAATGATGCTGCAAGTAAATTTATTTTATTACATTTCTGGAAAAGATAATATTCGACTTTTGTTGTCTCAGGGATGTTTCTGCAAAAGATACTTACATTTTTGGCATTGGCCTTGCTTAATCTATGATTAACCAGTTAACTGTTTATGACGAGTATACTTGTCATGAAGAAAGTGCAAAATTTTGTGTTATGACGAATATATTCGTCATGATTATTAAGCAGTGACAATTTGCAGTTTAAATTGAAATTTTAGCGAAACTAAAGTTAAATCGTAAACAGAGTTAAAGTAAATTAACCCTTCTAACTCAGTAGGCGCACTTCTCAGGCAGGAGTCTAGAATCAGTTCACCTATTCACCAGAATATAGAATATTTTGAGGTGAATGAGGCTCCCACACCAACATGCAAAAAACATAAATAATTAAAACCAGACTAAGCACAACATAACAATCAGGAGTGCACAGAGAACAGATATCCTTTCAGCGAATCTTTAGTAAGAGTTAGGTCGAAAAAAGGGCACATATTCACCGCTCTACACATGCGATTTATGGGCTCGTGCATGCCGAGAGAGTGAACAACATGTAGTAAAGGCAGTCTCCTAAAGCTATAAGTGGTATGTTTATAAGAAACCTTATTTGCGAGGGCACGAGAATCTATGTTTGAGTTCAAAAGCTGGTGAATAAAGACCAGGTTAGCAACTTTGCGTCGTACCTCTAAAGAGTGCATATTAAGCAATCGGAGGCGATCCTAATAAGGAGGAAGCCTTAATGGATCATTCGACGGGAGGTCTCTTAGTGCGAACCATAGCAAGGTGACCAAACCTGAGATGCATACTCGAGAATTGGTCTAATCAAAGACGAGCTGACTGACACAAAGGATTAATCAAAGACGAGCTGACTGAGTTTCCTAGAGAATGACATAATTTCACATTTATCCAGATTAAGACTTTGGAGAGTTTAATCAGGGGGACAATGTCGTCAATGGCAAGAATAAACAGGGTTCTGGTTCTTCCAGGGAAGGCGCAAAATTGCTAGAAGTAAAGGCGCTTTCGAAGAACAACGCGGTATCGGATGCGTTTCAACTGGAGGTCCCGTTATACCACATTGTAGATGTATAGTTATTAGTTTTCTTCTTTATATTTACAAATTTTAAAAAAGTACGAGGGTCACTATGCAAGTTATTACGATCACTATCAAGGTATTCCATGTATAACGATGAAGACAACGCCAAAAAGCTGTCGTAACAATCGACAAAACACAGTAAGCTGACGTGTCTCTACAGCTTAAGTAGGTTTTCCATAGTCAATTTTTTTTTTATTCTTAAGGCCCCGAAGTTCTCTACTATACCACGGGGGAGAGCAGCAGGATGATCTCGACAGCTTAAGTGGAACATATGAGTTAAACAGATCGTAAATCCTACTATAAAACACGGATAGGCATTCGTCGATATCTTTATTATAAAATAGAGATGGGAAAACGATTCAGAGGATCCTATCTGCAAGTCCGGTCCTTTTAAAATCAAAAAAGAAGTGATTCTAGTTGGGACCACCAGAATTAGAACCATCGTAGCAGAAAGAAATGAAAATGGTCGGGTGTAAACTGTCGATAGGGGATAACCGATTCGAATATAGTGTTACTCGAATCAGAAGAAAATGCCTTCCCATAGAGTTCTTTACATCACTTATTTGGTGTAAACCAGAGGAGGAGATGGCGTCAGGAAAATGGGAGTCTTTGACAGCAAGACAATTTAAGGGAAGGTAGTCGTCGTCATCAGCGTTCAATACCCACTGAACGTTGGGTAAATTAAAGTCACCAAGAAGGATGATTTCGTCCTCCGGGTTCGTCATGTTATTAATAAAATCTAAGCTAACAATTAAAATGCCGAAAAGACTTGGACCGTCTGAATCAACACAATTTGTCAAGTTTGAATTGATATAACAACAGAGCAGGAAAATGTTCATCTTTACCAGAGAGATCTTAAGAGGTAAGAGTTTGATTGCGAGTGTGTCGGAAAAAGTAGGTATTTCAACCAAACTGCAATCCAAATGCGACTTGCAAGCAACCAACACACCGCCACCACGAGCCATGGATCAGAGTAAATATCCCTATGAAATATTTGATAGGACTCAAGAATTTCTGCGTCATTAAAACCGTGATGAAGCCAAGTTTCGGTCAGAGTGATGACGTCGTAACAACAGGCAAGAGAAGCCTGATATAATTGGCTTGTCCTTGTTCTGAGTCCCGTTACATTTTGATAGTAAAGGGAAAGCGTACTTAGTTTTTTTGGTTGTTGACAGTGGCTCTATTGTGAGTGCCACCTACGAATTTACGACGGGGCACAAACTTGTGTGCGATGATATTCTCGGGCCAGAAATCGGGAGCAGACAAAGATCTGGGGAGGACGTCAACTTAAAAGACAACATGAGTACTCGAGAATGACGAGATCCTAGAAGTTGGCACCGGAGGAGTGAAGAGTCTTCAACTCCACTCCTCTCCCTCACATAAGCAATAACGTCATCAACAGAAGTCGATGGATCAAGTCGGGAAACAAAGAAGGACATCGATGATTGCGCAATCTTCAGAGTGAACTCCTCACTTCGAGATACATTAATATGTCTCAACGGGTATTTGTCTTGTGAGGAATGGGTATTACACTAAGAAGCTCCGGGAGAAATGTTCACAGCTAGGCCAGATGCAGGGGTGATAGGGGGAGTAGAAGACAGTGACAATTTGCAGTTCAAATTACAATTTTAGTAAAACTTAAGTATAATCGTAAACTTTCAGATGTTTAAAATATTTTGAGCCCAAGTCGAAATAAAGGAACAAATAAAAGTTTATAAATACTTCTTATTAAAAAACCCGCATATAGTATGAATTACATTTCGTAAACATATAAAAGATATTGTTGTGGTACGCCTGGTAATAAAAAACGGGATTAGGATCCTTTCGTTTCCTTTTTACATGTTTTCAAGAGGCAGCGTTTTTTTATGGCTCGTGTGCAGGATTCGAGTTGTAGGGATCATCTAAATTGAGTTGTGGACTACCTAGCTGTTAAGATATTTCCCTGCACATTTTTGTTTATATTTTACCATCTGGTCAGGTAGTCATTTACATGAATATTGGACTGCAATGTTGCGACGTACTCGGGATAATGGCAGCAGCCCGCATTTTTTGTAATTTTTTATTTATGTAAGGAGAGTATTAAGTAAGCCGGTTATATAGCGTCAGAAAGTTTTCCCAAGTTTTATGGTTCCGTGTCGGATATCCTTACAACACTTTATTATTTGAATGTATTTGAGAAAATATCTTTGATTGATCGAAGAAAGTAAATCAGTCTGTATCAAGTCGGGACCAGATCAACAAGTTTAGTACATTACAGTGCAACGAAATAATTTCAAGTGCGTAAGCATTATAAAAGGTCTATTTGCTTACTCGAAAGTTTTTACACAAAACCGAAAGTTTTCGTCCACACTGCGTCTGTTTACTTTTGGACTTGAAGAAATTTGACAGTCGAGTAATTTCCCCTTTTGCCCAAATTTTACACACGCTGATGAGTGTGGACAAAATTTCGGCAGAATTCTTCTTCTTCTTTTATGGCTGACAACTAACAGCTGATTGATGTTTGGCAAGTTGCAGCTTAGAAGTAAAAATTTGAATAAATAATTTTTAGTAAATTGTTATTCATTTGTATTTATTTTTACGATTTCTAGTAAACGCACTGATCTTTGCACTAACATTTACTTTTGACAGTTCTTCAGTTGCCATCAATTTACCCAAAAAGCATCTGTTAACTTTCGCATTTTCATCCCCACCAACAGAAGAACGATTTTTACCCACGTTTTACACGCAACAGTAAACAAGCAGACCTAAGGGCTGATTTATACTTACAGCGCCAGTACAAGTAACTAAAATAACAAGACGACAATAAAGCAATGAAAGGCAAATAAGCCCAGGAACCATGGCCAGTGATTTTTGAGATGAGGAGAGCTGTTCGTGGCGGTGCGCGTTGAACCCTTACGATGAATTGTTACCGACGAATTGTCTCTGCGGAGTATACTCGCCTTTTGCTTCTATGAGGATTGCATCGGGGTTGGCTTTCTTATGCTTGTTGTTAACTCTTTTGATGTTCACTTTAATCCATTTATCATTTCTTTTCTCCGGTTGGGGAGCCGCAGCGGATATCGTATTGCCAAATATAAATTTCTCGATATCGACAATGATTGACATTGAGTCGAGATATTAAAAATGCGTGTGTCCGTATTGTAAACAGCATAGCCAACCTCGAACAGCGTTATCATTTCTGAACTGGCCTAGTACGGGAAATAACAGTGCTGACAATGGTCCTAGTACTACTTGTCAGGACAGGAACGGTACTGGCGAGGGAAAGTGCTTCTGCGGGTCTGGAGGTTGCTAATAAATTTACTTCCGAGCTGAAAAGAGTTGTAGAGGAAGAAAGATACATACCAGATTAGATTTTCAAGGTTCCACTTCACTACTTTGGCGTCCTTTACAGCCATACACGAGTGCTGTTTGTTTACTCGTAAAAGGAAAGAAATTCGATTTGGAATTTTCAACATAAAATGTTTAACAAAATTTTATATATAAATGCCATCAGAGGCTTTACAACATGACGGACCAACTTCCCTCTTTATCATACCTTATATTCTATTTACCGTATGCGCCTGTGTTCACCTATGAACTATTTTTCTCGATGCACGAACTACCAGGAGCTTCAACACTAACTATAATAGACCTTTTGTATAGCTTGGAATCCTCTACTATCAAGAGAAACATCCTGTATAGAGGCTAAGCTTCATTTCTGTCTCTCCCCCTCTCTAGTTCCGCAGCCACTTGTGGGGCATTTATTAACAATATTTCATCAAAGTGATGACTACTACAAAAAAAACTAAATAAAAATAGTATACTAAACTATATAAAATCAAAGAACAAGGAGAGAATTCAAAAATTATAAATACAGAATATAAAGGTGCTAAATTATATAAAAAGTACAAAGTAAAGTAAAGTAAAAAGTAACTTTAGCAAAGCTGACTCACATGATTTCGCGATAGATGAAAATCAATGCAATCAAAAAAGGAATTAAAAAATCGTGACATCGATACGATCGGCTCATAATTAGTGCGATGAAAAGGTTACTGAAGAAAGTCCCGAACCCCGAATGCAGTCAAAAGCAAAAAGGATCCTGTAGTTACGGCGTCTCTTTTCAAGTGTATCCAAGTGCAGGAGTTCAAGTCTATCAACATAAGGTGGTAATTGGGAGTTATTCCAAGGAAGACTTCGAAGAGCAAACCTAACGAACCTCCGATGAATAGCATCAATGCGATTGGTATGTGTCGCATAGAGCGGTGAGCAGGCTGTTGAGGCATATCCAGAATAGGCCTGACAAAAGTGCAATATAAAAGCGTTGCAATGTAACGGTCATCAAATTCCTTCGAACACCTCTTTACGAAATCCAGAGTCATATTAGCCTTGGTCACTATGGCATTAAAATGATCCTCGAAAGAAAAATGGGAATTGAGCCAAACACCTAGGTCCTTAGTCTTTGTAACTCTTGTTAAAGGACAACCCTCTGTGGTGCAGTTAAACTGAAAGGGAGATCTTTTTCGTAAGAAAGACATATACGTACACTTGGCGATATTCAGGGGTAGGCAATCGACATTGTCTGACACATCTTAGCGTCGTCGTCTGTCTACCTTAGCATCATCGGCATAACAAAGAATATTTATATAAATAATAAAAAACAATGTCCCGAGGTGGAGCCCTGCGGTGCACAGGAAGTGTTGAAAATAACATCAGACAGAGCTCCACGAAAATAAACCCGCTGAATGCGTTCAGATAAGTACGAATGAATCAAATTTACAAAAGCTCGCGGAAACCCGAGAAGGGAGAATTTGAGAACAAGAATTCTATGATTTATTCTATGGAAAATTTTGCTGAAGTCAGTAAAAAGACAGTCAACTTACTTACCACCTTCAATTGCAGAAATACAGAAGTTTGAAAATTCCAATAAATTTGTGGAAGTTGATTAACCCCTCATGAAGCCATGTTGAAACGGCTGCAAAAATGGCTTGCAGTGGAAGTAAAGAACATCGCAAATAAGTGCCTCAAAAATTTTTCATATACAACAAAGATTACCAATTGGTCTATAGTTCGAAATTTCGCATTTATCATATTTATCATATTTTTTTGAAGGGGAATAATTAATGAGGTTTTCCAAGCTTTCGAAAAAACACCGCAAGGATAGGAGAGATTAAATAAATAACACAGAATAGGAGCAAGTCCGGAACCGCAGTGAGACGGGGATACCGTCAGGACCAATTGAATCAGCCAAGGTAGAGATTTTCTTCAAAATCGTAGCTCCGTCAAGTAAAAGTTCTTTGGATTCGAGAGAAGTCGGTGGAAACCTCGTCAAATGGGTAAAATCTTTAAAGCTAATATCACAAGTATCATCCAAAAAGGTTTGAAATCGTTAAGGGCTCATTGCTTTCGCTGTCTCCGAAAGACAAAGAAGATGGATAGCCATCATAATTGCGCTTCACGAACCTCCAAAATCGCTTAGGATCAACGCGCAAGGATGCTTTCATTTTGTTAATATAAATATTATAAGAAGACACTAAGTCAGGTAAAAACTGATTGCGTAAATTGGAATATGTTAAATAGTCAGCGTCGCTCCTTTTTAAATGTTTTAAGGAACAATCATCATGTTTTAAAGATCCAACCAAGGCTGGTTAGAACGTGAGTTATTCGATTTAGAAATAGGGACACAAGCAAAACAGATAGACAGTAAATTATAAAAAAATCTTACGGCCTCATTAATTTCTCGTTCATTGAGGACGCTACTCCAATCACAACCTGCTGAGAGCCAGTTGTTAATCACGGAGAAGTCAGCCTTACTGAAGTTATAACAAACGTCATCTGGCAATTTAAAGTAGATTCCGAACCACTGACACTTTCTCTACAACTCGCATGGACATTTTTATCGTAATCTGCTGTCAGCAGAAAACAACCATGGGATTCGAACACATTATCGACACGTTACCACTTACTTCACCAATTACTTTAGCTACATTTATTTATTTATTTTTTTTAAGCTTATTACAAGCCATTACATAATAATACTACAATTACAAGCTATTACATACTAATACTACAAGCTATAATAAATGATGACATAATAAAAAAATAGTAAAAGCTACAATATGAGCTCTAATTAAAGTAGATACGGGCTGGAAGGAAGAAGAATTAAGAAAGGCGTTCAAGATGGGCGGGATCAAGATATAAGGATTTGTGAAGGGATGATTTAGTCAGATGGAAAAAGTAGGAAAGGTCGTTCACTTTTCGTAGCAT
This sequence comes from Leptarthrus brevirostris, assembly GCA_964036015.1. Taxonomy (NCBI): domain Eukaryota; kingdom Metazoa; phylum Arthropoda; class Insecta; order Diptera; family Asilidae; genus Leptarthrus; species Leptarthrus brevirostris. Next base: position 112,188,937 of record OZ038372.1, on the reverse strand, counting down.
CCTGGTAATTGGCTCACTTTGATGGTTAAAGATTGCAGGATTGAAGGACAGTCTATGGCACCACTTATTAGCTGATGAATGAAGAGAATGTCGGAAACATCACAACGTTTACTTAAAGGTTGTAAGTATATCAGTTTCAGACGGTTTTCATAAGGTGGAAGGTTGAATCTGTCCACCCAAGGAAGATCACGTAGAGCGAAGCGAATGAACCTACGCTGTACGGATTAAATCCTGTTAATGTGGGTGGTTTGTGTAGGTGACCATACCTGGCTGGCATATTCAATGAGAGGTCTAACGAAGGAGATATAGAGAGATTTGGAAACATAAGGATTGGACCAGCGCTTCACAAACCCTAGCGCGGAGTTAGCTCTGTTTATTATACTGTCAATGTGGGAACGGAAATTGAGTTCACTATCACAGATTATTCCGAGATCACACAAAGAGGTAACGATAGGGACTGATACGTCGGTTAGCATGTAGACTCTCGGGGTGGGTGTAAGACGCTTGCGAGAATAAGAGATGGACTGACATTTGGAGACATTGAGTTCAAGAAAGTTTTTCATGCACCATGTGGTGAAGGAATCGAGATCTTTTTGCAGGAGAAGAGAGTCAGTTGTGGAGGAGATATGTTTAATTATGTTCATGTCATCAGCATAAATGGACAGCTCTAAGTGATTGATGACACATTCGACATCATTTATTGTAAGGATGAAAATTAATGGACCGAGGTGGCTGCCCTGGGGGACGCCGGAACGAGCGACAATAGGGTTAGAAATGGATGAGCTGAAAAAACATTGTACCGACGGCTGTTGAGGTAGTATTGAATCCAGGAGATGAATCGGGAGGGGAAGCCTAGGCCATCAAGTTTGAACAAGATGACATTATGAGAGATCTTGTCGAAGGCTTCACTAAAATCGGTAGCGATAACATCAACATCTTTACCGTTTTCCAGTGCAAATAGTGTTTTGGGGATGAAGTCGGTAAGGTTGGTGGTTGTAGATCTTCCTTTGAGGAAGTCATACTGGGAGAGGGAGAAGATAGACTTACAGTGGAAGAACATGGAATCATAGACCAATTTTTCGAATAATTTAGGTATGGATAATAACATTTCATTTACACTCCCTGTAATATTAACATTTTTTATGCAACTCTAATTTTCTGTTATTTTATTTACTTTATTTATTAATTTCGTGAATCTTGCAAACAAAAGAACATTGATGTTTTTGCTCTAGTTTTACTCTTTGCTCTAGATAACGAGCAATATTATTATAAAAAGTTTTGAGTTGACGTTATCTTTCTTGCTTTAGCTTGTGGGAGCGGCGGTGACTTCATTTTTAAGCAAGCGGTATAAGTAGTATAAGCCCGCACTGAAAGAGTACGCCTAAAAACTTCTTAGAACTGGATAAATCTTAGGTGTCACAAGTAAAGAATTTCCGTTAAAGTCAACGGTAATTTTAAAAGGGATTTTATACGGTTTAATTCTGCAAAAATGACTAATTTCTCATTGATCGGGCAGACTACTCGCGAGTGCAAGGTAAGCATTCATTTGCCCACGGGTTTTTCCAAAACCCAAGATTATGAATGGAAATGAAGTGACGAATAGTCAGATCCACCTGGCTGATGTGCAATTCGGCAGAAAATCGATTTAATTTTGGGAAACCAGTTAGCGCCACGGCGTTCACAGCAATGCGAGCAACGATGACTACACTCGAAATCATCAAAAGAGGAAACCCCTGAATTGGCAACGTCACAACGCAGAGGGGCCATATATTCATGGTCAGCTATTTTTGGCCAACGGTATGCCGCGGAATCCCAAAATAAAGCAAAAAAAATTTGGGCTCAATGACCGTCGATTGTGAAGCCGCTCTGTGCGCTAATGGAACAGTCGTCGTCGTTTGCTTCACTGTTTGTTTTCGTGATTTCAATTCAAGCCGAGTGCAGCGGACGGCTATCGATAATTGACATCAGCAATTGACGTGGATCGCAGCGACCAATTTGCTTTTTCGGGCATGCCTTGCAGACAGATCCTGACGGTTTCCATCCTTCTAAGGAAAGGAGGAGCTACTTCTGAGCAATAACTATCTTTGGGCACTTTTTGATTCTCCAACTGATTAGCGTTGCTTCGCAAAACAAGTGCAGAGTCTGGGGCCCCAGGCCGAGATCACTAATCATTTCGGGAGCACGTACCCATTTTCTTGGCTACTGTTCGGGGCTCGGACTATTGTTTGTTTTAATATTCTGGGCTGGGCGCCCGATTAATAAACGAAAGCTGGAAGACGACGCATTGCAATGAGTGCATTAGTGCAAGTTAGTGCAGTGACCCCACTTTTTGTGCTGTTTTCAAGTTTTCCACAACTCGTTCGCTCACTGAAATCTTAATTTCCGCCAAAGTAGATAAAGCTCCACTTGCTTAGTTAATTTGATGCAAGATTGTGGGAGAACATATGAATGGCAAATGGCAGCTACAATTTGTCAATGATTCATCATTCAGAACTAAAAAGGTCTTGACTTCAATTTATCTTTTTGAATTTGTCATGTCGATGGATAAGATTGTTACAATATGCGTCTTATTTTTTCAAGGTTATTTTGAGTGTTGCTTGACGAAATAATTAATCAACCACTAGAAGGGCAAGATACATAGGTGTTGAAAAAGATAAGTGGAAAAGATAGTCTTGGCTCTTAATTGGTTTCGCTGGCTTTTTTCGATTTTTATGAATCTTTTTTTATTATGTGACTTTATCACGATTGAAAACATATCTCATGGGTACAACCAAAATGCTAGATTATCGGTTTTAAAATACTTTCTGTGTACTTTAGTACAATTTCTTTTTCGTTGCGAACAATTTATGGAAAATCTCGTCTTTATTCTCTCACAAGTTGGAGAAATAAGTTAACCAAGAATAATAATTTTTTTATGATGACACAAACGTTCGTATGTAAGAATTCTATAAAAACAAGCTACTCTGCAAAAAAAAACAATATAAAATTTGATTCGTAAAATGGTGCAAGTCAAGAAGTCAAAAAGGCTGAAAAAATTTTAACACAACGACAAAACCCAATAAAGTTGAACAAAAAAATGAACAAAGAAGTAAATGACTCGAAGAACAAACAAGAACAACCCGGTAAATAGTAGACCCAACCACAGTTCCTTAACATTTTGACAAAACTCTTTAAAGCTAAACCAAAGAAAACCCAATTGTCGATGGTTGCATGCGATTGGCCCCAGTAAAAACGACATTCCAGTTATGCCAAATAACAGCTGGTATATATCGTTAACCAGTTTCATCAAATCGCACAAGGTCGGCCAAGTGGAATACCTGTGAAATAGAGTTCCTTCACACCCACAAACCGTGCCGACTCTTTGAAACCTATAGTCGATGTGCGACAGCTGATTTTGATACACAAGCCTATGATGAAGCAATTGAAATGCCGGAGTTGGATTAATTCGTTGAGCCGCACGACCACCAAGCCATGGGTCCCGGGGTTGAGACCAGATCTTCCCGTGAGCTTTTATTAAGACAATAAAAATGACCCACTCTGTCTCTAGGCTGTTGACCAGCTCGCAGCAATGCAAAAACAAGACTTTGAAGTTTCCTCACTTCCCTTACCCTAATTCCCTTCCGGCCAAAATCATACTAACGCATCAAAGGGTTGTCCCCTAGGATTTGGCCACATCGTATAAAAAAAACATCAGAGTCTCTGTAATTGGACGGATAACTGTAGACCATCCCTCTGATTAGTCTCAAGTCTACCCCGAGATGTGCGCGCCATCTTTTAACACCTAAGTGTTTCACAGGTATCACAACTGCGAAGAGACCGCGCAACCGACGTGTTATAAGTGTGCGGTTCCCGGTTGTGTGTGGGTATATTAGTGTGTTCCCAGAAGCATCAATGATGTCTCCGGGAACTGTAAGTTGTCCTGTGTCGGACAGGATGTGTTAGGATTCAACATGATCTGAATTGCTGAAAATTTCCCGTACCCAATTTCATCCCATTGCAAAATGAATGTCGGTCTGATTCTGCCCCAAGCTGTGATCCTAGAGATAAGATCCTGAGACCAGGGGTAAGTTCACCTAAGTCGTCGAATAAAAACGATACCTAAGATGTCGTCAAAAACTGTTACAAATTTTCTCGACGCTAAAATTGTTGTCCAATTCAGTTCATGGGGCAAAGAAAGTAATTTCTTGCCATTACCTCAGAGAAGAGTACAATCTCATAAGCGTAAAGCAAACGTTTAAAAAAGTATTATATATGCAGGAGTTCTGCCGCGTATTTTAAAATATTGAACTAATTAATAAGTTGTGATCAATATAACATACAATCCGCTTCAGTCACTTTTAAAATTGCAAATATGTCCTCAGAACAGAAAATTTTTATGCTAAGCCCATTGTGGTGGTAAACATATTACTCTTTCATTAATAATCTATAATTTATACATAAACATATACATAAACAAAACATTCAATATAGTGCGTTTCAAAAAGATGAAGTCAGATTAAAATTCGGAAGAAAAATAAGATTTTATTCAACTTTTTTAACATTTTTATTATTTTGTTGGCCCTCCGCTTTTTCAAATGACGTCAAAAATTATATTTGGCATGGATTTAAATAAGGTTTCCAATGTAGAGGAGCCAAGCTGTCAAGAAGCCATCAGTCGTTCCGTATTGTTTATTTTCGGAATACAAGAATGCCCCAAACATTTTCGATTGGGTTCAGGTTGAGAGAAGACGCTGGCCAGGCAAGGGCACTGATATTATGACTTCGGAATCACGATTTTGTACTGCTGCTGGTATGTACACTGACATTATCTTGTTGAAATGTGAGGTTAGCATTAGGATGATTGTTTAAGTCTAGGATTATATTTTCTTGCAACACATTCTGATATTCCGTGCTATTCATTTGGGTAGATGGAAACGTCAACGTCACAGTTTTCAGTGCGCTAAAACCTCCCCATACCATTAATGAACCTGCACCAAAGTTTCTCTTGGAGAAATATTGCTCCTCCTTCCTCAAAATCCCTCCAATATCCGCTGAAACCATCTAGAACGTCCAAATAAAACTGTTTCTCATCAGAAAAAATAATATTAAGCATAATAATAGTGCTTTAAACTTCAAGTACTTTATTATCCAAATAGATTACCTGACTCCACTTAGTACCCATGTGCCTCTTGGCAAATATCAACCGGTTTTCTTTGTGTTTTGGCTTTGAACGTGGTGCTGCTTTTAATTTTGCTCACAGGATATATGGTTGAGATTTAATTGCTCTCCAGACAGTCAATTTGGATACATTTAATGCAAATTCGCCCTTTACATCGTTGCAGCTTTTCTTCGAATTCAAACCATATTCGAAATATTCTGAATTTGCCTGCTTTTAATAAACTTAGGGCGTCCGGTAGATCTATTTTTCCAATATTCATCAGATTTAACGACCATATCCATAAGAACAAATCCATCCTCCGCTTTTAGTCGGCAGAGCGTGCTTTCACCGACCCATCTTCCCTCCCAAAAGGCGTCAACTATGTACTTTTACCTGCAAAAATTTAGCAAAGCGTTTTCGAAGCACTCTGACTTAAGCAGATGAACGAGGTCATCACTGCACGACCCTTCAGTGAAAGGGGGTACAGTCTAGTCCGCCACGAATTCACTGCTCCGGAGCAATACGTGTGCCATTACGTGTTTTACCTCCTAGCCCGACAAGCACACCTAAATAGTTCGGGAAAGTATTTGTCCCCTCTGCATGCGGAGGGAGGAATCTGAACGATTCCGCCGCCTGGCTAAACTAAATTAACCCTAGCGCCCATCAATCAATTGTTCGAAAACTCTACGAGCGATTGGAAATGATTACTTTTTCTTGACGAAAATATACATATCGCCAGCATACATTAGAATATTAGCTGTGTAAAGTTGGCACCCCCTTTTTTGAATTTCGGAAATTTTTTTTTGCAATCGTTTGTCCATCGTTAGTCCACGTTTGTCCACCCATTAGTTTTATTTGTCCAAGCTCCATTTCAAAATGGCGGACAAAAAACCTTTTTTTGCATTATTTTTTCACCAAAACTCCAAAATTGCAAAAAAAAATAATGCAAAAAAAGTTTTTGTCCGCCATTTTGAAATGGAGCTTGGACAAAAAAAACTAATGGGTGGACAAACGAAGACTAACGATGGACAAACGATCTATGGAGTTCAAAATGATTTTTTTGCAATTTTGGAGCTTCGGTAAAAAAATAATTCAAAACACAGTTTTTGTCCAATAATGCAAAAAAAAGTTTTTTGTCCGCCATTTTGAAATGGAGGTGGGACAAATAAAACTAATGAGTGGACAAACGAGGACTGACGATGGACACACGATCTATGGAGTTCAAAAAGATTTTTGTGCAATTTTGGAGTTTCCGAAAACTCAAAAAAGGGGGTGCAACTTCACACAGCTTAGAATATTGCCTCAACGGTTGACGAAGATTTACCAACAGCGGCTCCAGTAAGGATGAAGGATTTTCGATCTGTTCTTTACGAATCGATTTCATGCCTTCGATTAATCGATCTTTCAATAATCCGACTTTTTGATAAATCGATTTTTTAAAATTCGATTCACGATTTATAAAATATTTTTTTAATTTTAACAAAGACGAGAGAAAATTAAATTTTCCTTTTTGAAAACTATGCTTCCAGACGAAATCTTGTGATATACAAAGACTGCTCCACTGTCACGCATACATTTTTTTGCTTTTGCTTTTCTATTATTGGTGTTATCTATTACAAAAAATAATCTATTATGAAAAATAGTCTCTACAAATATTCGACATATTTTCTATTTACTTGTATTTTTGAGAAATAAAAGTTGTGAAAAATGTATTTCTACAAAACATGTCATTCAACATTTTTTTCGACGAATCGATTCATTTGATTTCTTAGAATCGATCTTTTTAGCCCGATAAATCGATTAACGAAATTGAAAAATATTTGAGGCTCGATTATCTAAACATCGATTTTTTATTCAATCTCCATCCCTAGGCTCCAGTGAAAAGTCATAAAGCATTCTTGACAACGGGCATCCCTGCTTGATAGCTCAATGAAACGGAATGGGAGACAACATGTGCCCATGATGCTTTATGAGAATCATTGAATCCCTATACAGACGGAAGCCCAAATACATCGAGAACTCTCAGTAAATACTCGTGCTAGGCTCTATCAAACGTTATTTCTTGATCTAACGAGATCATGGCCGTCTGCAAACCAGTCTTTTCATTGCAGGCGAAAAGATGCTGTGCTACGGTGATGTTGTCGGAAATAGTACGATCTGGAATGCAGTAAGACTATTCCGGATGTTTTACCGAAGCAATCACTGAGCTTAGTATAGTTCAAGTGCTTTGAAAACTATCTTATAGTCCACATTGCGCAGCACAACTGGTCTCCAGTTCCCAAGCCTCTCAAGGTCTTCCTTAGTCGGTATTAGATTCTATACGAATGGATCTTTTCCACTTGATGAAAATTCGTTTTGTCCAACCACTGCAGAACTGAAATCATCAAAAAGGTCTTGAATCAAAAGCTTTCTGAAATGTAGGAAATATGTTGGAGTCAGACCATCAAAACCAGGAAAAGTAGGACTGCAAAGGTCCTTCGTGGCGATGAGCATACCATCGAGGGTTAAAACTCTGTCCAGGAATTATCTACTTCCATTAGAGAAAGCGGGAACATACTGTACTGGGAGAATGGATCAGCTGACGTGAATGTTGGCGTTATCCATCTATACCAATCTCCACAACCTTAGGTCCACTCCCCTTTTCCGAATTGACCGCCATTGCACGAACTGCGGTCAACGCGAACCAATTACGAGGATGTTACAAAAAGTCAACGACCTTTCCTCCTTTGACTTCCATCTAAGTAAATCATCCCTTCCCAAAGCCTTATATCTTGATCTCCTTTCTTTATTCTATCGATCCTTTTAGCTCCTCATTTATTATAGCTTGTATTATTAGTATTATGTTATATATGTATGTATGCTTGTATTAACCTTATTAAATAAATAAGTTTTTAATGTCTGACCGGGCATAACTTCGTAACGCATTGACCGATTTTGATGATTCTTTTTTTGTTGGTACCATGTCAAAAACATTTTTGGTAGGGTGGGGGTGAAACCTTACTTTGTGATGCGTGGACCGATTTGGATGGTTTTCTTTTTGTTGTACAGAGTACCAACACGGACTAACAACACTATTGGACGACCAACACGACATAAACTACTTTACGTACTTGGAACGACAACAGAGAACGCTAATGATGTCTTCAGAAGAGCAGTCTTCAAAATTCAGGCATGGTGCTCAGAAACGGGTGTCATGCTACCTATTGAAAAAGAAGAGGCCATAACTGTCAGCAGAAAAAGGGCACCAACATCCAGCCCAGTCAGCTTCTACGACGTAGAGATAAATAGGGTAGATCAATTTAAAATACTACGACTAACACTTGACAGGAAACTAACATGGCGACAACATACAGAAGCAGTTTGTAACAAACTAACACGGATAAACGGACTAGCGAAGTCGCAGGGCGCGAAAAACAAAGGCACATCAGCATCCAGTGTCCTAAGAATTACTAACACGCTACTAACAGGACACATAGGCTACGGACTGATTTTGTATGGTAGAACAAGACAGACATACCTAAGACAAATACAGACAAACATAAATAAGACGATACGAACGGCAACAGGCATGGTGAGGACAACACCTATCCCAGTACTTGCAATCGAATCGGGCATAAGTCCAGTACAGAACAGGATCCTGAAGGCCCGGATCAATTTCGTAGCCAGGCACCACATGGCATACAAAGGACCGCACAGGAGAACGATTGACGACTATCTACAGGCACACACACAGGGGGCAGAAGTTCTTCAATCAACGCCATAGAGAAGGCTATTAATGTAGTACATATTCTAAGTATACCCCTAACCCGACCCCTTGAACCCCCCCTGAAAACCCCCGTAGAATGTCACTTGTGGCCGCGTATTCGGGGATGAACAGACATAAGACGAGACAGACGTACAAGCCAGAAGACCATCGAAGGATACACCTAGAAACGTTAGAACATCGCAAAGGAAAACGCGTAACCTACAATGATGGGTCAAAAACGGACAGGCAAGTCACGGCTGCCATGATTACGAAAGCCCCGGTAGAAGACCAAAACGTCAAGGCTCAAAGGACGGTACTGCATCAAGACAGCTCGGTTTTTGAGGCAGAATTAGAGGCCGTAATAATGGCTATAAAGCAAGCCAAAGAGGAAAGGGAGCCGACAATAATCTTTTCTGACTCCAAAAGCTGCATATAGGCGATAAGCAACAAAGCTAACACTAAACCGCTAATCATCTGGGCCAAACAAACTCTAAAAGCTTAAAGAGATGGAAGAAAGATATATTCCACAAACGCAGGCGTTCATAAGACGAGTAGGTTTAAAAACGCTGCAAGAAAGGAAGGAAATACCATGGCAAACCAATCACATGTTTCTTAGAACTCACTGGGACAAAGCATCACCCTTAAAGTACCCGGCAAGCATGTCAAGAACTGAAACAGCCAAGTTAATGAGCCTACGAACTGACCATACACGGATGACGCACCAGCATCTATTTAGCAGAACACCGACTCCAGGATGTCTAAGGTGCCATAAAACATATACTGAATGAGTGCGCGACCACAAGGGATATTCTGCGGGGCGAAATCCCACCCCTATCCCAACTCCTCGACCCCATGAATTTCAAAACTGTTGTAAACTAATTTGAATTTGAATATGAATTATTGTATTGGAGAGAGGGAAGAAATATTAATATAGGAACTAGAAATGGAATAAGAAAAATGTAAAAAACATGAAATGTAAACAAAATGAAGTTAAAAAATACATAGAAAAAAAATAAAATAAAAAAAAATAAACATAAGTAAAGTTAATAAAGTTAAAACTGAAATTGGAACATAATTATAAATTTAGATATACCTAGGTATTAGACCAAAACGGAGAAAAATGATTTGAAATAATAAAGATAAAATTGAAATTGTAAAATTAGATAAGGAAGGAACAATAAATGAAACTAGAGAAAAAGATGTAAACTAAAAACATGAAATATAATTAGTAAATAAGCTTAAAGGCTATTGTTAATTAAACAGGTTTTTGCCTTCAAGTTTTAGAGTCCTTTTTATTTAACCTATTTACAGTAACGTAGTATATTGAGTCATTTTTGTTATGTTCTTTTTGTCCTTATTACTGTGTCTTTTTAATGTTTATGTGATTTTTAGGGTAGCTAGTTTTTGTAGGATTTTTACGCTTTATAACGATTGTGCCAAATAAAGAGCCATATATACATTAAAAAAAAAAAATTATTAATGGAATAAATAAAATCTAAGAAATATGAAATATAAAAAGAATTAAATTAAAAAATGTTACAATATAAGTTAAATTAAGACTGTAATTAGACAAGAGATGTAATGGGACACGCCGTATGGACCCGTCTCCTAAGCGCTTAGGTTAAGTTAATATGTACCTAGCGTATATGTTAATAAATTTATTTGAATTTTTTATTTTTGTAATTCTTGGCAAAATTGTAAGATATCTTCAAATTTTTGAAATTATCTCAGCGTAAAATTGTCCACTATCGGATTTTTTTGCATTTCTTAGTTAGAATGTTTCAAAATCCTGACGTGCTAGGCATATCAGCATAAGCTAACGTAGGAAAGCAAAACAACTTTTTAAAGTCTTTATGTTGCTGACCAGTGTGTAATCTTTAATTTCCTATTGGGACTGGACTAATTGAAATTTAAGACGACTTAGGAAGTCGGCACCTTTATAAAAGAAATAGAGAGTGTGCTTGATAAAACGAATAACAAGTTCTCCAATTATGTTGAGGCGCTAGTAATCGAAAACCATTTAACCCATACTAGCCAAAAACAAGTTTAGAGCGACAAGCTCTAGTGCGAAATTGTCGATACACTGAAAACAGCTGCTGGGGTTTTACCTCTATCTTTCTCTTCTCTACTTAAAGATATATAATAACAGGTTTCTGCAAATGCTTACAATGATTTTGCAAAAACCACTTTGCCTGTAATATTCTGGAAAGAGGTCATCTCTGAAATACTAACTGGCGATCTTAATGAGTAATTTGCAATGACAAAGGATTACAAGTGTGGTGTATTAGAAGAACTGCGGAAATGCTCGTGACTCCAAAAATCATTCAAATATTTGCCAAAATCGGTTGTTCAAATTTGCACGACTTGGAACGAAATCACAATAATTGGCGATTCACTAATCTTTATCAAAGTCATTAGCACCGCGCAAAGTTGAGTCACCTCGGTCTCCTAAGAGTTTTATGACTAAAAAATTTTTACTTATCAGAAATTTGGTGGAGTAGTAAAACATCGCGTCAGTATTTCGTTAATCGAAAGGCAGATGAGAAGTGAAATAATTAATGGTCATAACTTTACTTCGATTTATGTATTCCAGAATTCTCTTTCAATAATTGTATACCAGCGAAATGCATTTATCGCCAGCTGGTATTTACCTTGAATCGTTGGTAGAGGAAAGCTTTCATCACTTCACAAGAATCTTGCTCAATTTCCTCTGACTAAAATAGAAATTCTCAGTTCCACGTTTTGTAAGTTGTGGGAAACACGGAAACCGCAATTGATCTGATCACTCACATTCTTCTGGGTTCGAAAAGTGTTCAAAGACAGAAAAGCTAATTTGTCATCGGTGCTCTGCAGTTCAGGTAAAACTTAGAAGAAAAAATAAAAATCATTAAGTGGTGCACATTTCTATAGCTGCACACCTCAAAGTTACAAGGTATGCTTTGGCTAATAACTATTATTTGGAAATATTAATTAAAGAAGCTCTTTATAAACAATATACATATACAGGGTGTTTCAGATCTGACGTGCGGGAATGAGTGCGGTGATAGGCCTCACAGGAAAACAAAAAATTGTATGGCGAGGGGGGCTGGGGGGGGGGCAATCTTAACCGTTTGGGAGTTACAGGGTGATTCATAAATTCCAGTACCTTGGTATCCACTTCACTCTTTTAGTTTTACCTTTTGATCTACTCAACGCAGCGACAGCGAACAAACGTCAGAAAATTACTATCCCAATGACCTTTTCAAACTAACTGACCTATCTTATACCATTTCAGGTACAGTCACTTCTAAAAGTAAAATTTTTTTTGAAATTACCAAAAATTCAGCATTTTCCCAAATTTTCTCCGAAATGAATGTAACTAACACACCTGTTTTTATTTTTATTAAATTGCCTATTTTATTACCTTTTTAAAAAGGTACAACACGTCCAGGTAGATTAAGGATGTGGAAATTCGCGTATAGAAAACCTTTTGGGAAATATAAAAAAAATTGCATTTTAAGGAAATCAAACTCAAATTAATCCTAAAATACTGGTTGCTGGAGAATGGACAGACGAGTTGATAGGTTACTGCGATCCTCAGCTGGACATTTTCAAGTGTTAGTTACACCTCCAATCGGAAGCAACCGGGAAATGTATCCTAGAACGTAGCCAAGTAACTAATGCGGGAGGAGATAACCTCTTGAAAAATCCCCCTAACTCCAAGGTTGTGGTAGGCCATGCCAAGGGAGTCTGCAGTGTTGTCGTCCCCACTGCAGGACCCAGAGGTAATTGGGTCGCGAATGGCGTTTCTCCAGGCACTTCTGTGGGAGTGGAGGTGGAGGGTATGATAGACCCTAACAGGTTGGCTTTACCGACGGTACCCACAACACAACCGAAGCAGCTTTGGGAAAATTACCTTTCGAAGGTTCTGCGGCGACTATGGAGGCTGGCTTGTGCCGGCTGTAGCAATTATGGAAGAAGCTGCCATTGGCAAAAGAATAACTAACACTTCCTCAGGTGCGGCGGTGGCACAGATGGTAGACTCTAACGAATTGGCTATCTCCGCGGCACACGCACCAGTAGAAGATGCAGACCTGCCTTCAGAAGGGTAAGCTACGGTTAATCCGGAGGAGGTTACTTGTCCTGGCTCTGGACTAAAGCTTTATGGCCTGGAACCCTCCAATGCGTAGGTAGAGAAGGGGGTGACGGCTGTAATTAACGCATGGACCAAGAAGAAATACTGGAGACTGTGGGAGAACACGGATTCCTGCAGATAGGCTAGGATTCTAGCAGTGACCCAGGAAACCGAGGTTAGTGGCGACAGTGGGATAACTAGAAACTCAGTTGCCCCCACTAAGTGAGATTGTGACGAGACGAAAAGGGACCCGATTCTATGTAGCCTGTTTCGGCTAACCCCATAGAGGTGTTTTTAGTGAGTAAATATCTCACACTACCGGAGGGCACGGGCTCTCCGGTGTTTTTTGGAAGATTTTCACCTCTCCCGCTAAAAAAATAATCCTAAAATACTTCTTATTGAATTCGAAACTTATTATAATTAATGCTATTATGTCACAAAACCTGTTCAAAATGTCTTCCACTACTTTTGATGCATACATAAGGTGTATTGTAGTAAACCTCCCCCTTATTTTCGTCACTGTAGTCCCAATTCTGCTGACTAATTCATCTCTATTGTTAACAGACCTTGAATAAACTTTACCCCTCCTTTTTTTTCATAAAAAAGAAAGTTCAATGGAGTAAGTTCTGCAGCTTTAGCAGGTCAAAGAATCGCTGTACCTCCTCCAATCCAGCGGAAATTTCTCATTTAATATTCCCTCGCAATGTTGGCAGTATTCACTAGTGCTCCATCGTTTTGGTAAAGCATTGCCCTAAGATTATTCAGAGGGATGTGCTTTAAGGGGTTATACGCAGTCAGAAGACCGAAAAAAAACGATTTTTCAAGAATTTGTTTTGGAGAGGCATTTTAAAAAATTTTAGCCTTAAATTGTTTATAAAATGAAAATTATATATTGAATTCGCAAATCCTTAGATTAATTTCTAAAAAATATATTCAGAAAGATTGTGTTAAAATTTGAGACCGATCGGTTCAGCCGTTCTCGAGATATCGTTTAAACCGACTTTAAAAACATGGTTTTGAGAAGAATGTGTTTAAAGTTTGAAAACCATTTTACATATGGAAAAAAAAATTGTTTTTGACTTACACAGAGGAAAAGAGTCAAGGTAGTTTTTATTCCCAAGGCGGGCAAAAGCTCGGATGCCACTCCGAAGGACTTTAGACCTATAAGTCTATCATCTTTTCTCCTCAAAACCCTTGAGAGACTAGTTGCGATTCATTTACGCGGTAGTATCCCTCATTATCTACTATCGGCGTCCCAGCATGCGTACTGTAAAGAGAAATCTGCGGAGTCTGCTCTGCACTCTCTCGTACGCTCTATAGAAAAATCCCTTGAGTGCAAAGAGGTCACTCTAGCTGCCTTTATCGACATTGAAGGAGCTTTTAACAATGTTAGTCCGGGGGCAATCATGGATGCACTAGCTTCTCTGGGTGTGAATGCCAATCTTATGTCGCTGATCAGTCAAATGCTTTATGGCAGGACTATCAGCTCAAGACTGGGAGAGGCTCATGCTACCAGAACTGTGAGTACGGGCACACCGCAAGGTGGGGTCCTATCTCCTCTTCTTTGGAATCTGGTGGTGAATAAACTGCTTCTAATCCTGGAAGGGGAGGGCTGTGGAGTTGTTGCCTATGCGGATGATATTGCTACAGCTATCTCGGGCAAATTCCTGCCTGTTATAAAGAATCTTATGCAGAATGCCCTCACCAAGCTTACCAGATGGGCGGTCGGCTGTGGGCTTAGCGTCAATCCTAATAAGACCGAGGTGGTCATCTTTACTAGGAAATATAAAATTCCTCCCGTTGACCCTCTGTATCTGAATGGCATCCGCCTTGACTTTACCGAGGAAGCTAAATATTTGGGTATCATCCTGGATAGAAAGCTCAGCTGGAAGCCTAATATTCAGGAGAGCGTCAAGAAAGCAACGGTAGCTCTATACTGCTGTAAGAGGGCCATCGGTGGGAAATGGGGATTTCAACCCAAGTTGACTCACTTTCTCTACGTTGCAGTCATTAGGCCAATCCTGCTTTATAGCGTGGTTGTCTGGTGGCCATCACTGGAAAAGGCCACTTATCTCAACGTTTTGAGGAAGGTGCAAAGATCGGCCTGCATCTGTATCACCGGAGCGCTACGGACCACTCCTACTGATGCTCTGGAGATACTTCTTCACTTACTTCCATTAAATCTGATGGACAAACAGATGGCTGCTAACACTGCTGTCAGACTTACAGCCACATCTCAATGGTCCAATACTAGAGTTGGGCACTCCACAATTCTGGACTCCTTTCCGCTCCAAGTGGGGCATTTTGACTACACCACTCCCAGCTACTCCTTTGTAAAGCGTTCCTTACTGACCATTCCAACCAGGCTTGACTGGGATGGGGACACCTTTCCCTGTAATGAATCCAGTCAAATTTATACGGATGGCTCTAAACTACAGGGTCGGGTGGGGGGTGGTGTTTTCTCAGAGGCACTGAACATTGGCTTATCCTTCCGTCTTCCAGACTACTGTAGTGTGTTTCAGGCGGAGGTTATGGCTATTCAGGAAGCTTTAAATTGGCTAAAGGGGAACGTAGCTCCAAAGGACATCTGTATCCTTACAGATAGCCAGGCTGCTTTGCTATCCCTAGATTCTGTCCTATCGACATCTAAAACTGTTAATAGCTGTCGCTCACTTTTAAATGAGCTGGCTGAACGGTATCAAATTCACCTGTGATGGGTCCCCGGCCACAGGAATATTCCAGGTAATTGCGTGGCGGATAAGCTAGCAAGAAGGGGTACCACCCTGGAGATCCAACCGGAAATGACTACTCTTGGAAGGCCCCTGGCAACCTGCAAGATGTTGCTTAACACGAGGGCAATTAACTTAGTGAACCACAGATGGGCAAATGGTACTACTTGCCATACATCCAGGCAAATCTGGCCTAAGCTGGATCTTAGGCGCTCCAAGGGTCTGCTTTCGAGGGGCAGATCTGACCTTAGAATAGCTATTGGGGTTATCACGGGCCATTGCCCTATTGGCTTACACGCGAAGAGACTGGGTATCTTCTCAAACGACTTTTGTAGAAGCTGCATGGACGAGGAAGAAGAGGAAACTGTTCTCCACTACCTCTGCCGGTGCCCTGCACTGGCACGCAGGCGAAAGTCCTTCTTGGGTAACTATTTCTTTGATAGTCTCTGTGATCTGGCGGCGATTGACGCTGCAGATCTTTGGCGCTTCATTGACAGCTCCGGATGGTTCCAATGAGGAGGTGGAGGGAATTCTTTGGATTCCGTGGCATCACAACGGGCCTTTTGAGGTCTAAGTGTGCCCTTTAAGGCAGCCACATAAACCTAAAATCTAAACCTACACAGAGTCATCTATTCTAGGACCATATAATACACAAGAGAAATAAAACAGAACATATAAACGAGCGCAAGACCTTGCTGCTTAGCATTACAATAAGGTAATAAAAGAGGGGGGAACTCCGAGGCGTCTTTACAAATATGATTATAACTCCACGAATATTTGTCGGATCGACCTGACATTTTGTTTGCGCAATCTTGATTTAAATTCCAAAAATGAAAAAAAATCCTGACTGCGTATAACCCCTTAATAGATTTAGTAGTATATTTCCCACAAAGTCCGCATAAATTTGGCGGCAAAATGAATGGTCCTGTTAAATGCGTGCCGATGATACCAACCAAAACATTGGCTCAGACGTCAGCAGAATCTTCTGATGTTTCAACTGGCAATTCCGTGCTGTTAGAAGTTACACTTCCAGTTTCTTTTAACCTTCGGAAAGTCCACCAAGATACCCCTCTTTGGGATGCACGTCGATTAGATAATCTCCTTGCATATTCCACTATTTCCTTTCAGTCTACTCCACAATAAATGTAAATTTAAGAACACTGCTAGTTATGGGATGGTTTTGCAACTGTGATCGATATTCTTGCTGACTGACCCTATTTAATGGCAAAATTTTCATCAGGTATTAGCAGCAGAACGTCAGGATACTAGCTCACACAAGCTTATATCGGCAATAAAACGAAACCACACTAACATTTTCAAACCTTTTTTGTAGCAATAATTAAGACATCCGACAATATAGATGGTATAATTAATTTGCCTGCGTTTATTTGACAGTGATTCGTGATTGTTCAGAAGCCAATAAGCTCAGAACAGAAAGTCCTAGTCCATAAGTAATAAGTGCTAAACCTGCTCAAACGATGGATATAAGGGAAAATTTCAAGCAAACAAAAAATAAACAAATTGAAGATTGTAGGATTCAGGCGTGATAACAATGACGCCCACGTATAGCTCCAACATGTGGAAGTGATTCTTTACCAAGTGGGTTAAGCGGTAGTCCACTCTCAAGCTATTCTTGCATGTTGAACTGCAGTTGCAGCAGCTTTAGTGCATATTTTTAACATATGAATAATATTAATTTAAGACAGTACTATATATGTGCTTGAAAAGATTGAGGGATTTGTACATGTCGGCAAATGAAAATGAATAAGCTGAAATCGTGAAAACAAAGTGGTTCTATACAGATTCCTCTGGGTGGGGTAAAATAGTGCTTCTATAAGCCTCCTTTATATTTTGGTAATTCATTACTACTGCAAAAGAAACTCAGCCATCCTCAGTTGAAAAAATAGGTCTTTAGCCGGGCTGGATCTAACACCAGCCATCAGCCTAAATCATCAGATGGAACGACAATGCACATAATGTGCGATTTCTTTACCCTCGAAACCCCTTGCAACCAACTGAGCGTGCCACTGTTATGGGTGGCCAGTTGTTGGAGGATTCCGAAGCATTCCTAAGTAAGCCTCGAAGAAAACCCCACGAGGAGAGAGCCTTGAGGGCCGGTTGGCTATCACAGATTTTGGTTATCTCAGCACCTTCCAGTGCTTTATTGACGTTGAGAAGAGCGCAAATTTCGATAACGTGGATTTCGGCTTGAAAGAAATTGGACCATCTACCGTGTTCAACTTTTGCGTCATACATGAACCATTTGATGCCCCTAGAGTACAGATTTGGGTCATTATCGTCCCCGTCTGCTTTCAGTATAGAGTGTCCTGAAACTCCTGGCAAAGTGCAGTTCCTTGATTATGTGGTCCGTTACGGTGCACATATATACGTCAGGAATGCTCTGAAGATTGCATATGTGACCCTTGTCAACAATCAACATATTAGACTTGAGCTAAATTTTCCGGGTGCTAATTGCAGTTGATTTCATGATAAAGATGTGCAGAAGGTAAATTCAATTACTTTCTCTATGGCAACTGTTGGGCAGATAATCATTGCTCCTGTTATGGAAAGACAAGTAAGCCGCTGTAGCTTATTGCATTCTGCGATTGCCAACTATAGTTGAACTTTTTTCCAAAGCGCTTAGTCGCTTTCTCTTCGTGGGAAGATTCATTTTGTTTTAAATGCTTCCCCTAGCAAAGAAGCACTTTAAAAAGGCATATCAAGCACATATTCTTAATGCTCACTATTATTTATATAACATACTTTGTTCTTCTATAAATCTGAAATATGCTGAGATAGTACTTTGTCATCGTTTTCTTAGAAAGCAGCAACAATTCCTCACAATGCTTCCGGCTTTGTTCTGAGAACGTGCTTTGTCATCGTGCTTTAGGAAGCAACCACAGTGATTAAAATTACTTTATTACTTCTTACTTCGAAATTTTTGTGAATATTCTAAACAGCCATGTTAAAACAGATTTTCGTTCGTTTTACAGAGTAAAGTATTTCACCTGGAGCCATGTTTTTGCGAGCGATTAATCAGCTTCAATTTCGCTATTTGCTGTTTCTATGCTTCTGATAACAAAATAAATCACATCCTATTCGCAGTTCTTCAAGATAAATTTTATACTGTCTCCTGCGGTCCAAGCTCATAAGTTTGTTCAGTAGCATTGATCTTAATCTCTGATCTGCGACCTTCTTTACTCAGGACTTCAAACAGTTTTCATTTTTGAAGAACGTGACACTGGATTTCCGAGTTGGACTCCTTGATGAAAGTGATAATTTTTGGTATGACTCTCCTTCTAAAGTTGCCTGTACGTACGTGCAATCAACGTTTTCAAGACCAGAATATGTAATAGGGACCTTCAATTGGCAGATTGGTCGATGGTGATGCAAGGGTTGTTGATATGATCGCTGCAAGAATGACCCTAATGAAAGTTTTTGTCTGTTCACCGTTAAGAGTGCGCCCGATTGTTCCCTTAAATATTGCATCAAGATGGTATTTTTCATTACTTTGGAGATTGCAATTAGAAGACTGATTCTCAGACCACCTTTTTGGAATCATTACAATTACGAGTTTTTTGTGGGATGAATTTCGGTTTTTCAATTTCTGTGATTTCCAAATCACAAAATATTGTTTGTCATCTAGTAGTTTGTTAAATTGAACGTCAAGGGTAATAAGAACGCTAGACATGGCTCTACATGAGATTCACATGAGATTTCCCTTCTTTTTAAAGATCGTTCCTTTTTTCAGGTTCTATTGTTGTTCTTGCACATTACCTTCTGGTTTGTGCAAAGTCTATTCTCTATCTCTATTGGTATTGCTCAGTTTAATGGTACTAGACAGGTCTCAGCGGTAAATGAATTATACTGAATTATACACAGTTATGGCTCTTCAAAATCCTCATCGGTCAAAGAACCACATTTAGATCCATTTAATATTGTGGCTTGCGAAAAAAGTCTTTCTGCACATGCTGAGTAAGGAAGTGGTGTATTATATTTTAAAAATATTGCCTTCAGAACTGGCATACTTACTTACTTACTTCGTGGGTCACTTAGCTATTTGGGAAAAATGAAAGTGTAATCAATGCCCTTGTATTGAAATTAGTCAATGACTGAGACTGAGAAATTAATTAATGACCAACTCGAGGAGGATTATTGAATAGTTTCAGTACGGACGTTATTTAAAGTACCATTTATATTCAGAATGGTGGCTAAGCGTATCTATTGTAGAGTTAACTCAATATCTCTCTGGTTCCTTTGACCCCTTGTGGGGTACATCAACTTTCCACCTATTCCGGTTCTACACCAATGCCGTCAACTACCGCCACGATTTGTTGATCTAGGTACCTTCCTTCACGGATCTTCTTCATGTGTTGTTGATTCGTCCCATTTGGCGTCTTCCTTGAGTCCGGTGCGGGTTCCAATCTAAAGCCTGTTGAGCGATGTTGTTTGGATATTTTCTTAGTGCATGGTCTATCCATTACCACTTTCGGTTGTGTCTATTTCGTCTTAGTCTGTAGGTCGTTGGTAATGACCCCTGGCCTTGTGGCTTAGAGGTTATTTGGCAGGTCACTTTCTACGTTCAACAGCGGTACAACAAAAGAGATTTTACATTCGATTCGAATATCCGGAGTTGTGTGCGTCTCGAGGTGTTGTTATTGCGCCATATATCAGTAAGAGTACTAAATACAACTCGATCCTTATTGACGCGATCTTGCACTTCCGCTTGAACTTTTTGCTAGACAAAATTTATCCACTTGTTATATGTGCTAAAAAATAAGATAAACTTCATTTTAGCTCCTGGAGTAAAAGCTCATAGGAACATTGATCTTAAACCTAGCTCTGTGACCGTCTCTACTCAGGTCTTCGGACATAAGGGCTAAATGAATCTTTTCTGTTTGTTGAATAGGGGACATACATTGTCGCGCCAAGGGCATAAGGTGTTTAAAATGTCTCCATCCCACCTTCTCGCAATAGATGAACATTAGATGTAAACTTGTAGACTGCAGTTAAAAGGCAAATACCATGCCAATTTCTTCAATTTCTCAGGTCACCTTTTTTGAGAATCTTCACAATTATGCCCGTTTTTGGTTCAGTGGGATAGGTTCCAGCTTCCCAACATTCCTGGATTACGTAAAGAAGAATATCATCCACAGCAATGGGATCCGTCCTAAGTAATTCCACTGGTGTTTCATCAATCCCTGGGGTCTTATAGACTTAATTCCCTCTGCCAACTCCAATTTTGTCGGAGTTCTGATGATTATGTTGGCCATAGCCGGCGGATGTTCACGCTGCGGCAGTTCAAATGGGGCTTAAATAAATTGTCTCTCAACCTCCGCAGTTGATGTTACTCCGTAACCAGAAGGGATCCGTTGGTATCTCTCATAGGAGATCAGTTGCAAGAGTCTTTCTCGGCAGCTTCTTTGCAATCTTGTACAGATCGCTTTTTCTGCTATCGAGTTGATGTACTTGTTCTTGTCGTGTGTTGCACTTTCTTGTATGCAGAGATCGGTATGCAGTTCTAAGATGTTGTTTAACAACAGAGCTGATGCGGTCTTTAATCTGTGTCCGTGCTTATATTTTGGACGCCGTATTCTGTACTACAGCTCACAAAGCTTTCCTTCGCCCTTTCGCTGAGGATGCTCGGTGTTTTGAGCCTCGCACTTGAGCAGTGGCATATTAGATGTAGTGCTTCATGGCCAAACTACTACCGTGCAAAAGCGAAACTTAGCTGTTACAAGATGTTGACCGCTGACAATATCAGCGCTGCCTTTAGGCCTTACAACGAGAAAACACTTTCTCCACCTTTACGAAATAGCAATGTGGTCAATTTTATTCTCAGCTCTGCCGTGTGAGGAAACCTAGGATTAGAGCTTCCATTTCCCGGCCATGTTCAGCATCCTGGGAAACGGGAAATATTTTAGTAATTTCCCGGGAATTTTCTCAATACAAAAATAAAATATTAAATAGTAAAAAAGTGAAATGCACAAATTGAAAATAAAATTTATTCATATATGTATAACAAAAAAAAACAAACAAAAATCATAGTATTAAATAATACCATTTAAAAATAGTATATTTTTACAGTAAAGCGTTATATGTTAAATAATAATGGTTTTATTATTTATTATTAATAAAATAACTTTTAAGGAACACTTAATTATCTAATGAACGATCACTTAATGAAGACCGCCTTACGGTAGAAATATTTGAAGCTTAGGAAAAACTCTCTCGCTTTCGGTGGACTATGGTCGAATAGTTTTTAGGTCTTTAAGCAATTTTTTTAAATTTGTTGTAATATTACCAGTTATTTCATAAATGTAAATTTCTTGTTCCAGGCTAGTTGTAGTTATATTTTAATCTTCGCTTTCGAACTAATAGACATTTCAATCGTGCTTTCCTTAACTGCTTTCTCCAGCTTACGTTTTAAGTTGATCAATAATTTAAAGAATCCATGATTTGTTTGGTAAATTTTATAATGGAAGTTTTACTAGTTTTCTCAAAAATTATATTAGTATATTTTATATTATTATAATGTTTGGGATTATGTAAAAATTGAATGATGGATACTAAACCCTTGTTCCTCCGTTCCATAATTCGATCTTGTAAAGCTTTGGGATCTTTGCGAATAAAATGCCAACACACTTTCTTCATCTTTTTAAGAATTTAATAAAAAATGAAATATTCCTTCGCTGGTTAATAAATTCGAGTCACGACGTTGTAATGCCTCCACAGCTAATTTTATCAGTTTTAAAGTGTTTAACAATATTTCTAATTGTGGTAAGTTTTTTTCATCCTAATAGTGAGATAACTGTAAATCTTTTAAAGCCTTAATAATGCTTTTTTTCACTAAAAAAAATCTGTTTAACATAGGTTCAATACTATTCCACCTTGTAACACAATTAACTCCTTTCCGCATTCTATTTTCACATGATTTTGTAGGATAGTATTTCGAACTGGAGATTTTTTGAAAAGTTTTACGATGTTTCGTACCATTGCCAGCGCCCCGTATATGTTTTCGTCCATATTGCTATACCTTAATTATTTAGTTCTGAGTCATGTTCCAAAATTTCATATTGATCCTCAGAATCAGAATGATTAATTATAGACGAATCACTGCCAATATCGGTGTAAGTTTCTGCGTTTTTATTTTTCTTATTATATAAAACATCAACTACTGCTAAATGGATTCCGTGATTATAACATAACTAATGCAGAAAAGGAGAAATTCTTCTGAATTTCTGCATCACGGCTGCACCATCAGTAGTAGATCCTACAATATCGAAAAAACGTTAATCTGAAAGTAGAGAGTTTTTCTTCAAGCAAATTTAAAAATTTTTCAGCCGGACAACTTCCGTCGATTCTAATAATTCCCAGGTTTTGAAAATTATTCTCTACGTAATGAATATTCACATTTAAATATCGTTTGTTTTTTTTACTTGTCCATTGATCTAAGGTTAAACTAAATATGCAGCCTTGTACTTTTAAATTAACTATCGTGTCGATTATTTGTTGTTTTGCAATTTCGTAATAATTATATATTAGATTCATAATAGCTGTATTGCCTTTCGCTTATTCAAAATTTTTTGAAATTAATGATTCTCTAATAAAGCTGCTGTTTTTGATTGAGTTTATTGTGAAACCATCGACTGAAGCCAGCTTTGCCACAATCTCACCCAGTGTTCGTTTTCTATTTGATATCGTAATTGCAAATTTATCTAATGTCTGTAGTCTTACTTTTTTGTACTATTGTTAACATCATCAGAATCAGATACTTTTCTTTTAATTTCAATTTTATGCTGGGATAGCAGATGCCTACTTAGTCCACTGGTGGATGATCCTTTGCATTGTATTTCCTTATTGCATTTTCAGCAAACAGCAGAATCAGTTATATTTTTGGTGAAATATTTCCACACGCCGATTGGTTCCTTTCCTAAGTTTGAATTTTCCATATCTACGGGCTAAAATAAAATTAAATTAACTGCAGGTGGTCAAAGTCATTTTCAATTATAAATTTAAGACTTACATATACTTTAAAATTATACTATATACATTTCAATATCGGTTCCGATTAGTTTTATTAAAAAATATCTACAGCAAATTATTTAATATGTCAAGTTTGATGTATAAAAAAATGACAGACAGCTGATTGATGTATTGATTTGACATCCAGTTAATTTTACAAAATCATTGTGACCATTTATGTATTTTGCCTAATGTTAGAATTTTAAATTCAGAACTCAGGAAAAGTTCAGAAATATTAATTTATGAAAAAAAATCCCGGGAAATGAAAACAGAATCCCGGGATTCGGGAAATATAAATTGTATCAATGAACCTCTCCCTAGCATGTTACATGGAATTTTTTGGATTGAAGTTAGGATTAACCGATGGCAACATGCCGCGAGTTACAGAATTCAACAAACTACTTCCCATTTGCGTTCCTATTTCCGAGTCTTAAGGGGTTACATGGGTTTCCTCGGGTAAAAAACGGCTTATTTTTAACAATTTATCTTTTATTAAAAAAATGAAATATTTCATTTAAACTTTTTATTGCCTTAAATATACACATTTGAAAAAGAATTTCTGAAATTTGTGTAGAACAATATTTAAAACTCTGCCTTGCTACGTCATTTCTGGTGACCCCTCGGAAAAAGGTGCTTTCGCGTTGACAGTAGAACTCATGACAGGATCAACTAAAGTCAAAAAAAAAAATACTTGTTTTTTTTTTTTTTTATACGATGTGGCCAAATCCTATGGGACAACCCTTTGATGCGTTAGCATCGTTTTGGCCGGAAGGAAATTAGGGTAAGGGAAGTGAGGAAACTTGAGTCTTGTTTTCTTGCATTGCTGCGAGCTAGACAACAGCCCAGAGACAGAGTGGATTATTTTAATTTCTTAATAAAAGCTCACGGGGTCATCTGGTCTCGAACCCGGGACCCATGGCATGTTGGTCTTGCCACCCAACGTATTGATCCAACTCCGTCTCCAATACCTTAAACAAGAATTTGGACAAAGGAAAAAAAATATAGTGAAAATTGGATTTTTGGCAGACCCTTTTACAAAAAATTACAAATTTCGGTAAAATTTGCTCTAAATTTTTTTTTAAATAGTTGCAATTAAAAAAAAAATCCTTCGTCCAAGTCCTTGTCAATAATATCTCGAAGACGTGTGTAAAATTTCATCAAGATCGGTTCAGTAGTTTTCGAGAAATCTTGACAACCGACTTTGAAAATACAGTGACAATGAAACTGAAAAAACATTTTTTTTCAACTTACATAGAATCATCGATCCCTGGCCCATATAGTAAAGGATCTGCTGCAGCTGCAATGTCCGAGGCATCCGAAAGTGAAAGTGAATGAAACGGACAAGAAAGACAGACAAACAATAGATGAGCCGCTGTTCCAATATATCTGAGGCGCGCTGAGCCCAACTGGCTTTGAGCGCGCAACTTCCCAAAGCTCTATCTCCGAAACTATTACTCCGATCGACTTGAAAATTTCGGACAATATTCTAGAGATGTTGTAGAATTTAATAAGAGAAGCCGTGAAACCCATGTAACCCCTTAACTCCCCATTACATGTTCCAGGTCGATGTTGTTAGAGCTAATTTTAGCATTGAGATCATAAATGAATATTTTATATCACCTTTAGGAGCCTATAAAAGGTGTCGCCAAGGATCTGGTAGAAAGTCTCCTTATTTATGATATCCGTTGGCTCGGTTGGCGCATATCATTGAATTATTTAGATGTTACATACCCTAGTCCGGAATCTGGCGATGATAATTCGGTCGGATATTGGTGACCAGTCTAGCAGTAATTGGCGGGCAAGCTTAGTTAGTAACAAGCCTAGACCTGTTATGCGGTACTTGGATGATGTAAACTCTCCACTTATTCCCCATCTAGTTTTGCTCAACTCTAAAATATTTATTTTATATTGGACAATTTCCCGCTCCACTACTTCTCGTATCCACACTCCGATATTTATAGCCAAAGGTCATCAAAAATCAGTCCAAGGTAACCAAAACGTACACTCCCCGACAACTGTTTGGCCTCACCGAGATTTTTTGAATTTATTACGAATCATGAACACTGGTTAACGGTAAATATTTGTTTGCAATTCGCCGATTAATTTCTTAGAATACACCAGTCTGGTCATACAATTTTACTGCGTTAAAAATTTCTGGGAATTTTTTTTCTAAAATCCTACTATATAAAACGCGACAACTGTTTGACCTCATTAAGTTAAAGAACGAGTTTCGAAGGGATCTCAGCTTCAAAAATATTAAGTAAAACATAGAATTCGCTTAGAAATTGTTTATTTTTATTTTTAACATTTTTTACAGGAAATGGGAAGCGGGAAAAGGTTAAACCAGGAGGAAATTGGAAAAATTAAAGCCTTCAAGGAAGAAAACTTATCAAATAGAGAAATTGCTCGCAGACTTGGTCGGAGTCCTCGAGTAATTAACAATTTCTTAAAATCTCCTGAAAGTTACGGAAAGCGGCAAAAAGGAGGCGTTAAAACAGCCACTACAGAGAGAGAGAGAGGCCCGGACTTTTCAGAGAGGCGTCGTATTCGTCTCTTACAACAAGACAAATAGGGCAGATTACAGGTACTTCAGCATCTGTACGCACCGTTCAGAGGCTATTGAAAGCTTCACCCAATCTTAAACGTCGGAAACTGCAGAAAAGGCCTATGTTGACACAACGACATAAAGATAATCGGCTCCAATTCGCAGAGAGTCACATGGCTTGGACCAGAGAGTGGAGACAGGTGATTTACTCAGACGAGAAACGTTTTTCTCTGGATGGGACAGATGGCTTTTATTATTATTTTTATGATTTGCGCAAGCGAAGAAGTTTTTGTCTAGGAGGCACAGTAGATTTGGAGGTGTCATGGTTTGGGCGGCCAGCTCATTTAATTGACCTGTACACTTAGTAGTATTGGAAGGCAAACAAACTGCGGCAAAGTACAGGGATCTACTCGCTGCAAATAAAGAAAGGATTGAGGAGGTAATCGAAGGGAATAGTTGGATATTCCAGCACGATTATGCAGCGATTCACACGACGAGAGTGGTCACCCAATGGTTTCAAGATGAAAATATCCGAGTTTTGGACTGGCCTTCCTTATCGCCGGACCTCAATATAATTGAAAACTTATGAGGATGGCTAGCAAGAAGGGTTTTTTCAAATGGTCAGCAATATAACAACATAAATGAGTTAATTGCAGCTATTAAACAGGCTTGGAGTGAAATACCCAATAATTTAATTAAGAATTTATATGATTCTATTCCTAGAAGAATATTTCAAGTTATTAATAACAATGGTGGAAATACAAATTATTAAAAAATAAAGTTTATTTGATTTTAAATCGAAATTCATGTTTTTATTTCAAATTTACCTACCCTTTTTAGATATTTCCCCATAAATCTTTACGTGAGGTCAAACAGTTGTCGCGTTTTATATAGGAGGATTTTAGGAAAAAATTCCCAGAAATTTTTAACGCAGTAAAATTGTATGACAAGGCTGGTGTATTCTAAGAAATTAATCGGGGAATTGCAAACAAATATTTACCGTTAACCAGTGTTCATGATTCGTAATAAACTAGAAGTTTCGTGTATACAGTTTGGTTTTTCAGATAAGCGGGTTACAAGCCTACCTATCCTATCCCAGAAGGCGTCTTGGGAGTCACTGGAAGTGTATTTTTAAAGTGTATTTGTATATGCCGAGTTGTTCTGCCTAGCACGTGGTTTCCCTCCTCCTTTCTCAACCGGGTTTGGAACCGGTTACGACGGAGCTAAGCTAATCCGCCTTAAGTTTTTCGCAAATTGATGACCACGCCTGCCGATCTTCGGAATGAACATCACTAGAACTCGTCTATACGACTTGCGGACATAATTTAAGATGTACCCTTCTTCTTCTAAAAATTACCACCAGCCACGGTATCACTCTGCCCTGTAATTTTGTACTATATGTAATAGCCCGGGAAGTCTTTTACTCTGTGATAATGGCTGTAGTGGTCTCCCACGATGTACGATGTACATTCCGATAGTCCGTGCTCATCCAAAGCTCCAGGGACTCAACAGCTGACTCCGATTCTAACCCATACTGCTTCCTCAAGAAGGTAGGGTTGGTCTGACTCCTCGACAGAAAGCTACTAAGTTTTGCTGAGTCCCATATGTTTTCAATGGATTCAGAGTACGTCCAGGCGTGCTTCTTGAAGCTCTTCTACCAAGGTTATAGCAGGGTAGGTATGTATGTTAGTTAGTTTATACCTAATGAATCGACTAAATTTCTTCCAATCGATTCTCTTAGGGTTTGTGTGTAATTTGGGAGCTTCGATCATGAAGTTCAAGTAGAAGTATCCACCCACATTATAATTTTCAAATAATATAAGTGTAAACTTAGCAAAATTTTGGTGCGCGTATGATTTTTTCTATGAGTAGTAGAGGGTGGACTTGATGAAGAGGTGCGTCTTGAACTGCTTTAGAAGTTAAACGAAACAATCCCAATAACGCTGAAATTTATTTTCGTGGTTTTTGAATGTTGAATGATCGTGGCAAATTGAAACCCTGCAATTAAACTTATTCTCCACAGAAAGTCAGCAATTCCTTACGCTTTTATACGCAGACTACATAAATATGCAACATAATTTCGTAAAACCTACTTCGGAAAAGTGAAAAGTAAAATGTTTGTGGTTTCTTAAAGCTCACATGAAGCTAAAGTCAACACTACCCTGAAAGCATTGCTACCTGAAAACTTCCTCAGGTGTGAAAAAATGGTCGGTGTGCGAAATACGGTACGATGAATTTAAGAACACCAAGGCAAAACAGCTGAATCAACCGTCCGTCTCAGTGGATTTGCTTCAAATGGATTAAAACAACAAAAGTCCATTAAACTGGGGAGTGACCATCGAGATTAGTACGCCTCGAATACGCTAATTAAGGAACCTCAAGGTCAGTGCGAACAGCGGGTAATTCAAGCGATTACAGTTAATTATCATTTGCAGCTATTGGGAAGTGTCTTACAATGTGCAATTAAGGATAAGCCGCTTTCTTTGTTCCGCTGGCAATGGAAATGCAGCTTATTGCTCGCTCAGAAAATCCAAAGATGCTCGAAAGCTACTGCAACGTCCGCATTAATCATTGTCGCACACGACACTTCTAAGGTCACTCCAATGCCCGGAATTTTAATTAAACTCGCGCGAATTGTGATTCACACAGATTCGTGACAATCGGCGATTTAAGCTCGAGGTGTCCCTGTAACTTCAATTCTAGCGAAAGATAGAAAAGTGCAAGCTCAGTGTCGACTTGTGAACTTTGTTTACAGAATTGTCGCGTTTTCGTTGTCGCCCCCTGTGCGATTGTGTTTTGTTTTGATAACGCATCCTGCCTTTTTGTTGTTATTTGGAATCATGTGCGTTTCTGAACAGCAAAAGAACTCAAGTCTAAAGTGACGGTGCGGCGGAAGGGGCTTTACAATTTGTTTAATGTCACCAAGGTCAGAAAATGAAAAGAACAAAAGGACAAAATCGTGCGAGTGTGAAAATAAATGAAAACAAAAACTTGTCGTGACGCCAACGGCCCATTGCGTGCTTTGCTATTGCTACATTCACCGTTTGAATGCAATAATGCTTCACAGGGAAATAGTCCGTGACTTTCACTTGGAGCTTTTATTGAGATAACATTTCTCTGGGATTGCATCCGCTGCATGATCGTTGAGCAGATGCAGAAAATTCTGACGGTTCGTTCCAATCGTGCCGTACCACGTTGTTTTGTTTATTTTCGGATGTTGTGACTTGTTCGCTGATGTTTACTGTAAGGCAGCTGACAGTCCAATTCACTGTTGAAATCGTTTTATGTAAATAGGTTTTTGTACTTTTATTGGGAACGTAGAGTAATCTCTCCGGGCAAAGATACAGCATCCGAGCAGGTACGTATACTGCTACTTATGTTAGCGCTGTTGAGTTCATGTCCTAATATGGCAACCTAAGGAATTTGATGTGCACCTTTGCATTAAGCAATAAACAAAGAATCCTGTTACCTGTAAAAGTCTTTGAGCACGTATTATATGAGCAATATAAATTGGTGGAATTTCAAAAGCTGGTGAAATATTTAAATAAGTAATCGGCTTTTTTAATAAGTGTAAAATGTGCAAATGTAAGCAATCGTAAGGAAATTTAAAATGGCTTGGCTTTGAACCCTTGATGGTCGTTGTAACCAGTGACTAATAGTACACTTAATAATAGAATTTAACTGTTTTCGTACTATGTGTGTAATACGACTTCTCTTACTTCAGCATATAAACCAAATCTCTTCCCAGCGAGCAATAATACAATACACAAATTACATAATTCATTCTAATCTATCATCCTATTATCCTATTAGCACGATAACATTAGCTAAATACTTTAACTAAAGAAAGAGAAAAAACAAAAAAAAGGTAATAAGTGCACTGGTGCTTATTTTACTATTTAAGAATCTTATCAAAAAAACATAAATTAAGTTAGAATTACTAGATATATGAACTTTATAGTAACAGTAGAGAACATCTCCAAGAAAGTCGCAACGACTCCTTAAACTACTTTCGCTCCTTACCCCCCTCCCCCGGCTTTCTCTATTTCTGACTTCCCCCCCTAATTCACCTGTGGTCTCCGATCAAGTACCTCTCCCCAGCAGCTTGTCAGTCTATTACCAGAACGTAATAGGACTTCGCACAAAAACATCCAATATTTTTCTTAACTCCCACAAATTCCCGCACGATATCTTTGCCTTAACTGAAACCAATCTAACACCAGGAATTCTCGACAACGAATTATTCCCTCCAAACTATACCATTTTCCGTGTCGACGGTTGTGTAGGGACCAATGATCCACCAGGTCGCGGGGTTTTCATAGCTGCTGACAATCGCTATGACGCCACGCTGCTAAAGACCTCCGTTCTATTCAGAAATGCACGCTTGTCTTACACAATCTATACCCCTTTTTCCTCGTAAAAACTACTCCTCATCACCAATATGGTACGACAAAGAGTTACGCTCTCTCCGCAACAGGAGAAATAAACGTTGGCAAACTTTTCTTCTATCCCAGACTGAGTCTGACTATTCTTCCTACCTATCTGCTTATACCTCTTTTTCTGAACGTTGTGATATCCTCTACTATGAGTACCTCCAACGGATGGAAACTAGCCTCATATCCGACTTAAGCGTTTTTATAACTTCATTAATTCCAAGAAGAAATCCAATGGTTACCCCTCTACCCTAAAACTTGAGAATTTCTCTTCGTCTGATCCTAAGGTTATCGCCAACCTCTTTGCACACTTCTTCAGTAAATCTTTCAGCGACCATTCCCTACAACCTGACCTTAACTACTTTTCATTCTTGCACACTTCTTCAGTAAATCTTTCAGCGACCATTCCCTACAACCTGACCTTAACTACTTTTCATTCTTGGACAAATGCACTCAAACGTCGTTTACGCCTTTTGACCCTGATCCCGAACAAATCGCCGCCAGTATCAACGGGCTTGAGGACGACTTCAACCCAGGTCCTGACGGCATTCCGGCCATCGTTCTCAAAAAGTGTGCCATGCATCTAATTCAACCCCTTACCTTGCTTTTCCGCCTCTCGGTCACTCAAGGGGTTTTCCCTCATTTATGGAAAAACTCGTATATTATTCCCATCTTCAAAAAAGGTTGCACGAACGATGTGTCCAACTACAGACCCATCGCTAAATTATCATCCATACCTAAACTATTCGAAAAATTGGTCTATGATTCCATGTTCTTCCACTGTAAGTCTATCGTCTCCCTTTCCCAGCATGGCTTCCTCAAAGGAAGATCTACAACCACCAACCTTACTGACTTCGTCTCCAAAACACTATGTGCCCTGGAAAACGGTAAAGATGTTGATGTTATCGCCACCGATTTTAGTAAAGCCTTCGACAAGATCTCTCATAATGTTATCTTGTTCAAACTTGATTGCCTAGGCTTCCCCTCCCGATTCATCTCCTGGATTCAATCCTACCTCAACAACCGTCGGTACAATGTTCTTTTCAGCTCATCCATTTCTAACCCTATTGTTGCTCGTTCCGGCGTCCCCCAGGGCATCCTTACAATTAATGATGTTGAATGTGTCATCAATCACTCAGAGCTGTCCATTTATGCTGATGACATGAAAATAATTAAACATATCTCCTTCATATCCGACTCTGTCCTGTAAAAAGACCTCATTTCGTTTACCACATGGTGCATGAAGACCTTTCTTGAGCTCAATGTCTCCAAATGCCAGTCCATCTCTTATTCCCGCAAACGTCTTACACCTACCCCGAGAGTCTATATGCTAACCGACGTACCAGTCCATATCGCTACCTCTTTGTGTGACCTAGGAATAATCTGTGATATCGAACTCAATTTCCGTTCCTACATTGACACTATAATTAACAGAGCTAACTCCGCGCTAGGGTTTGTGAAGCGCTGGTCCAGAGAGTTCTCCATACCTTATGTTTCCAAATCTCTCTATATCTCCTTCGTTAGACCTCTCCTTGAATATGCCAGCCAGGTATGGTCACCTACACAAACAACCCACATTAACAGGATTCAATCCGTCCAGCGTAGGTTCATTCGCTTCGCTCTACGTGATCTTCCGTGGGTAGACAGATTCAATCTTCCACCTTATGAAAACCGTCTAAAACTGATAGACTTACAACCTTTAAGTAAACGTCGTGATGTTTCCGACATTCTCTTCATTCATCAGCTATTAAGTGGTGCCATAGACTGCCCTGCAATCTTTACCCATCTATACCAAACCCCGCAACCTTAGGTCCACTCCCCTTTTCCGACTCGACCGCCAACGCACAAACTACGATCAAAGCGAGCCAATTGCCAGGATGCTACAAAAAGTCAACGACCTTTCCTCCTTTGACTTCCATCTGAGTAAATCATTCCTTCACAAAGCCTTATATCTTGATCCCGCCCATCTTGATCGTCTTTCTTAATTCTTCTTCCTTTCAGCCCGTATCTGTATAATTATAGCTCATATTGTAGCTTTTACTATATATTTATTATGTGTTATCATTTATTATAGCTTGTAGTATTAGTATTATGTTGTAGCTTGTTATTTTTGTATTATTATGTAATAGCTTGTATTAAGCTTAAATAAAACACAAATAGTTGGACTACCAAGGAATATTTTGATGATATATCAATGTAATATTTATTTTCCGGAACTTACCCAATAAAACAAAATATTGCAATTAGAATTTAGAACATATTTTGTATATTAACGAAAATAGTTATGTTTGAAAAAAATGTTCATTAAACAAATTCATCATTATACATACATCATACATACTTCGCAAAATAGTCGGACTATTTCTGAGAATTGTTGCCCACCAC
The DNA here is from genome assembly GCA_964036015.1 of Leptarthrus brevirostris. Taxonomy (NCBI): domain Eukaryota; kingdom Metazoa; phylum Arthropoda; class Insecta; order Diptera; family Asilidae; genus Leptarthrus; species Leptarthrus brevirostris. The sequence goes on along the minus strand of OZ038372.1, from coordinate 112,155,824 downwards.
TAACTAACTGCAGAAGTTAGACAGAGGTATTGATCTGCTGACGGTCCGATGGATTAGGGCAATCCTGAGTAACCGGAACATCACAGCGAGGCTGGGGAACAATTCGGTAACACTAAGGGCCACTAGAGGCTGTCCTCAGGGGGGGGGGAGTTCTCTCCCCACTGCTTTGGTCACTTGTTATCGACGATCTCCTGGTCAAACTGACTAATGCTGGCTACGATACGCTGATGACCTGGTCATTACCATCAAGGGCACGCAGGATAGAACCCTATCAGTAAAACTGCAAAATGCTCTGAATATGAAGACAGCGCGATCCACAATGCTAAAACTGCAGAGGACAGCATGTTTAGGAGTTACTGATGCCATGCGCACATGCCCAGCTATGGAGGCCCTATTAGACCTCCCCTCTTTACATTTTCATTTAAAAAAGGAGGCAGCCTCAAGCGCAATAAGGTCTCTCCTCTCAGCAGGAGACTGGTCTGGCCATAGAAAAATCCTTAAATAATTCATGGGAGATCCGGTGATCAACTCAATATCAGATATTATGCCGAAGAGGCATAACTTTGATATACCATTAAGCTGATCCTTGAGAGCAGAGATTGTTGGCTCAATAATAGACATACCTTTGAAAGGGGATCTCTGGTTTGGTACACGGACGGATCCAAGATGGAAGACAGGACGGGCATCGGGGTCTATGGACCAAGATTAAGACACATTGGTGGGGCTTTCCCATCAACATCAGATATAGCCAAGGCAGCCCCCAGAAAAATTTTATGTCTGATAAGGGAACTAAAGATTGACGGGGCGGCCTAATACTGAACCTGGATCAGGTCACAAAAGATCAAATTGGTCGTAGTGACTAAAGGATGCGGTTAGTCCTGGATCCAATCCTTAATAATAATAATAATAACTAACTGCATCTTTTATTTCTTTTTCGTGAACTTGTCATATCAGGAAGTGTATTAGGTCTCACAGCCAGGAATTCTTCAGTTCGTGTTGATTTTTTTTTTCATTTTTAATTCTCCATTATGACGCGTGGTAAGCCTTTATCCCAAGATATGCGTAATGCAATAGTGAAAAATAAGTTGTCGACATATAAAATAGCGGAAAATTTAGGAATTTTACGTTCATCAGTCAGAAATATAGTTGGCTTGTTTAAAAGAACAGGTAGTACAGATAAAATGTAGAAAACCGGGCAACCGCCAGGGATCGTAAGGTATTACGGGAAATAGTTAAGGAAACTCGAAGAGAAACAGCGAGAAACTTGGGGAGATTCTATTAAAAAGACAGTTTCGAGAGATACATGCATCAGAGAAATGAAAAACGTAGGATTTAAATTTTATAAGGTAAAAGTTATGAACTTAGAAATGATTTAGTTCTACGTATACCTGTATTTAGGAAAATAAACCATTTTTAACTGCTATTCAGAAAAAAAGACGATTACAATGGGCACGTGAACATAGAAATTGGACACCTAGACAATGGAAAACTATTGTATGGAGTGATGTGTCACGCTTCGAGCTCTGTGTTGAAGACCAGCGGCCAAGAATTTTACGGCGATGTGGTGAGGAATTTAATTCTGACTGTTTGAAACGTGCATGTCGGCGAGAGATATTGGCAATCTCCGATTTATTGAAGGCATTGTAAATGCCAATAAATATCAAGAGATATTGGAAGAGGAACTTTTACCTTCAATTCGTAGGCTTAAAAGCCCAGAAGGAAGTATACGTTCCAGCAAGATGGTGCTGCATGCCATACCGCTAAAAAGATCAGTGCTTTTCTTCAACAAAAAGAAATCCCAGTTCTTCAATGTCCAGCGATTTGTCTCCAATTGAGACACTGTGGGGGAAAATGAAAAAGAAACTGAGGTGTAATCCCCCTAGAACTCTTAATGACATGAAGGCTAATTTGCAAGAAGTTTGGGACTCAATTACGTCCGAAATGTGTAATAGCCTAGTTGACACGATGCCACTACGATTGCAAGCCGTCATTGAAAAGAAAGGTGACGCTACACAGTGGTAGGCGAAAAATTTCGAGAATAGTCCAACTATTTTGCGACGTATGCAGGGTAGGCCAACTCTTTTGCGACGAACGCTTCTTATTTATATTAGTTATAAGTTTTGTTTAATGAATATTTTTTTTTCAAATATAACTATTTTCGTTAATATACAATAAATGTTTTAAATTCTAATTGCAATATTTTGTTTTATTGGGTAAGTTCCGGAAAATAAATATTACATTGATATAAATAAAAATATTCCTTGTTAGTCCGACTATTTTGTAACAGGGCTCGTATATATGAGCATCTGTACCTAGAAATTAAACTCTTCAACCAACATTTACCGATACTTCCAGGCTAACCTGGCATATTGAAAAAGGGATTCGAAATTTTCTCCGTTAAGGGTTGAGATGACTTCGCTTACTCTAATGTAGGCTTTTCCAAACACTAATATTCTAACTACCTTAAAGATCGGGCATACCGCCAGGTATTGCAGCAAGTTCTCATCCTCCTACAAATTACAGAGTGAGCACATAGATCTGCCCTCTGTTCGACAGACGCTAGAATTCAGTGGCAGCATTCCACACCTATGCATCAGAATGGTTCGTATCTTCATAATAGAGAAATCATCCCTAAAATAGTTCAGTTCTCCCAGGCTGTACTTTAATTTTTCGTACAGTTCGTGGCGCATAGTTTGCCTCGCTCTGTCTTGCGCTTTCATCCATAACCACTCATCTTCTCTTTCTAGGATTTGCGTTAAAATCTGCGACAGGTTTTCAGTGTTTTGCCACGACAATCCCATCTCTGTTCCATGTTTTTCAGCCAAATTTAGCCACTCTTTATACCAGTAAACTCGATTCTCTATGGTTTTTCTTGCCAAGATATAGGGCAGCCTTCTTTCGTCGTAAGAGCCCAGAATTCTAAGCAGATATGTGAAGTGACATTTGAGAGTATATTTGACAATCCTGTTTCCAGCGTAAGTGCGTAGTTAGGCATTTTCCGTGGTAACCAGCAAAGTTTTTTGATAAAAAAAACGCTGCAACTTTTCTACCTCTTCGTATTCGTTAAAACCCCAGACTTGCGCTCCATAGCACATCATCGATCTCTAGAGACAGCCGAGCACATTTTACGTTTATCAGAGTGCTTTATATATGCGTTTTTTATGAAGCAGTTCCACGTGCTATTAAGAGTAGCCTTCTCCCCTTCGCCGCATTTATACGTTCTCGTGGATGCTCTTTCATGGACAGCTTTGGTGTTAAGATTATTCCTAGGTATTTGTATTTATTTACAATTTCAATGCTCGCTCCTTGATACATCAACTTTTCTGAACTCGCTCTTCGATCTCCCCCTTTTTGGAATATCATGATCTGGGACTTGTTCAAATTGAATACCAGATTTCACATTTGGCAGTATTCTCCTAGATTGTTGATCATTCATTGTAACTCTGCCGGGTCCTCGGACAGCAGAACCAGATCATTTGCGTATAGGAGACTCTTAGTGACTAGGCCATCAATGTTTATTCCACCACTCATATTGTCATCTATAACATTGACGAATAATGCAAACAATAGTGGGCTCAGCAAACACCCCTATCTCAGACCAGAGTAGGGATGGGGGATCGAACTCAGAAAATCGATTTAGTACGGATCGATCTATAATTTTTTTCCGATTTCGTATATCGATTAATCGCCTTAAAAGGATCGATATCCATAGATCGAATAGATCGATTCGGTTTATTTTGGTATTTCAATTTATTTCAGCATTTTGAAATTGCAAGTAATTAAACCTGTTTCTACATATGAAAATATAGGGTCATTATTAAACCAATTTATTAAATAATAGGAAACAGCGTTTGTAGCTTACAAATTTTGGGTATTTCAGAAATGTTGCTTATTTTACAAATCTTGGGTATTTCAGAATAGTTGCTTATTTAATCGGAAAACAATTTGCGATTATGGAGCAGAGTCTTTTTTGAAAGTACTCAGTCTTCATTAAAGGAACACAACTAAAAATGTACACCCGAAAAGTAAAAGAGAAGCACAACTTTTGTGCCACGTATTTGCAAGCGCAAACATTTTTTTTACTAATATCACAACATGTCCCAGAAACCTTCCAGGAATATTACGAGTACGTACGAAGAACATTGTCGTAAGTTTTCTGGGTAGATTTTTGGTCTTAGCCCTAAAAATGTATATCTTGGGCAAATTTTTTGAAAATATTCTGGGAATGTTTTATTCTTTCGTTTTAAACGTAAATCACCGCAAGTTAAAGTTGACAGTTCACTTTTATCTTCCTCCCTGTCTTCACCTTGCGAGAAACATGACTACCTCTCAGTTGAAAATTTCAAAATGGACGCAGTTCTGGTTTACTATTCAAATGCTAATTGTGATCGAAAACACTTACACACTTTTCATATGAAAATGTTTTAATAAAAGGCTATCTAAGATTTCAAAGCACGCAAAATAAATTCTTCGTCTTTTTAATTTATTGTGGAAAGGTTTTTTACACAATTCACCATTGCGTAAATGTCTAAATCCATATTATTTTAAAAGTGTAAAATCTGCCTAATCTGAGACTTTATATTAAAAAAACTATTAATAAGTGTCAAATCTTTGATATAGTAAAAATGGGCAGAACTCAAAAAGATATATATGCTCCTTACTAGGATTATATGTGACAGTATATATACTTGTCTATTCCACTAGTTATATTCTACTTTGTTGATGTGGCAAATCCGCGTAAACGGAGTTGGGTCAATTCGTTGAGCGGTACGACCACCATCCCATGGGTCGCAGGTTCGAGACCAGGTCTCCCCGTGAGCTTTTAATAAGAAATTAAAATAATCTACTCAGTCTCTGCGCTGTTCTCTAGCTTCCCCTACTCTAATTCCCTTCCGGCTTTAACCACGTCGGATAAAAAAAAATAATATGCATTACATCTAGGATGTCGGTATACAAAATCCAACTAACTTTCGAAGCAATTACAAGTTGCATCGTGTATTCCAAAACTAATTTGTATAAAAACTTAAAATCGCATATTCGAATATCACTTATTTTAGATTTTTCTTTAAATAACTTATTTCTTTCTCATTGTGGAATCACCAAACCAGAAATAAAACATAACAAGCCACAACAATAAAATATTATAGCGATCACAAGCGCATTCACCTAATAATTACGATTATTTTAAATTTTTTTTTACATTTGTCGGATTATTACACAAATGAAAGATAAAATGAAAAAATATCACGACTTAGCTTGTTTTTTTGGTACGTCTTAAATAGATCGAAATCGGAAACAAATAAATCGATTCCAGCTGGATCGGTCCCACGTAAAATCGATTAAAAAATCGGCAGATCGAAGGCTTAAAGATCGATCTCTTGAGATCGAATCGAAGATCGCCCATCCCTAGACCAGAGTTCGTATCAAACTTTTCGGATAGCATGTTACCATTCCACACTTACGACTTGATGTTCTTTCGTAGATATTCCGACATTACTAAGTTCGTAAAAAAGTGCAGCCCTATCTATCGTATCAAATGCGGCTTTAAAATCTACAAAGACAGCGTAGACTTTTTCCGCCTTTCTAGCTAGATTGATTTTAATAATGCTGGAGAGGTTAAAAATGTTGTCTATTGTCGAGTATCCTGGTCTGAACCCTGCTTGCGGTGTAAGTTTGTTCCCATGATACCAATCGAATATTTGCAATGCCTGTCAGAAGTTTCACAACCGCATCCATGAATGAGAGCCCTCTGTAATTTTCATTATCAATTATGTTGTTAAAAGCGTTTACTAGTTTATTTAAGAACTGTTCCGGCGCATGCTTAACGAATTAATATGGGACCCGGTCTGGCCTTATCTTTTGCTTTATTTAGGACATTTAGGAGTTCACTTAGTGAAATCTCACTGTCCAGAATTACGTCATTAACATATGATGCTGCGTTTGCATTTAAGTAATATCGTTTCCTGTAGTAAACCTACTACCCCGAATCTCTTTGACTAAGGACCACAATTCTTTGTTGTTCTCTGAGGTGGCGAGTTTGCGTGCAAGTTCTTCGTAGTAGGCTGTTTTTTTCTTTTTACATATGTAGGTCTTTGAAATTATTGTTCTCCATCAATTGAAGAAGAGTACTGGGGTATATTGTTATGAATAAAAGTTCTGTTTACGTAACAAAGACGGTTGATTTAATTAGCGTCGTTTAGTTATTTCAATTATACTAAATGATACGCTCAGTCGATTGAATAATACTGTCCACTGGCGATTTTCCTTCTTCATCATAGTCGACGAGCACAACAATACGACTCTCCCGAACTCGAAATCTGGGACATACGCATTATCCACCTTGATTACGCACACAGAATAAATTTTCAGTTAACAACTATGTATACTTGAAAACTAAAAGTTGAATTGACTTTTAGTTTTTATAAAGTTAAGTGGGTTTTATGTGCACGCAGGACAAGACTGCCAGTAAGTTTAATAAGTGCTTGACTTGACATTGAATATAAGATCAAATAATTTAGATCCTATTGTTTTCTATTGGCTTCTGCGAACGAAATAAAATAGTTAAAAAAAAAACAAGAAACTAAAGTCACAAAAAGACCTGAAAAGCATAAAATAATATTTTTATTTTTATTTATCTATTACGACAATATTCAATATACAGGGTGTTTCAGATCTAACGTTTCAAAAGGAGTGGAATGATAGATCACACCTAGGCAAACAAAAAATTGTATAGCAGGATGGGGGCAATCTCAACCGTTTGGGAGTCATAGGGTGATTCATAAATTTCTGTTTTTCATGGTATGAACATTACTCTTTTATTTTTATTTATTGATCTACTCAATACAGCGACATCAATCAAAAGCTAAAAAACTACTATCCCAATGACATTTCCACAATTGTCAACAATGTTGTTCTAACTCCTACCATGCAGTTACAGTCACTTTCAAAATTGAAAAAAATGGTTTGCGATTACCTATATAATCAGCATTTTCCCAAATTTTCTCCGAGATTCATGTAATTAGTACACCCCTTTTTATTTGTATTAGATTGCCCACTTTATTTCGTTTCCAAAAAGGTACAACATGCCTTGGTAAAGAAAGGGTGTAGCATTTATAAGTAGAAAACTTATCGGGAAATATTTGAAAATCTGCAATCTAAGAAAACTGAACTCATATTAACTCTAAAATCCTTTTTATTAGATTCAAAACGTATTACAATTAATCTTAGTAAATTACAAAACCTCTTCAAAATGTCAACCGTCACTTTGGATGCATGCCAACAATCTCCTTCTAAGTCCCTGTTTAAGGCGTGTTGCAGCCAGCCTCTCCCGTATTTTCGTCACTGCATTCCCAATTCGGCTTACTAAATCCTCTCTAGTGTTAACAGGGCTTGAATAAAGTATATCCTTCATTGTTCCTCCTAAGAAAAACTCCAATGGGATAAGGTCTCCATACCCAAGGCCAAGGAATCGATGCACCTCGTCCAATCCAGCGGTTAGGAAATTTTTCACTTAGTATTGCCATTACAATGATAGCAGTAATCGCTGGTGCTATATCGTGTTGATTAAACATATCCGTTCGATTATGCACAGAGATCTCCTCTATTAGATCTGCCAATGTACTGTCCAAAAAGCCCGCATAAATTTCACTATTAAGCACTTGAATGGTGTTACCAAATGCTTGCCGATGATACCAGCCCAAACATTGACACTGAATCTCTGCTGCAATGAGGTGACCTTTATCCCGTGTGGGTTAGTTTCCAACCAGGTATGGAGGTTATGGAAGTTCGTGATACCATCCCTGGTGAATTGAGATTCATCCGTCCACAGAATTCGGCCCAGAAACGCCCTGTCGTCAATGTCGCGTTTCAGAAGCCAAGTTCTGAATTCCAGTCTTCTCCCGGAATCTCCTTTCAGTAGCACTTGGACTGGGTGATGGTAATATAAAGGTCGATGAATAACCCTCCAAACCTTCGATAAAGACTCTCCTAATCGTCTTGCGACTCGTCTAGTGGTCGTCTTAGGGTCTTTCCTCACGAAGGTGATTATTTGCTGCTCGACGTCGGCAGAAGTTCCCGAAGTTTCGGGTCGTGTCTCCCTGTCGTGTGAAGTTACACTTCCTGTTTCTATTAACCTTCGGAAAGTCCGTGTAAATACCCCTCTTTGGGGTGCTCGCCGATTAGGGAATCTCTTTTGTTATTCCAGTACAGGCGCTCTCGTTTCCTACTGCTACATCAGAAATGTAAATAATATCCGCGTATTCCTCAAAAGTAAATTCTACCACTTTTTAATAATTTTTGCTTAAAAACACCCGAACTTATTGATTTTTTGTTCAACTATGATAGGTATTCTTGCTGATTGACCCTTTTTTATAGCAAAATTTCCATTAGGTACGAGTAACAGAACGCCAGGATAAAAGGCTGTGAATTCTGGCTAACACAAGCTGATATCGGCAATAAAACAAAATTGCACTAACATTTTTATAACTTTTTTGCAGCCATAATTAAAATTTATTACCTGCGAACCCAAAACAAACATCTTCGACCCTTTATCTTAAAAAAAATTCTTAAAAGTTTAAAATTTCCTACCTAAATTCAAATAAAATAATTAGGTAGTCAGGTATTTCTAAGGATGCGGTTTTTCTAATCCTTGCCTTGTTGCACTTTTTTGGAAAGGTAATAAGACGGACAATCCAATAAAAATGGTAGGAGTTAGATCAACGTTGTTGGCAATTTTATAAAAGTCATTGGGATAGTAGTTTTTTTAGCGTTTGTTTGTTGTCGCTTGGTTGTATATATATGAAAAGATAAAAATAAAAGAGTAATGTGCATAACATGAAAAACTGAAATTTATGCATCACCCTGTAACTTTGAAACGGTTGAGTGTATTTTAAGAGTGTATTTTTTAGGCCTAACACTTTTTTATCCATATTTATAATTTATACCGGTTAAAAAAATTCCTGAAAATAGCCTTTTTTGCCCGTCTAATTAGGGTAGACCCCTTAAGGCAATATTTGCTATTTTCAAATCACCTGTGAGTAGATGATCTTTATAAAATCACAAGGAATTATTTTGCTTCACTGAGGACGTGGACTTGCGAGGATTCTTCTGTAAGCCTCTCTAAAGGTACAATCTTTGATTTTAAATACACTTCATTCAGTGGAAGCATATAGAGTTATTAAATATGTGATTCAAATTCGTTTCTCAAAAATATTGAGCCTAATTCGATAGTAGTAAAAAAATTGATTCGAAATATTTTTTTTCTTTTTTTCTTGTTTTGGCTCTCTACGCCTCTGGTCTTGTCTAGTGCTGCGCACGTATATGAAATTTATCAGTGGATAGTTAAGTAAATTATTCGTTATTTCGCCCTTGATTTTGCTTATTTTTGCTGCAGCTAAAAAACATACTTTCCCCTGTTTTCGAGGGTAGAGGACAGGAAAAAGGATAGTTAAAAAATGTTTTAACCAACCCCGGAAAAAAGAAAAATCCGCATCTTTTACCTTGGTTATGCTCGGTAACGCGTGGTTGGAGGGGAATAATTCGGATTTTTCGAGAGATTTAATTTCAAGGGAAAGACTACAACAGAGGAGGGGTGGAAAAATCAAAATGTATCTTATGTCGCATTCTTAAAATCGGGATATCGAACAGGTGGCGATTAGAGTCATTATCAAGGGTGATGAAGGACTGTGACAAGGGGAGGGCTGTAACAACCCGTCTCTTTTGCAGGCTGGAAGAAAGCGAAAACAAATCCCTAAAAATGTAGGCAGTTTTTGGATGCATAGAATCCTCTATCTGAAATTATTTTAATCTATGACAATTTACGAGTAAATCCTTCGATAAATTCACATCTATGAAATTGATATTGATATTAACCCTTTGCAGGCAAATCAAATTCCATAGAAACGATAAAGTTCGCCTCCTTGCGGCCATGTCACCTCCAGTAAAATTTGATAGCAACGTTATTCCAGTGTCCTATCCTCATACAATTTTTCAGGGGATATTGACGTCCGCAAGACGCTAGGATAAGATTGCTCAACATCTCAAATATAAAGAAGGAGAGCTGCGCGATGGCAGAACAAAGTAGCAATGGGTCTATAATTAGAGATATCGTCCTTCTTTCCTTTTCTGGAAAGATGAAAAGTGGAGGACGATTTCCAAACCTAAGAAAAAATACCGCAGGTCATGTATAATTTTAATTTATGCAACATAATCGAAGCATCGTCAAATATCAAATCCTTAAACGATAAGAAAGTCGGAAAATAGTTCGTCAAAATATTACAATCACCTAAGCTTGTAAATATTCCAGCTATTTGTCGCGGAGGAAGCTCCAAAGAAACCGGTAAAGAAGTTAGCAGCAGCCAAAGGATCGTCGGTACTCCGGTCACTGTCATTCCTATGCTTACGATTAACGAAGCTCCAGAATTTTTTGCGATTAACAAAGATGAACGGCTCAGCCTCAGTAAAATAATTACGACAAAGAGAGACAGAATAATTTTTTTGATTTTTAAGATGTTTTAGAGACTTATAAAGTCAAGGTCGGAAAGAGTTAGGGCTTCTAGATTGAGATACAGCAACACAACGGGCAAAACAGGAATTCAAAAAGTCGGAAAATAACTCTATAGTACAATCAATTTCACGCTCTCCAAAAATTTAGTTCCAGGGGAAATCTGCAGGTATTTGATTCATTAATCAGCCCTTTTAAAGTCGTAACAATAACTATCTATATTTAGATGAAGATTCAAACAAAGTTTAGAGCAGAATAAAAATTAAAAAAACTGTTTCCGATCGTGTTAAGAATTTTCTTATATTTCTGACGTTGTTCGAGCTTAGAGACAGTTTGTTTTAATTTTTATTTTGAAAATTCTCTCGGGTCATGTGAATATTTCGTACATTTTGTGCATTTTTGAAAATATTTTTAGAGCAGAAGACTACATGAAGAGCAGGATGATAGTCAAACACAGGAAACAATGGATATATACATCTCCTCACCACGGTTCCACAGTGGTTCGTGGAGAACACCAGGTCGAGCTTACGCCTCGAAGCCTTGTTGTGGGAGGGGAGGGGAGGGGGCACCTAAATCTGTGGCAGCAAACAATCATCGTCAGTGGAATACTCTTAGGTAACAGATGGTATATTGATATCACCCAGCGGGAAAAGGTCATCACATAGAGGAACCATCTCTGAAAGCCATTCCACAGCTGAAGGCAGAAAATCACATACTGAAAACTAAGCAGGTGTAACTTAGATGGTCATAACATATATTCTATTATGAAACTATAGGGAGAAGCCATATTTAAAGGCCTCGTCGCCAGAAATCTCAATCGAAGAGGGCGACAACAGACACCATTTACCGCACAAGGAACATCTCCGCCAGCAGGAGCATCAACACAAGGTAAATGACGATTACGGCGGAAAACCTGAAATTCAGAATCATAAAGTTACATGTAAAGAATCTTATCGAAAAGTCAGGTTTAAGAGAGGCATATAATGTCGAATCAGGAATCGGCAGAAGCAATGAAAAACCTAGTCGTCTTAAAACGCACGCCAGTGACCTTGGTATATTCACTGACACCTCGTTAACAAGTTTTTTGAAGCGGAAACACGGGACCGAGTTTAAGCAATGAATTCACATACAATAGAGCTCGGAGGCCAAATTGAGGAAGTTAACGCCACAGAGCACCTCAGGAATAAGCAGCTTAAAAGATGTCATATAAGCGCGTCTGCCAGTGATGTATGAAGGAGTACTTTTTTAGAAGTTAAAAGGTCTCGAGGAAGACCGATACGGTCAGAAACATATGTATTTGATGATGCTATTATCCACCGATGTATCAGGATGATTACGGGAGATAGAAACACACCGTGGTAACTAAGCCGGAGAAATTATAAATGGATTTACATCGACAAGAGTTGAGTTCGAATCTCTCTGTAAGCCAGTCCCATCATTTGACGACAATTGATATTTATCAGGCTCCGCAGATGACGAATGCACATCACTCAACATATAATACTCATCGCACGGGAGAACAGTTCTACGCCGTGAGGAAGAAGTATCATTCTCGTTAGAAAAGTTCCCAAGGACAATCCCAGTGGACAAATCAGCAACAACCTACAAACGGATGAAGGAACAAGATGAGGATAAATCAATGTCGACAGCAACGTCAGCTCAGACAGAACCTTAGTACAGGTAGAAACACCATTCTTGGCCTTCAAAATATTCTTCTAAAGACTAACGAGATGATCAGCAGCGAATCCAGAATGGTCGAGTGGAGTCATCTAATGAAAATACTTCATTATTTAATCACGTGGAGTCTGTGAGCACAGCCCCTAGCATTCTCCGACTGAGTGCTCAAATCCATTACCAGATCTAAAATCAGGGCTTTAACATTCTCAAGGTACTCCGCCATGTTTCGTTGCTCATCGTAGGCTTCCTGGAAAAACCTCCAATTGTGGGAGTGAGATTTCATTTCACTGAGAACGAATTCATATTCCTCCATAAAATCATTCAACTTATTAATGAGATCTTGAGGAATCTCAGTATCTGACAAGACTTTGTGCTTGCGCATTCGCGTCAGTTAAGATCAGCACCCTGCCAGCGTCTTAACAATGCGTAACGTAAGAAGTATGGTAGTACCTATTGCAGACACCATCACAAGGAACAACGCCATCATCAACTTCATTACATAAGTACCATCCAAATATATCGACAAAGTGAAAAATCCAAAAGCTCGGATGCTTTTCTACGTTCTACAAACAAAAATGGATAATTATTTGCCGAGTCAAAAATTAAAATTGAGTATGCTCAAGATCTGTACATATATTCTTTGCTTTAATGAAAGCGTTTGTTTTGAATAATGCTTATATAATTCACATTAGCTTTTACAAAATAGTTACGTTTTCTTTCTAACTTTCTTTGTTTATTAAATAATAACGTTTTTAAGGCTAATTACTATTACAACATGCGCAAACCGTAATAATTTACGGCTTCAAATAAAACTGTTTACAACGGAAAACTGCCTAGGCCGGACAGAATTCCTTGACCCATCGGTTTTCGGCAAATATGTTTTACTCTATTTATTATTTTAGACATTTATTAAATTGTTAAAATCCATTTAGAATTTAATGTCCGCATAAGCTTAATTTAGCCTTATCTCTAATATTTAATTAAAATATAGTTTTTAGAAAGACATTGAACTGACTTATCTTATGGTTTGGTAGTTATTTTGTTTGTTTAATTTGCACTGACTTAAACATGTCAGAAAAGATATAAAATCAAAGATTATTTCATACTTTTTAGCGCTTTTTTTTAAACTATTTTACTTCTTACTTTTTAGTGTCTTCGGACATTCTACTTGAAAAGTCCTGCTCGCATAACAAAGCAATTATTAGTAGTATTATTAGTAGATGCAGAGTGGAAAAAAGCTACTCGTTTAACAAAGCAGTTTTAGCAGTTGCATAGGTACTGTACTCTACAGAAAGGAAACAGGATCATCTAAATCCGACAACATGTTACGAAATTAATCCCAACCACGCTTTCAAACCCTCGTGTTAGATACAAAATTCTTACAATGACGCAAGTATGCCAACGTACTATATACAGCAAGAGCAAATCGTCAAAATCGCGGTACGTATTACGAAGTAAGAGGACTGCTCCCCCCTTTTCCCGTAGTGACTGTAGATGCAACATTTCTTATCATATACCTGTGTACAACAGAATGAAAATCATCAAAATCTGTCTACGTCTGTCTAAGCCACAATTTCTGTCATGATACAAATGGAGCAAGATACTCTATTCATCAATAAACAAATCATCCAAATAGATCCACGTGACACGAGGTTAGGCTCCACCCTGCCAACACCCCCACTCTAACACACACCTTTTTGTCGCAATAGCAATAGGGGACCATATTCTATACATCACAAAAAGAATCATAACCCTCCCTCTTCTCATACCCTAAGTCCTAATTTTTTCTTATATTATTAAGTGGGGATTAACAAATGACAAAAGAAGAACTATCCAAATCGGTCAACGCATTACGAAATTATGCCCGGTCATTAATTACTATATTACTGATTCAACTCTTGAGTCGATTTCTGCGATAATTAATTAGCACATTGGCCGTTAGCTTCGAATTTCATTAGTAAACTGGTGCCTCCTATCTCTACCTCTTTTAATTATTTTGATAGAAATGATCAATCCTTATATGGCATGTATTCGTCCGATGGCCGAATTCATCCTGCAATTCAACTTCAAGATTGCCTAAACTTAAGTTATATCGCATATACTTATCCTTACCCACTGCTTGAACGCTATCTATGTTGGCCCAAAGCTCCTGGATTAGGGTCACTTCAACAGCAGCAGATGGCTAGCTGTAACTGCTTAATTGTTCTGGATCTGTATAACCTTAATATCAAAACATCGTGCATAAAATAGTGTCATTTTGGGCATATTATTAAGACATGCATCCGCATAGAACTTTAATCTTCTGCTTTATAATGCCAACAAGTTTTTAGGATATGAAGCAAAAATTTATTAACATAAACAAAAACGGATCTTGTGATTGATTAGGTGACCTTATGTCTTTCGCAGCCCTACAAAAGTACCACCTTTACCCTGGAGTTGATCGCAGTTGTGGATATCAAGAGAAATAGTTGAGTAAACGTGACTGTAACTTTATTTATTCGGGAACTAATGTCCTCTTACCAGCATCTTCCGAAATGACGCTACCAAGGTGACAATATACAGGGTGTAACGTTTCTAGAGGTCAATACCAGTACAAATTATAGCTCTCCCCTAGACAAACAAAAAATTGTATGGCAGGGTGGGGGGAGGAGGGGCAATCTCAACCGTTTGGGAGTTACAGGGTGATTCATAAATGTCAGTTTTTCATGGTATGCACATTACTCTCATTATCTTTTGATCCACCCAACACAGTGACATCAAACAAACGCTAAAAAACTACTATCCCAATTACCTTTCCAAAATTGTCAACAATGTTGATCAAACTCGTACCACTGCAGGTACAGTCACTTCGAAACGCGAAAAAAATGGTTTCCAATTACCTAAAATTCGGAATTTTCCCAAAAATTTCTCCGAAATATAATAAATATATAAAGAAATATAATAAAGGGTCGAAAATATTTGTTTTGGGTGAATAGGTAATTAATTTTTATTATTGCTGCAAAAAAGTTATAAAAATGTTATTGTAATTTTGTTTTATTGCCGATATTAGCTAGTGTAAGCCAGAATTCACACCCTTGTATCCTGGCGTTCAGTTACTCGTACCTGATGGAAATTTTGCTTTAAAAAAGGGTCAGTTAGCAGGAATACCTATCATAATTGAAAATCAAATCAATAAGTACGGGTGTTTTTAAGCAAAAACTATTAAAAAATGGTAGAATTTACTTTTGAGGAATACGCGGATATTATTTACATTTATGGTGTAGCAGACGGAAACGAGAGAGCGGCTGTACTGGAATATCAATGGAGATTCCCTAATCAGCGAGCTCCCCAAAGAGGGGTATTTACACAGACTCTCCGAATGTCGAGCAGCAAATAATCACCATCGTGAGGCAGGACCCTGAGACGAGCACGAAACGAGTCGCAAGGCGATTAGGAGTGTTTTGATCTAAGGTTAGGAAGGTTATTCATCGAGGGGGATGACGTCCATATCACCATCACCCAGCATGGAGACCACTGGAATGAGATTCCGAGAGAAGACTGAAATTAAGCACTTGGCTTCTCGAACGCGACATTGACAACAGAGCGTTTCTGGGCCAAATTCTGTAGACAGATGAATGTCAATCCACCAGGAATGATATCACGAACTTCCATAACCTCCATAATTGGTCGAACACTAACCCACACATAGCAAAGGTGACGTCATTCGAGCAGAGATTCAGTGTCAATGCTTGGGCTGATATCATCGGCAACTATTTGGGAAGACCATTCATTTAGCCGCAAGTGCTTAAAATAGATGTGGACTTTTTGGACAACACACTGCCTGATCTAATAGAGGAGAACCCTATGGATAATCCTAAAGGAATGTTTCACCAACACGATGGAGTAACGGTGAATATGGCTAACATTGTGAAGATAATACCAAGTGAAAAATTTCCTGACCGCTGGATTGGACGAGGTGCACCGATTCCCTGGCCTGCTGGATCTCCAGACCTTACAGCGTTGGACTTTTTCTTACGGGGAACAATGAAGGATGAAGTTTATTCAAGCCCAGTTAACAATAGGAAGGATTTAGTTAGCCGAATTGGGAATGCAGCGATGAAAATACGGGAGACGCTGGCTGCAATACGCCTTAAACAGGGACTTAGAAGGAGATTGTTGGCATGCCTATAAAGTGGCGGTAGACATTTTTAACAGCTTTTGTAACTTATCAAGATTAATTGCAATTATTTTCAAATTCAACAAAAAGCATTTTAGAATTAATTTGAGTTTAATTTCTTTAAATTGTTGATTTTTATAATATTCTCCGATAGGATATCTACGTATAAATTTCTACATACTTTCTCTACATGGGCGTGTTGTAGCTTTTTGGAAAGGTATTAAGATGGGCAGTCCAATAAAAATAAAAGAGAGGTGTACTAATTATATGAATTTCGGACAAAATTTGGGAAAATGCTGATTTTAGGTAATCGCAAACCATTTTTTTCACTTTTGGAAGTGACTGTACCTGGTAGGAGTTCAACACTGTTAACAATTTTGGAAATTTCATTGGGATAGTAGTTTTTTAGCGTTTGCTTAATATCGCTATGTTTGGTAGATCAAAAGATAATAATAAAAGAGTAATGTGCATACCATGAAAAACTGAAATTTATGAATCACCCTGTAACTCCCAAACGGTTGAGATTGCCCCCCTCTCTGGCGTAAAATCATTTGTCTGCCTAGGTTAGAGCTATCATTTGTATTCGTATTGACTGCTAGAAACGTTACACCCTGTATTTTATTTTACTTCCACGTCTTATTTGGCAGTATATCTATTGCTTTCACGAATTTAATCTCAAATCAGTCAAACTTTCTGTGGCTAAATTCTGTATATTGCTCAGTGGCGGATCTACGGGAGAAGACCGTATTTTTTTTTTAATGAATGTTCCGAAAAGATGATATTGGTGGGAGTTGATTATTTATTCAAATTAGCCTGTCGACCGTACTCCAAACGTTTACATTCTACAAAGCGCGCAATTGTCAAAATCCGTATAAAACTACACTAGCCAAAGCAGAAGTGATTATGTTACCTTCGTTTTAATAAAAAGCTTCGCGGTAAATACCCCCCCCCCCCTCCTCTCCTCCTGCATTATTGGAATCCTAGATCCGGCACTGATAATGTTGTTTAGGTATTGGGGCTAATGGGACAGGATATTTCAGGTCTTTCTTCTTCTACCGAGAGCAGTAACTAAGAAGTCCTTTATGACAACAACGAAAACAAGCAGTAGAAAGTAGAAAGGGACATAAGGTGCAAGTCCACATTTGATCGATTAAGATCTTGTGTGATTTATGTACATATATGACTGCCGAAAATTTGAATGTGTATGATGAAATAGAATATTTTCATTTTGCTTATCTGAAGAATGTCATTGTGCACCTGTACAATGTCCATGCCTTCCTATACCAAGTTGAAAGTAAAACCTCCGGTTCCTCGAAATGAATGATATGTCGACGTACACGGTTTGGCTTCTGAGACACTCATTTAGTGATCCTCGAATTGTTAATTTGATCTATATTGGAGCGACCGTTTCCGAACCCGCCTTCTTATTGTTCGATTTTCTTTACTCTTGATAATATTATAAGAAGTGTGATTCGATTTCGCAACTTGGAATTTGATTTTTCCCATTTAGCTCTTTACCAAATTTAGCTTTTAAAGCATTCTCCTGGAATAATTTGCACTAAGGTCGCATTTCTTGCTCACTCTAATTTCTGTGAAATTAATTACAGAATTCTACCCTGTTATTAAATTTCATAGAAATTAGAATGAGTAAGATTAGTTTCCCATCTTAGCTTTAAGATATACTCGATTTATTTCTTTGGACCATTTGAAAAAAACAAAGAACTTTTTGATCTTACAGCGAATAAGATCTTAATGCAAAGCATAAATTAGTTCTGCAATGTAGAACAAATATAACGGTAAAAACATATCTCATTCTGAGAAAAGCTGACTAATATTAAGAATGAATTTTGCTTGAAAAACCCAATGGAAAAATTATGTGCTTTTCGTTTCTTTGGTTATATAGTAATACATACTGACACTACTGAAATGTTTTATAGTCTCAAAGTGTTTGGAAATAAAGTTTAAGACTAAGAATAGATAATACTTATTTGATATGAATTAAATTTAATTAAATGCGGCTGGTCAAAACAGTCATTCCTAATTCATTCTATTTTGTTATATAATAATTTAAGGTCTTAATAAACGTACGAGTTTATCAGGCGATAATAAGACTGCATGACTTTCAACATTTTAATAAAATTTACTGCTTACGAGTTACAGTTTCGTTTTGTGACAACCCGCTTACCTCGGCCCTACAGGGTAGTACTAGATCTACTCCCGTGGATTTTGTCATAGGAAGCTGCTCCGACCCCCTTGAGGGTTCTCACAATGATGCATTTGACCGGCACAGAGAATATCCTGAAAGATGTCACGAATAATCCCATGGTCACGTCAATTTCAGACCGCTCAACAGGTTCAAGATTGAAAACCGCTCGGAACCCAAGGAAGACGTTGAATTGGACGACCGCGCAACACATGGAGAAGGAAGGTACCAAATCACATTGCGATATCATAAAACTATCAATACTGAATCGAACGATGTTTTGGAAGCTGAGTATCGATACGAATATTAGTATTGGTATCGGAAATATTATATCAATATTGTAACCATTTGACACAAAAAAAATTTTGACAGAATTCGAAAAAATCTTTAACTATTGCAGTGCGCAATCAACAGAAAACAATTACCCGATAAATCAGAACAGGAACAAAACTAAGCGAGAAGTCCAGCAATAGCCAACCTAATGACGACAGTGTGTAGTGGGTTTTAATATTTTAATTATTCAGAAAATTTACTGATTGAAATAAATAAATGCATATAAAGATAGCTTCAAATTATTACATAAAATACAAATAATTGCGTGATTTGCCATTATACTGTTTTCAAGTTTAACATTTTTAGCATTATTATTAAGTGGTGTTCAAGGGAATGAGGCAGCTGAAGAGCTGGCAAAGGAGGGATCACATTTGGATGATTCCTCTATTGAAAGAACGGTCAGCTGGCCGCTAGAATCAGTAAAGAGAGAAATTGACCTTAAGGCTGTTCAGCTCGCTAAGCAGAGATGGAGTAATCTAACCACATGCAGCCTATCAAGGCAGCTGTGGCCTGAATGGGATTTGAGGAAAACCGCGTTCCTGCTAAATGTAAGCCGGATAAACCTCCGAAACATTGTGGCAGTTATTACTGGCCACTGTCTTTTCGGTAGACACGCAGAACGTCTGCGCGTTCCCACGAATGACTTCTGCCGGAGCTGTATGGACGAGGAAGAGGTGGAAAGCATTCAGCACTTACTCTGCGAATGCCCGGGCCTAGCAAAAAGAAGGTACAATGCAATGGGCGCGTACTTCTTAGGTGGCATGGGCGATATAGCCGGCATCGCGCTGAAGCAGCTCCTAAGGCTTATTAACAGCTGCGGCTGGTTTTAGTTAAACCCGGCAATCAGGCACGGTTCTACGTATGTGGTATCACAACGGACCATTTATAGGTCATTGTGAGACTGATCGGCTGTAGGGCTGATAGCCGCCACCCTAACCTAACCATTAATGATTATCAACACTAAGAGCGATGTGAAAAAATAAAGCTCTTATAATTTTAAATCTGTATGTATCTCTTGAATCACAGCATTATTCCCAGCCATATTCAGAGTCACTTAAGAATATAAGTAGTTGGCCAATAGTGCTGTAGGTTATAGAGGATGACAGCTGATTGGTAGTCTTATTAGATCGATCTGGCAATACTGGCGGAGAATGGCCTTAGTGGTTGTATGAAGTGAGTGACGGAGCTGTTGTAGATAAGGGCGAGTAGCATAAGCGAATACTAAACTCATGCTGAAGATAAGAGTTTGTTATGGTTGTTACTATTGTGACTGGGTGGCCAATGGGGTTATTTCTGGTTGGTGATTTGATCTTGCAGGTTAAAATTTTACTTTGGGGGCATGGAGTTGGCCAGTGGTACTGTAGCTGGTTGGTTATTTGATTTTGTAGATCAATGGTGTTGAAGAGGATGGCGGCTGATTGGTAGTTTTATTAGATCGCTTGAGCCGGTTGAACTGGGTTGTATGAAGTGAGTGTCGGAGCTGTTATTGATAAGGACGAGTAGCGCAAGCGGGGCGTTAAAAGATATCCTTACTCTCAATAATTCCTGCAATCTCTATTTTTTTCTTTAACAGCTCTTGCCTGAATCCTTCAATGGCCTCGTCAATAGACATAAATTTCTTTTTAGAATTATCAATCGTAGTAATCCTTCATGTAGTAATAGGAATTTGCTCGTCATTACTTTCTTTTAAGGTAGAAACTGCATCTGCTTTGGGATTGCTTGTGTTACTAAGTCATCAGTTTAAAAGTTAAGCCAATTTGTATAGAGTCATTTTTTGGAAGAGTGAGCGCAAAATCTAAATTACTACTACTTTTGTCCATTAGGTTAACACTTAACGGGGTCGGTAAACTATTGATATGCAAGATGCATAGCGATAAACACAAAAGATTTACTGAACGTCTATCCATTTTTAGTGCTAGCATGTTGAATTGAAGTCGAGCACTAATTTTATGAAGTTGCCATATTTATAACATCCTCCTGCATTTTTGATTCAATTACCAGTCTGCAAATAACTTTTACTATTTTCAAACTCTAGAGGGAAATGATTGTAAGGTGAAGTGGAATGAAATTTATATTTAATAAAAATACTTTATTTATTTATAAATTTAAATAATAGCTAGTGCTAGGTGTTAGGTCTTAGAAAACATTAAATTAAAATAGTTGCCATCTGCTGCTTTCCTTTCAACAAAGAAGCCTCCATCGTTAATTTTGTCAATCGAACGGTCAGTAATTTTAGCGTCAAGAAAAGATGATAACTCTCCAGTTCTAAAAGGATCCTGGGTCCATATTTTGTTGTTGTTCTTCTGCAGCTTATGATTTTGTAATTCTGCAAACCTTCCATATCTTTAACAGCGAGCGCAGGCTTAAAATTTGCAGAATTTAGCTCCTCCAATACACCGAAATCTTCGATAACTGCTTCGCTGATAGGTTGCTGACACATTTATAAAATATATTTTTTTTGCAAGGAGATGACACAAAATTTATTATTTTAATCTGATTCAGAACACGAATTTGAATTGGGACAATTTCACTGGTTGACTTCACTATTAATACTAAAAGACTACCTAAGAACTCTTGATATTTATACAAGAAGTGGGATATAATAGACCTAGGGTAGGATGCAAACAGCAACCGCAATATCCTTTTGAAATTTCCCTTTGAATCTACATTATTGAGAATATGTTAAAACTACCTTGGAACCAAATAATAATATCATAGAAATAAGAAGTTGAAAAGCAATAAAAACAATCTTCATCCATTTACTCAAAGTGGTGAAATCTTTATTAAAAAATACTATAAAGAAAATAATAAAAACTAATGAGATAAAGAAAGAAAAAATCAATGCACACTTAAATACAACTTTAAGAAGAAATATTCCCATGCTATTTTACAAAATTTTCTCACGCTCAAGTGCTTAATTTCTCTGCAATTTAACTGTAAATTCATTATTAGCACAAACATGTCTTAACACGAAATTATTTCACAAATATCCTCTAAAAAATATATAGAAAATTTCCACCAAGTTAAATTAAACTTAATAATTACTGACCAAACCTGCCGAAAATATCCAGCGTAGCAATAACTCAAAGCAACAAACTCTTATCTTCAGCACGAGCCCCGGGCCCCCTTACGCTACTCGCTCTTATCAATAACAGCTCTGCCACTCACTTCATACAACCCAGTTCAACCGGCTCAAGCGATCTAATAAAACTACCAATCAGCTGTCATCCTCTTCAACACCATTGATCTATAAAATCAAATAACCAACCAGCTATTGTATCACTGGCCAACTCCATACCATCACAGTAAAATTTTAACCTGCAAGATCAAATCACCAACCAGAAATAACCCAATTGGCCACCCAAAGTAACAAGTAGTAACAACCATAACAAACTCTTATCTTCAGCATGAGTTTAGTATTCGCTTATGCTATTCGCCCTTATCTACAAAAGCTCCGTCACTCACTTCATACAACCGCTAAGGCTTTTCCCCGCCAGTATTGCCAGATCGATCTAATAGGACTACCTATCAGCTGTCATCCTCAATAACCTGCAGCACCATTGGCCTACTTCATGCCCCCCCCCCCCCCCCAAAGTAAAATTTTAATCTGCAAGTACTTGTAGTAATCACGTTATGCCCCACAAGGGGTTAAAGAAACCTGAGGAGGAGGATACATAGGAGCATTAATGTCTTTGTCTTCTTTATAATAATTTGACTATTTTATTTCATCACCATATTTACCATTAATTCTTATAACTTCTTAAGTTTGATTAAAAAGCTTTCATTTTTAAACAAATTTGTTTTGTTTGAACAACTTCTTTTGTTATGTATTTACTAAATATTTTATTGATTAAATTAGCGAACAATTCAAAAGCCTCGTCTGCTATATTATTTTTAACAATCTGGTGAAAGTTATGGGATCTAAAACAAAAAATATTTAAAAATTTCATTTTATAAAAATCGTTGATTAGGGGTTTTCTCATTTTAAGGGCAAAAAATTAACTCTTTACTTTTTATATTTTCATGTTTCCTTTAATAGAAAGTTTGAAAGATTCGTAGAAAAGTGTGTTGATTTTTTTTCGTATTGTAGCCAAATTAAATGCTCTTTTACCCCACCAACTGTCAAACATTCTAGAAGCTTTACAATGGCATTTGGAGGCAGATTATCTTTTCCGTCTTCACGTTTCCATTTCGCAGTCCACAACAGTTAACAGACATTTTCTTGATGGCAAATTCATTAATTGTTTACTTCAGAAAAGCGAATTTTGCTATAAGAAATTATTGCAATAAAGAAATTCTTATTAAAAAGTTCTGGGACTCTCTGTATAGGAGCATACAGAGCTTGGCTTTGTTTAGAAGTGAAGTCAAATCAATTTTTAACCGACTTCGATACTTAACGAGAAGGTTCTAAATTCAAAATAGTTCGTTATTTGAACTCAGCCACTCTTCATCGGGCTACTTTCAATAACTAAGTTTCAGATTTCCTCATAATATCTAGTACATCACTTTAATTCTTGGGAAGGGGGTGCCATGATTCCGCCGCCCCCTCCCCACTGTATTCTCAACTGCTCATAACATCAGTTAGTTATATCAGTTAATAGTTTTACAAATTACATGGTACTAACGGGGAAACACACTTTATACAACAAAAACGAATCATCCGAATTGGCCCACGCGATACCAAGTTAAGACCCGTCATACATTAAAAATGGTTTTGACGCATGTAACCGAACGAAAAGGGTTCTATAAAGTTTCTATTAAAAAAAAGTAAAGTAGAATATTTGTCAACAATACTTATACATTTTGTTTCTTGTGCCTTTTTGTTAAATATAGCTTTTGTTTGTGAGTTTTATGTAACGCCATTCCATAAAAACTTACTTGCAGTATCAGAAAGTTCCCTTTCGATAGACTCTTGGTGGAAGTTATTTAAAGTTGGAAAAAGTAAAAACACTTGTTTTACTTCCACATAATAGGAGTAGAAATTTTTTTGGGATGGTATTGGTATTTTATGAAATTGATGGACTAAAAATCCTCTTCATAAATAATTCGTACTAGTTCTTAAACTGAGTACTTATAGGAGTTGACGTTTTGAACTTTTGTCATTGATTGTTATATGCTCCCTTTGAGCACATAAATAATTCGCTAGCTCAATGGAGAAAGGGGTGAGTGTAATAAAAATATTGGGCGCCACGTGGTTATGCGAGTCCACGAACTCTTTTTCCACCAGTCGACAATGTCACCAAAACAAACATATAAATAAAATAGAGAGGCTTCCACTTTCACTTTTATTATAGAATATTCTATTTCATATCGTTACTTCTCTCTAAACCTCTAGGCCGCGCATAAATGAGAATGAAAACAAAACAATCTTTAAATGAATAATGCAACCTTCTACGCGCGTCATCAGCATTTGCCACAAAAGGAAATAAACCAACAAATAGAAAGCGAAAATAAAACAAAATAAAATTAACTTTTTATCCTTTCCTTCCTTTCGTTGTCAATCCCTGCACTTTAGTAATAGTCTCCTTTTGGGTCCTCACTAATTTTGGGTCCTCACGAACTTCAATTTTCCTTTTCCAGCTGCCTCAGAATTCTTCAAATTCACTACTTCACAAACTTTGTTTTTCTTGAAAATTTTTTTTAAACGTTTTATCCTCGAAAGTTTTCTCACTGGACTGCCCGCTTCGCCTACCAAAGCAGTTGGTTATATAGGCATATGACCCCTATTATGTCCTTTTCCGTAAAATCTCCATATTTTCTTCCCAATCGGTTGACATCTTTTTATAATCGGTTCTTTTTGTAAATATTAAATTCGATATTTTCGATTTAATTTTATCTTTAGGATAAGGGTTTTGTTTTCTGCATATCAGAAAAATTCTTTTCGGCTCCATAACTTTTAATTTTCCTCAAAAAGTTTCTGTTAACATTTCGTTTCACGTGTTTTGAAACTTGTAAATCCAGATTTATTTGCCTCCGAATTAATAACCAACATATGCTTTGGGTTACGGACATTCCAGACAAATCGCTTATTTTATCCGGCAATTAAAGTTAGTGAAAATTTTTTCCGCTTTCGTCTCGGTGAGGTTAAGTACTGTGTTTTGTGTGTTTCTTTGTTTCGATTAGAAGGAGATTCAAAAAGGTAAGTTGTTCCAAATATGTTAAGTTACTTTGTAAATGTGACAAATGCTAACCGCCACTTATTTTCAGGTATTTAAAAGCAAAACACCCTATGCGAAAGCCCGTTGGATTTTACATCTTTTCGACCACAAGTACGTATCTTAGAACTAGTTTTGTTTCATTTCTTATAGTCTATAGAATAATTCATTATCTTCCTTATTTAATTCTAAACTTCGGCAACCTAATTCATATTAACTTCAACTTCATTTTCCTTAACCTAATCCTCAATTTCAACAACTTATCCCACTAATTGTCTAACTTAACTTAAAATAAGCCTACCCTACCTTACAATATAGAATATAATTCAATATATATACTTCCTTATTTAATTCCTAACTTATAATAATAACTTCAGCTTCATTTTCCTTAATCTAATAATCCTTAATTTCGACTACTTATCCCACTAGATGTCTAACTTAACTTAAAATAATGTAATGTAATTCAAATCTTTATACTAATATTCCTAACTTATTGCATCGAAATAAAATAAAATAAAGTTGAGCTAATCTTATTCTATCTTTCAGGTCTTATTCTAGTCAGCACGTTAATCGCAGGGACATGTTGCAAATCAATCCGGCTGGTTAATAATTCGACTTAGGGTTTTTATTTATCCATTTACATTCGATAGGTCTCAACATGCGTGTCTTCGTGTGTCCACCAAATCTTCATATTTCCGGTAAGTTACTAAGTTGGCTCATATTCATGCTGTTACAATTTCATTGCAGATTTAATAAATTTTAATTTCAGGAAAGTGTCATCAAAGTTGGAGTTTCCTTAAACTAGGGTTCGCTATCCCCATGGACCCAGGATTTGTATTCCCCTCAGGTTAGTACCACAATAAAAGTTCAATTCTGTAAAAAAAAAATCTTTGCAGCTTCCTACTTATATGCTCAGAGGACAGACACAGGTAACATAAAATAATAGTTTGATTTTCTTCCTAACTACTCTATTTTCAGACTGCAGCATGGAAATCGCGTATGCAAGCATAACATGATGTCAGTGGTGGGAAGAGCAAGTACCACGCTGCTGATGACCAGCTTGCACTTTCGGTCGAAACATCTATTAAAAATTTTTTACTCCTATTACGTGGAAGTAAAACAAGTATTTTTACCTTTTCCGACTTATTTGCAGAAGTTATAATAAGTATACACTAATTAAAATTACTGCAGATAAATCTAATACAAATGCAAAAGCTTTTAAAATTTATTAAATAAATTTGAATATATTTTTGCAAGATAAAAACTTACTCCAATTCCTTACTTAAAAATTAACACAAATGAAGAGGAAGGTATCTATCTAATTTGTATTTTAACTATTTTCACTTTCAATCGAGTTGTTATTTCTGCATTCAATGGAATCGGATTCATAATTATTATTCCTATCTATACAAATGAAATCTTAATAATTAATTGGTTTTGCTAAAGCTCCTCATAAATAAGTATACTGCAGTTGTTTGGAGCAGAAAACCAGAAACTTTTCTTTCCATTTTCATGTTCAAAACTTGCAAAATGGTTTAATTTATCGGACCTACTTTAAAATAAAACCTTTCTCAAAATATTTTAATTATAATTAGTACTACAAACGCTTCACTTTAATAAATTTTTTTTAGACTACGTTTACGTGACTATGCTATCAGCACTGGCAAAATAATAATGAAGCAACAACAAGTGCTGTACGCCTATGCGCCACCAGACAACTTATCAAATACCAAACCGCTGAATGCTGTATGCTATGCATGCCCCTCGTGTTTTGTGTTGCGTTTACGTTTACGGCTGTTCTGTTGGGTGCTCCGGGAGGGAAGTCTCGATTTGTTTTGACTGAATCGAGTTCTGCAGCAAGCAGTTGACCAAATCCGCGGTGCTTGATTAGTTCTCCTCAGTGTCGACTTGTCGAGTGTCGTGTCGTGTTGTGTGTCGCTTTCGTTGTGCATCGTATTAAGTTTGTTTCGATTTCTGTATCCACCTACGGCGGTAACACTTCCGCGACTGATTAAGCGCATGTGTTCTAATTTGTGACATTTAACCTGCTTTGTACAAAACCTTCTCCTCGAGCTGGCAGCACTTCCAATTTAAATATTCAAAATAAGTAATTAACGTCCAGCTGATATCGTTCAAGATTAATGAATAAAATGCGCGGCAACTGACCTGTTTAACTTCAATTAAATCAAGTTATTTACGATTCAGTGCGAAAAGCATCGTGATAGGCCTAATACGGGCATGATATTTGCAAACGTCAAGGGTTCAGAGACCTGCAGGTGGATCCTTTTTAATGTATACGGCGCTAATCTGGAGGCATTGATTTGAATAAAACTACACACGCACGCCTGCAGTTGGAAAACGGATAAACAATTGTCCGCCCTCGCCTCTTGACTTAATGAATCCAGCAGAGGGCAAGGAACACGAAAGTGAAAAAAAGCAGCCGACTCTAGTCACCAGGAAAAATAAAGCTGAGTTCTCATATGTTGTGTAGCCAGTTCGGTTCGTGGAACAAGTGTCTAAAAATAATCCTCGGCCTAAAAAGGGCCACATAAAAGTAAATTTGTGACAGACGTGAAGAGAATTTGTTTTATTTTCCACTTGGTTCATGCATTTTCGCAATTTAACGTTCGCTTCGAAATAGATTTCGCGTAGTGCAATTTTCGTTTTGATGTTGACTTATCGGTCAAATCATAATCCGCGAGTGTGTGCATAGCTTCAGCTTTTGTGCTTGGTTGCGAGGGTAGTTGTGTGTTCTAGCATAATTTTGAATCATGAAAAGCTTGTGCCGGCAAAAGTTCTTATCCTTGAAGTTTGCTTTGTGTTTGTGTCTTTTCTGGATTACTCCCTCAGGAAATGCCACAGCGTCAAGGAACTCTCCACACGATAGCAGCAAGCTGACGCATTTCAGCAACGAAGTGGTATGTAGGAAATTTATTTTTTCATTAATTCTATGAATTTTCATCGAATTTGCCATGCGATTTTATGGATTTTTGTAGCATCACAATAATCTTGTCCATTTGCTACAGCACATGTCATGCAGGAGTGGTATAGTTATAGGACAAGATTTATTGCCATTATTCTGACATTTGATGTTGTTCTTAAACTTTGTTTTAATTTAAGGAAATTGAATGTTTACTAATTTCTGCTTAGCTAAGATATTTATCAGAAAGTCGGCAGCAGATACATTATTTATTTCTATAGATAAGTTAGTAGTTGCACTAAAACACACTTTATTTATTTACGGTGGATTTACGTTAAAAATTTGAAAAATTAAAAAAAATTAATGTTTCTTAGGTAGCGTCTATTAGCATCGCCCGTGTCCATCAAATTATTATTAGGCTTTCTGTGAGGTAGATATATTAATCAGGCTTTTAGCTGCTTTATTAACTCCCCCCGGCGACACGGCCGATGTTTTTTGGTTTTGAATGCATTAAAAGGCTGGAGTTCCGAAAATGGGTACCCTCTGATTGGCTTCAAATTTTTACCTGACACTCTACTATACACTAGATGACAGTACCTGAAAGGATTTTTGCCGACTCGAAAGGGAAGGGGGTGAAAAAAAATGTTTTATGTAAAATTAATTGATAATTATATTGATCTTAACGTAAGTATGTACACGGCACGATGTTAGTTTCCGTGGCACACCGATTTGACGATGAAGTTCATAAAAAAAATTATTTTTCAAGTTGTTTTTCGCTTAATTTTGTTGTTTTTTCTCCTAGAATTAACCCTTCTAACCCAGAAGGCGCACTTCACGGGCAGAAGCCCGGAAAATTAACCTATCCACCCGAATATAACACAATATTGAGGTGAATGAGGCTCCCACACCAGCATGCAAAAACTAATATTAGTACCCAGAAGCACAAAATTAGGAGTGTAACAGGCATAGAGATCCTTGAGCCAAGCCAATGCAATACTTACACAAACTAATATAAAAAAAAACAAAATTAAAAAGCCGTACAAAAACGAGTGAGTGCAACAGGATGGCTACAAGTTGTAGAGGCTACTCTTTAATGTAACCTTGTCCACATTAGTACTGAAAACATCACCAACATCATTAGCAAACCTACACATGCGGTTATTCGGCTCAAACATACCGTACCTAGTGCGCGAATAAGCTATCCGCAAGTTAGAACGGTTTCGAAGGGAATAAGACAGTTCTCTAGGTATAATTTTGGACGAAAGTTTCTCACTGTCAATCTTCCCCTGAAGAAGCTGGTGTAGAAAAATTATATCAGCAACCCAACGGCGCTTCTCGAGAGTAGTAAGTTGTAGCAGACCTAATCGCTCTTCATATGGAGGTAGAATAAGAAGGTCACTCCAGGGCAAAGCACGAAGAGCCGCTCTCACAAATCTACGCTGAACGGATTCAATACGTTTAATGTGAGATTTGTAAAATGGAGACCGAACCGGACTAGCATACTCCAGCAATGGTCTAACAAGGGATGTATATAGATGAAGTATTATGTGAGGGCCAGGAAACACCCTGGACCAACGAAGGATAAATCCCAGCATAGAATTGGCCCTGGAAGCGATATTATTAATGTGGGGGATGAAGTTAAGTTGTCTATCAAGGTACACGCCCAAGTCCTTCACCCCTTCCACCCGTTGAATACAAGTACCATCAAACTTGTACTCAAAAGTACAGTAGTTGCGGGACCTCGAGAAGGTCATAACCTGACATTTCTCAATGTTTAATTTAAGATTATTATTGCCACACCAGCTATAAAATATGTGTAGATCCGACTGCAAGATCTCGCAATCGCCAAAAGATTTAATTGGGAGAAAAATCTTGATATCGTCCGCATAAATAAGAATTTTACTTCTTTGAAGGAAATAAGTAATATCATCAATGGATAAGATGAATGGCAAAGGACCAAGATGACTACCCTGGGGAAGGCCTGAAGAAGCTACAAAAGCGAGTAGATTACAAAAAAAATTAAAAACTTGATGCGATATCGTAAAAAAATATTATACAGACTTATTTGTAAAAAGTAGTTTTTTTTAAACATTTACAGCTCTGAAACTATTACAAATATTGAATTCTCATATTTTTTATAGTAAATCTGCCGTAAAAACGAAAAAATATTTAAACACGGAGATCCGTCAACTTTTCGATTTTGTACAGCCAAAAAACCAGGTGACCCTGAAAGTAAACAATTACCCAATTTTTACAGTAGAGAAAATTCCTAAATTAAGAAGCTAAATATGCGTGAAGTATTATCGCGTCCTTTAGTACCTAAGTATGTATTTACGTAAAACGCAGCTGTAAATAAATATCATATCTTTTTCCACATATGTAGATATATTGAAATTACGGGGAGTGCAATGTTTGGTATCGTATAGGGCGATGTTGTAAGTTAAACAAATAATTAATTAATTTATGAAAGAAGGATGTCTTAACTACTTTTCACATAAATTTCATATAATATCCAAAGATGAATGTCTTTTAATCATTTTAGAGACGTACATACTTAATTTAATCAATTAACTGCCCTGATATGTTCAGGTAAGCACCCCAACACACTGGCTGAAGTATTACAATACGCCCTCTCCAAGTTTTTAGTTTTGGGTGTGGTCTGGGCATAAACCCGAACAAAACAGAGTTAATACTCTTCTCTCGGAGACATAAAACACCTCCTATGAATTGCCCTACACTAGACGGGATTAGGTTGAAACTGTGTAATCAGGTTAAGTATCTAGGTCTAGTCCTAGATAGAAAACTTACCTGGAAGCCTAACATCCAAGAAAGAGTACGGAAAGCTACAGTAGCGCTGTCCTCGTCTAAGAAGGCTATAGGCAAAAGATGGGGTATGGAGCCACGCATTCTGAATTGGCTCTATACAAGTGTCATACGACCTATACTTATGTATGGGGTGATTGTCTGGTGGCCGGCACTAAATATAGCAACCCATCTCAAAGCAATGGATAAAGTTCATAGGATGGCAACACTGCTGATAACAGGTGCCCCTAGAACCACACCTTCTAAAGCCCTGAACACTATTCTCTACCTTCTACCGTTGGATCTCTTTTGTAAGCAAGCCGCATCCTCAGCCGCCATTATTCTTAACTCAATCCAGACCTGGAAGCGAACTGGACAGAAGAATTGCCAGCAATATCGACTATACCTCGCCCAAGCCTTTCTTTGGAACAAAATTCGACTCCTTTTTTGCCACCAGATCGGAATGGGAAGAAGGTCCTCCCCAATGGGAGGAGTCAGTGCATCTCTACACTGACGGCTCCAAATTGGAAGGCAAAGTGGGGAAGATTTGGACCTCGATGTCTCATTCCGCTTACCTGACTATTGCAGCGTGTTTCAAGCGGAAATCATGGCTATAAAGGTAGCTGCGGACCGCCTGAATCAACTAACGCTACCTACAGACAGCATATGTATTTTTCACAGATAGTCAGGCCGCTATTAAATCCCTCTGGGGAGTATACACCACCTCCAAAACGGTTATAACATGTCGCTCAGCACTAAATAACATAGCTGAGCATCTGAAAGTACGGCTCATCTGGGTGCCTGGACATACTCGTCCTGATTCGGACATTAACCACCAGCTGGGTAAACCGCTCTCCACATGAAAACTGGCACTCTCACAGGAGTCTCTCAAGATTGCAAACACTAATTGGCAGGAGGAACACACCTGCCTGATTACCCGACAGATATGACCAAAGCTTGACCCTAAACGGTCAAGGGAGCTCATCCTACTCGGACGCAAAACAATTAGCAATACCGTAGCCGTTATCACGGGTCACTGCTTCATAGGTAGACACGCCGATAGGTTGGGCGCGCCTTTAAACGACTTCTGTAGGAGTTGCCATGACGAAGAGGAAGAGGAAACCATACTTCACCTCCCCGGTAACTGCCCGGCCCTAGCCAACCGAGGGACTGGTTTTTGGGATCCCTCTTCTTTGAAGAGTAAACCGAGCTAGGCTCCCTCTGATGTCAGAGACCTGGTTCGATTTATCAGGAGTTTAAAATGGTTCCCAACGACGAATTAAGGCTGAACACCCTTCACAACCCAGTCAAATTTATTTTGACTTTCCGTGAATTGGTTCCACTGATGACAAGGAACTGGTTCGGTGCACAGGGGGTAACATGTTCACCCTCTTATTTCTTAGGTAATTTTTATGGGGTTTGTTAAATTTTTGTAGCCTCAACGTGGTATCACAAAGGGCCTCTTTGGCCTAAGCATGCCTTTCTTAGGCAGCCAGTTTAACCTAACCTTGAACTAAATAAACAATTACTTACTTTTTTTACCTAAGTTATGTTTAGAGAAAGAATTAGTGGGAAGACTTGGTCATATTGTTTATAACAATAAAAAAAAACATAAAATTTAAATAAGAATACAAAACCATTCTACTTCCATTTAGTAGCACGAAAATATTGTTTTTTTAATAACTACCAACACGTCATATAACAGTTTAAGGCAAGATTATAAATTAGAAGGTCGAAAAAAATGATTTTTTACGGAAATTGATTTTCGAACTTTCCCTTCCAAAAGCCTCTTCTTTCATTATGCCCCGCGCTCGTTTGCGCTCCAGGTATGTATTGGCGCTCCAGTTAGACGATCTCATTTTTAATATTTACGGTAATATAAATTTTGACTTACATTAATATTTTGTTTGAAATAGTAACTTAGCTTTGATAATTTTGGGTTTACAAAGGATATAAGCACATAAATTTTGGGCCAAAAACATATTTCAACCATAATACATCTTTAAGACTCATTAAAATTAATTTAATAATTTTATTTTTTACTTGTCTTTGAAATCTTGCAATCAATATAAGATCTATTATTTGTCAACATTTTTAAGTTGTTTAAAATTTGTTACGACCATTTTCATAGAAATTTTACTATTTATTAGAAATTGCATCCATAAATCAGGCAGTGTCTTATACTTCCCTGAGACTTTTGCAATTTATGTGATTCTTATCAATTTCATGACATCTGTTAGGTTTACTATCCATCTGAGTTGGTCTCCTTGCCAATGAATGTTTCGGATTAATAGGCTCCACCGCGTGAAGGTGAAGATTTGCTCCATGTCATAATAATATTGCTTGTCATATTAGACGTCTGCCATATTGGATTTAGAATGACGTCACTTTACTTATTTTGTTTCGTTCATCAAGCCCTTTCATTTGATACCCATATCATAGGGGTTGCTGTGGAAATGATGAATTGTCATTTTGTAACGTCCGCCGTGGATTTAAAGTGGCGGCAGTTAAGTAATCGTGCATTGTCTCGAGAACCAAACGTGTGTGCCAAATTTCAGCCCGATAGCTTCAGTGGAAATAAAAATGTTTTGACATTTTTGATTTTCACTTTATTATTCTGGGAAGTTGTTCGTCATGCGACACACAGAATCCAGATCCACTCCACGGTTAGTTCAATTTTGCGATCACTCGTCCGATAAATGAAGATCGGCGTCATACAACCATGTTAATCTTCATTAGATTTAATTTAGTTTGATTTACATTTGACTAGTTAATATTGATTCGAAAAGAATAAATGCTTTCTTAGAACCTTACAAAGCAATCAACTGATATGATATTCGCCAATATTTTGTAATACCTTCAAGAGCCCTCACATTAAGCTGAAATTAGCAGCCAGAAGTAAGGGCGGGCCGCATCACCCATATCTGAGAATGCTGTTCCTAGCTAAATGCTGAAAATAGGACCATAAAAACCTGTAATTTTGATAGAAAATACTTAAAAGAATTACCCTCTATGAGACAAGATATTTCGAGAGCGGTCAACAATATTTTCTAATTTTTATTAATTAATTAATATGACTCAAATCACTTTGTTCGGATGTAAAAGTGGAGAGTTTGAGTTAACTAAAGTGACTCAAGAGTGTCTGTCCCAAAATTGTATTTGTAAATAAGTTTCTTAGGCAGCTTATGAATAATGAGCCCATTACATCATAATTTTTCTTTCAAATTAAAAAATTACTAAAAAAATGAAGAAGGGCGTGTTGTGCACGCATATGATAGGATTCCGTAGAGTTATTTATAAATTGTTCATTAACTATTTTTGTTAGAGTGTTCGTTATAATTTTCGTTGAAATTCCTAATTAAAGGATACATTCAGGAATATTTTCAGATATTTTGCAATTATAGTTTGGAAATAGAGGGGGGAAGATGCGCCCGTTGCGAGCACGCATGGCAAACAAATGCCCCCGATATTATTATGTACGCTTCCGCTACAGGCCCAAAAATTGAAAAATACGCCCGCCACACTGGAATGCCGCTCCCGCTACAGGGACACAAGTTTAAAAATACGTTCGCCATAAATACACGCTTCTGTTACTGCGTTCTGGCTTTAACTTATTCGAGACTGGTGACTTACTGCGTGGGCTATGTAAAATCTCGCCCAATAATGATAGCAAGTACCTGAAATTTGTAATTTTTATTCTTATATATTTTCCAGTTTCAGTTATACGTAATCTTTATTAACCCGAATAAAAATAATACTCAACTGCACAAACGGTGACGGATACTGAGCAGAGAGTTCTGTTACTTCAGACGTCAGTTTCAATGAGTTTATCTACGAAAATAATTTTATTGTTTTCATTTTAAATTTTAGTCTAGAAAAAGTGTGAGCGTACCGTGCTTGGTTTGGACTATTTCGTCCTGCAGCTGGTTGGCATTTATAATTTTTTTTCAAGCGTACTGTGCCTTATTTGAGTGGCATTGAGGCGTTTTGACGCTATGTGTGCCTGTTTCAGGCTAGGAATTGGCCAGTCTTATTTTACTCGGGATTAGTGAGAAAAAATTGTAGTCCTGTTTCACTCTACTCTTCCAAAAATCTCATCAATACTGTTTTTCAGGCATCAATTTCGTACACCAAATTTTATTTTAATAAGTATAAAAATGAAAGGAAGGGAGTACGTACAGACGGAAGGAAAGACGGAAACTATGAAGGTTCCTTACTTCAGAGACAGAAGCATATTTCTTATGACAAAACGTATCTTGAAAGTCTGGGGCTTACAAAACGAGTGTACGAATGTTCCACATGCGTACCTAAATTTTGACAAAGGATTAGAAAAACCGCATCCTTAGAAATCCCTGACTACCGAATTATTTTATTGCACTTTAGGTAGGAAGTTCTTTAAATAAACAAAATTTTTAGGATAAAGGGTCGAAGAATATTTGTTTTGGGTTAACAGGTAATTAATTTTAATTATTGCTGCAAAAAGTTACAGAAATTTTAGTGTAATGTTGTTTTATTGCCGATATTAGCTTGTGCTAGCCAGAATTCACACCTTTGTATCCTGGCGTTCTGTTACTCGTACCTGATGGAAATGTTGCTATAAATAAAATTATTTAAAAAAAAAAGTTGAACCGACTTCACAAAAAGCGCTAAAAAGCATAAAATAATTTTTAATTTTATATCTATTACGACATTTTAAAGTCGGTGCAAATCAAACAAACCAAACAACTACAACAAAAGTATTTAATCGTCCTTCCTTTTGATCCCGTGAGCTGAAACGTTCAGGTAGAATTACGTAAATTTTCAATTGTGGTTCTGTAGTTGTTTTATTTGTTAAATTTGCACCGACTTCAAAATGTCGTAATAGATATAAAATTAAAAATTATTTTATGCTTTTTAGCGCTTTTTGTGAAGTCATTCAACTTTTTTTTTAAAAACTATTTTATTTTTCACTTTTTAGTGTTTTCGACTCTATACAATGAAAAGAACCATCCAAATCGGTCCACGCGTTAAAAGTTAGTTATAACCCCCTACCCAACCCCCTTTCCACTAAACTTTTTTTCTCATGGTATCAATCAAGGAACATACTCTACTGAACAGAAAAGGAATCATCGAAATCGGTCCACGCATTACGAAGTTACTAACCCTCCCCCTCCCGCACCACCACCATAGGACCAAATTATTCTCCTATTAGCAATGGGGGATCACACTATACAACAGAAAAGAACCATCCAAATCGGTCCACGTGTTACAAAGTTAGGTTCCACCCCCCTTCTCCCACCCCAACCACACCAACAATTTTTTTTCTCGTGGTATCAACCAGCGAGCATACTCTACCCAAAAGAAAAAGAAATATCCAAATCGGTCCACGCGTTACGAAGTTAGACTACTCCTCCCCTCGCTCAACCCCCCACGATGGGCCAAATTATTCTTCTATGAGCAATGGGTGATCACACTCTATACAACAGCAAAGGAACCATCCAAATCCGTCCACGTGGTAAAAAGTTAGGTTCCACCCTCCCCCCCACCCCACCAACATTAGTTTTCTCGTAGTATCAACCAAGCATCATATTCTACCCAATAGAAAAAGAATTATCCAAATCGGTCCACGCGTTACGTTGCGTCTATACAACAGAAAAAGAACCATCGAAATCGGACCACGCGTTACAAAGTTAGATTCCACCCCCACCCCCATTACTCCGAAATTTTTTTCTCCTGGTATCAACCACGGAACATACTCTACCCAACAGAAAAAGAATTATCCAAATCGGTGTACTCGTTACAAAGTTAGCCTACCCTTTCCCCCCTCCCCCCACCCTAGGCCAAATTTTTTTCTCCTTTTAGCAATGGGGGATCATACTCTGTACAACAAAGAAAGAACCCTCCAAATCGGACCACGCGTTACAAACTTAGGTTTCACCCCCACCCCCCACCCCCACCCTACTAAAATTTTTTTTGAAATGGTACCAATCGGTGAACATACTCTACCCAACAAAAAAAGAATCATCAAAATCGGTCGACGCGTTACGAAGTTATGCCCGGTCAGACATAAAAAATAAAATTAAAATAAAAAAAAATAAAATACGCGTCGAACTTAGAACCTCTATGTTTTTGGGAAGTCGGTTAAAAAAGGGTCAGTCAGCAAGAATACCTATCATAATTGAAAATCAAATTAATAAGTACGGGCGTTTTGAATCAAAAATTATTAAAAAATGGT
Source organism: Leptarthrus brevirostris (assembly GCA_964036015.1). Taxonomy (NCBI): domain Eukaryota; kingdom Metazoa; phylum Arthropoda; class Insecta; order Diptera; family Asilidae; genus Leptarthrus; species Leptarthrus brevirostris. The sequence continues at coordinate 112,118,863 of OZ038372.1, read as the reverse complement.
AGAATTTTTTTTTGAGGAATACGCGGGTTTTGTTTATATTTATTGTGTAGTAGACGGAAACGAGAGAGCGGCTATACTGGAATATCAAAGAGGATTCCCTAATCGGCGAGCACCCCAAAGAGGGGTATTTACACGGACTTTCTGAAGGTTAAGAGAAACAGAAAGTGTAACTTCGCACGAGAGGCAGACACGAAGTCGAGCAGCAAATAATCACCATCGTGAGGCAAGATCCTGAGACGAACACGAGGAGTGTCTTCATTTAAGGTTTGGAGGGTTATTCATCGAGAGTGATTACGTCCATATTACCATCACTATGTGCAAGGAATACTGGAAGGAGAGAAGAGAGAAGACTGGAATTCAGCAGGAAGCTCAGGAAGTTGAACAAATACTTCCTCCAATACGCAGTGTCGGATCTTTCGAAAAGAAGATATAAAGAAGACTAATTGCCTGCTTAACCTATCTCAGGCGCAATGTAGAATTTTGCTTGGGATCTACACTGGCCACTGTCTTACGGGGGTATATGCGCTAAGTATTGGTGTTTCCGACACTATTTTTTGCAAACATTGTCAGGAACCCAATACATTAGTAACTGTAGAGTACCACTTTATTAAAGGCATAAAGGAAGCCTCGAAAATTAGCATGAAGTTCTGAAGTTCGCAACGGAGACGGGTATCTTTGATACTAATAGAGTAGCTCTCTGACGATTGCAAAACGAAACCACCAAGACGTAGAGCATCTGATTGTTGTAACGCTATGAGCCCGATCTGGTCTTTGCGAGGCTTTTTCGCCGCCACTGTAACCTAACCTAACCTACTGCTGGTAAAATTTGGTCATAGGTATAATTTTCCAATGTCCTTTTAGCGTAATATATTTCACAGAAAAAGAAATTATCCGTATATGCCTGGGAAATCGAACTTGTGATTCTGTGTGACCAAGCGAGGCGTACATTGTCCACTATTTTCTGTATGTTGTCTATTTGAAGTCATTTTGTTTCATGAATTTGCTAGGCAATATATCTTCCCAAAAAATTCTTCAGTTAATACTCGTACATCTCATCGAAATTATAAAATAAACGCAGGAAATGACAAATCTATTCTAACATACAGCTATAAAATTAAATTGCTGGAAAGATTTATGAATCCTGTAATAAAGGTATTACATTTTATAGACGCTTAATATGGAATGACTAATTTCTACCTACAACGAATCAATAACTGTTGATATGGTACAAGTTTTATGTTATGGAACCCCTTGTATAATAACAATGACTCAGCCGGAACAGGTAACGAGTTGAAAGGGAACTGAATTCTTGTTACCATATGGCTGGCCTCTTAAAAGGTATTTCAATCGATAAAAAGTGAGGTGCGAAAGCCCATTTGCCTTCATTCTTGGTTTCTTGTCATTAATCATTCGCACCTGGTTAATCGACAAAAAAGTGTAAAAGTTAGGAGCTTTGGGTTATATAATATCTTATGTTGTCAGTTCTTTTTTGTATCAAGACAACAGTTTACCATCTACAATTGCCCTTTCTTTATAACTTAATACTCTGGAAATATAATCCTGCATGTGAATTAGCAAACCCCAGTGCACACCATTTCCCCATTTGCTGCAATCTAATGAGTGCTATCATTGTTTTCTTTTCTTCCAACCCTTTAACCGTTTTATACTCATTCCCTGCCCTTGCACTCTATTTTATTTTCGTCTCATGAGCGTTTCAATTGTTCTAAACTGCGCTCATCATGACATGAGCCACATTTTTCATTTTCCGTCATCAAATAGCGTCCATTCATTATGGAGATAAGACTGAAGAAAATTCCCATCCAAAGTGCATCCTCTTTGGGACTGCTACTCCCTCTTGGGCAACGGAGCTTACATGGAAGTGCGTCTAGTTGACTCGTGCATGGATTTTACGGGTCATTGCAAGATGTTCGTTGAACCAGCTGAGATATGTCATAATTATTATTTTGCCAGCGAGCCGAGCCTGCATCCGTAACCGTGCTGGGCTGCTGACTTCTGTGGATATCGCGGTTGTTAAATAGAGGCGAGCCGAACCGATGAAAGATAGCTCAGCAGCATATGTTCGAATCTGCAGTGGCCCCAAGTAAAATCTCCCTTTTTCCCTTCAGATCCAGAGTTACTTCAGGTTTAGATATAAGTCGCAGCTTAAGTTTTTCAGTTTCTTTTCTTACTCAACGAAAGGGAAGGGCATCAATAAATATTTAAGCCGTCCGTCGACAAGATACCAGCTGACATTTGCTTTTAGGGCCTTTTCGTGTTTGTCTTATCGCTACTGATGTTATTTGTCTTATCAGAGGCGGTATCCGAATAGATGGTACAGTAGGACTTCCGCCACGCTTAAAACGGTTCTTCTAGTAAAAGTAGGTCCGGAAAGATCTAAAATTCGATTGCTTCTCGTAGCTTGCATGAATTTTACGCAATTTGCATAAATTAGAAAGGAAAGCAATTGATTTCTGCCTTTTGTTATTGAAGTACACGTTTTCCCCCTAAGGCGTAATCGCTATCAAGACACTTCATTTTCATTAAATGAATTAGAAAAGTTGCCCTGTGATATGGCATAACGTAAATTAAAGCCCTATAAAAATAGTTGTACACAAACTTTAAATGATTGTTTTGTTGCTTTTCAATATTCAATATATTCAAAATAAATGAGATTTTTAAAAATCAACTATTTCAATACTATAAGAAAAACCTGCCTCTTAGATTATTTGTAGTGTCCATTCTTTCTTGTTTGTTTTGTTATAAAAAGAATACGAAAATTTGAAAATTTGATAAGCCGCATACCGTGATTTAGATTTTATTTCAATTTAAACGGCTAATCAAAAGTCTAAAAAGATTTCGACAGCGGATTCGAGTAAACACGGAGTGACCACGACTGATCAGCAATAACTTTGATTAAACACGATCAAATAAAGAAACATGTAAGAATACACGTTGAAAAATGTGATATTTACCCGTCTTAAATAATAGATAGCATTTCTCATCAATCGGTCAATTTTAACCACCTCACCACCACTTGGTTCGCTTGGGTTATAGCGTTGCTGTAAAAGTTCCTTTCGCCAGCGCCACGTGCCCCTTTTCCGTGGAAAACCACCTTTTAGTTTGCCATAGCCTTTCGGATACAACTGCATTCCTTACGAATCTCAGCACGCATGTAAGCCCTGCTTTACTTAGTTTACCGAGCATTCACAGGGGCATTCACATCCGGATTCTTGCATCTACGACAGAAGTCGTTAGCAGGAAATGTCGGTCTTCTTACGTGTTTTACTTTGATTTAATGACTCGTTAAGCCATTCACTAGACTTCTGGCACACCTATTTCCACTAAGGAGTCCTCTCGTTTTCCATCTGTTTGATCACCGGTGTAAAACGTGCAAATGTCTTTCTTTAAGGCCAGGATTGGAGTCCTCACGTAGTCCACTGTTACGAAGATATTCTTTTCAAAACCCCTTCTAGCTCTTTCATTACCATGAATACTCATGTAGCTACTGTGAGCTTTGACTCTCATTACAGTTAGATATTACCTACTTCTAGACCAGAGATGGGCATTTTTTATTCTAATAAAGATAAAAGCTTAAATAAATTGAATAATGGAATAAAAATTTGTTTGATTACAAAAATTATTTGTTATTAGGAGGATAATTGGCAAATAATTATTTGTTATTTGGTGCTTTTTATTCAAATTTCAAATAATTATTTGTTATTCGATCGTGCGTTATTCGATAATCAAATAATTATTCGTTATTTGATGACTTATTTGCAAATAATTATCTGTTACTTGGTGCTTTTTATTCGAATTTCAAAACATTATTTGTAATTCGATTGTCAAGTAGTTATTCTATAGTTGATGTCTCTTTATGGAATACTTATTTGTTTTATGGTATCATTTACTAAAATCTTTACTGTGAACATCGAAACATAACAAGGCAGTTTTAATTTCCTAAGTACGAGACACCTTGTGATATGAAATGCTTGTACCATGATATAATTTTTTGATTTTTTGAAATTGAACTAATGGACACCAACAACAAAGAATTATTTAATAATCGAATAACAAATAATTATTTGAAATTCGAATAAAAAGCAACAAATAACAAATTATTTGCGAATAAGTCATCAAATAACGAATAATTATTTGACTATCGAATAACGAACGATCGAATAACAAATAATTATTTGAAATTGAATTAAAGAGCACCAAATAACAAATAATTATTTGCGAATAACTTAAAATAAATTGAAAGTAGAATAAAAATTTATTCGAATAATTTGTTATTCGATTTAAAAAAAAATCTTTATTAGATTGAAAATTTCTTCGAATAATGCCCATCACTGCTCTAGACTATATTTGCATGATTTCACGGACCCCTAATTGTACCATCACAGCTTTCAGCGCCTTAATGGCAGCCTGACTGTCAGTGTATAAGCGTATGTCTTACCGTTCTCTTTTCGTTTCTCGGCGTTTCGGCTGGTAAATAGCTGTTATTTCTGTTTGAAAACACTACATTTGTTTGGCCGTCTGTAGGACTTATACTACTGCCATTTCTCTATCTCTCTCTGGTTCCTTCAACCCCTTGTGAGACACAGAGAGTCCACTTCACGGGCTCTCCACCTGCTCCGATCAGGCGCCAACGCCTTCAACTGTTTACACGATTTGTTGATCTGAGTACCTTCTCTCTCGACGGATTTTCTGCATGTGTTGCGCGGTCATCCAATTCGGCGTCTTCGTTGGATCCCGTGATGATTCCAATCTAGAGCCTACTGTGCGATGTTGTTTGGCTGTTTTCTTAGCGTGCGGCCATTGCCACTTTCGCCTGCGAATAATGGTGTCTATCCCGCCTTTGTCTGTAAGTCTGCGTAGGTCTTCGTATGTAATGTCCTCCGGCCAATGGTTGTTAAGGATGCGCCGGAGACACCAGTTTACAAAGACTTATAGCTTAGATGATATTTGACAGGTCCGTTTCCATGTTGAACAGCCGTAAAACAAACATATTTTACGTTCGACTAGAAGATCCGCAGTTTTGTGCGTCTAGAGATGTTGTTATTGCGCCAAATCTCAGCAAGAATATTAAATGCAACTCGAGACTTATATATGCGAGCCTGTACATCAGCTTCAACTCCGCCGTCTGCTGTAAGTATGGTTCAGAGATAGCAGAATTTATCCACTTGTTCTATTTGCTGCTCGTCAAGATAAATTCGATTTTGTCTCCTGGAGTCCAAGCTCATAAATTTGGCTTGAGTACCATTGATCTTCGAAAAATTTTCCGCTAATCTCTCGCGATGGGTGATTGTCTAGGGCGTTGCACAATACGTCAATAATGACGATCAGGAAAAACAAAATGTGACAGTATTCATCTTTGCCTCATTCCGCTCAGTATCTGGAAGGACTCCGACAGTATTTGTGTAGTACGTGACATTGGACTCCTAAGTAGGACTTCTTTATGATGGTTTTTCTGGGATGTCTCTCCTACGTAAAGATGTCCATATATACTCGCGATCAACGCTTGCAATCGCCTTCTAACAGTCGACGAACTTTAGATGTAAAGGGGACCTCCAATCGGCGGATTGCTGGATGATAATTCGGAGAATGTTATCGATGCAGGAGAAATCCTCATGACAGCCTGCCTTTTCACCCCTAACTGTGCGACCGCAATTACGCCTGTTTTCCATTCAGTGGGATAGGTCTCGGCTTCCCAACGTTCCTGGATGACGGGGAGAAGAATATCAGTCGCAGCAGTGGGGTCCGTCTTAAGTAGTTCCACTGGTATTCCATCAGTCCCCAGGACTTTTCGAATTCTCTGCGTGTGAAGAGGTATTCGACTTTCCAAAGCTGTTGTTTAGGATTTTCACAAAATATTCTCTCCACCTCCGCAGTTTATGTTCCTCCGTGATGTTCCTCCGTGGTAAGAAAGGAACTATTAGTATCTCACAGTACGTTGTGTTGTAAGAGCCTTTCCTGTCAGTTTTTTGGCAATCTTGTATAGATCTCCTGCCTTTTCTTTTAGCGCGTTGTTGTAGTTGAGCTTGTCACGTCTTACACTTCTTTACTTTCTTATGTATAAATAGATATGCAGGTCTGAGATGTTGTTTAACTGCAACGTCGGTAGCAGAATTTATGCGGTCCTTAATCTGCTTGTGTTCTTGCATTTTGGACCATGTGACGTCATTTATCTATGGTTGTCTTCCGATCTCTAATCGTCCCAAGTGTTATGTACCCAGCTCATAAAACATTCCTTCGCCCTTTCCCAGTTTTGGTCGATGGAGTCCTCGGTGATATGACGCAGTGCATCAGTTTTTGGCGCAATGCGGTGGTATATGCCCTGCGGATGTTCCGCGTTTTAAGCCTCTGCACATTGAGCCGTAGGATATTAGATGTTGTGTGACGTGGACATACTGCTGCCGTGCATAAGCGAAACGTAGCCATTACAAAATGATCGCCGCCAATATCAGCGCTGCGCTTAGACCTTACATCGAGAATACACTTTCTCCAAGTTTTCGAAACAGCAATATGGTCAATCTGATTCTCAGTTCTGCCATCTGGGGAAACCCAGGATGTTAAGTGGCGCTTTTTGTGTTTAAATATGTATCATGCGATGACAAGTTGCCGGAAGTTAGAAAAGTCAACAAACAACTCCCCATTTGCCTTCCTGTTTCCGAGTCCAAACTTCACCATTACATGTTCCAGGCTGATGTTGTTAGAGCCAATCTTAGTATTCCGGTCCCTCATTACTAGTTTGATATCACCTTTATAAGCCATATCAAAGGTGTCGCCAAGGAGCTGGTAGAAGGTCTCCTTACTTGTTGTTTCTCGACCGGCGCATAGCATTGAATTATTAAGGTGTTACGCACCCGTAATCTGGCAAAGATAATTCGGTCGGATATTGGTGACCAGTCCAGTAGTTATTGGCGGGGAAGCTTGGTTAGCAACAAGCCTACATCTGTCAAGCGTGGTGTAACTAATTCTTCCTGAACAGAGTATAGTAGCACGGTTTCACGGTATCCACACTTGTTCCACAGAGCTCTCACTTTCCATAGACGCTTGTAGTCAAAGGTCGTCCACAAAGTCCAAGGTATCCGCGGCATACTGGATGTTTCGTGTGTAAGTTGGCTTTTATTTAGATAAACGAGTTACAAGCCTACTCCAGTTACAATCCTATCCCAGAAAGAGGGCTGCTCCTTAAGGCGCGGTGGGAATCACTGAGAGTTTTATTATTGATGTATTTGTTATTTCTACTACTTCATTCCTGTCCCATTTATTTCCTGTAGAAGGCTTTGTTTTGTTTATACCCGTGACCTAGTAATCTGTCTCCCTGCTAGTTTACGCATGCAAATCGACTTTATTAGGCAGTTACACAAGGAACACAGAAACTAACTCACTTAATTGATTGAACAAATCAAAATTTTCACGCACAAACAAATGTTCCGTTTGCACAAACAATTTAGATCCCGCTCCCGTTGCCAAGCGAAAACTATAGTGACAGATGTGAGCGTAAAGTACCTCCATGTCTACCAACCTATCACATGACTAAATGGTAAAGCCGACACGTGCACCATCTCTGAGAAACGAGGGGCTGCCGGCTTAACCCACAGTGCCAACTTAGGACCACTCTCCTCTATGTATGTATATATATATATATATATATATGTATATATATAATTATTAGACAGATTTCTGAGACACATATCTGCATTTCCCTGTGAGAATAGCATTTTTTATCCAAAAGGGCTTTCACTATTTCACTACAGCCCGTGTTGACAAGTCTCTCTTTCTACCCATTATTACTACATATAATAGATAAAAGGCGCTTATAATTATTCTAGAACGAAGTTCGGCATTACCGAGTGCATAAATTATAGTTATTTACTTCAATTCACCCCAACTTTAAGAAAAAATCACAAAACTCAGCATAAGACGCAAAAAACAGTATAATTTCTAAAAACATATTGATTTTTTCACATTTTGTTTTAATTTTATTAGCAGAAAAGGTTAACAGAAAAGTAACAAGAAATCGGTTTTTACAAAATTTTAACTGTAAGAAAAGTTATGGTATTTCGTATATACTGAGCTCAAAAAAAAAATTCAAAAAAAACGCGTCGAACTTAGAACCTTTTGGTTTTTGGGAAGTCGGTTAAAAATTGCTATTTTGGTATAATAAATAGATACGTTCTCTCACACTTAAGCCGACGATATACGTACAGTTCCAAAGCATCGCATTATTTCGACTTTAATCGTCAAATATACTTTGAATCTAATAATTTGTCAACGTCGGTATATATATATATGTATATCTGTGCGCTGCTGAACTTTATGAACAGGAATGAATAATAATGATAGTATCCTGTTTCATCTAATCATCGCACTCAAATATGATCTTGTAGGGCCAAATATTTTTGATGAAATTATGCAAAGATAGAACTAATTCTATAGGAATTGTTACAGAACTAACAAGGCGAGTATTACCCATGTGAATCACGGATTCCTTCCAGTTTTATGTCTTATAGATCCGGACCTGCTCAATACTTAATACTAAAGCGGTAAATCGCCATTCAGTTTTATTCTTGAGAAAAATCGATTTCAAGTGAAAAATTTATTTGTAGAGCTAATTTTTTTTTACATATGATAACTCAGCATCTATATTTTATAAAAAAAAAGTTTTTTTTTAATTATAATTTCTCTAGTATAGAGGGAGTTGAAGTTGAAGTAAAAAAAAGAGCCCAAATCTGCGGAAATGATAGAGCATCTCCAGTACATCTGAACAAAAAAAATCTAATGGGATTTTAATTATAGACATATTTAGTTGTGCATCCCCCCGCCTAAACCGGAAGTAGAGCGTTTTTTCGAAAAATGGCGAGTATTTGAAAAAACGTTTTAAAAATAGCCTCATTTGCCCGCTCTTTTAAGTCTCTAAACGGAAAAAGGTCACCAGGGTCCGTGGGGGATGCATAATAGACATAATAATAAACAAATTGAGTCAAGTTTTATTAAAATCGGACAAACAGTTTTTGAGTTAGCATTTGGGCAAATCTGAAAAAGTTCATTTCGAGAAAAACGCGTTTAAAGTTTAAAGCTACAAGGAATTTACGCAGCGTCGTCAATACATGACTATACAAAAATCTGGATAACTTTTTTTATTTTGAATTTTGACCTGGAATTTTAAATACATAATCTTGACACATTTATAGACCCTTTTATGAAATAAAAAAAAATCTAATTTTTTTTTAACTCGCTAATACTATGGTACCTTAAATGAGAATTAAAGTAGAAAAACACAACTTTAAATCGATTGTTCTGTCGAATAAAAACGAATGGCGATATGCCGCTTTAGTTAGACATTGAGGAGGCCCGGATCTATAATATATATAAAACTGCATGGAATCCTTGATTCACATGTTTAATACTTACTTTGTAAAAGAACCATTATTTAATAAGAGATTTCATGGATTTTGTACATATAAGTATGAATTTCTTTCAGATCAGGGAATCAAAATGTTAGATAGACTTAAAATAGTTATTTGGACTGTTACAATGCGCACACGCAAGCTTTGTTTCAGTGAACGTTAGCTTAGGAATTAGGATTTAGAAAGCAATAAATAAATTGTTAATCTTGTACGGTGGTGTGGCAATTTCTGTTAGGGACTGGCTCGAAAAATTTTTTTCAGATTAAACTCAACGTTATTTTGGTTACCCATATGATCTAAGAGTTCTTTTGTTCCTAACGTTACGAAAACATCTTTTTCGGTGGCGATTTCAATGTTACTGTGGTTACTATGGTACTGGTTTTGATCAGTTGTCGAATTTGCTACAATCACTACATCTTAACCTGATTAATACCATGCCCACTGTTTACAACATATCTAATTCGTCGATGCTTGATTCGGATCTTGTTGTCGTTGTGCTTATCACTCAAATTAGTTTATCCTTAAATTTAAATCCACGCCCGTTTAGTTTCTCTTTTCGTGATAACAATAACATAAAAACAATGTTAAAATGTTAAATTTCCCACTGTCAAGAATTTTTGATTACGTTTCTGTGGATGATAAAGTCGAGACTGAGACGCCGTCAATCCCATTCCTATTTGATAAGTACGTAGCAATTCAGTCGAGAGTTTTGCAGATAGTGGTTATCCCCGGTTTATAGTGAGGGTTCCTTGTACAAAGTAGCCTTAATAGAGCTACCACGGTAATCAGACAAGCTAAACTTAAATATTATTCCTTCAAAATCGGTGCTTACCTCGTTAGTTACTTAGTTAAAGTGGCGGTCTCCACAGTTGCGGAGGCCAATTAGTACGCAATGTGCGGTTTCGATACTACTCGTGACTCGTTTGTTCGAAGATAAGGTATAGTAAGCCGTGTGAAGCTGGACCCCAAAATTCGAAAGTTCGGAATTAAGATAGTCGATTCGATTGACCACCGAGTGACCACTATCGACCAGTAGTAATTTTGATTGATCACCCTCCAGTCACGAAATATGCGATAAAAATGTTTTCAAGGTCATCATCACTGCTGCCCCACAAATGTTATATTTACTCGTTTTTATTATGGATTGGATTGACCACTTTTAACTACCCATTAAATTTTGTTCGACGGGGTGGTCAAACGTGTAGAAGAAACACCAACAGCTTTTGACGTTTGACCAATCGTCAAAATAACAAAAGTCAAAAAAATCGGTATAGCGGAAACGTCTAATCCAATCTAGTAATAAAGACGAGTAAATATAACATTTGGGGGGGGGGGGGGGGGCAGGAGTGATGATGACCTTGAAAACATTTTTTTCGCGTATTTCGTGACTGGAGGGTGGTTAATCAAAATAAAAAATTTTACACATTTCAATCCTATGTAAACTACCTATTATAAAAATTTTGTATCTTATACACGACAGAAATTCTGTAGTATATGAGCATGGTTAGTATCAAATCGTACTAAAAAGTCTGCTTGGACCTTGCGTCTATCAATTAATATTCGCTCTTGCCTCCGGCGAATTACATCTGGTGCCACTATTGATTGATCACTTCTTATTAGTTTTGGTTCGTCGGTCTCCCTCCTGCAAAGACTTCGTGGCTTATTGAGCTATGTGCAGGACATTGGAGTGCTGTCGATTTTTCAAACTTTCCAACTTTCATCTAGGCTAGTGTTACGTATTTTTTGGATGCTTTGCAAACTTTGTCGGAAAACTTTAAATGAAACTTTCACTGCGGACATAAAAGTTGCTTTTTGTCTCTGATATCCCACATTATAACCTGCACGGAAACCGTCAAACTTTGAAAACAATGGCAATTAGTTATCGAGTTACTTTGCCATTAAGGCGATAAATTTTTGCCAAATATCCGAATATATACTGAACATGGTACAAGATTTTAACATTTGATGGCTTCATTTTATTTTAAGAATGAACTATATCAATTAGAAAGGAGAGCGAGGTATATATCCACCTACACTGCAATGTAAACAAGATTTTGGACACAATTAAAGACAACTTTTACGGCTTCTTTGTGAAAATTAGCATCCACTGTAATTACACTAGTATAGCTTCCAAAGTCTTACAACTTCTTAACTTCTTAGACGTGCTTCAAGTGATGGAAACTATAGTAAAAGCGGCTATAATTTGATGCTATCAACGAAGTTCTTGGAGTTAAAAATAAAAACAATAATTTATTCGAGAAGTTACTGCATTGGTATATGAAGTTTGAATTAGAAAATTCCATAATCAATTCCTCATATTATTTTCTATTTTTGAGCCCAAATGGCTGCATGTTCCGCCAATCTTCGCGTTATTTTGATATAATTTTAAAGGGCCTAATAATTTAGATACTTAACTTAGCAGTACTGCTGAACAATTTTGCTTATTTGATTATTGGATTACTTTTTGCTTTTTCATCGTAAATTTATCATGAAGGAAAAATTTGTCGCCCCCAATTTATAAAAATAATCCTTAGAAATCATAACTTAATTATAAATTTAGTTACTACACTTATAAAAGTCATGAATAAAATAAATTTGTCCCGCATACTTTTTTAAAACTAACCTCTATCTATGCTGCTGCGAGTCATAAGCGATATTTAATATAATGATTAACGACAATAACGATGGGTTTTTAAACCAAGATTCTGATAAATTTTGTTACAAATTTCTAATTAGTTGCTAGTGTGGTATAAACCAGCAGTTAAAATATGACGAAAATTAAATGCGTTTTTCTTCCGAAGTACGCATTCTCAGGGTATATATATTTATCCCTTGGGGGTTTCTAAGAGGACCACTTTAATAAAAATACAAGTTTCACTCGTTGTACGCCATCTCGCTTTGGCAGAGGATTTGTGGCTAAGAGCGAGCGAATTTTGAGCTCAGGTAACCGTTTAAGACAAGATATGCTAGAGTTGTAATATAGCATGTTAGCCTAAGCTTCAAGTTAAATTCCAACAAAATTGCAATAAATTTCCGAAAAAAATCTTATAAGATCCCAATAAAATTCTTACAAAATTCTAACGCAGGCTGAGTCAAGAGAGGTATGATACTACAGCGTGGTATATAATTGTAGTTTAAGTACTAATTCAAGTACCTAAAAGTTAAGTCAAGAAAGTAACACAAAATAGCTATTGAAGCACTACTTCAAGTACTTTAAGGTAGCCGAACTTTCCAGACTTAACAGGTTATTTATATTTAATCACAAAATTTCTGAGTCTTTATTGCCTATATTATTCAATGCCTTCTTCAATTTAATTTTTTGACTTTGAATGGCATATATACCTACATTAGATTGATTCAGATTTAGTTACTTGAGGTTTTTTTACTGTTCGGCATCAGACAATTCTGGAAATTTGCTTCTAAAAATGAAAATCCTCGAAAGATTTTTCAAAGAAAAACTACATTACAGGTAGCAACATTGTTTTAAGTTTGTGAAGAAGAAGGTGATCCGTCTTCTTGGGCGTCCGCCATATTGGATTTAGAACAATATTAGATATACTACATATATGGTATTGTCAACAGATCTCCATACGTACGCAATATTTCAGCTCAGTCGACTATTTTTTTGTGAAAAAATAGTTTAACTTCGTTTTTTACAAACCTTTATTTAGCTTCACCTGTCCGTCCTTCGTCGTGCATGAAATCTTGCAAGCCGATTCTGACCCACTTCCCAATTTTACATACGTATGCAGATCCGATGACAAGATGGCGGATTACCCTTTCCTTTACAACTATTTTAACCTGCTTAAAATAAGGTTGCTACCTTTAAATATTGTTTTTCTTGGAAGGAAATTTAGAATGCAAAAAAAAGTATTGAAAATGTTTTCGAGAGCCACTCTGAAAACTTGGCATCGCGCAGTTTTTGGCTCAACAAATCGGCTGGTGATAAAAAAGAAAAAATAAAAAAGTCCGAAGTCGTTTTTTTTTTCAAAATTTTGCAAAGAACGGGAAATTCTCCATAATAATGTGTATGGAAATCGCACTTCCTTTCAGTCCGGAGCTAGAAATAATAGAAAACGCGACAAAATATTAATGCAAGTCAAAATTTATTTTGCCCGAAATATTAATTATTTAATAAAAATATTAATTTCAGCCTAAATTTATCATAGCAAAAACTTATTTTTTCCCTTTTAGTACATTATTATATTTTATTGTTAAATTATTGCAATCAATATTAGATCTATTATTTGTCAACATTTTTAAGTTGTTTAAAATTTGTTACGACCATTTTCACAGAAATTTTACTATTTATTAGAAATTGCATCCATAAATCAGGCATTGTTTCTTGAGACTTTTGCAACCTTATCTGATTCTTATCAATTTCATAACATCTGTTAGGTTTACTATCCATCTGCGTTGGTCTCCTTGCCAATGAATGTTTCGGATTAATAGGTTCCACCACGTGAAGGTGAAGATTTGCTCCATGTCATAATAATATTGCATTGTCATATTAGACGTCCGCCATATTGGATTTAAAATGACGTCACTTTACTTAATGTGTTTCGCTCATCAAGCCCTTTCATTTGATACCCATATCATAGGGGTTGCTGTGGAAATGATAAATCGCCATTTTGTAACGTCCGCCATATTGGATTAAAAATGGCGGCATTTATGCAATGGTGCATTGTCACGAGAACCAAACGTGTGTGCCCAATTTCAGCCCGATAGCTTCAGTGGAAGTGGGTGAAATATTGATTACAAAATTCCAAGACATAGTACATACAAGTGAAGTTGTTAAGTAAAAACTTTTAATTTTAATTAATAAAAAGTCACTGTTTGGTGCGGTTTATAAAACTTTTTTGAAAATAATGAAGGCCAAACGGTTACATTCAATTCATTATTCATGAGATGCTGGAAAACTTTTTGTGGTCTGATGGTATTGACTTGAATGATATGTGGTTGCAACCACATGGCGCAACTTATTTTGCAACACCTTATGGAAACACCCAGTATGTACTTCTGGCTAATTACTTAAATAATTCGTTACCACTAAAACGCATCGATTGCCTCGATCTTTCTGAGTGTATGGTTCAGCGATGCTCTCAAAAAGTGTTAAATGTAGTATTTTTGCATAACTACCTTTGTTTTTATACGGGGACCTTTACTACATGCATTTATGTTTCCAGTAGAGTCGTTCACTAAATTTCTCCAAAGTTTTATTGACCTCAAGATGAAGTACCATCCCAGAATTCCTCCAGGAAAATTTTATCTCAATCAATCAATTTATATCTGCTATATTTGCGCTTCAATATTCGGCCTTCAACACTAAGTGAATTTCATTACGTCCACTAGCTCTTCAATGCTGCTCTTCTGGCTAAAACATCTTTCCATTGCGGCCATTCGTCGTTCTACGTCAACATTGGAATTATGGCATTCCACGTCAATACTGAAAATATAGTTTCATCACGTTGGGTTGCTTGGAACTCTTTCTCAGTCTATCCTGTCAAGGGACGGTATTCGTTCTTTGCTAGTCACATTGTCGCAGTTTACTTTCAAACGAGAACAGTTTTTGCACTCTGGTTTAAATGGCTTTCGTGAGAGGACATCATAATTTCCATGAGTCAGAATTTTTAAATTGCAGTAGCTACTTCAGCACTGCATGATCTGTTCGGAAGGTGACTTTTTAACAACAGTGGAATTTATAAAATTCTTCGTTAAATCAACTATAGCCAATTTTTTCTTGTAACGTAGTAATTTCTTTCTTGCTTGATAAATAACTGCTGTAGTATGCCACTATCTTTTCTTGTCCGTTTATTTTCTGTGACAGTATTAACATTACTTGCGTGAATAGACTTTACGTTCGATTTAAAGATGTGTATTTTTTCGCGTCCTGAGATATTGTTATTGCGTCATATCTTAGCAAGAGTATTGAATGCAACTCGAGTCTTGTTGATTCGAACCTGTTTTAGCAGCATTGATCTTAAGACCTGTTTTGCGATCCTCTTTATTCAGGCTTTCAGACCTTTGGACTAAATGACTCTGTTTGTTGAATAAAAGAAATACGTCATCGGCATAGTGCAGGTGCGACAGTCGTTTAAAATGTGTTCATATCTCTCGCCATTTGTTGCCATCTAGAGGCTGCAAAGTTGACAAAATGAATTTCTGTTCAACACTTGGCTCTGACAGTTTTCCGTTGTCAAGGACGTGATAATTTTTCCTTGGCTATCGCTCCTACGTAAAGCTTCTAAAAGTACTTGGGATCAACGCTGTCAAATGTCTTCTCGAAATCGACAAATATTAGATGTAAAGGAGACGGATTAATGTATAATAATTCGGAGGTTATTGATGTGGTCGCTGCAAGAGAAACCCCTCACGAAAGCCTGCCTGCTCAACGTTAAGAGTACGTTTGATTATTTGCTTGCATTAGGTGATTTCTGCCATTAATGTGGAGGCTGCAGTTACAAGACATATAGCACGCCAACGTCTGCAGCTCCTTAGTTCGCCTTTTTTTGGAAATCGTTACAACTACGTCTGTTTTCCATTCACTGGAATAGGTCTCCGTTTTCCAACATTTCTGGAATATTGTCGAGTGCATGATATTACTGCTGGCCATAGTTCTTCAGGCTTGAATGAGGAGATGGAGATATTCGACGATCTAAAGATGTTGTTTAGGACTCCAACAATATATTCTCTCCAATTCGGCAGTTGATCACCTCTGTAACAAGTAGGTATCCATCGGTGTCTCTTACAGGATGTTCAGGTGCACAAGTCATACCTGTCCGTTTCTTGGCAATCTTGTATAAATCTCCACTGTCACTGTGTTTTAAGCTTATTTACATTGAGCTGCGGCATATTAGATGTTGAGTTACGTATGCGCACTACTGCCATCCATAAGCGAAACTAAGCTGTAACTAAATTATTATAGCTGCCGATATCAGCGCCGCGTTGAGACGTTACATCGAGAAAACACTTTCTCCAGCTTTTCGAAAAAGCAATATGCTCAATCTGATTCTTGATTCTATCCTCTGGAGAACTAAGAATGATAGATGGCATTTCTTGTATTTAAACAAGGATCTGTCGATGACACGTCGCCGCTCCTGTTTCTGAGTACAAACTTCCCAAGCCGATGTTGTTAGAGCCAATCTTTGAGTTGGGGTCTCCTTTAATTATGTTTATATCACATTTTGGAGCCCTATAAAATGTTTCGTCAAGGTAGTAGAAGACTTCTTTGGTTTGAATAACGTAAACTCTCGACTTTCCAATAAGAGTATTAAATACAACTCTAGCCTTATTGATGTGAGCTTGTACATCCGCTTCAGCTCCGCCATCTTGCGTAACTATTCTTCCGAGATAACAATATTTATAGACATGTTTTATTTGCTGCTCTTCAAGATAAATTTCATTTGTTCTCTTCGAGTCCAAGCTGATAAGTTTGGTTTTGGCAGCATTGATCTTAAGCCCTGCTCTGCGACTTTCTCTGATCAGGGCTTCGGACACTTAGGCTAAGTTACTCTGTTTGTTGGATAGGAGACATATATCGTCGGCTTAATCCAGGTGCGTTTGGTGGTTAAAAAGTTTCCAACTAATCCCTCGCGATGTGACCACCCGTTGCTGGGTGCTGCACAATACTTCATTGATGACGAACGGGAAAAGCAGAAGTGATAATACGGTTCTTTGTCTCATCAGTTCAGCACTTGGAACGGCTCCAACAGTTTTTCCTTGTGTAGGACGTGGCATTGGGCTCCTCCTTTTGATAATTTTTTCTGGGATGCCTCTCCTACCTGAAGCTACTCATATACACGCGATCAATGGACCAACATTATATGTAAAGGGGTCAACAAATCGAGGGTACAGTTGAAGCCGTTGGTGCAGAATCGGATCAGGTGGAGAGTCGGTTTAGTAGACGCTTTATGCCCCACAAGCGTTTTAAGTAACCAGTATATTTTCATCACTTTAATAAAATATCATAAAACGGATACTTGTATTAATTAATCTTGAGAGTTCCTACCTATATTCAATATATTTTTAGGCCTTTCCGGTTTTGCATATCTACGAAGCTTTGTGTTTCTTTAACAGGCTGACTACAGCAGAATGCCTAACTACTTACTTAAAATTTTTGAAATTTCACGAGCTTAAGCGTTACTGTGAGAATGTAGTTCTACTTTTATCGGTATTAGCTAACATCCCTGATGCACTTCACAGTTATTGGCAATCCATGAACTTTTTGTGATTGACTGTATTTCAATAATCAAATAATTTTTTATTATTCGATTGATTAAAGAGGGGCCCTACCCATCGAATAAAGCCTGAGGAGGATAGTATACTACTGAAGATGCATTGCAAGAAATATTTCTAAAGGTTGCGTTTTTTCATCACTAAAATGCCTAAATCCGTAGACATCATTCACAAACATCATTTGTACAGCGGATGTAATTCTTTTACTTTTAAGCCCACTTCATGATGCTTCACATAACCTTTTTCCTTTTATCTATGCCCATCCATTTATTTTTTCGACCAAATGTCTAAGATAAGTATCATGCAGCAATTCGGCTTTTAATTTTCAGTACAAACACCTAAAAACTCACTTGAATTCTTTAAACCATAATGTTCCCTTTTTTATCAGGACCAGCCTTAAGTATTTTATCACATCACCATCTGAAGCATCTGCATGATATTGAATAGAATTGTGCATCCTTCAGGCGCCAGTCAGCAGATGTCAATTGCATTCCTTTCCACTCGTCTGCATGCTGAAACTGCATCAAGGATTCTGCTTTGTTTTGAGTATGTATATGATGCAATCGGGCATTCCAACACTTGTGCTCTACATATATTGCTTCTTTATTTAGCGCTCAAAATGAATTAAATAATGATATCGTCACCGATTTTCCACATTTCCGCATAATTTTCCACTGGATGAAGGCTAAAATCTCTTTATTCCCACGAACTTTCGGTTTTCAGCAGAGCACTTCCTCATGACTGCAGACTTTTGCTGTGAACTGAAAAACGAAGATGACACTTGAGGGGTTCAAGAAAATCGTGTTCTTTGTATATTCACTGCCGCTGTGGTTGAGTGTTGTAAAGAATTCTTAGAAAGGAAAACTGCTGAGAAACTTCGTTTTGTTAAGTGCCAAGGAGTTTCTAAAGGAGCGTAGAGGAGTTACTTATCTAATGACTGGTTCCTTTTGCTCCTATCTAGTTAAGCTGCTGCTGGGCTACTCGCTGCTTCATTGTTCCTCCGCGAATGCTGCTAATGAATTGGCCGCTTCATTTTCCTCTTCCTGAGAAATTCCAAGGAATGCACTTAACAAGCGCACTTACATGCATATTCATCGGGTAAGTTGTCTAAACTTATTGTTTACCAAATCTGCAGCGGTAACTGGAGTAATTAGTCGATGGCAACAAACGCTCACGTATACAGTACAAGAAAAACATCTAGCAACGTCCAGTAAATTAAAAGTTTTAAGATTTTCTTGTGTTTACCTTCTGGTTAACGCAACTAGATAGCATCGTTCAATCCGTAGTGAGGAAAATGTAATTTTCTTAATTGCACCCCTCTGAGCACACGATCTCTAAATTCGTATTTTGAAAAGAAATATTTCCGCACTTCAATGAACGATTTAATCAAATCGAAATATTTAGGGCAAGATATCTTTGTTTACGCGCGTAGAATGTAATATAGCTCCACATGTCAAACACGAAATGCGATATCTGACGATTCTCGATTAAGCCTCTGTAATCTGATGTAGTAATTCCTATATTTATAGTATGTGTCTGTCGCCGTGCATTGTAATAGAATTACTTGACTTCATTTCAGTAAAATAAAGAATTTTCTTTCTGATAATTTCTTGTTCATTTCAATTTAGTACTGAAGCAGGAGTTACGAATTCTTCTGGTTTTTTAATATTTACATAAATTTCGATCTATTTTAATTGAATGCGAATTTTACTTTAAGTTTTGTTTGCTGCTTAATTGATCACAATAGAGGTCGGACCCATAGCACTTATATTTAGACAAAGTTTAAGAAAAGTGCAGTTGCTGTTGCTATTGCGTTAACAATAGTCCGCTAAATGGGTTTCACAATAGTATGGTTGGCAACTGCAGCGGTTATCGTTATCACACTAATATTTTAAATGCCAACGCAAGTTTCTGTGTTTATTACGTCTTCACGGCTCAACTTACAGCCTTCTCTAGATAGAAGCCTTGAAATTATGGCAGTCGCGGCCGTGTGTGATCACTATTTAATTTTCATACGATTTTTGAACAAGAGATTAACTATTCCTTGCACACTCTCCTAAACAAAGAGAAAATAATGCTGATATCATTGAGGATCACTGTCTCAACAAAACAAACAGAAGAGAGGGTCTTGTCTTTAAAACACCACACGTGAAAGTAAAGGAGAAAGTTTTTATCACATTACCATGTGTTCAGAAGATTTGTTGGTTGACCTCAATCAAATGTCAAGTTAAATCCACTGAGATGTATTAAAATGGAGTGACTTATAAGCTATCTCATATGGGTACAATTTTACTTTCAGTGGAGGAAAACCATTTTTAAATCCCAATGTTTACTGTGAATTTGCAGCTGTTGCGAGCAGAATAAAATAACCATATATATAGGAAATGGCATACTTAATTTTAATCTTTTATATTGTTGTAAGGAAAATGTAAAAATCATTGGAATTACTGATATAAAAATTACAGAAAAAGGTTGTTCTAATCTGCAAAATGCTTACCCAGAAAGAGATATAAAATGATTGTGAATATTGCCATCTATTTTTATCGCCAGCATTAAATAGGCGAGATGACGTCGACAATTCAGAAAACCATGTTGACAAAAAGATGCTTACACAGAAAGGGACAACTAGCGAAAAGTGATACCATTTTCTTGAAGAAATTTCAAAGCACCAATCACTCCAGTATTATATATCTCAGTGGTTAAAACCTAAATAATATCTAGATAAATATGATTAGAAAGTATACTTGCCCAACCCATTCGTGAGAAGTGCGGTCTGTTTACGCCACAGTTATTAGCGTTTGTTTCCAAGCTTACGTAAAGTAGGATGCGCTAACCTACTAATCTGCTTTTCACGAAATTTGCAGAGGAATCCGAAAAAGGACATAGTCTACCTGATGTCATAATAAATTCAATATGGCGAATGCTCCAAAATGACGGACTACTTTTTTATCCGGGACGACCCTTCTCGACTTTCTAGTTTGGCGAGGAGGCCAAACGGTGCTTTAGATAAGTGCCTTTGTATGTTTAGAATACGCAACAAATGTTTTGTCGCTTCATCAATCGTCAAAATTAAAAAAAAAAAAGTCAAAAAGGTCGGTATAGCTAAAACGGCTACTTTTAAACGCTGTATTCGCTTTTCACCGGCTGGGCAAGTGTTGAAATCGCTTTAGGTAGCTGTCTTTGTATGTTTAAAAAAGACAACCACTGCTCTGGACGTTTGACAGACCGTCGAAAAAAATGTTAAACAATTTACAAAATTCTATGAAATTCCGCCCTTTAGCTTATAGTTACTTCAAAAAATTTGTTTAGAGATAAAACAACTGTGGGAAATATCCCTTCTAAATACTAACCAAATAAGCTAAAAAATAAAACCATACAAAACTATACGACACATTATTACCAGTTCCGTAAAATAGATACCATCGGCTGAAACGCAAATAGTACTTCAGATTCTACATTTTAGACACAACGTACTTTTCTGGTTTTGTTTGAATTTTAATACTTTTTCGAAGGTCAAGCTCTTGGTGTTTTTTCTAAACATACAAAGAGACTCACCTAAAGTGATTTTCACGTGTGACCATCCGCAGAAAGGCAAATACAGCCCTGGAAAATACACGTTTTAGCCATACATTGACTTTATTATTAACTTTTAAATTTGACGGTTGGTCAAACGTCGAATGCAGTTTGTGTCATATAAAGACAGGCATATAAAGCGGTTTCAACGATCGAGCACCCGCTGAAAACCGAATACAGCGTTTATAAGTAGGCGATTAAACTATACCGACTTTTTTGACTTTTTTTAATTTTAACGGTTGGTCAAACGTCAAAGGCAGTTGGTGTCTATTTTAAACATACAAAACAGCCATCTGAAACGGTTTTAACGTTTGAATACCCGCTGAACACCGAATACAGCTATACCGACTTTTTTAAATTTTGAAGGTTGGTCAAACGTGGAAAATAGTTCGTGCATGTTCTAAACATACAAAGGTACTCATCTAAAATAATTTCCATGTTTGACCACCACGAAGTATATTATGAAGATATTTTCTTTATTGTTGGTTGGTTTATTTTGGGTTGGTCCAAAAATGTAACGGGTAGTCAAAAGTGGTCAATTGATCGTCTATCCTATCCAGTAATAAAAACATGAAAATATGACGTACATCAACTTAGCGGGACAACTTCGGCGAATCGCAACACAATTTGCTGTTATTTTGCCGTTAATTAGTTGTGGAAAAAATAATTTTGCCGTTCTTATTTTTTTAAAATTACAGGGTGTCCCGCTAACTTTATATAAAGTTAGCGGGACAACTTTGAAAAATTCTTAAAAAATGATTGTAAATAAAATTTAACTATCTTAGAATTTTGATTTCACGAACGGTACTGAAGGCAGAATTTCTAGGTTTCCATTCTTTTCTTCCAACTGCAATTGAATTGCGACAAAATCAACGACTTCACAACTAAATCAAATTGACCGAACGGCAAATTCATACCTAAAAATAGTGTTGGAAAAACCGTTATATATGCGATTTTTGGGAGTTGCCTCGCTAAGTTTATATGAGGTGAGTGATATCGTCCAATTACAAGGAAAATCGATGCACGACAAAATCAATGACTTCACAACACAATTTAAAGTTAAGAATTTGCCGTTCGGTCAAATTGTGAGCCTAGTCGTGTTGCGATTCGCCGAAGTCCCGCTAAGTTGACGTACGTGAAAATATGACATTCGGGGGACAGCGATGATGACGAGCTTGAAAACATACTTCGTGACTGAAGGGTCGTTAATCAAAATTGATAACGCGGTGGTCATTCGAATCGACTATTATTATTTCGAATTATCGTATTTTGGGGGGCCAGCTTCACACAGTAAATTCGATTGACCACCCACCATTATTTTCACCGGTCATTCTATAATCCATAAACTTTTGATAGCAATTTTTTTACCAATTTTTTTTTTTTAACTTATAAACTGAAGTACAAAGCAATCGATCTAATAAAGTTTTAAAAATTTCATTCACTTTAGGAAGTGTATGAAGTTAGATAACTATTAGATTATTCAATACTTTTCCGAAATAAGATAAATATAATATTTTTGTCGGTGAAACTGCGAACTCAAGAGTGCAAACGTTCAAGTTTTTCTGTAGAAATTCAATATTCTGCGCAAGAAACAGATAACGCATGAAAATGTTTCAAAAAAGTCTTAAAAAGAAAATTTGTTTAAACCATTTAAACTATGATTACATACATAACTTTGGTATTGCTTTATGTTTCCTTAATATATACAGTGCTGGTCACTAATTTAGCGCACTCTTTATAGTAAAAGTAAGTTCAAACAAAACCTTATTTTTCCATATTTTTTAATTAATTATGAAAATAAATTTTGTTTGCAAAATGAAATACAAATTTGGGTTGCACCTGTAAGAAAAAATATAGAAAATATTAATTTATGGACATGAATTTAGTACACTTTATAGTTTGCACCGGGTTCATAGCGTTACCACATTTCAGTGACCTATTTCTAGAGATCTCGTACAGCGATCGTCGAGGTGCTGCTTTTATTTAAATTAAACGTACCCGTCTCCGTTGCGAATTTCAAAATACTTCTAATATTGCTCGTAGAAGCTTATTCTCCTTGAAGAAGTACCTGTCTAGCAGTGTGTGTCTTGTCTTTGCCAGCTCTGAGAGATGACACAGAAGGTGTTCCACCGTTTCCTTTTTCTCCGGCTCTTGCACAGGTCGGTGCTCGAGACACTAATTCTGTGCGCATGCACACCCGTGAGACAGTGACTAGTGTAGGCTCCTACCAGATTTCTGCATTGAGTTCTAGGTACGCTGAGTAGCCTAGAGTCAATTTCATATGACCTTCATAATTGTACACGTTGTGGTCCTTTTCCATCCTTTTTACACGCGCTCAAGCAAGTCGTCACTGAGATGTTTGATAACGGAGTGTTGGAGGTAGTACTTGCTCTTCATCTTGAGCCTTCAATTCGGCGACTTCTTTGGCGAGCTCATCTGCCGCTTCGTTCCCAGTTATGTTTTTGTGGCCAGAGCTATGCAGCAGAGCTTTATCTTTTTGTTTCTGCTGAGATTTTTCACGGCTTTGTAACAGTTGAGCAACATTTTAGATCGACCATTTCATCAATTTGCAATTTTCACGGTAAGCATATCATTATTTTATTTTTATCTTTTGATCTGGTCAACGAACCGATATTAAATAAATGCCATGCTAACTCTTACCATTACCGGTACAGTCACTTCTAAAAGTGAAAAAAGGGTTTTGCGAATACCTCAGCATTTTCCCAAATTATCCCCAAAATTTATGTAACTAGTACATCTGCTTTTTTATTTTATTGAATTGTCCATCTTATTACCTTTCCAAAAAGGTGCAACATGTTCAGGTACAGAAAGGATGTAGAAATTCATACTTAGAAAACTATTATAAAAAAATATTATAGAAATCTGCAATTTAAAGAAATTACACTCATACTAACCCTAAAATGCTTTTTACTGAATTTGAAACTTATTTATTGTTATTATGTTATGTTAAAGCTGTTCGAAATGCTCTCCGCCACTTTCGATGCATGCCAATAATCTCCTTCTAACTCCCTGTTTAAGGTGTATTGTGGCCAGCCTCGCCCGTATTTTCGCCGTTGTAATCCCAGTTCTTCTAACGAATGCGGTTCTATCGTTAACAGGCCTTAAGGGGGCAAAGTAGTGTAGCAACCAAAAAGAAGGTAATATTTGCGAATTGTTGCTGCGTAATGAAAAGTCCGATTAACCTAATTTATTTTTATAGCAATCTTACAATACTATATTTTAAAAAAACTATTTTTTAAAACAGTAGATATTTATTAGTTCCGCGCAATGACGTCAGAAAGATGGCGCTGCGGCTGAGACACCACTCAAAAAATTTGAACTTTTTACCCTTCCTTATAAATTTCTGCAGAACGTGGCGTTCGAAAAAAGTTTGTACGTCAAAAATTGTGCAAAGGACACAACCTCAAACTTAGACATGCGATTTTCGACACATTTTCATTCTTTAACTTTGATATAAAAATGTTTAAAAAATTTAATTTAAAAAATTTTCGACGTCACGTCCTGCGTTCATTCGTTGTGCTTTCTTGGCAGTTTGATTTAAGTCAATCGATCAAGATATTTATGCGCAATTCTGTACAATATATCCGAAAACGTGGTTTCGAGAAAAACGCGTTTAAATTTGACACAGAATGTATAATGCGATACGCATTCTAAACAATTTAAGATGAACCCACTTGATCCACTTCACCAGTTTGCCCGCGTAAACTTCATAAAAAAACGTTTAATGGAATAAGATCTGGCCATCTGGCAGGCCAAGGAATCGGTGCACCTCGTCCAATCAGGAAATTTTTCATTTAATATTGCCTTCACATGTGCAGGAAAACCCTAAGATATCCCTAAGATTATCAAGAAGAATGTCCTTTAGTAGATCTAGCAGTGTATCCTGCAAAATTTCCGCATAAATTTGACTGTTAAGCACTTGAGACAGAACGAATTGTCCAATTAAATGGGTGCCGATGGTACTAGCCTAAAATTTAAGCTGGAATGTAGATTATAAGATCTTACAATCGGACCTACATGTGTTTTATAACTGGTAATACAACAATAATTTTAAATTGTCCATAGGGAAATTTCAGTTTAGGACCTACTCGAGGTTTCGCAACTCCCTTACTTTTCAGTTCAAGTTTGAAACGGGTGGAATGGGTGAGGGATCTGGGTGTGTATCTTGATATACAATTGAACTTCATCTCCCACATTAATAATGTTATTGCTGGAGCCAACTCTTTCTTGGTCCAAGGAATTTCCTAGCCCTCACATAAGACTCCACCTTTATACGTCCCTGGTTAGACTCTTGCTGAAATATGTTGTCAGGTTTGGTCACCGTTTTACGAATCTGACATTAAACGTATTATATCCGTCCGGCGCAGATTCGTGGGATCGGAGAAACCATTTATTCTGCAGCAACTTCTCGAGTGTTACGAAAAGCGACGTTGGGTTGCTGATATAATATTTTTACACCAGCTTTTTCAGGGTAAGCTAGACGGCGTGGAACCATCTTCCAAAATATTGCCTAGAGAACTGTCCTATTCCCTACGTAAGAGTGCTTTTTAGCGTGCTAATAACGGCATGTTTGAGCCTAATAGCCAAAAGTGTAGGTTTGCTAATATCATTGGAGATGTTTTTAATACTAATGTGGGCAAGGCGAGACTTAAAAAGAGCCTCTACAACTTGTAATCATCTTGTTGTACTCTTTTTTTTTACATGCTGGTTTGTTGAACTTCATTCCAACAAATGTCTGAATAGGTAAATAATTTCTCGGCCTTAGTCAAGAAGTCCGCCTTCTGTGTTGAGAAAAGAAACTCAGTAGTAATAATAGTATTAAATGTAATGATTTTTAATTTATTCCAATACAATTTTTTCAAGGTTTTATAGTTATAGTTAGTAAAAATCAGCTTTGTAATTTTAAAATATTCGCAAATGTTCTTTTAAAAATTTTAAAATTCAAAAAAAGTAATTGTACGTATTTTCGCCGTTGCCGTCTTTGAACACTTCGTTTTGAAAAAGTTTTGAGTACTTTTTGGTGGATTTTTTTATTGCCTGTTAAACTCGACCGACTGGATAGGTCACAGAGAAAAGAAATTGAGAATCAGTATATTTTTTATGTCTCATTGTGTACATCTAATTTTCTTCTGCATTACTTTGGAATGACCCCTATCTAAGAAAAACCCCTATTCAATCGGGCACGTGAAAAAATTTTTAGTTGGGGGGTCCAAAAAATTTTTTTTCCAAAAATCTCAAAATTTCTGTGTTTGGATCATAAATCTACGTCCGTATACATACATAATTTCCACTTTATTTCCTCGAAAAATCGACCGGTCAGAATTAGGAGCATAAGTGGTCGGTATTAGGATCAGTGCAAGATAGTGGACGGAATTAGGGTCCTAGTCCAACAATGGCTAGTGTTTTCTTAAAAATTATTTTTAAATATATTATATATATAAACGGACGGGATTAATTTATTATGGTTAATAATCGTTTTCTCTTCTAGAAACCCTTAGCACAATTAAAATAAATCTTTTTATTAATCCAGTAAAAATAATTATATCTAGTCAAACCTTAGGTGGTCGGAATTAGGTGCCATTACGTTATATAGTATATATTACATGAAGGCAGAGATAACCGAAAGACCGAAAACATAATGGTTCCTAGTCGCTACGGTACCTTACCCCGGGTCTTCACTAAAGATTTTTTATGTCACGATACTGGTCATGTCTGTAAAATCACCCGTGTAGACCACCCCTGCTATAATCTCCACGATAAATGACAAGGGAAAAGTTTGAAACATGGAAAAGCTTACGCGCGTTGAGATTTTAAAATTTATAAAAATTATTATATTTATAAAAAAAAATTATAAAATTTATAAGCTCCTTTCTCTAACTGTTTTAATGAACACAAAACATGTTGCTTTCTAGTCAAAGACATCTTGAAGAATAAAATCTCTTAACATAACACAGCTTCACAAAAAAATATCAAAAAATTAATAATGAGATCTGACTATGTCTGAATGATCTGAGAAATGCCTGAATATGAACTAACTATAAAATTTTAAAATTCAAAAAAACTAATTGTACGTATCTTCGTCGTTACCCTCTTTGAACACTTCGTTTTGAAAAAGTGTTGAGTACTTTTTGGTTAATTTTTTTATTGCCTGTTAAACTCAACCGACTGGATAGGCCACAGAGAAAAGAAATTGAAAATCAGTATTTTTTTATATCTCATTATGTACATCCATCGTCTGCATTACTTTGGAACGACTCCTATCTAAAAAAAACCCCCATAGACCTAGGTAACAACTGCAGCGGCCTGAATATCTGTCATCCTTTTCACTTAGTAAGGGGTGAGAATATACTTCCTTGTGATGGATTATTAGGCAACGATTTCTTAATGAAATATGGTATTAACGTGAAGTATTCGGAAAGTGTGATGGAATTTGAGTTAACCAATGACATTACAAGCTGCCCAAGTTCATTAGAAAACGCGTTTAGTAGAAATAATCTTGAATCTAATAATCTGAAAATTCCAGTGTTATACAAATTGACAAGGAAAAATCGCAGATACATAAGCAGCTTATAGTCAATATGAATAAAAATAGTAATAAATTTAAAGACAAAAATAATAAGGAAATTCCGTCATTAAAAAATAATCAGACGCACAATTTTAAAACCGAAAACTTGAGGAAAATGCAAGGTAAGGAAATTTTTTGAGTTTTTGGTATGATGGGGCTATGGGGTTTTAAATTCAAGGGGTAATAAGGGTTTTTGGTCTAAATTTTGAGGTTATGGAAACTACTGAAGTGATGGGGTTAATCGGACCTAGGATTCGGATTCAGCGACCTCGAAAACATAGTCAGACCTCATTATAAATTTTTTCAATAATTTTTGTGGAGCTGTGTAATTCGCCCAACCTGTGAATTGTGAACTTCACAAAGATGGCGGACATAAAAATCTTTTGGATTAAAAACGAGCCTGAGGCATTTTTCAGGGAGATACCGCCTCAAAATTTCTATAAATTTTCTATTTTTTCGTTGATTCCGTAATTAGCTTGTTTGGTGTATTAACGTTGTTCCGTTATGATTTTCTGTCTTGTTCTAATATGCTCTAATTATTTCCCAAGGTTTAATATATACAAATTAGATGTAACATAAATTATTTTATTACATTGTCTGTACATGCTTCATTCTCTACTTAATTCCATATCACGCGCTTTATACTTTCTTTTAGCGGCGTAGATATAATATATACTTCCTATACTACCTACTGTAATTATTTTTATAGTAAAACGTTTTATTCATAATTGGCTATGTACATAATTAGTAAATATATAATTTAATAGTAAACGTACAAATGGTTTCGATGTCGAGGCGAATATATATTTTCTGTGCGTTTTAGAGTGACTGCAACAAAAAAGGCTAGTCAAACTTCTTTCGGTCAATATTTACATCAGAATTCTACACCAAACAAAAGTTGGGTAATTGATTGCATAACAAAATCTTTACACCCACGAAAGCCAAAGCAGCTGATGGTTCAGTTCCAAACTGCTTTTTCTTTCCCACTTATCCATGATTTGTTTGATCCAAGACGAAATGTTGAGCGTGTTTACGCGGCGGTAATGAGTGCTGTTGACAATCATCCGAACAAGTTAATAATTGCACACTTCGTTCGCAAGTGTGAAACTTTCGCTTAGTAATCGATTTGTAAGCTTTAAGATAAGTGTCAGATGGCGGTGTGAATTTTAGCGCATAAATATCGGTTCGCATTAATGCGGAGCTATGCATTAGCGCGTGGCTATGTGTGCCGTATCTAAAGCCTAGAATCTCAGGAAGTGTTAACTCTGACTATATGGAAAAACGAAATGATTTCTATCAGCACACCTAGGCTTAGTCCCCAGAGTCCCAAATGTGCCTTGCAATACCGCCCTGACACCGTCAGAAAACTGCTGGGGCACGACTGAGCTGAGCTGAAGTGATTGACGGTGCGGTAACGTCAAAGTTATCGAGTCGTCGAGTGTTTATCGAAACCTTCCAACCGCATTAAGTAAGCGAAAGGCAATTAGCAGACATCACTTGAAATCGAAGCATAAATGTTGGATAATATGCAAATAAGAGATGTAATTATCTATGGAACAGGGGTTGATAAGCGATTAGAGATCGAGGCCTACTAATAGCATAATCATCACTGTGTCAACTTTCTTAATGCGAATCCTGAACACTTGTGCTCATATGAATTTCCCGGGCGGTGATACTTTGGGGTTGTCCTGATCGATACGCAGTCTCCTGTAAACCCATGCTTTGCAAAAGGGGGCTGGATGGAATGTTCCTTTTATCGAAATGAAGTCATCAGCATCAGCCCTCTTGATGTGCTGAGATAGTGACTCACATTTTCTTCCCAAAGCGGAAACTTTAATATACTCTGACGGAGCCATCAAACTGTACGGTAGGGCATGGAATTGCGAGCGATATTGGCGCATGCAAGACGACAGTTTTATTGAGTCTAGGTGTCACATGCAGTATGCATTTGGAACCCACTAGAACGAAAATTTCTTTTATTAAAAAACTCTTTGAACGGGATTTCATCGTGTAGTTTCTTTATCACATATTTACCTGCAATTGAGATGTCTTACGCTCACGACATTCTGTTCAACTTCTATAATTGCTTGATTGGACGTGATAATCAAGAAAAATGAAATCATCTGAAATTGGGCGGACTATGGCTTAATTACTTCATAGTGGGGCTCCACTCTGGCAATTTTTCTTGGGACTTAAATTTGGGGCTACTGACAGCTGAAGGAACGCTTTAATTAGTTTCAGCTTGTTTAGCTTCAGACAGTATCGATCCAAAGTTCATGAACCTTCTGTCTGTTTTTGAAAGTCTTCTGTGTGTCACGCGATATTCAAATTCGGTGGCACATTCAGATCATTTCTAGGATTTCTAATATATTACGGGGTATAATCGACGGATTTATTATGTCTTCAAATTTCGTAGGAAACGTCGAGCTTTAACGGGTAATTTGTCTAATTGATAAAGTACTTTGGTATGGCACGAAGTTTATTAGCTTTAGCACAATTTATGATAGTATAAACATGTTTTACGATAAAATATGGGGAATTTGGTGTTTTAATTAAATAAAGCAATTAGAAAAGTGAAGATAAGCACAACAAAATTATGTTGAAGAAAATTACGAAAGTATGCGATGCACCCACAAATTTCACAGAAGATTAAGTAATCCATTAAAGATTAATGAAAAGCTTTTCTGAAATTGTTCCTACGCAAAACTCTTTTATTGTTTTATATTCTTCAGGCATAGTAACTTCTTGGAACTCATTACGTGAGTGTCACAACCCCAACTATGTATTACGACTTCAAAATAGTTTTAAGGATTTTATGTCGATTCAGTGAAAAACAAAGGGCAACCTTTATCATCCGCTACGTACATATACAAGGAAAATCGAGATTGCTATTCCTACCTCAAATAATAAACACTATTTCCGCTTTGACATGTCAAGTACTTTATATTTTTTTCTCTGATTTGGAGAGCACATTCAACCAAGCAACTTATGTTGTTATTATAGAGGTCAACATCGTACAATGTTGTTGAGAAAATTTTTTTCCACAAATTACTTAATTAATTATCTGGACAAATGTTTGTAGCACCTTAGCGTTTTCAAGAAAACAGTTACAAATTTTATTTTGTTTTTTTTTTACAATTTAAATTCGTTATAACAAAATAATTTATTTGATGTACGTTTCTACATATATTGCGAGCCTGGTATAATATAATCTGTGGCGATAAATACATTTTTATGAAGTCGCATAACTATGCAAAAGAACTCCAAGGGATCGGACCCAGCAACTTCAACAATCACACACGACAAGTCCCGACGAACAGCATAAAGAACATTACTACCAACGGGATTGTCTAGGGCGGATAGATAGCAAAAAATCAAGAAGCTAGGTAAAGAAAGCTCGGCGGCACCAGTCCTCACACAAAGCCAATTATCAGTCAGACAAACCACATCGGTCGAACATCAGAGTAGGTAATTCGTTCAAGAGCGTAGTTTAAATACGTTGGAGCAGTAGTGGAAGTTTTGGTTTTGGCAATCTCAACCGTTTGGCAGTTACAAGGTGATTCATAAATTTAAGTTTTTCATGGTATGCAGATCACTCTTTTATTTTTATCTTCTGATTTACGCAGCGCAGCTAAAAAACTATTATCCCAATGACCTTTTTTAAAATTCTTTTCAATGTTGATCTAACTCCTACTATTGCTGGTACAGTCGCTCTAAAATTGAAAAAAAAATGTTTTGAAATTACAAAAAATTCAGGAATTTCCCAAATTTTCCTCGAAACTCATGTTATTAATACATCCGTTTTTATTTTTTATAAAATTGCCGATCTTATTATTTTCTAAAAAGGTTCAACATGTCCACGTAGAGAAGTATGTAAAAATTTATACGCACATATGTAGCTAAATTAAGCTCAAATTAATACTAAAATGCTTTTTGTTGAATTTGAAACTTATTACAATTAATCTTAGTATGTTACAAAAGCTGTTCAAAATGTCCACCACCACATTGGATGCATGGCAATAATCTCCCTCTAATTCCCTGTTTAAGGCCTATCGTACTCATCCCCTCGTATTTTTAACTACAATTCTGCTAACTAAATCCTATCTCGATTAGCAGGGCTTGAATAAACTTCATCCTTTATTGTTCCCCATAAGAAAAAGTTCAGTGGGGTAAGGTTTGGAGATCTAGCAGACCAAGGAATCGGTGCACCTAGTCCAATCCAGCAATTACGGCAATTTTCATTTAATATTGCCTTCACGATATTAGCAGTATGCGGTGGTGCTCTATCGTGTTGATAAAACATGTCTGTTTAAGTATGCACAGAGATGTCCTCTATTAGATCTGGCAGTGTATTCTCCAAAAAGTACGCATAAATTTGACGGCAAAATGATTGGTCCTACCAAATAGTTGCCGACGATACCAGCCCAAAAAGTGACACTGAATTTCTGCTGAAGTGAGGTCTCCTTTGTCCTGTGTTGTTTAGTCTCTGACCAGGTATAGAGGTTATGGAAGTTCGTGATACCATTGTGAATTGCGATTCACCCGTTCACAGAATTCCGGCCAGAAACGCTGTGTCGCGTTCCAGAACCCAAGTGCTAAATTCCGGTTTTCTCTTGGAATCTCCTTCCAGTAGTCACTGGAATGGGTTATGATGATATGGACGTAATCAATGTCGATGACTAACCCAAACACTTGTATTCCGACCCGTCTCGTGCTCGTTTCAGGGTCTCACCTTAGTAGAGTGATTATTTGCTGCTCGATGTCGGCAGAAGATTCCGAAGTTACACTTCCTGTTTCTCCGTAACCTTCGGAAAGTCCGTGTAAATACCCTTCTTTGGTGTGCTCATCAATAAGGGAATCTTCTTTTATATTCCAGCACAGCCGCTCTCTCGTTTCCGTCTACTACACCATAAATGTAAATAATATCCGCGTATTCCTCAAAAGTAAATTCTACCATTTTTTAATAATTTTTCTTAAAAACACCCGTTTTTATCGATTTGCTTTTCTACTCTTGCTAACTTTATAGCAAAATTTTCATCAGGTATGAGTAACAGAACGCCAAGATACTAGGGTGTGAACTCTAACTAACGCAAGCTAATATCGGCAATAAAACAAAATTACACTGACATTTTTATAACTCTTTTAAAGCAATAATTAAAACTATTTGCCTGCTAACAGTAAACAAACATTTTTGAACCTTTATCTTATAGTGCTATACCTCTAAGAATTAGGTAGTCAGGGATTTTAAGAATGCGGTTTTTCTAGAAGGGGTTACGGGAACTAGGCAGAGAGAAATGGAATAATGTCATAGTACAACTGAGCATTAGGTGGTATGTATGTCTTTAAATCATAAAGGTGCTGCCATTTGTTTCGGAATGGGCAACTTTTTATAATTGTTTATGAATTATAGTAATAAAAGTGAATCTCTTCTTCAGTTTTTAGGTAATAAATTATAGTACTCAGCAAAGTGTGCCTAAAAGCAGATATCCCCATGACAAG
The DNA here is from genome assembly GCA_964036015.1 of Leptarthrus brevirostris. Lineage (NCBI taxonomy): Eukaryota > Metazoa > Arthropoda > Insecta > Diptera > Asilidae > Leptarthrus > Leptarthrus brevirostris. The sequence goes on along the minus strand of OZ038372.1, from coordinate 112,085,554 downwards.
TATAAAGGGTGGTTCAAACATAATTGGCATAACTTTAATGGATGATTCAGGGACCCATTGCAAAAACCACTATATAAACATATGTCCAATTTTTCCTCGTTTTCGAGGTAAGGGTACTTTAATATTTTTACGTTTCTTAATTATTTTTGCATTTTTGTTTTTATTTTCTAAGTAGTTTATTTTACAACAACATCCAAGCACTTATTTCAAAGGAAACAGAATTGCCTATCCAACAAAACAGCACTTTCTTACCTGGGTATTGTCACCTTACAGTAACGCGCCCCTAAATTGGATCATTTTAATTGTATTTTCTTTAAATTTAAATTTTAACTGTCTGTTACTTTTTATTTACCACTATAAACACATCAGTTTCATCATTAACTTAAGTACCTCAGATTATTACTTTTCTGAAAAGGTGCCACAACAATACCCTACCTCCATCCGTTTAGTTCCTTTTATCTTTTTTAAGATTCATATTCTTTATATGAAAGCACCTGTACATGTGTTCTGCAGAAATTGGTATAAATAATGAATGCAGGAAGTTGGAAAAAAAGAAAGAAAACTTTTGTAATTTTATAATAGTTCTTTATTGTTTTCGCTTCAATGCCATTATTGTACTAATCTTATCTAAACTAAACTTTAAGAAAATATAATTTAATACTAAACAGTATTTATAGCTATAACAAATGTTGGAAATGCTGCCATGAGCACTGAATATATAAAATACATAAACGGCAGCGCCTTTGCATCGAACGATGAACTCTTGATACTAAGCTGCCTATTATCTTTAAGTAATGCAGTCCCATTTGCTATGCTTGAGATGAGGTCGTCTTGTGACGTCACCTCATTGTAATAATTGTTTTTAAGTAAACCCAAAGAAAGTAATCTAGGGGGTTAAAATCTGGCCAATTAAGAGGTCAACCCTTTCCTATCCATTGGTTTGGATATTGTTGGTTTAGGAGCTCTCTAACTTGTCTTCCGAAATGGGGAAAAGTACTGTCAGGTTGAGACCACATACGTCTTGTTAATATCAGGGGAAGATCTTTCAGTAATTTCGGTAGATTATTCTGCAATAATTCCAATTTATTTACTGACGTCAATTGTACTTCTAATTAGGTATCCGTCGGTGATTTGAGCTAAGATATTGACGGAAACTTCCTGTTGGAAAGCAGCTTGCCTAAGTATGCGAGGGTTCTCATCTAACCATGTGTGGAGATTATGAATATTAGTAACTTCAGATCTGGTGAATGTAGATTCGGCAGTGTGCAATATTCATTTCTCACGTAACCGAGAACAGATACTCCCGACGTAATGTTCGATGAACCGTTGACTGGGAAAGTTATGTACGCCGTGCCAGGTCCCGTGCACTCCTTCTGGGATATTAGATATCATGGAAATAACTTCTTTCTCAGGTTCGGCAGATTGTACTGCATGTTCCATACGTTTTTCAGCTGATTGAAGCTGCCCTGTCTCCCGAAGCCGACTGTAGATTCTGCTATTATACATAAACATATCTCACAACTCTATTCGCATTTCATTGCACGGTCAAAGAAAGAGCATAACTGAGTACTCTTCATTACAAAAGCGAGACATATTTCTTTAAAAAGAACAATAAACACGCAAGTAAATGAACAAATTACTAAGCACTGTTGCAGTTGAACTTGTAATGACGATAATTAATAGCTGCACACTTATTTACTTATTAAAAGGTAGATACCACCCCTCGTAAAACTAAAGAGCAATAATTTTTTTCCCGGCAATTAATTAGCAACAAATTCAGTTAATAATTTAGGCACCGTCCCGATTCTGTAAATTAATTTTTCATGAAGGTGTTCTGCTAACTTCCGCTGAACTTAGCAGAACTTCCCATTTTTTTTTTAATAAAAAGCAACAAATTATTTTTTTCTACAACTAATTAGCAACTATTTAGCAAGAAATTATGAGAGTGTTAGATTTTTGATTCGAGAAATGTGTTTTGCTAAGTTGAGGTACATCTTAAAACCGCAATAATTTTTATTATTTTTTACCTAACCACCATCGCTAATTTTTGAAGTTACTTGTGAACTTGTTCTTCTTTTTGAACATTTTTGTTATGCATTTAACATAAACTCACTCGATTTAAGTGCATTTCAAGTGAAAATCTTATGTAAAGTTTGTCTACTACACCTCCTCTTACGTAATTTGTGCATAGCCCATATGCATTTTTCTTTAGGTATATTGAATAACTCGACCTTAGTTCTAAAGGATGTTTTAAAGTATAGCTTCGCAGAATTTTTCCGACTATCAGTCAAAACAACCGATGCCTATTAATGACAATGGCGAAGTTGTAAAGGTCCTGGGAACTCATTGGACTCATGACAAGGCACTTTCTGGTTCAGTGTTTCAATACAGTTCAATCAAATGAATTCAATGAAGTCTGCCGAATTTTTGACCCTTTGTAGCTCTGAAAGGTGGACTGGGATGATCCATTGTCCAATAACATCTTAGCAAAGAATCCCGAGCTTCATATGCTATTCCGTTACAAATATTCAACTTCACGAATTTTCGGACAATTCAGAATTGGCGTACGGTGCTGTTATTTATTGTATAACGGCCAACATTGATGGAATCGTTTCTATAAACATCGGTGCATCAAAGTCAAAAGTTGCACCTCTGAGGTAAACATCATTGCGCTGTTAAGGGCTGTGTGCTGCATTTCTATTAACAAGATTATTATCTAAGGTAACAACATCTCTAAACTTGCAACTTACGTTTTGTCCTATCATGGATGGCAGAAATTCTTAGTTTCAGATATTGAAATTGTTGGAGTTCAGTGTCATCTACACAAACTCCAGCAGAAGTTGTTTCCCGCGGAATATCTCCAATTGAATTTCCCAGCTATAAACATGAAGCTGGAGTTAGCAGACTCTAAATCCCGCAGACTCTAGGAAAGCAGCGGTTCTCTTGGGTACTTGGCTCAATCTTTTGGGAGGAGAAAAGTTAAGAAAGGTCTGAAAAATTTTTCTAACCATTGATAACAATGTTTACAATTAATTTACCGAGAATGAGAGTTTTCTTTGTTAATAGAAATTCTGTCAACTCTGGTGGCAGAGACCACATTGGTTGTGCCAGGATAGCCTAATGTGACCTAAAAACCCAAATCTGAAAAATATCAATTATCAGATAGGATTTTTGGATCATTAGATTACGGCAACTTGTTAGAAAATGGGAAACTTACCGCAATTGGCTATGCTGACCCCATATTAATTACAACAAAGCTTGGTCGATCTGCAAGACTATCAAAGGCCTACGTAGCTCCATTTGTTTGCTTGAATACGAAGGCCACATAGAAGAAGTTCACATAGAACTAGTCAGCAGCCTAACATCAAAGGCCTTCATAGCTGCCTTACGCCGCTTTGGAGCACATGGAGGAATACCGAGGGACCGCTACGTTGACAACACACAAATTTTGTTGGAGCCCATATCGCAGACCTACAAAAACTATTCTTACAATTCCATAAAAGCGAGACACTAATACATAGTTTTCTTTCACATAATAATATCAGATCGCATTTTATTCCTCCTACCACTCCCCACTTTGGCAGTCTGTGAGAGGTTGGCGTTATGTCAGTAAAATCACATTTACAGAGAGTAACTGGAGAGACAAAACTCACATTCGAAGAGATGAAATACTCTTAACCCAGACTGAATCGTTCTTGAACTCTTGACCTCTGTGTCCTTTAACAAAAGGTGTTGAATCGTTAGACGTCTTTTTTCCATCACACTTCCTAGTGGGACACGCCCTTACTACCGTTCCGTACCGAATTTGACTGAAAAAACAAAATGTCGAGGCTAGGTCGTTGGCAACAAGTCAAGCACTGAGGCTAGGCGCGTGGGTCAATAGAATGATCAATTCCTTATAGGGGTTGTTTTTTATGCAAGGGAGGATTTTTTCGAAAATCGGTCCCGGCTATTTTAAAGCACACATATAGCACTTAATTTTAACGCTGTCATTTTTTATCCAAGGTCTAGTATAACCATGCAAGGGAGAGGCAGTGCTAGCTTGCCGATAGCTGGCACTGGAAATTACAACTGTAATTTGCCGCGTTAATTATCAAGCACAAAATTTTTTATTTGGACACAAAATTAGCCCATAAAGAGCACATTATTTTGTTGTGTCGCTTTTTTAATTTTTAGTAAGTGACAGTGCCAGCTTGACCCACCCAGGCTAGGCTTCTGAAAACGCTGGAGCAGGGTGACAACTTTACAGCCACTTCCAAAGTAGAAACAGATCCAAGCTTATCTTCAACTAAATGAATTGGTCATTTTAAGGGAACATAACATAGGACCATCTAAGTGGATCCTAGGCAGAATTGAAGAAGTTCCCACTGGCCAAGGATGATTTAGTTCATGTGGCTACCATCTGCTTAGCACCATCTAAGTGGATCCTAGGCAGAATTAAAGAAGTTCCCCCTGGGCAAGGATGGCTTAGTTCATGTGGCATTGCAAACGCCCGGTAAATAGATTGCATAGATTACCAGCAGAATCGTGAAGAAATTAATTTCATCTTAGTGTTAATAATTGCTTCTTCAAAGAATTCATATTTAAATTATGCAATTTTGCCCAACTTTGCAAACTAAATGAAAATTATTTGTATTACTGTATGACAACTACACATATATGAAATAAATTATCATTGACCATCAGTATTTTCTGTTTTGCTTTATTTCTATAATTTCTACGTGCTGCAACTGTTTTATTTCTACAATTTCTACGTGCTGGAACTTTCAATTCAACATTTGTAAAAAGGCAAGATTATCATATAAAAGATCCCTTTGAGTTACACCATCAAACCTAACTTCAAGTGTGATTCCAATTTTGGAAGTTGATCAAGAAAGTCTTTAAAAAATAACTTACTTCTCTCATAATCTTTGATTCTATTGCTAAGGCTGATTTTTTGTCGATTGTCTTTTATTTCGGAAGGACTTTTATATTGTGCGAAATTATCGGTTGCATAATTTTTTTGTTTTATTTCGAAAGTGTTAAGAAACATATTCATACCTACCTAAAGCCATTGAATTTATTCTTTGAGATGGTGTTTTCTTTTCGTTAGGAAAAGTGCAATTAAACTAGTAGCGAACGTTTCTTATGTTCCCAACTCATATTCCGGAAACTTTCAAAAATTTGTTTTCTAACAATGGCTGTAATTTCGCAACAATGACGCAACATTCTTCTTTTACAATAGCTTGATTTGCAAATCGGGTCTAATATACGGGTTGGCCTAGGTGTAATGTGCAAAGCTATTCCAGATTTGTTACTCGTAAGTATATCCGCTCTCATGATTAATTTTAGTTTGGCTTCGCTACACTATTAAATTGCGAGGACCCTCAGCTATTAATAAATTCTGTTTATCCTTACTTGAATAGGAATAAACAACAAGACGAAGATTTTACCTTCAGATGACATTATTACTGCTGTAACCTGAACATTATTTTTGAATATTATTGTTTACCGTTATATCAGCCATAATTTTAATATAATATTATTAAATTATTTTATAATTTCTCAACATTTACACACTTCAACCAATAACACATTTGCTTTGCAATACTGGAAAGTAAACCTTTCTCTTTGTTGGAACTACAGTAACTGCGATGGACAATTTTAGTTTGCTAACAGCGAGGCCAGATAAGGGTTTTAAAAATTTCAGGAAAAGTGCGGTATAATCACCAACAACTTCATAATTTTGACAATAAAACGTGGATTAAGGCGTTACTTTCTCGTAGGTTAGGGAAAACTGCAAATTCTGTTACTGGCTTGATGATGGGCCTTATTCGATTTATGAAAAATTCCTCATTTTAGCAAAAATTACAATAATCTTTTCATAAATGAATGTGTAACATTAAATCGAAGTTTTTTATAAGATAAAGACAAAATTGACCCAATCTGGGTTAAGTTTTGTTTACACTCCGTTATCGATAGTTCTTATGAAAAACGTCAGCACATTATTCCTACCTTGCTAGTTTTAAACTAAGTGGTCAAAAACATTGAAATATAGCAACCGTCCTTTAACAATTTTCAATTAACTTTAACAAGGAAGATTCAAAATTTGTACTCGACCACAGTCATGGTTATTATGGTTAACACAGGAGATGTTTTAGCCTATTTACTTTTGATAGGTATATGTGCGCTGAATCATCAGCGGCACTATAATCTACTACCTTAGAAAATTGCTGAGTGTATGCTCCTTTTGCCCTCCTAATGAAATCAATACCAGGCACTTTCTCTACCCACATTGCAATTTAAAGTTATTGGTAACTGGTCCAGGATGTTATGCATTATTCACAGAGCAGTCTTGCAAGAGCTTCACAGTACTTGCACAGAACTCGTGGTAATGAATTAAATGACTCTTATCTTGCACAGTCCTTGATAAACTCACACTTGAGAGTCCAAAAGTGGACACATCGCACACACCTTCGAACAAATAATTCGCATTAATTCCCGACCAAACTCAATACATACAATTGTGCGTGTACTGCCAAAGGGTCGATTCTAATTTGTCAGCAATCTGCAATGCACCCTTGCTGTATAGGCTCTGCCTTAATTAACCCAAATTGGTTTGCGTGCAATACTCCCAGGAACTCTTTGTTTGGTCGTCAATGTGCCATAACCATTAAAAGATAAATGAATCTGGCTGATGAAAGATTCAGTCATGACAGTTGAATGTTCATCAACCGACTAGTTAGGAGTCATCTTGGTGGTATATCTAACTACGCCTGACAAAATTTGACACGAAATTTATAGGACGTTTTGACATGGTAAGGTGAATGACACATATATTAAGGTTTGATTGAAAGTTAAGGACACTTAATAAGCTTTATAAAGGACATACATGGCTTTTAAGCCTTAGATTCTGCTTCACTGATTGCACGAAATGCAATTCGATAATTAGCTTTCTACCTAACCAAATGCTGGCGGTAATCCGCAAAGTTTATTTATTCACTCCAAGAACACTGTTCTTGTGTTGGTCTAATGATTAATGCACGCAACATAGCACGTATCTGACACCGTAGGGCAGTAGCACTTAATATTGCGAATTGTAGGTCAATAAACCATTACGAAGTTGACTGACTCATTAAGAAGAAAAGCGTAATAACCTTTACCTGAGAGCTTTGTGACTTGTCAGTATGACGAATAGATTGCGTGTAAAAAGAGGATTGGCCAAGTCAATATATATAGAGCTGTTTCTATGTTTATGATAACTGTTCAATAATCGGGTAATTATTGCTTAAGAACCGCGTCCCTCTTTCTAGCACACCCTTTCCGACCTTTAATAAGGAAAATTTCAAATTAATTTCCTGCTGGTCTCGGGCTCAGTCTAATATTAATCCGGCACGCCGCCGTCATATGGGCAACATGCTCATAAAATTTTAATGCTGACAAGACTCGATATGCTATAATTCTACCATTCCGGACGCAAACTTTTAATTGCCTTCTCGAAATGAAATTCGACGCAGTGCTGGTACTAGAACATCTAGCCACCCTTATTCAGTGCACTTGGCGCATGTGGTCTGAGCCTCGACTTAGATAGGAGCAAAAAATTACGTTTCTTTTTAAGACTGTCTTCCATGATTCAGTGCATTGAAAATTTATGTGCAAATGCCTTCTGTACGACTGCGATGCCTCAAATATTTAGACACAAGATCCATGAAGCATTCATCTATTTTGACAAGGGCAAGAATGAGGAATTACAAATTCTCAGAAGTTTTGTTGAAAAGTAATAAAATTAGTTTGCTCCCGAAGCTAAATGATGATTCAAATTTGAATAGCTTTATGGGGTATAAAATAAATTTTGAGTAATTTTTAAAATGCATCACGCAACACATTCATCTGGCAAGCCTTTGTGTGACTATAAGTGACATTTGCTGTCGGCGTCTGATAATCTGTTGAAATATTATCCGTGACTGATTCTGACAAATAACCAAATGCTGTGGCCATTAGCTAACAGCGTGTCTAACTCTTGCAAGTACGTTATCTCTAAATTCATTTAATGATAACTTTATGAAAACAAAGTAAAACATTACAACAAAAAGAAATCAATTAAAAATGTATCAGTGTGGTTTCAAAAAAGACAATAAATGCCAATACTGTGTAGGTATTTCATATTATTAATTACTATTATTATAAGGTTTGCACGACAAGATTAAAAATCTTTTTGATATGTAAAGTATAAGTCCTATTGCACATTGCAGAAATGTAGGCTATATATTATGTAGATATGTAGAGTAGCTAAATGCTACCGCTAAATAATTACCTTAGCCAGACACACTTCAACCATGTTCAACCATATGGACAAAAAAGGTACGACCCCCAGCCAAAGTTGCAAAGATTTGGATTTTTACAATCCTAAGTTTGGCAGCAGTAGAAAGGAGAAATTACGCAAATCAGAGTCCTCCTAAGGCACCATTAATATTTGCTTTACATTTTCACAGCAAGTCATATCCCAGTAGGAAGATAATCGATTCTAAAGTAATTAAGAAGCGCTTCCTTAGAAGCGTAAAGCACTTGCTACTTATATCTGCCTTCATTTACTTTTTAGCATTTCATGTCTGCAGAGAGAAGCATTCCTTTTTCTGCTTCTTTTTGCAGCGATATAGAAGCAATTGCTTTGAATGGGATTAGAAGCTCTCTCGAAATATGCACTCATATAAACATCTTCGGCGTTAGTTAAATGCAAATTTAACGTATGTATTTAATGAACTACTAGTATAAAGTTAATTAAGATATTTGAAAGATGTGAAATTTTAAAAATTTTATAAAAAAAAATTTCTCGCAAGAAATAGTAATGTTTTTCTGATTTTTTAAAGTAAGAATTAAATGCTTTTATAGCATTTCAACTTCAAATCTAACATTATCAAGAAAAAATCTGATGTTACCAAAATTAAAACTATACCTTACCAAAAACAAATCTGATTTCATAAAATTCAAATGTGATTTTTTATGAAACAAATCCGCCATTCTCTATTTCAAAACTGTCTTTACCAAAATCATATCTAACCGTCTGTTAAAAATCAAATCTGACTTTTTATATTTAAATTCTATCTTTATAAAAACCAAATCTGTTCCAACAGAAATTTTATTTTGCACAGTTAATGAAACATTAAATTATTTTCATATGAATCAACGCCATGTTAAGTTGTACAACAAAAGTAGATATCTAAAAAATAAGCTTATGTTTTTTACTAATAGTATATAAAAAATAAATAAGGTAAAGTCAATCTAGAATTGCCGCATATAGCTTCGCGTAAAGCGGTTTTAATTTATTATTTTTTATTTTATAAAACTCAGCACACTCTCCCTTACAACTTAAAATGCGTAAAAACTACGAAAATTGAATGATGATGTTACATGCATTAATTATTAGCGCAAAGCATAAAATAATTTTTAGTTTTATATCTATTACGACATTTTGAAATCTGTGCAAATCAAACAAACCAAACAACTACAACAAAAATACTTAATAGTCATTTCTTATGATCCCGTAAGCTGAAACGTTCAGGTAGTATTATGTATTATTTTAAATTGTGGTTATGTAGTTGTTTTATTTGTTTAATTTGCACCGACTTCAAAATGTCGTAATAGATATAAAATTAAAAATTATGTTATGCTTTTTAGCGCTTTTTGTGAAGTCGGTTCAACTTTTTTTTTAAACTATTTTATTTTTCACTTTTTAGTTTCTACTCTATACAAAGAAGAAAGAACCATACAAATCGGTCCACGCGTTAAAAGTTAGTTTTAACCCCCTACCCCACCGCCATTCCACTAAACTTTTTTTCTCATGGTATCAATCAAGGAACATACTCTACCGAACAGAAAAGGAATCATCGAAATCGGTCCACGCGTTACGAAGTTACAACCCCTCCCCCTCCCCCACCACCACCATAGGACCAAATTATTCTTCCATAAGCAAAGGAGGGTCACACTCTATACAACAGCAAAAGAACCATACAAATCGGTCCACGCGTTACAAAGTTAGGTATTACCCTCCTTCTCCCACCCCAACCACACCAAAAAATTTTTTTTGTGGTATCAACCAGGGAGCATACTCTTCCCAATAGCAAAAGAATTATCCAAATCGGTCCACCCGTTACGAAGTTAGACTACTCCTCCCCCCACCCAACCCCCCACCCAACCCCCCACCATGGGCCAAATTATTCTTCTATTAGCAAAGTTATGTTCCACCCTCCACCACCCCCCACCCCACCAACATTTGTTTTCTCGTAGTATCAACCAAGGATCATATTCTACCCAATAGAAAAAGAATTATCCAAATCGGTTCATGCGTTACGAAGTTAGACTACACCTCCACCCACCCCACCTTTCACCATAGGACCAAATTATTCTCCTATTAGCAATAGGTGATCATACTCTATACAACAGAAAAAGAACCATCGAAATCGGACTACGCGTTTCAAAGTTAGGTTCGACCCCCCCCCCCCCTCCCATCCCACCAAAATTTGTTTCTCGTGGTATCAACCACGGAACATACTCTACCCAACAGAACAACAATTATCCAAATCGGCCCACGCGTTACAAAGTTAGACTACTCCTCCCCCTCCCTCACCCTATTCCAAATTTGTTTCTCCTATTAGCAATGGGGGATCATACTCTGTACAACAAAAAAAGAACCATCCAAATCGGACCATGCGTTACAAAGTTAGGTTTCATAATGTCTACTTTCTGCATTGCATGATGCAGAAATCAGTAATTTCACTTATTACAAAATAAGCAGCCTTCACCAGTGACAGGAGCTTTTCTTCATTGATGTGCTCATTTATGTTCTATGAAATAAGTGGTAAACATAGTAGTTTTAGTAGGTTCAATTTCAATATCATCACGGCCAACTTTAGAATTTTCTGTGGATTGTAATTTTGGTGTAATTTTTCTCTTCCGTTAGAGGTTTTCAGGGTCTTTTACTAAGTTGCTCCACCTGGAGTTGAAAATGGATAGATAGTGTGAAAAAATAAAGCTTTAAATGTGACCTGTTTCGCAGGAGAGCTCGTCAGCGGCTTCTGAGCAGGGCAATTTCACTTCGACACTGACATAGTTTGTTAGAGAATGTAGAAGCCGAATCAAGTGTTCTGATGGCTATCAGAGAAGATAGTAATATTTTGTCCGGTAATTGGTGATTGATTGTTTTAGTGTCTGTCATGTCTGCATTTCTGACTAAAATAGCAAAAAATTACCTTTCGTTACGCGGGTCACTTCACTAGTTTGTAATATATTTATTTATTCAAGAAAAATTCGCCAAGGCTGGCGACTACAAAACAATACACAGTTTAAACGTAAACTTAAAATTGGAGTATTTATTATTGGAGGTGAGGTTTTCAGCTGCTGCCTGGAATGTCCGAACTTGATGTGGGCAGCACATTTACTTAATAGTCGGGAAATAGAGGCGTCCATTTCATACAATCAGGGTGGTGGGACACATGGAGGAAATCGTAACTCCTCAAGGTCCGGGCCGGGACGGAAATGCCTACGTCGTTGAGTCGTTCGGCGGAGTTGATCGACCCCTGCAACAAATCATACAAAAAAACAATTTTTTGGACCTTGCGTCTCTCTTCAAGAGAGTTGAGGGGAATCAGACTGAGCCTAGTAGGATAAGGAGGAAGGTGGGAAGTGTTAATGGTTAATGTGGATGGCGCAGTGAGGATCTCAAACCGAACCGGCGTACCCTAAAATAAGTCTGATGAAAGTCAGCCTCGTCAAGTAGGGATCGTCAAGCTCTTTAGACCAACTTTTTACAAATTGGCTTTGCCAACCGAGAAGTCCACGTAGTCCTCGAAGGAGAGATGGGAGTTAAGAATCACCCCTAAATCCTTGTTCATGTCGATCCTGCCCAAAGCGTAACCGCCTATGGGGCAGTTGAAGGAAATGTCCGTTAAAATGACAGGTGCATTTGCTGGCATTCAGTGGAAGTGAATTCTTAGAGCACCAATCATGAAAACTCCGCATATTGGAGCTCAACAGAACGCAGTCGTCGTCACTGGAGTCCGCATGGAAGATTTCATCATCAGCATAACACAGGATTCTGGAGCTGGCAGAAGCAAAGAAACGATATTAATATAAATTATGAAGGGAAGCGATCCAAGGATACTACTCTGAGGCACACCAGAGGTGACCGAGATTTCGCTGGACAGGGCGTCATGGAACGTAAGGCACGCTGGTAGCGGCCAGCCAGGTAGGATGGCAGCCACTCAGCAAAATCGAGCTGGCAGTGCTTAATAATGAGAACGCTATGGTTAATCCTATCAAAATTGTTGCTGAAGTCGGTGCATATGCAACCGACCTGCATACCCGACTCGATCAGGGACAAACAGTAATGTGCGAATTAGAGTAAATTGGTGGTAGTTGATTTACGCTTAGTGAAGCCGTGCTGGGAAGATCCCATGAAGGGTCTACAATGAAAGCAGAGGACGTCGATAATTAGAGTTTCAAAGGCCTTTGCAATGTGGGACAAATTGACGATAGGTCTTTAGTTAGATATATCTGCCTTGTCTCCCTTCTTGTGAAGCGGGATTATCACAGAGTCTTTCCAGACAGATTAAAGAAATTATAGAGAACAGGAGTAACCGTGGAGCAGAGCCTTTTAAAAAACGAGGCGGGGACACATAAAAATATATCAGGCAATCGAAAACGCCGGCGTCGTTGAAAATAAAGACTCTGAATTCAAGAGATGTGAGCGGAAGACTTGTTCAATGGTGTCTGTTGCCTCATAATGTGCGATTTTTCCTTAAGGGGTTAGAGCTAGTCAGAGGTGTGAAAAAATGACTAGTTTAAATAATTTTTTTTGGCGGAAATTAAATTAATTTTATAAAACTAATTATGCAGAGTTGTTAAATCATCTTTTAACTTGATTTTATCAAAATTAAAAAAAAAATTATTTTTAAAAAAGTTACCATCATCTTTGTTGGACCCCGTTCTGGAAGTTGCGATGTGCGCTGACCAACACAGCATCTTACTGGTTCATTCATCGAAAATCAATCAAACAAAGGGAATCATTAGTTTCGTAGTTATTCTTGTCCTTAATGAAGCTTTTTTTTGTGATAATTTTCAAAATAGCGGCTTCTGAAAGTTTACTCTCTGATTTTCAAGCAAAAACCACTAGCTTATTGTTTAAAATAAATCGAAGTTTTTAATAAAAATTACAATCCGTCGATCAAGGAAAAGTTTTTTATGCTTACAATAAGCCATATTAATTTCATCCAAATCCGTCCAGTAGTTTTTGAATCATAGTGGTCACCGACTTTGAAAACATAGTTTCGATAAAAACACGTTTAAAATTTAAAGCCTCATTAGCGCGTTGCAGAGAGGCCTACAATGAATGTGTGATATCTGGAAAACTATTTGTCGGATTGACTTTTCAGGGAATATTTTCAAGATATCACACTTCAAGAAAACAAAAAAAAACGAGTTTTTGAAAATTCTGACTACCCCTAACCCCTTAAGGAATGCGTGAAAGGTTTTAAATACAAAGTAGGTTAAGTTGCAAGGGTAAGGACTTTATAGTGGGAAAACTTATATTGTACACAAAAACTCCTCAGACATAATGCACTTAACTGCTTCTTACACCTGAAGGGATCTGTGTAGGCTTCTTTTCATCGTATAGAGTGAACGTTCATTAGAAGCTTTTCAGTCTCCTTTATTTTTTCTGCATTGGCATCATTCTGTCAAAGCTTTGTTTTTGCTTCTACGAACGTCTCATAAATTCTTTTGGAGTTTTTGTGTTTTGTTGTGATTGTAACCCCCATTTATTGAATGTCCTTCTAGTTAATTTAAATTTGGACAGGTCTTTCTTTCACCATGAAGAACTGTTTTCTTACTACTGAATTTTATTGAACAAGACGTTTTTAAAAGTCTTAGCTTAACATCCAATTTGTCAACAGATTCAGCAGTAAAGTTAGGTTGATTATCTAGATTACTTAACCTAACGATTTAATCAAATTTTTTCTGGTTCTAAGCTTCTTAAACCATAAAGTCTCGACCATGAGACCTTACGTTAAGGACTATCCAATCCATCTATGATCCTTAAAGGATTTTAAGTTAGATACTCTTTTGTTTACTACATTAAAGTTGTTTGTTTCTGTTCGTAACGTAATGTCAAGTTCTTTCTCTCAGTCATTAAAGTTCTCCGATCTTCGAAACCTAAAAATTGGGGGTTACACTCCAAGAGTAGAGATATTCTTCCCTTGTTGTTCGATGAGCTGCGATCATAAGCCATGTAGAAGGAAAATATAAATAGATTCCTCTTACATGCAGTCGTAATTTTAAGAACTGTTAAATTGGCTGACTTTAAAGCATTTACATATGTTCTTCTTAGTTACAATGAAAGTTTTAAGCTTATCGTCATCCATGCTATTTAGGTAGTAGAAAAGGTTTTAGGTGTATCTTGAAATCCTTTAAGGTTCCTGTATGAAGCTTTTAATAATGTTTTTATCTCTTAAGGAAACCAGTAGATTGTCCGAGATACTCTTCGAATGATATACCTACATTAATCTCCCCGACTCTCAGAATAAGTTTCTTTTAGATCGAGCTCCTCTTTTTGCCTGCGACCCAATATTTTGTTGAATTCGGCGACTGGATCATAGTCGTCATCCAAATGGGGTGTACGATAAACCTTGACTTTGGCATGCCTGATGCCAAACCTCATGAATATGAATAATAGCAGGAAAGATTGCTGTTTTTTGCAGCTATTTCGATTTAACGGCTACCCAGTCAAATATTAGTACCGTTGGGTTGTTATTGCTTAGAGCCTGCAGGAGCAGGACCTTTACTTTCTTTACTTTTTTACTTTGTAGTTTCATGTTGGGAAAGCAACTGCAACCCTTTTGTATCCTCCTTTGAGCCAGGATGACCTTGAGCTTGATGCCCTTCCAGGCATCGTTAACCTTAGCGACACACAAATCGAGAAAGTTCGCCGAGAATAACGTGGTCGATTCAACATAATTTTTCAGGATTCCAATGTTGCCTAAAACATTTTGCAATGAAAATATAGTTTCCATTTCTGCTTTATGACCAAATACAAATCTTATAAAAAGAAATTTTCCAATCAAGTATGATGGAAGTTTGATGCCAATTGAAATCGAAATATTGGAACCAGTAAATTCGATCTGTCGAAATTTTGAGAACTGTTGATCGAAAATATTTTCGATGACATTTCAGTGATGGTGCCGATTGTGAAAATGCTGTTTGCTTAGTACTGTGAAGCGAGAAATGTAAGCTATCATAATTAAATAAAACGAGACTGTTTTTTATTTTTTTGGAATGAGGGCGTGTCACAGTTTACAGTTTACTGATCCTTATTTCAAAGACGCTTATTTTGAAGATCTGTAAAAAAAATCTCGGATATACACAAATTAGAACAATTGCAGAAATTTCTGGTTTTGTTGATCGGTTGATGGGAGTGGGAGTGGGGGGGGGGGGGGTGGAATCCCTTATTAAGTGATTCCCTGATTGCAATAAAATTCCCTGACTATCTTAAATTTCCAAACTTTTTCCGGGTTTCCAGAAAGTGGCCACCCTGATTATATGATATACTCGTATTTAAATGGATGTACATGTGATATATGTTTATGATTGATGTATATGTATAATGTATATGTATGATTATATTACATTACATGAAATTACACTTTTCGCGCAAACTGTGGCTTCATCAAAAAAGTTGTATCGGAACAATGTGCAAACAAATTTAAGTTTTTAAGATTTCTACAGAAAATTCGCCGATAGTAACGATTATAGTATATTGTGGTTTTGAGTTGAAAGGCTAAACATAAGTAATTAATATTTCATATAACCGATAATATCGCGTAAATTGTTGATCCTGTATTATTTTTCTTTTATAAATGATAGGAAGTTCAATATCGTATTTATTAGTTCCAATAATTCTACTCGTCTTCTTATAAGATACGGCACTTCTCCTTAAATGGTATATAGTTAACTCAATAAATACTTTTATGTTAAAGAAATTACAATTCATAAGATTATTATTAATGCGTATTAAACAAATTTAAAAATGGACGAAAAACATTTAAAAAAGTATATACAATAGAAAATATAACATACCTGGTTATATTATAAAATCGATTTTCCTTTTGGAATTTTTAGCAAAACGGTGTCAGTGCTTATTGGTAAATCTTTGTGAATTTGGAAAAGTGCATATCACAGTTATCTAGAACCTTTACAACGGTATTAGGAGGCAGATTTCTTTCTACGGTCTCACGCTTCTATTTCACAGTCCATTATTCGTTGTATTCGAGAAATTAGTTAACAAACATTTTCTTCATGGCAAATTCTTTCATTGTGTATTTTAATAATTCGAATTTAGCAATAAAAAAAAATTATTGCTGCAAAGAGATTATTATTACCAAGTTCAGCTGTTTATTACCTGTTTAGCTGTTCGTAACCCCCCCCTGTATACACCCCTTGTGTTAATAGAGCTTCCTACTCTCCTTGAGAATGTAGAGCGTAATGAATTCAGGTATCTATATGTAACATGACAGAAGTAAAATTTCTTTTGTATACAAGAGGGGCTAACTCATTTTAATTATATTTTTTAATATAATATAACTTTGCCCTACCCTATTTTATTCATTTTACTATTTAAAAACACTATGGTTATGCCCCTAAATATCTCAGTACTACGGAGACGACTATGATCTTAAGGCGAAATAAACACAAATTTGAGCAAACCAAGCTGTCCAATTGGACACTTAATGCGAAACACCATTCCCCACTTTAAATAGAAGCAAACTGCTTATCACACGCATAGGGCTTTTACTTGAGATTGCCTTTCCTCTCTTTCTTTATTCTAGGAGTTTTGTTTTGGTTTATTTTAAAAGTACTTATTTGCTATTTTTATTTTGTATTAAAGAATTTTGCACACTGTATGTAAAAAATAAATTATAGCATTTCAAAATGAGTGTAAGAGAAAACAGTAAAAGTAGTTTAAATAGGAATATTTTAAAAGAAAAACTTTTAAACAGATCAAAAGCGTGTAGTTAATGACGAAACAAGTGATAATGCTGACGACATCTTGAACCAAATTCAAAATCAGGATAACCTTTTAACTTTAAATTGGTGTCGGTTTCAGAATATATATATATATGTTCGATAACCCCTTATATTTCTACTTCTAAGGAATTGAGAGAGCCTTGCCTCCAGTCCTAGTCGAGTTGGAAGTTCTCATGTGGCGGGAAACCCTTCTATCATTGATTCTGACTCTTGTTGTTTTCTCCTGGTATATGATATGATGCTTTTTGAGGATATGGTCTAGAATCCTCTATGTACAAGTCAAACTAGAACTTGGTGGAATTTTCATATTTTTCCTATATTGTTTGATAACCATAAAAAAACAAATTCAAGCCGAGACCACCCGCTATAAGATATGAACTTCGTGTGCCGTCAGCAATTCTTAGATTCCAGCGACAGTGTTATTTATTGCCAACAAGGTGTTATGATTTTTCTTTAGAACTTAATTGGTTGCTATAAGCATTTTCTAACAATAGAGTTAATTACGTTCTCGCGTTGAATATCCGAACAAAAGAAAATACTAAACGTGACAATTATAACTTAATTGCATTATTTGAAAGAAACTACAATCGTTGGTGCACACGCGTTTATTAAGAAGAGCTGCACTGCACGCACGCTTGATAAATTGCTGCAAATTTGCCGCGTGGGACACGATCGTCATTTCCGGCGAAACAATTCAAGCGAAAAATAATTTTTGCTTTGGATTCTGTTAACCCTTTTTTGTTTTTGAATAAATTTCATATCAGTCTCAGCCATGACGACTGCATTATTGAAGGCCTGTAAACTTGATAGCGGAGGGAGAAATAACAACTTAAAAAAAATTGAACTTGAAAACTCTGGGCCCTGGAGCAGTCATTAATTAATTAATTCTCATGGGAGGCGATAAAGTGACGATGACAAAATTATTGGACTCACTTGAACGAGGTGGGTAAATATATGACAGTCGACAGTCGGCGTCAAAACTGGGGGGATTATTGAACCTGACTTCAGGCGGCGTTTGCTCAAAGTGGGGGAAATAAAAACATCTTAGTCGCGAAGATATTTACGATTTCTCCGGGCAAACTGTGTATTTTTGGAACGAGATTTAACTTCAATCTAGATATCTGTAGACTAAACGCTTAAGTCTAGTTAAGGAGGAATTACTTTTGAAATCCGAGGAGCACCCAGATTTGCCTTTGCTGGAAATACTTAAAGTTAATAATGGCGAGATGCACACTTGATTCATTCAAGATTCATGTCCAGCTCAATCTGAATATTTGAAGTGGATGCGTTCCTAGCACAGAGGGAACTTTGTTTGCCTCAATTTATCTCAGTGCAGTTTCGAGTGGAAATCATTTTGCTGGCGCCGTGTGTGGGGCATCATCACCACTTTTTCTTTACGCCACTGAACTCCGCTGAACAAAAAAGATACGTCCTCTGTCATGTTTGTTAATTCAGTTTTTATTGGAGCTTAAATTTATTTGCTCGACATGGAGATTTGCTCGTTTTACTGCTCAGCATACGATTTTAACAGTTCTCACGTGTAACGAATGTTGTAAATAATCTGAATAAAATTAATGTTAAAGGCGGCCGTGTTTATTATTTGTTCATGTAGGTACATTATCCTCTGATGGGCAAGCAGTCACAAAAAGGCAAAAACTTTTGATATACCTACAGAGTCAAACATTATTGTGATTTTCAATAATTTAATTTCTGTTAAACACATATAAGCATTATATGCTTAATTGAAAATTGAGTACCACAAATGTTGCCGAAAAGTGTTACTACATTTTCATCAGAATTTAATTAGGAAAGCTATAGCGAATTTCAAAACTCATCACTGCCACATTCATGCAAAATTCAGCGAAGTCAACTGAAGCTAAACACTGCATCATTATGAAAATGAAAATGCATTTTGATAATATCTAATTTCTCTGAATTACTTTATACTTTTCTGAAAAATGACAGCTATGTAACTTTGAAAATCAATAGTTCACTATAAAATCTATACTAACTAGGTATAGTTTTTGAACTTGTGAACTGAAAGTTGCAACCTATTTAATTCGAACGCAGATATAAAAAAAAAAAAATATATATATATATATATATATATATATATATATATATATATATATATATATATATATATATATATACATATATATACAGTGTTGCGCATAACATTCCGGATTTTTTGGAAATAATTTTGTCTGGTTATTCCTTTGCAAACAGAATGATCAACTGAGTAAATTTGTTCATTTTAATAGTTCTCGGTATATTATGTAAAGGATAAAAAAATTAACTGCCTGCCCTCCTTAATAACAAACCAGCGACGATGAAAACGTCTGCAATCCGATTTTAATCTGCGCAAAACATTCCGGATTTTCTGCAGTCAGTGAGTTTCTATGAATTTTATAACGGTTTAAGTTATTTTTAAAGTTGTATTTTGTATCAAAGCGTGTCTATTGGTGATA
The DNA here is from genome assembly GCA_964036015.1 of Leptarthrus brevirostris. Classification (NCBI taxonomy): domain Eukaryota; kingdom Metazoa; phylum Arthropoda; class Insecta; order Diptera; family Asilidae; genus Leptarthrus; species Leptarthrus brevirostris. Next base: position 112,066,031 of record OZ038372.1, on the reverse strand, counting down.
TTTTGATTATTCGGGTTCTAACTTAGTGAAGTGTGTTCAGAAATATTACAATCCGCAATGGCTAAGTGTAAGTATAACAATTTTACCAAAGTGCAAATTATAAATGATTTTAAAGCGGGAATAAAACAAAAATTAACTAGTGCGAAGTATAAAATAACAACGTCGACCATTTGTGATATATAGTTAACAAGTTTCGTTCTCAAAATTCTGTAAAGACTATACACTGCGGTGGACGCCCTCGCAAAACCACTGCGAGAATCGACCGAAAAATCAAACAACAGGTCCTAAAAATCCTTTTGTGTCCTCAAACCGGATCTTAAACGACTTAAGCCTTTCAGTAGCAGCAAGCACAGTACGAAGACGCCTGAAGGAAGATGGTTTGTACTCATTTCGACCAGCGAAGAAGCCCCTCTTAACAGCCAAGCACCGGTTAAAGAGGTTATTATTTCTTAATGTCTTCAATTTTAGATTGAAATTTGCTAGAAATCATTTAGATTGGTCTATTAGTAAATGGAAAACCATTCCATTTAGCGACGAAAGCAAATTTAATTTGATGTCTTCCGATGGAATTGTCCACGTACGGCGAAAAAGAGGTACACGTTTACATCCACAACATTGCTAGCTCTCGGTAAAGCATGGAGGTGGTTCGATCATGGTGTGTGGGTGTTTTTCGGGTCAGGGGTGCGGTCCCTTACATGAAGTGCAAGGCATCATGGATCGTTTTCAATATAGGGATATATTAGAAACGATCATGTTGGCGCACGCTGAAGAGGAAATGCCTTTGCGGTGGACTTTCCAACAGGACAATGACCCTAAAAACACCTCAAAGCTCGTAAAAAGTGGTTCGAAGATAACAATATTCATGTTATGCAGTGGCCGTTACAATCCCTGGACTTGAATCCACTTGAAAATTTGTGGGCAGTTGTGAAAAGGCGGGTTGGTCAACGGAAGCATCCATCAAAACAGGCTCTATTGCAATCACTTAAGGATGAATGGGAAAAAATACCCATTGAAATAAATAATAATTTAATTGCATCAATGCCTCGCAGATGTCGTGAGGTTGTAAAAAATAAGGGCTATTGGACAAAATATTAAAGGAAATATTAATTTTTGTTTTACTTACACTAAATCCGGTTAGTTTTGCACAAACCTGTAATAAAATCTCTACTTCTTTTTGAAATTACGTTTTTATTTTTGTACGAAGATGTTTCTTAATTTTCCAGTTCTTAAAACAGAATAAATATTTCGCAAAAAACTAAAAATTGTCTTTACCTTACTCTATTTTTTCCCCGAAACCCTTGATCCACGTTTCATAGAAAAAAATCCGGAATGTTATGAGCAACACTGTATATATATATATATAAGTTAGGACTGGCTGATGATGACACCTGTCGTTTCTGCCTAGAAGAGGAAGAGACTGCGGAACATATCCTCTGTCACTGTGAGGCCCTCGGCCGCATGATGCTTAGACACCTTGGTGGGGCTTTCCCATCACCGACAGACATAGCCAAGATAGCCCTCAGAAAAATTTTGGGTCTGATAAAGGAACTAAAAATTGACGGGGCGGCCTAATACTGAACCTGGATCAGGTCACAAAAGATCAAATTGGTCGCAGTGACTTAAGGATGCGGAAAGTCCTTGATCCAACCCCTTAATAATAATAATAATAAATATAAAAAATATGGTTGAATTAAAAAAGTTTTAAGTCTTAAAAACCAGATTTTGTCTACTAAGTGATTTTTCATAAGGGCAATTTTCATTTTTCTTCTTCTTTTATATAAGAGAGGCGATGGTATTTTTTCTAATTTTTGGGCATTAGGCAAAAACTAATGCCGTTTAAAATTAATCAAAAAGTTTTTGTATTTTTAAAGCAAACCATTTTTTAAATTCAAGATGGTAGGTGTATATATGTATATATACACTACTGGACTGGTATATATATAAAGGTTTAGCTCAATTAGATGACCAGATTAAATGCACTAGTTGGTCATCTTATCTTTTCAAGTTCATATTTTACCCTTTATATTTAGTATACACCATGTTTATTGTGATGATAAACTGGGGGGAAAACGAAAAAAGAATTTTTTTTTTAAATAATCCATCTTTTAATTTAAGGAAAATAGTACTCCTTATAACAAGTGCGATTGAGATGTAATATTTGAGTCGTATACTAGACAGATCCATACATACATACACACATACATATTTATTTAAGTGCACAAGTATTTGCACAGTGCTTAAATTAGTTGAAAACTGTAATCATGTTTTTCAGCAAACTCAAGTCCCGTATTAAAGGCTTCTATAATCATGCTTTTCAGCAAACTCAAGTCCCGTAGTAGTATAGATATGGGGGTTCTGGACCATGAGAAAATCGAGCTCAAAATGTGCTATGGGGGTTCTGGACCATGAGAAAATCGAGCTCAAAATGTGCTTTGCCGATTCTGACGCAATCTTGGATTTAGGGTATTCGGTCTTGTAGGCTACAATTGAGAGATAAGGAAAAGAGATTTCGGTCTTGTAGGCTACAATTGAGAGATAAGGAAATGAGATAAGGCTTGTCGGCCATCTTGGATTTTCGGTATTCGGTCTTGGAGACTACAATTGGTCTTCTTCTTCTTTGGGGATAAGGGAATGGGGGTTTCGAAGGTCAAAGGTCAAGGTCGATGATTTTTTAGTAAGATAAGACACCTGTCGGCCATCTTGGATTTTGGGTTTTCGGTCTTGAAGGCTACAATTGATTTTGTTCTTCTTTGATTTGCACCTGGAGTTAGATCTGGACTTGGACTTGGAACTGGACCTGGACTTGGGTATTCGGTCTTGGAGGCTAAAATTGGTCTTCTTCTTCTAAAAAATTGCTATGGCGGTTCTGGCTCATGAGAAAATGCTATGGCGGTTCTGGCCCATGAGAAAAAAAATCTAATCTTGGATTTTGAGTATTCCGTCTTGGAGACTACAATTGGTCTTCTTCTTTGGTTTGATGATGGAAAGATAAGGATTGTCGGTCATCTTGGATTTTCGGCACGAAAGAAAAAGTATGAAAAAGTAAGAAGAAGAAGCGAAATGATCGCATTTGTGGTTCGAGCTTTTTGTGTCGGCTTGGGTGATAAGGCTTTGTAGATTAACCTTGGTTCGTGCTGAAGATAAGAGTTTGTTGTTTTGAGTTTTTAATTACGAAGTACAGCTTTATCAGCTAAATGAAATAACATGATGCGAATTTAATTGGAAAAACAGAATATTGCGTAATAAAAGATTTCACCACTTTGAGTAAATAGATGAAGATTATTTTTTATTTCGTTTGCAAATTCTTATTTCTATGATATCATTTGTTTTCAAGCAAGTTTTAACATGTTTTTCTGGTCGAGCTGTGATTGATAAGCGAGCTGGTGACTGCGTTGAAATTAATAATTTGGCGGCAATGTTAAGGTCGTTGGGTGATAAGGTTTTGTAGATGAACCTGACCTCGTGCTGAAAATAAGAGTTTGTTGTTTTGAGTTTTTAATTACGCAGTACAGCTTTATCAGCTAAATGTAATAACATGATGCGAATTTAATTGGAAAACAGAATATTGCGGATTCCTAAATTTGATGTGGTATCAGAATTTAAATTGAATGTGATAAATTCGCCTTATAAAAGACGGGTAAGTTAGCAAAAGTTATTTCAGTTTAGTTCGGAATTTTATCGCCCGAGGTTCTTAAGATGAATAGATTTGTGTGCGAATCATGTGAAAAGGCTTTCGCTAAGTTGACGAGCTTAAAAAGACATAATAGAGTTACGCATGGCGACGGCTTTCTCTGTCATATATGTGGAGAATTGGTTAAAAGTTTTTCTGATCTTCGGAAGCATTTAAATAGTGCTCACAATCAAGATGAAAAACAAAAAGTGAATTTGTTAAATCAGAGTGAAAGTCAAGTTGCAAAACAAAATTCAAACGCAGCGTCGGGTATCTCTTATCAAGATTTATTGGATGCTGGTAGCTCTAGAGTTGATGAAGTTCCATTTAAATACTGTGAAACGTGTAAAACAGAAATTCATCCAGAAGAATGGAAATATCACATTCGCACAAATAACCATAAGAAGAACGCCGCAGTGCCTATAAATGGTGCTTGTAAAACTGTAAAAAGCTCCTTTAATGAAAGGATTGAAACGTTTCTAATTGAAAATGAAGATGAAATGCTATTAGACACCAGACAATTTTTTCAGTTGAAGAAAAGCCCAATTTTAGAAGCTTTGCTGTATTTATTAAGCAAACATAACGCATATAAATTTAATTTCGAGTTGTTTGCAGAGTACATTAAAATGACTGAGAAAGATGACGAGAAAGATGAATATGATATTGTGTCGTCAATTAAATCTTTTCAATCCAAAATGGAAGTAATTCGCAGTAGGGAACTATTGCCAGAAATCTATGAAAACATGGTTGAGAAAATAATTTCCAAAATGGAGGAATTTCAAGAGAGAGATAGCGGTTGGTCTCTAATAAGGATTGTTCATGTTGAGGTTAATGTGAATCAGTATAAACCGATAAAAGGAGGACATTACTTACCATTACCAACTTATATTGAACGCAAACACGCTTGTATTAATGTTAAAAACTCAGATGAGTACTGCTTTAAATGGGCTATTATTTCGGCTCTGTTTCCAGTGGATTTTCACAATGACCGTCCCTCATCGTACGGTATTAGTAATATCGCTGCTGACACCTTAACCCTAAGAAATGGAGTTACTCTTCATTTTGGCCAGCTAGAGTTTCCTTTTCGACTTCCGAACTTAGTGCGTTTTGAAGAATTGAATCCCTCAATAAGTGTAAATGTGTTTGGATACGAACAAAATTACATACATTCGTATAATATTGTGGGACCATATTATTGCACGAAGGAAGAGAAGGCTACGCACATCAACTTACTGCTAATTCAAGATGAGACACGAAGTCACTACGTTTGGATAAAAAATATTTCAAGGTATGATATTTTTTTAGAGAAAACATTTACTAATATATTTATATTTGAATCTAATTTTTTTACTTTCTAGATTGATTAGACATCAAGTGACGTTATCGGAGAATCAGATTTACCTCTGCAACACCTGCCTTCAATATTTTTATGCGGAAAGAGCCCTGGATATTCACCGAAATGAGTGCAGTAAAATTGTCTCCATTTTCCCGTCTCCGGAGAAAGCTGAATTGAAGTTCGAGGGTCATCATAAAAAACTCCAGGTTCCTTTTGTTGTTTATGCCGATTTTGAGTGCATCTTACAAGATGTAGCCACTTGTGTTCCTGATCCGCTTTCTTCATCAACAACTATAATCCAGGAACATGTTCCGTGCTCGTTTGCATATAATATAAAATGTTCGTTTGACAGTAAGTTAGATAAATTTAAAATTTATAAGGGTAAAGATGCTGCAGTCCAATTTGTGGAATATTTAGTTTATGATATAAAAAATCTTTATTCTGAATATATAAGCAACCCCAAGCCAATGCTATCTTTAACAAGGGAAGAGATACGCATACAAAAAGAAAATGAAACATGTCACATTTGCAATTCTGAAATAGGTTCTGATCGAGTAGCGGATCATTGCCATTTAACTGGACAATATAGAGGCCCTGCCCACAACGAGTGTAATTTAAAATATCGTGTACCTAAATTTTTCCCCATTTTTTTTCATAATTTTTCGGGATATGATTGTCATTTATTTGTTAAAGCACTTTCTCAATTTGAGGGCGAAATAAGTATTATTCCGCTAAACAAAGAATTATATATTTCGCTTTCCAAACGAATATATATCAATGAAACTGATACAGTAGAATTACGCTTTCTTGATTCAACCCGATTTATGCAATCGAGCTTGGAAATGCTAGCAAGTTATTTAAGTCCTCAAGATCTAAAAGCCGTTAGAAATATGTATAAGGATGAAGAGGCCTTCAGTTTAATTAGACGAAAGGGGGTTTTTCCTTATGAATACATAAACTCTTGGCAGCGTTTGGATGAGACCATTCTTCCACCCAAAAACAAATTTGATAATAAGCTAACAAATAGCACATGTTCTGATAGTGATTATGAGCATGCTCAAAAAGTATGGGGAACATTTAAATGCAAAAACTTGTGGGATTATTTGGAGATTTACTTAACAACCGACGTATTACTTTTAACGGATATATTTGAAAACTTTAGAAAACTTTGTATAAATATCTATTCTTTGGATCCCTGCCAGTATTATACAACGCCAGGCTTGTCCTGGGATGCAATGTTGAAGACAACCCAAATCAATCTCGAACTTTTCACTGATATTAATATGTACAATTTCATTAAAAAGGGGATCAGAGGTGGCATTACACAATGTTCACAAAGACACACAAAAGCCAACAATAAATATTTGCCAGATTTTGATAAAACCAAACAATCTTCCTATATAACTTACCTAGATGCTAATAATTTATACGGTTGGGCTATGTCCCAATTCCTTCCTCACTCAGGTTTTAAATGGGTTGAATCCGAAAATATCGATATTTTAAACATTGCGAAAGATTCTAATATTGGCTACATATTTGAAGTAGATTTAGAGTATCCTAGATCAATACATGATGATCACAACGACTTACCTTATTGTGTTGAAAACAAGACACCTCCAAAATCGAAGTTTCCTAAACTAATAGCAGATTTAAATAATAAATCACGCTATGTAATTCATTACTTAAACCTTCAGCAGTGCCTTAAAAATGGCTTGAAACTTCAAAAGATTCATAGAGTATTGCAATTTAATCAATCAGACTGGCTTAAAAATTATATATCAAAAAATACTTATTATAGAACTCAGGCTCAGAATGCCTTTGAAAAAAATTTTTTTAAATTATTAAATAATGCCGTATATGGAAAAACCATGGAAAATGTCGACAAAAGAAAGGATGTTCGACTTGTAACGAAATGGGAAAGCAGGGGTAGATCACTGGGAGCACGAGCTCTTATTGCGAAGCCTAATTTTCATAGCTCTACTCATTTTACTGAGGATTTAGTCGCAATACAACTTAATAGAATCAAATCATATTACAACAAACCCCTTTACTTAGGATTTTGCGTTTTAGAATTATCCAAACTGAAAATGTATGATTTTCATTATGGATATGTGAAACCTAAATACAGACAAAATGTAATGCTAAATTACATGGATACTGATTCCTTCATATATACTATTTTTACTGATGACTTTTATAACGATATTTTAAATGATATTAACCAACATTTTGATACTTCAGAATATGCACTCGATAACCCTTACCAAATACCTTTAAGAAACAAAAAAATTGTAGGGTATATGAAAGACGAAGTAAATGGCAAAATTATAAAAGAATTTATAGGACTAAGAGCTAAAATGTATTCATTAGACGTTGACAAATGCGATTTAATAAAAAAAGCCAAAGGGGTAAAGAAAACTGCGTTAGATAATATTGATTTAAATAATTATAGAGACTGTTTGTATAAGAAGAAAATAATATATGGAAATATGTATATCTTTAAATCTATTGTTCATAATATATACACGCAAATTATAAATAAGGTAGCCTTAAGTTATTTAGACGATAAAAGATTTATTCGGGATGATGGCATTTCCACATATGCCTGGAATCATTATAAAATTAATGAAATGGATGTTGAGGAATAAAATTAATAAAAAAATAATATTTAATTTTAATAAGTCTTTTTATTAATATGAATCCTATATATTTCTTTCTTATTTCTTGCTATTATCTAAAAATTTTTTAAACAGGTATACATTTTTTTGAGCACATTGTCCCTGATGACATAAACAGCAGGGGGTGTTACTATAGAAAGATTTTAAACATTCTATATTAGGACACTGCAATTCTTCTTCCATATTATATACTATTACACCTTCACCAAATGTATTTTTGATCCAGCAAGCCTTTTCACAACCTTTCACATACAGTATTTTGTTTCTTATTAAAGGCATCACTATAGCACGTAATTGATGATAGGGAATATATCCATCGGTCCATCTGAATCCATGATAATTATCATGCAGCCATTTCGCTTCTCTTCTCTTTGCAGGTGTTAAATCCTTAAATCTGAATGGAGGTTGAAAAATAAAGTGCTGTATTTGGTTTCCGTTTGTCAAAATTGCCAATTCTTTCACAATAAACTTGTTATGATCGTCTTTAAATCCTTGAATATCCACAATTGCAGCCATTTGTTGCCTTAAATTATTTTTCTAACTTCACTCGTCAATGAACTATATTCGACTATTCTGTCATGCAAAAGCAAACAAAAAGCTGTTGTGTTTGCGGGAATATTACTAAGTGTTTTAAACTGTATACGAATATCGACTGGTCCTGATTTCATCACCTCGTTTTGATGTGAGCAATCGATAACAACAATTGGAGCGCTTTCCTTGAACTTCTCTCGGGTAAGCAGCGGTTGATGCATCCGCCCATAATACGATTGTTGGAATTTCGTATACATATCATACAATAAAGCATATCTCTCACGATCAAATTTAATGTTTAAGTCTTCATATGGAAATGTTTCAGAATTTAAGTGAAGCTTCACATCTGAAAGTTCGCAATGATCAAACTTGCTTGCATCTTTACTCTTCTCGTTTTTTCGATCCGTTTGAAGTGCTAAAATTACATATCGAGGTTTTTCTAACTGAGTAGATGTTTTAATTGTCCAATTATGATCGACAGTTGTAGGTAATATAGGATATTCGTATATATCCCAGCTACGAAAGCTCATTTGTATTGGTCGTCCAGTATCGATTAACTTAAGCAGCGATAGTTTTTCTTCATCAGCTACACTTATGTGGGGTACTCGCCATTGTAGTTTGAAAATATCTATTTTAACTTCATCGTTTGGTGATATAATCGGGTAGAACTTTTGATTTCTGTTTTCAAGGTGTTATTATTAGCTGTTATTTGTACTATAGGTTTAGTTTTCGTCTTAGTTAGCTCCTTTTTGATAAATCCTGCAATATCATCAATTTCATAGGAGCCTTCTGGAATTTTAATTTCATCATCATCATCCAGATGAAGTAAGTTATTTCTATTGTCCACATTAGGAATTGAATTATATGTCTGTAAATCAATAAGTCCGCAAACGTATTCTGAACTTAAGTCCAACGGAGGAAAGTATTCAACTGTAAGCACAGATGAATCCCCAGTCAAAGTCAGTGTTAATGACATAGTAGCTCAAAGTGAAATGCAGATGTTATTTTATGTAAAGTTTATTTATAGTTGTTATCTTACAATGTATAATTATACTATTAAATTTATAGTTACTTATTATTATTGTAATGATTATATAAAAATTCTAAACATAAATGACCGCAATTTATCATATTATAATTTTGGTAAGACTTATAATTGTAAACAATGTTTTTTCCTAAATAGCTTAATATTTCCTTTGGTGGTTGCAAGTTTCCAAAGCTGTCAAAGTATTCTTTTTTGGATTCACTTTTGTAATATGCTACCCAATGACTACCAGGACCTGATATAGAGTCCAAATTTACTATTCCACACTCATATTTTTAAGGCTTTTTGGGGAGAGCATCAAGCATAAAAACACCTCTAAAATGTGGTAAATTATTCGCATATTTATATAAATCGATTTCATTTAATGCTCGATTAGGTAGCAGTTTTAGACGTTTTTTGGAGGCGGATTTAAGAATAGACCAAGTCCTTTTCTGTATGGCTTCAAATATAAGCCGCTTCCCTTTTTTCCCAATGCAATAGCTTCCATCGTATTATTATGTCGATTGCTCTCCTTTAGCTGTTCTTTAGCATTTGTTGCAGCATTAACAGCCTTTGCGACACCTGATACTCCTCCCACTAAAGCACCTAGTGCTGAAAGACCAGCAAAAATAGGAATTAGAGGTAGCACTCCTCCAGCCTTTGGAATCGGAATAATTCGAGGTGGTCTTACATCCTTCTTCTTTCGCTTAAATACACTTTTAGTAGCAGCAAGTGCAAGACCTATAGCTTCTTTTAAGGAATCAGGCTTTTTTAACTTTAAAATATTTCTTGCTTCATGAACTCCTTTTTGTAGAGTTAATTTTCTTTTTGGTTTCCTAGAGTGAATTTTAGGTTTTTTTCTTAACCCCATTCCAAATTTTACTTTCGCCTTCATAGCGTTTGTTACAAGCCAGGCGTTGCTACGTTCACCAAGGGATGCGTTTGAAGATGTCACTCGTTCCCAAGCTTTACCGGATAATATACGATCAGCAATATGACGATCTTTGATATTTTTATGTTGAGAATATGCGATATCGTGATCTCTACAAGCTGCGTCAAGAGGATTAATTCCGGGGTCACCCCTTGCTAATCTTTTTTGTAGTTTAGTACCAGGACCGCAATATTGATATCCAGGCAAATGAAATTCAAATGGTAAATTGCTAATTGCTGTATTTAACAAACCGCCTCCTCTTCGACATTTACGTTGGCGAGAACGATTTTGATTCTTTGAATGATCAATCATTCAACTGATAAGATAAACCTTTTAGACGTCCTCACAACAGCACATTGAGTTGATGACTGATATAAAAGTTCAGTGTTGTGTAATAAATATTTCAGTTCTAATAATGAAGTTCGTGAAGCAGAAGGACTCTTTATCAATAAAAAATCTTGATATTAAATCTACAAATGAATTCAAAAGACATAGCTCGCTTATACCTAATAATATAAGAGGTATTCTTGTGGGACCTTCAAACTGCGGTAAAACCAATCTTATGATTGGCCTTATAGAACATCCAAATGGACTCAAGTTCGAGAATATTTACATCTACTCAAAATCACTACATCAACCCAAATATCAGTATCTAGAACAGTTGATAAGTCCTATTGTTGGTCTGGGCTACTACACGTTTTCTGATAATTGCGAAGTTATATCTCCTGAGGAAGCTAAACAGAATTCAATTTTTATTTTCGATGATGTAGCATGTGGGAAACAAAATAACATACGTGATTATTTTTGCATGGGTCGACATAATAATATTGATAGTTTCTATCTCTGTCAGACTTACACCCATATACCGAAGCACTTAATACGTGACAACGCTAACTTTCTTATTTTATTTAAACAAGATGATATGAATCTTAGGCATATATATAATGATCATGTTAACACAGACATGACCTTCGAAAAATTTCGTAGTATTTGCGGTGTTTGTTGGAGAGACAATTATGGCTTTTTAGTAATCGATAAAGATAGTTTGTTGAACAAAGGACGTTATCGAAAAGGAATCGATACATACATTTCGCTATAATTTTAGAAGATCTAGTAAAGAAAATCAGTTAAAGCTGTTCATAGACCTGCTAAAGCTGGTAGAAGACCTGATATAGCTGTTCATACACCTGGTAAAGCTGTTCATACACCTGGTAAAGCTGTTCATAGACCTGGTAAAGCTGTTCATAAACCCGTTTGAGCTGTTTTATAGAGCTGGTACGGAGCTGTCAAAAGCTGTTCACAGACCTGATAAGAGCCATCCATAGACCCATTTAGATCAGTATAACCCAGTTCACAGACCAGTTCAAATCTTATTACAAAGATGGTTAAAAAGAGAGACGAACTATTAAAAAATCTTATCAAAACTAGAAATGCTATTAAGAAGAAATTTCGCGCTGTGAAAACTGGACGAGTTGAAACTGAAACTCGTCTTGAGGAGACATTTAAGCCCATAACAAAACCACTTCATGAGTTCATAACAAAAGCAAAGCATGAGACTAAAATTAAAGAAGAATATGGAGATGATGATGATGATGATTATGGTAATATAAAGCTTACTCCTAAAATGAAACTTCCGAAAATGGAGCCGACCAGTACACCTATAAAACGTTCAGATTATTCCTTAATGTCGGAAGATGATAACTTTGCAACACCTACACATTCTAGAACTTTGATGGAAAAGAGAGATTCTCCTCTTAATTTATCAAGCGGTATAGTTGATAAATATTTAGATCTATACCTTAAAAAAAGCTTGATAATTGACAACACTTATGGAGTTTATTTAGATGATGATAACGAATGGAAAATTGGAAATTCAAAGATTGTAATTGAGAAAGATTTTTTCCTTATTAACGGAAAATCGTATAAAATAACGCTAGGTCTATGTGAATTGCTTTTTATGAAACAACCTGCAAAAACTTTGTATAGTAAGGATGACTTGGAAAATTATCAAGCTATCTTAAAAGAAACTAACGCCTATAAAAGAGATCATAAAGCGGCTGGTCAAATAAAAGGAAGTAGAGCTTTAAAGTACTTAGAAATTATAAGTAAACTGGTTTCTCATGAAGGCAAGGGTTTGATGCATATACCCAAGAATAATATTGATTATGTTTATTGGAATGATCCTAATGAACTTGTGGATAGACTTCGTCTCTTAATAGCATCACAAAGTGCTGGGCATACTAATCACAACAATGAAATTATATCAATTATTGAAGAGTTAAAAGAAGGCGGCATTATAGTATAAATAACATCTTTAATCATATTCAGTTTTAATGTAATAATGAGTGTCGACAAGTTTGGGAGATATTCTAAAAAGGTAAAGTTAGGATCTACTGGCAAGCGTGGTCCTAGAGGCTTACCAGGCGAACCTGGTCCTCAAGGAGAACAAGGAATACAAGGTCTAAGTGGCGTGGGCTTTAAGCTCACTGAAAGTGGAGATTTCAATCTAAGTTTTAAAAATTTGAAATACCTTAAGAGCCCCATAGAAAGGGATGATGCAACCAATAAAACATATGTTGACGATGTAGCTGACAAGATCATACATTTAAGTAATTCCTACGTTAATGAAAAAATCCAGTTAGTCAGCAACAATCTAACTGAGCAAATACATAAGGAAAGTACTGTACTACAAAGAGAATTAAAGGAGTTATACAACATAATCAATATAACAAGTGAAAAAGATAAAAACACTAGTCAATTGTATACGAATGAAACAATTACGAATCTGCAAGAGCGATTGAAGAGAGCAGCCGAATTATATGCAAATGAAGCAATTGTTGACGTTAATGAGAAGTTGATGAAATATATAGATCTAAATATACAAGAAATGAAAGACACTTTAAAGGCGTTAATTAATGTAGAATCTCTGACAATTTCAAAAGGAATAAAACACAAGTAGTTAATGAGCTTCATAAACCAGCCAGAAAAAATTTCATAAGAAGACGTGTTATAATTAAGGGAATAGATGATCTATGGCAAGCCGACTTAGTTGAAATGGGTGCTTATACTTCAAACAATAATGGACATAATTTTTTATTAACTGTAATAGATGGGTTTTCTAAATATGCATGGGCAATTCCTATTAAAAGAAAGACTGGTGTCGAAGTTACTCAAGCTATGAAATCCATACTAAAAGAAGGTCGGAGTCCCACAAATTTACAAACTGATGATGGAAAAGAGTTTTTCAATAGCTCATTTCAAAACTTAATGAAAAACTCCTGCATTAATCATTTTTCTACATACAGCCCTTTAAAAGCATCTATAGTTGAACGATTTAATCGAACATTAAAAAGCATGATGTGGAAAGAGTTTAGTATGCAGGGCTCATACCGATGGATAGATATGGTTAAGAAATTACTCGTAAAATATAACTCAAGTAATCATCGAACAATAAAAATGAGACCACGTGATGTAACAAAGCAGAATGAGAAGAAATTGCTATCAACAGTTTACAATCATTTAAAGACGTTTCATTTGCCAAAATTTAAGATGGGAGACTTTGTTCGCATTAGTAAATATAAACATGTATTTGAAAAGGGGTATACACCAAACTGGACTACAGAGATCTTCAAGATCGCAAAAATTCAGATAACGAATCCTGTAACATATCTCTTGGAAGATCATGAAGGAACCGCAATAAAGGGTAGTTTTTATGAAATGGAGCTCCAAAAGACGAAGAATCCTGATGTTTACCTCGTAGAAAAAATATTGAAGAGAACCGCAGATAAAGTTTATGTTAAATGGCTCGGATTTTCATCAAAACACAACTCTTGGATTAAGAAAGATAATGTATTATAATATTGTTATACAAATATATATTTTATATTAAAAGTTCTTGAGTTCTTATTTTATTACTTTATTTAAAATTTTTAAATCTTAACCTATAAATTTTATTTCTATGCGAGATGAATAAAATGGGATCCAAAATATCCTTCATATTTCGAATTCGCTCTTGAAATCGAAATCTGTCCAACGCAAATGTTTGCCAGGGACCCTTGCGATCGTATATTGGAACGAAATGTATCTTTGGGATGATATTGAATTGAACTACTTTTTCTCCAACTACTTTGGCCTTCTCTTCTTCTTTTTGTAGCAAAAGCAAAACATCTTGAAGGTCCAAACTCCTACAAATATCCTTGAATTCTTTATATGCTGCTGAATCAGATTTAGAAATCTTAAGAAAGAACCTCCCATGCTTTTGATAATCGTCAAACAAAAGTTCGTTCTATCAAAAAAATAATTATAATATATATAAATAAATGAAAAATGATGTTGGCTTTACATTTATAACCTCTTTGATAGCAGGAGTCAATAAATCTCGCTTTTTATATTCAGCAATAAGTTTATTATAATCTGTTAATTCGATTAATTTGCAAATATTATCCCAAATTATTTTTGTATGAATGTGCTCCATTTTGAACTGTCTTAAAAATTAATTACACTTCCTTTTATAGCTGCTTATTTTGAAATATTCATTTGATATGTTTGTTTCATTCCTCTCAAATTCACTAATTCCACATCGCTTTTATAATTAGCATCAACTTGTTTCACCATCTCTACTTCACCACTACTTAGAATTCTTTCAGTTTCAAACTCGCGATATTCATAGCATGATATCTTCAATGAGCGAGTTACGTAATTACTGTCATATGTACAACGAATGGTTAGCATAGTTTCGTCATCGAATTCAAGTTTAAAGTGCCTATAAAAGATATCTTTGCTCTCAATAATTCCTGCAATATCCAATTCTTTCTTTAATAGTTCTTGCCTGAAACCTTCGATGGCCTCGTCAATAGACACAAATTTCTTTTTAGGATTATCATTCGTAGTGATCCTTGATGTGGTAGTAGGAATTTGCTCGTCATTACTTTCTTTTGAAGTAGAAACTACATCTTCTTTGGGATTGCTAGCGTTACTGTAAGTCATCAATTTAAAAGATAAGCCAATTTGTATAGTATCGTTATTGGGTAGAGTTAGTGCAAAATCTAAATTGCTACTACTTTGATCCATTAGGTTTACACTTAACGGGATCTGTAAGCTATTGATGTGTAAGATGCATAGTGATAAAAGCAAAAGACTTGTTGAACGTCTAGCCATTTTTAATGTTAATATGTTGACTTGAACTCAAGAACTAAATGAATTTTATGATGTTGATATATTTATAGCATCTCCCTCAATTTTTTTATTTTCCATTTTAATTTTCATAGGATGATTCCAATTCCAATCATCCTCATCACCAAAGGGACAGTTCCTGGGGAAATGATTTGTAGCTTTATATCTAACTGTGCGATCTTGTGATTCACCAACCAATACAATGTCACCTCCTAAAATCAATATAAGGAGAGATATTTGCTTGATTCTATATCAATTCAATTACCGTAGACTTCTAACTTTACATGCTGCCAGGGCGTAAAATTAAAATCAAAATGAAATGTGGAAGTAATTGGCTCGCCAGATCTCAAGCGTAATATTAGACTCCTGTTTCCATCTTCTGGA
This sequence comes from Leptarthrus brevirostris, assembly GCA_964036015.1. Lineage (NCBI taxonomy): Eukaryota > Metazoa > Arthropoda > Insecta > Diptera > Asilidae > Leptarthrus > Leptarthrus brevirostris. The sequence continues at coordinate 112,050,305 of OZ038372.1, read as the reverse complement.
GTCATGTATACTTCTAAAACATCATTAGGATCCACACTTACATTAACAATTCTAAAATTGTTCCACCCTCCTTCGCAGACACAAAATTTACTGTCTGCCTTTACTGTTTCAGACCAAAACATCTTTTCTAGACTGACGTTTTTTTTATGAAGATACAGGTATTTATAGCATCCATTCAAAATCTCTTAAGAATTGTGACTTTTAAAAGTACTCCACTGACCCCGCGGTTCAGCAGCTAGATTAGGAAATTATTAGACCGCTGGCGACTTGTTAAAGTATTTTTTTTTGCAGATTCAAATCTCAATCAAGCAAAATTGTTGGACTTTTTTAATTTTAGCTAGAGAATTGGAGGAGGTAAAATGAAACAAAAACATATATTTAATAAAAGTACTTTTATTTATTTATTTATAAATTTAAATAATAGCCAGTGCTAGGTGCTATCTTAGAAAACATTAAATTAAAATAGCTGCCACCTGCTGCTTTTCTTTCAACAAAGAAGCCTCCATCGTTCATTTTCTCAATTGTATGATCAGAAATTTTAGCGTCGAACCTAGGCGGCAAAAAAACATGGTACTTCTCCAGTTCTAAAAGGATCCTGGGTCCATATTTTGTTGTTGTTCTTCTGCAGCTTATGATTTTGAAATTCTGAGACTCTTCCATATCTTTAACAGCGAGTGCAGGCTTAAAATTTGCAGAATTTAACTCCTCCAATACTCCGAAGTCTTCGATGACTGCTTCGTTGATCGGTTGCTGATACATTTTAAATTTTTTTATTATTTCAATCTGCCTTAGAACCTGAATTTTAAGTATAAGAATTTCACTGGTTGACTTCACTATGAATACTAAAAGACTACCTAAGAACGCTTGATATTTATACAAGAACTCAATATTCTGTTTTCCAATTAAATTCGCATCATGTTATTTCATTTAGCTGATAAAGCTGTACTGCGTAATTAAAAACTCAAAACAACAAACTCTTATTTTCAGCACGAGGTCAGGTTCATCTACAAAACCTTATCACCCAACGACCTTAACATTGCCGCCAAATTATTAATTTCAACGCAGTCACCAGCTCGCTTATCAATCACAGCTCGACCAGAAAAACATGTTAAAACTTGCTTGAAAACAAATGATATCATAGAAATAAGAATTTGCAAACGAAATAAAAAATAATCTTCATCTATTTACTCAAAGTGGTGAAATCTTTTATTACGCAATATTCTGTTTTTCCAATTAAATTCGCATCATGTTATTTCATTTAGCTGATAAAGCTGTACTTCGTAATTAAAAACTCAAAACAACAAACTCTTATCTTCAGCACGAACCAAGGTTAATCTACAAAGCCTTATCACCCAAGCCGACACAAAAAGCTCGAACCACAAATGCGATCATTTCGCTTCTTCTTCTTACTTTTTCATACTTTTTCTTTCGTGCCGAAAATCCAAGATGACCGACAATCCTTATCTTTCCATCATCAAACCAAAGAAGAAGACCAATTGTAGTCTCCAAGACGGAATACTCAAAATCCAAGATTAGATTTTTTTCTCATGGGCCAGAACCGCCATAGCATTTTCTCATGAGCCAGAACCGCCATAGCAATTTTTAGAAGAAGAAGACCAATTTTAGCCTCCAAGACCGAATACCCAAGTCCAGGTCCAGTTCCAAGTCCAAGTCCAGATCTAACTCCAGGTGCAAATCAAAGAAGAACAAAATCAATTGTAGCCTTCAAGACCGAAAACCCAAAATCCAAGATGGCCGACAGGTGTCTTATCTTACTAAAAAATCACCGACCTTGACCTTTGACCTTCGAAACCCCCATTCCCTTATCCCCAAAGAAGAAGAAGACCAATTGTAGTCTCCAAGACCGAATACCGAAAATCCAAGATGGCCGACAAGCCTTATCTCATTTCCTTATCTCTCAATTGTAGCCTACAAGACCGAAATCTCTTTTCCTTATCTCTCAATTGTAGCCTACAAGACCGAATACCCTAAATCCAAGATTGCGTCAGAATCGGCAAAGCACATTTTGAGCTCGATTTTCTCATGGTCCAGAACCCCCATAGCACATTTTGAGCTCGATTTTCTCATGGTCCAGAACCCCCATATCTATACTACTTCCCGTATTAAAGGCTTCTATAGCTTGTTCAGCTGTAACTTTTCGTTGGTTAGATGGATTTTTTGTTGTTGTTTTTATATACGATGTGGTAAAATCCTGGGGGACAACCCTTTGATGCGTTAGCACGGTTTTGGCCGGAAGGGAATTAGGGTAAGGGAAGTGAGGAAACTTGAGTCTTGTTTTTTGCATTGCTGCGAGCTTGACAACAGCCCAGAGACGGAGTGGATTATTTTAATTTCTTAATAAAAACTCACGGGGTCATCTGGTCTCGAACCCGGGACCCATGGCATGTTGGTCTTTCCGCTCAGCGTATTGATCCAACTCCGATTGATTTCATCATCCACTTCCTCGGATTCTTATGACAGCTCTTTATCATTAAGTTCCACAATATCATTATTCCATTGAATAATGTCACTTCCTGTATAGATTTGTGCGGGAACTATGCTTGAAGCTGCATCAACACGTATTCATAACTGAATTTTTGGAGCGTATACGGCGTCGAAGCATTGATAATGAAATATCATCATTAGGATCACAGTCATTAAAGACAGCCTTACTGATTGGCAGTGTATATTTACCACTCTCAAATTGCCGTGTAATTACACACGGAAATACACCGAAAGTACGTCAAATTTTTATTAGACTTTCTGGGAGGAAGATGTGTATTAATCAGGCTTTTAGTTGCTTTATTAACTGGGGGTCTGCCCCCCCCCCCCCCCTCACTCCGCCAGGTTTGTATCTGAGAAACTATTACCAGTAATATGAATATGGAAGGGACTATTTGCACTTATCGTGTACTTACGTGTAGTTCTCCAGTGTCATTTCGAAGAATGTCTTGAGGTGGGTGATTGGGAGCGTTGTCCAAAATTTGTAAAGCATTTGGAGGAAGATTGCTTCCTTTCATAACAGTTTTAACCTAAAAATACATATGTATGTAAGATCTAACTGATTTATATTGTGAGAATGATAAAAGCTAATAGAGGATTACATACCTAAGGCACAAAACTGCAATGGGATCAGTCCTCAAATATATCGTTTTAGAATTTTTTTATTCAAGTGGAATGATGTGATTCCTAAAACATCTCGGTTTTTTTGGATTTTCCAATAGCAAGTAACTTTAATTTATGAGAGCCGGAGGAATTTGAACAGGCCAGAATTGTGATACGTAAGTACTTTCTGGAATCATTTTGTAATACAATCCTTTTAAAATTTTTGAACCAACCAATACTAGTGTTGAAAAGTGTAGTTTCCTTATATGTAAGTAGAGCATAGATGGCCAAACCATGGCGCATCCGCCAAACGTGGCGCATTGGATGATTACAAGTGGCGCTTTGGTGCGTTAAGATTTAACATTGAACTCTGAATATATTTAATATGCAAAAGCAGCAACGCGAAGCAACACGTCAAAAGTTTGAAGCGGCAACACCGATCGGGGCTAGATATGCGGTCTCACAGGGTCGCGAATAACGAAAATTTAAAGAATTCTCTGCAGCTCTCAATTACGAATTTGACACCAAACATTAAAAAACTAGCACAATCCAAACAGGTTCAAAAATTTCAGTAATATTAAGTAATGTTTATGTGCTGTAATATACATTATTTTACATACAGTAATTGAATTATTTTAAAAGTTAATTATGACTGTTATATTACTTCTATTTAGCAAGCAAAGACAACAGGCAGATCTAAGCTCCAAGCTGATATCACTTTAAGTGCCAACAACTACGGTTTAGACGTCCACAGTTATCTTCGCCAAACGAGACTCTCACGACCATCATGAAAGGATCACCCTTTCGGAAAGGAGACCAATTCTGACTATTGTAGATTGGTGTTTCATTAAACTGGACGTAAACTAATTTAACTCCGTGTTGAAGTTATTCCTTCTCCTCTCCTAAGCGAAGTATATTCCATCGTTATCTCTATTTACCTAAGCCTTAGGTAAGAACGTAAGAAGGTATAAAAAGTGTTCGAGTTATATGGCGCATCTGAACTCGCCTATCAACCAAATTGGCGGATGACATGCGAAAGGTTGGCCACCCCTGAAGTAGAGTGTAACTTTACAGTTTTTGCCTTAACTAAGGTGCTACTTACTTTGCCTTGATTAAGGCGCTTGCTTTGTGTTTTTAACCGACTTCCCAAAAACAAAGAGGTTCTAAGTTCGACGCGTATTTTTTGTTTTTTGTTTTTTATGTCTGACCGGGCATAACTTCGTAACGCGTCGACCGATTTGTATAATTCTTTTTCTGTTGGGTAGAGTATGTTCACCGATTGGTACCATGTCAAAAAAATTGTGGGGGGGTGGGGGTGAAACCTAACTTTGTAACGCGGGGTCCGATTTGGATGGTTCTTTTTTTGTTGTACAGAGTATGCTCCGCCATTGCTAATAGGAGAAAAAAATTTGGCCTAGGGGGCGGGGAGGGGGGAGGGATAGTCTAACTTTGTAACGCGTGGACCGATTTCGATGGTTCTTTTTCTGTTGTATAGAGTATGATCCCCCATTGCTAATAGGAGAATAATTTGGTCCTATGGTGAAAGGTGTGGGTGGGGGGGGGGGAGGTAGTCTAGCTTCGTAACGCGTGGACCGATTTGGATAATTCTTTTTCTATTGGGTAGAATATGATCTTTGGTTGATACTACGAGAAAACAAATGTTGCTGGGGTGGGGGTGGGAGAAGGGGGTGGAACCTAACTTTGTACAACGTGGATCGATTTGGATGGTTCTTTTGCTGTTGTATAGAGCGTGATCCCCCATTGCTAATAGGAGAATAATTCGGTCGTATGGTGGTGGTGGTGGGGGGGGGGGAGGTGAGGGGTAGTAACTTCGTAACGCATGAACCGATTTCGATGATTCCTTTTCTGGTCGGTACAGTATGTTCCCTGATTGATACCATGAAAAAAGGTTTAGTGGAATGGGGGTGAGGTAGGGGGTTAAAACTAACTTTTAACGCGTGGACCGATTTGGATGGTTCTTTCTTCGTTGTATAGAGTAGAAGACACTTAAAAGTGAAAAATAAAATAGTTTTAAAAAAAAAGTTGAACCGACTTCACAAAAAGCGCTAAAAAGCATAAAATAATTTTTAATTTTATATCTATTACGACATTTTGAAGTCGGTGCAAATTAAACAAATAAAACAACTACGTTGTTGAAATTATCGTATTCAATAGTTTTATTAGAAATTATTCAGCGGCGTTTTAATAAAGTTCTTTCGGCGTTCTAACTATTCCAGGAGCTTTGTTATCTCTAGGCTTACAAAGCGCATATTAGAGCTCATTGAAGTCAAATTAATTGTCAAGTAAGCCGACATTTCACGTCGTCGTCGGTGGAGTAAGTGATAACGTGTCGGCCTTCCAACCCCAAGGTTCGTATCTGACAGGCGGCGACCCATGGCTGTTATCTGCTGACAAAAGATTATGATAAAAAGGTCATTGGAGGTTGCAGAAAAGATGTCGGTTGCTCGAAATCCACTTTAAATTGTAGGTCCACTTGCAATCGTTGTCTCGAATCTGGTGAAGTATTTCTTCGTATTTCTTTCCATATCCCCCAACGAGTTACGGGCACTAGAAAGAGAGATACCGAGATTTATCGCTTCGAAATGAAACCTTATCTTATTTATATCACTCAACCCACCCATCTTCTTGTCTTTGAAATGCTTATTGGTCAATATTAAGCTATTTAAAGATGGTTCTTCCTGCTCTGTAGCATTCACTGTCAAACCATTTCTGTTTGAAAGTAGATTTAGTTGTCCCATTTATAATTATGTTCATTAGGTCATAAAAAGTCTTAGTAGACATAATCGAGCCAAGTTTATTATACGGGCCATTATCTTTGCAATCACAAATAATTTGTTAATTCCAATTCAGTTTTGGAAGCATAGACAGACAAAAATTTAAAAAGATATATTTCAAGCTTGGCTACCCAGATAATAACCAAAATATTTCACCATTTGCATTTACATATCTGTGTTGATGATTTTATGTACATTGTCGAAAATCATTACTATATTGCTTGAAAAAATGTTAATAAATTTCTTTTCTGTAAAAATCGCGTGGTCTTTTAGTATAATAGTTTTTAACTCTATCTCTTTGAGGGTCTTGAAGCGAAAATTTTATGTATTCAGTTTGAGCTGAACTACTGACGGGGACGGATGTGCCGCCGTGTATTGCTCCCCAATAAATTTTTAAAGCGGTTGCGAAAGCGAATCGAATTTTAAAAAATCAAAGTGCTAGTGCCATCTTGCCGGAGTGAAGGGCTTTTATGCTCTATTTGTAAGCACAGTCTGGTGAGTCCGTTCCGATTTATATCTTTTTTGCTACCATCCAACATTCAATGTAGTACAATCGTGCTGCATTGAATGCGTTTAACGGGTCTCCACTGCTGAGCATTTAGCTGCCTTCGTCGAGATCAAAGTTTAGCACAGCAGGCATAACACTGCTGCTGGCTTTGTTTTCACAGAGGCGGCTTTGCTTTGCATCTGTGGATCCCGTTCGTCAGTCCTTGTGTTTGTGTACGTTTTTGTTTGTTTTGTTTTGGGCAAATTAAGACCGGGACTATGCAAAAATTTTTATTTAATTTTTGCAACATTCGTGGCTTAAAAAGTAACCATTTTTCGGTTTACTGCCACTTGATCGCGGAAAATCCGGCAGTTTTTGCACTAAGCGAAACCAAGGTTGTTTCCGATTCTGATATTAATCAGTATCACATCCCTGGTTATCACTTAGTGCCGCTCTTCTCTCCTCAGAGGGGAATCGCGGTTTATATCAGAAATGATGTGCCATTCTCCTATCTCCCTCAATTCTCTTCTACTAATCCAGAATTTAATTATGTCTGGATTAGATTTAAACTCTATCGGCACATTATTCACTTCTGCTTTTTATACCGCAGCCCGAATATGTCTGACACTGACACTGTGTGCTCCTTCGATAAACTGTCTTCCGATATCGATAAGATTTTGGAATTATCCCCCTCTTCTGAAATCGTTCTTGCTGGATATTTCAACGTCCACAACACACAGTGGCTCAGGCATTCTTCTACCACAAGCCCGTCTGGAAGACACGTCGAGTTATTTAGTGAGTCTTTTAATTTACAGCAACTGGTTGAGTGTCCGACTCGTGTTCCTGATACTTCGGGGCACAACGCGCACCTTTTAGATCTATTTCTAACATCGCATCCAGAAAAATACTCGGTTTCGGTGACGTCTCCCTTGGGTAATTCGGACCATTGTCTAATCTCCGCCCAATTCTCCATCTCCTCTCTGACAACCACTAATCTAAACTCCACCAAAAGATTAGTGTGGCATTATAAAAATGCTGATTGGGCGGGACTTAATAAATATCTCAGAGAGCTGGACTGGTCTGATTGCTTTTCTATGAAGGACGTTAACAGAAGCACCGATTATATCTTGAACATCCTATGGTTTGGAATGCATCGCTTTATTCCTCATAGCTTCAAGAACATCAAACCAACTAACACCAATTGGTTCAATAATGACTGTTTCGCAGCCATTAAAAAGAAGGAAGCAGCCTTCCAGGCATATAAATTGTGCCCTTCAGAGGAATCGAGACGTATCTATAGAGATGCGCGGAATATTTGCAATTCAGCAATTAGCCGGGCTAAGTTCAATTTCGACCAGAGCATCAGACGGAAGGTATTTTCTACTCAAAAGGGTAGTAAGGGCTTCTGGTCTCTAGTAAAAACCGTAAAGAACAATTTCACCTGTTCGTCAACACCACCACTCATTTATAATGGGAATGTTTTTACTGACTCATTGGACAAGGCCAACCTGTTTGCTGCTAATTTTGCTGCTAACTCGTACTTGCCACCATCATCGCAGCCACTTCCATCTCTATCACAGTGCATTAGTAGGCAAAAGCCGCTACACTTTCGCACTCGGGAAGTTTTTAGAGTACTTTCGAAACTCGACGTGTCCAAAGCTACTGGGCCTGATGGTTTCTCGCCCCTTGTTTTAAAATGCTGCGCCTCTGCTTTGGCTAAACCTCTGCGCAAACTTTTTCACCTGTCATATTCAACAGGAATATTTCCAAGTGTATGGAAACTTGCTCATGTCCAGCCGATACTTAAAAAAGGAGAGGCATGCGACCCCTCTAACTACAGACCAATTGCACTAACCTCGATCATATCCAAAGTTTTTGAATCACTCATCAACTCTCAGTTGTTGACATATCTAGAAAATAACCATCTTATCAACGATTGCCGGTACGGTTTCCGCGCTGGCCGCTCAACCGGAGACTTACTAACGGCTCTAACGGAGCGTTGGAATCATTGTCTCCATAATTTCGGTGAGTCCGAAATCGTCGCTCTTGATATTTCAAAGGCTTTTGATAGAGTCTGGCATGCTGCCCTTTTAGCCAAACTTCAAACATTTGGTCTGCATCCTACCCTCGTTAAATGGATAGAGAGCTTTTTGTCAGGCCGTTCAATCCGTGTAGTTATTGACGGCGTTACATCTGCATCCCACGAAATAAATGCCGGTGTACCTCAGGGTTCAGTTCTTTCACCAACTTTATTTCTTCTTTTCATCAATGAACTCTTATCCCTTACTCTCAATCCTATTCATAGTTTTGCCGACGACAGCACCCTTGATTTCGCGTACTCATTTGATTCTGTAATGAATTCACGTGGAAATGCTACAGAAGTCAATCGGGAACGCATGTTTAGATCATTAAACAACGACATTTCTAAGGTCCTCGCTTGGGGTAGAGCAAATCGTGTTACGTTTAATGCATCCAAAACTCAATGCTGTTTAATGTCCCTTAAAAAACGCCCAGTCCACCCCCAACCCATTTCAGTCGACGGAGTGAATATACCCAATTCACCCTCCCTAAAGATCTTGGGTATTGAGATATCCAGCAATCTTAGCTGGACTGATCATATATTTGCAATCGCTAAAAGTGCGATGAAATGTTTAGGTTTTCTACAGAGATGTAAGAAATATTTCACCCCACCCGACTTAGCGTTGATCTACAAGTCCCACATTAGGCCTAGACTTGAAAATAATTCCCATATTTGGGCAGGGGCAGGACACACCGCATTGTCCGCGTTAGACAAAGTTCAGCGTAAGGCTGTTAAACTTATTGGCGATTCCTCAATCTCTGAGGGCCTTGACTCTCTTGAGCATCGACGGAATGTCGGTTGTCTCTCACTCTTTTATCGCTATTTCCATGGCCATTGTTCTAACGAAATCGCTAGCCTGATTCCTTGTAGACTCATTACAACGCGCGATACAAGATCTACAAGTCGCTCCCACCCCTTTACTCTCCGGGTCAAATTTGGACGTACCGTCAAATTTCGGGAATCTTTTCTTAGCAGAACAACACGAATGTGGAACAGTTTACCATCTTCTGTTTTTCCCTCGTCTTATGAGCCTGAAACTTTCAAACGGGGCGTACATCGACACCTCCTTCACTCAACCTCCTAACCCATTTCCCTCATCCTTAATTCCTTTCCTGCCAAGGCTGTGCTTTAGCATCATAGGGCATCCCCTGAGCTTTGGCAACATCATATATAAAAAAAAAAAAAAAAAAAAAAAATTAAAGCTAGAGACTACCTATATTATCACAATTACTTTAGATTCTTGGTTAGAGCTAGAAACGAAATGCTTTAAGCCTTTCTTCTATTCTTAAATTAATTTCTATTGATCTTAAGAACTCACAAATGTCTTTGCCATAACATTACTGTTATATAAATCTCCAAATTTTTGTTAATAACACAGAAAATCAAACAGTTCTGATGGGCCAATAAAAGTAATTAATGACCGAATTAATTTTGATTTTGACCAATTTACAAGCACCTCTGGCATGTGGTCGACTGGACAAAAGCTTAATTGTAAATTGTGGCTGGACTAAAGTAATTCACGACCACGGTCAACTTATTGCTATGCCTCAAGCATATTTTCACTGAATATACCTACCTGTATACTATAACATTGACTCTTAATAACCCGCGGAACCATTTTAAATCTGCATGCTGAACTCATTGGGTCAAAATGATGTCGTTGATCAGATTTACGTAGGACGTACTGGTCACATTACCGCAAATCTGGCGCTTAATAAATCTGCAAGCGCACCTCACTGACTCGCCTGTATTAAATTGAATACATGCGAGTTATATGGATTGGTCGACAGGTTTACTTCGTACATTTCGACCTCAAAGGTTTTGCGGTTTCAGTACGACAGCGTGTGGGATTTACCTTCTTCGCAGTCATGTATTAAAAACCTGCATGAATTGCATTTAATGCGGGATGCTAGGATTTTAACAACTCCTCCAGAAACAAGTGCCTCCTCTTTTAAGAGCTGGTCAGGTGAACCAAAAGAACTAAGCAAAAAGGTGAAGAATCCTACGTAAGTGGAGCAAGGAATCCAAACCAGCATGAATCAGCTAATTTCTGCTTTAAAATCGTGAAAAGCGGAAGTATCTTAATCCAACTAACTCTTCTCTCCATTGCTGTCTCTATCTGCACCACATGAAAATTGCACGGTGAAGATGTCGAGTGGTAGTCTGCCAGAGCATAAAAATCCTTATACTCCTTATACCTTATGTTTCGTACGGTGGCATTTTATGAGGAGACGGTTGTAGCCTGACTTAACGCTATTTTTATGATCACCAGCTACTCATGTAAGTTGCCACACTTCGTGCATGACATCTAGAGGTTTTTCTTAGCGGTGTACTCCAAGTCAAGTGGATGAAAGCGACACATTCTGGTGCAGTAACTCTTAAAAGTGCACGAGAAGACAATGTTACCCTTTGTAGCTATTAAAATGAAAGATTTTATGTAGTTGCAGAAATATATGCTTTTACCCCATTAAGATTGCGTGATTTTAGAGGTTGGCTTTGTGAATTTTTTGCGTTCAATAAACTTTTGTTTCTTGAAACAAAGGAATGTTTTGTCTGATTTGAGTCGAGCAGAGTTAATATCAAAGCTTTGTTTCGTTTGATTTAAAACTTCACGTTTTTGGTATTCGAGATTTTATATTCAAAAGCGAATTTAACATATGCCTTAAAGGTACATAAGGATGACTGCGGAGTTTGTAACCCAAACGACGTGACGGAACCTATGCAGGTCAAGAAAAAAAACATCAATAGCGATCAATTGTAGTTTTTGGGTATTGTTGACCACAACTTGCTTTGCCATTAATCCATGTGCAGAGCATCTGGAATGATAAATTTGAAGAATCTTGAAAGTATTAGATACAAATTGAGATGGTAGCCTTATGAATCTTATATGATGCCATCATTATTGCTATTGTAGTTTATATCAAAAATTAGATTGGACTGCTTAAAAATTAAAGTAAGAGTTTTGCATAAATTTACCTTCTTACCTTCGCGTTATCCTGTTAAAATGTTTTAATAATTGTTATTATGTAAATTGGTTCATACTAACAAATGTAACAACAATCATCAAAAATATTCAAAATTGTTCAAAAAAAAGGGACACAAAGTACAAAGTACTGAAAGTTACAAAGTTAAAAAAATTAAAGGCAAAAACAATTAAAAACACCACACGTTACACTCACCAGAAATTTTTAAATACCTCAACGTGAGTGCCAGCTCTGAAAAAGTTTCCAAAATTATTTTGAAATAAAAAACTAAACTTATAACTAAACCTAACGAACAAAAAAAAAATTAGAGACAAAGCAAGAAATTATAAATTTAAATCTAGAACCCTCTGCCTTGTTGTTCTCAGATGGTAGATTTAATAATGGGCAAAGTCTCTACTTTGAAAACCCTTTCTCGAGAGCTGAAGCAATCTTCACAGGGCATTCGCTACTTTTTTAGTCCTCTGGCAACATGCATCCAAAAATGTTCTAAACGAAAATTTCGAAACCGCTTTGTGTCCCGCGAGACCAGCCTGTAGAGCCATTGACACCTGCAAACTGCTGCAATTATCCTTCCAGAACCAACATACCAACTTGAGACTTGCTCTTTGAGCAATACTTGCGGAATGATTACCAGTTGCAGTTGAATGTATCGGCCTGAGTTGCCAGGAACTCTAGACGTAATCGCGTTCTTAATTTGGCAGCAAGTGTTTTTTAAGTGCACGTGCCTGTACTTCTGGGGAAGGGAGCTGTTGCCCAGTTTATATCCGCATACATTACAGATTAATTATTAACTAAGTGTTAGGAAAAAGCTAATTAAATTACTTATCTGATTGCTGTTCGTGATATACCGAATGTCGCGCAGGTAACAGGAACCGAGTCCTTTCATTACACAAACAATGTAGGCTCTTTAAATTCGTCGATCGATATGTGACAATTGCTTTGTCTATAGAAGACTATGATGGAGGCTACCCATTCAGGGTCCAAGTAACAATAAGGTGTTCCATATCTCGTGACTAGGTTGTCAGTATATGCCTGTGCGCGGTGAGTTAGGAGGTTGATGGGTGGATGCAACTGATACTAGATCCAACTGGTAAAGTTAAGGTAGTGGACGATCAATCCAAATCCTGCAGGTCGTTATAATGAAGCTAGAGTCGCATATATGCAAAGGAGGTAAACTAGGGTTTCCTTCTTGTTCTCTTCAGCAGTGTTTCTACAGAACCTGCGCATGAGTTCACTGTTGTTATCAATGTTGAAGGAAGGCCAAATCGCATTGGATTAGTAAAGTGACAGCAAGGCGCTACTTGCAGCTCCCAGAAAATGTGATCCGTTATCATTGGAGAGCCTTGGAGGGCGGTGACCAGTATCGGTAGCGCAACAACCCGCTCATTTACCTCTATTCCCCTGTGACCTGTCACCCAGAGCAGGCAGCCAAACTACCAATCTAGAATATATAATTAAGAAGGCAGTGCCATAAGGTAAGAAAACTTCGGCATATCTATTTAAGTAGTGGAAAGGCCTTTTCATGTGTAAGTGCATCATGGAAGTAGTAAAATTGTAGAATTTCTGTGGAGGCGTTCGAAACAAATTTAAATTAAAAAGCACCGCCATTGAACAGTTGACAAATGAAAATTTTCGAACGTAAACAAGCTGAAAATGGTAATATAAACTTTGTAAAATTATCATTTCCTTTCCAGTATTTACAATTTTGTAGTGAATATAGACAATAAACAGTCATAAGAAGTTACTTATTAACTAAAAGTTTCCTGAAAAATGATAATCCTCGCGAATTGCATCGATTATTTTTACAGCACAAAATATCACAATTCATTGCGAAATTAACTTAATTAGAACACTTTAACTTCTCACAGAGTTTTTTTAAAACACTATTTATATTTTTCTTTGTCTATTTAGTCACACAAATCTAATAATTCACTTATAACTTGTTTATAAATTCAAAAAAACTTTTCTGACAAGCGCTTTAACAGAAATTACCAAAATTAAAAGTTGACAGCTCAACTTAGTGAACTTCGCCTCCTGCCCTGTCTTCACCTTTTCAACGAGCAAAGTGGCTGGTCTCACGTACACGGTTCATACATGTAATGGTCTATCCTGTTTATTACTTTATCTAAGCTGCCAATGCTTTATCTATCGTCGGAAAATATATTGACGTTTCGGCCGGGTATTAATTTTTGTTTTGCAGTCTCACATGCCTCTAGGAAGCTGCAAACTTTAGCCTGGAAGATTGTTGAGTGATCAGGAAGGCGTTAAGGTTAGGTTAGTTGGCGGCCATCGGTTGAAAACCAGTCGGCCTCACAGAGACCTTAATAGTCCGTTGTGATACCACTTTGCAGTATCCTCACCTGGATCAACTTGGCACTGCTATGCTGTGAATCATTTAATCATCCACAGTTATTGAGCCACTTTGTAAGGTCCGGGCATTCGAAAAGTCAATGCTGAATCTTTTAATTTTTCGTCGTCCAAGCAACTCCGACAGAACTCATTGGCAGGAATGCGCATGTCGACGGCATGACTACCACGACGGTAGTGCCCGTAGGTCCGTAAAGAGCGGTATACCTGGCATTACCAGCCACTGACAATCTTCCCACTCCTGCCTACTAGGTGTCAAGAGAAAGCTTTCTGGAAACATTGTAGAAGTGATTTAGTCAGTGCTCTCCTGCAGAAGATCTCCCGGTAGGCCATTAGTATACTGCTTTGTACGTAGTCTGAAGTTTTCCTACTTTTGGATTCCCTTAATCTAACGGCTTTACGAGCAGCTATATTTTTATCTTCGGTGTCCAGTGGAGGGGAATGGAGTCTAAAGCAGCAGTTGGCGTTTTACTTACCGCCTCTGAGATACCCCAGCAGACAGCTCTCTGAACTTTGTCAAGCTTCTTAAATTATTTTCAAGAATGCCTTACCAAACTAAGGTGTCGTAACTCAGGTTTGGTCTCACTATCGATGTATACATCAAGTACCTGTACGGGGACTAATTCCCCATTTCTTTCCCAGGGTTTGCTTGCAGGCACAAAACGCTATTGAAGCCTTTTTTACCTGCTGCTCAGGTACAAGTTCAAAGATAACAGGTGCAGAATGACGTCTGTAGCAGCTATTGGACAAGATCACATGGCGCCATTGATTCTTATTTCCACGGCTCTTTAATAGGTTGTATTCCTTACTTAGCACAGGCCAACACCGACCCGTAGGTGAGGATCGGACGTAACGTGTACGTCGCGTACGCAGTGTAGATCTATAAAATCATCTTAGGCCCCACCTCCTACAAGCATTAGACCCCACCTCCTACAAGCATAGATGGAAATGCATACTTTCTAAACTAGTTCTGCGACGTAAACCCCTTAGTATTGAAATTAACCATTGATTAAGGCCATCTTCTACCCCCAACTCGACGAAAGATTCTTGAATAGTTTCAGTATGGCCAATGTTAAAGGCTTTGATATAGAGGGTATCGCAGTGCTAGATTGATACAGGTTGAGGTTCCTTCGCAGTGGTAATATAACGTTGGCCGCCAAATAATCTAAGTTAACTTCTGTCCTGAATGAATTTACAGTCCTCCGACCAAGTCTGCTTTTTGTCTATCCTTACTGATTTCTTTTAAATTTTTATGCAGTCTCTTTAAGATTGCTCGTATCAGATATTGAAGATCTCTTTAGTTAACCTTCTGAGTTTAGATAGAGTTCAGATCATTTCACCACGGGGGAAACGTTACATACCAAGAGTTTAGCATTTATTATGAAATCAAATAAAGACCGACATCGTTCTCGGAGCTGCGCCGCAAGCGCATGCCTGCAACAAGCAAGCATAACTAGGCCCTACCGCTTTAAAATCTGCAATCTATATCAGCTTTTTTATCTTTTATCATTTTTGTTTTTTTAGCGGGAGAGGTGAAAATCTTCCAAAAGACACCGGACAGCCCGTGCCTCCAGTAGTGTGAGATTTTTACTCACTAAAAGTCGAAACATACCACATAGAATCGGGTCCCTTTTAGTTCCCTCCCAGTTTCCTTTAGTGGGGGTAACTGAGTATCCAGTTATCCCACTGTCGCCACTAACCGCGGTTTCCCGGGTCACTGCTAGAATCTTAGCCTGTTTGCAGGAATCCATGTTGTCCCGCAGTCTCCAGTGTTCCTTCTTGGTCCATGCGTTAATTACAACCTTCACCCTTCAGGCCATAAAGTTTTAGTCCAGAGCCAGTACAAGTAACCTCCTCCGGATTAACTGCAGCTAACCCTTCGGAAGGCAGGTCTGCATCTTCTACTGGTGCGTGTACCGCGGAGATAGCCAATTCGTTAGAGTCTACCATCTCTGCCACCGCCGCACCTGAGGAAGTGCTAGTTATTATTTTGCCAATGGTACCTTCCTCCAGGACTGCTAAAGCACTGTCAGCCGGCGCAAGCCAGCCTCCATAGCCGCTGCAGAACCTTCAAAAGGTAATTTTCCCAAAGCAAAGTGGGTATAGTCAACCTGTTAGGGTCTACCATACCCTCCACCTCCACTCCTACAGAAGTGCTTGAGGAATCGCCATTCGCGACCCAATTACCTCTGGGTCCTGCAAAGGAGACGACTACACTGCAGACTCCCTTGGCATGTCCTACTACAACCTTCCAATTAGGGGGATTTTTCAAGAGGTTCTCTTCTGCCACATAAGTTACTAGTAGGTGAGGATCTCCGTATCCTAGAAGGCCTATCTTTTATCATACTGAACTCTTCAAACATAGAGAATTTATATACCATACATACCTTATACATACCTAAGCATAATTTTTATGCTTAGATATTAGCGACCGCTAGTTTTTTAAGAACTAGATGCATACTATCAAATCTAGCAAACCAAAAAAAATCCTACACAATATGAGGCACAACAGCCACAAATATTATAAAAACAATTTATTCAATTTAGAAATAGCAAAATTTGAGCTTTTATAAGACGAATAAAATTGAATATCTACTGTAAGTGTTTTGTAATAGAAATCAAAAGACTTCAGCTGCAAAAACAGTAGAATCTGTTGGAATACCTTGGTTTAATTTTCGAAAAGAGGAATTAAGGGAAAGTGTGTCCAAATTCCGTCCCTTAGTATAGTAGCAGTACTAGTTCTCATTCTATATTTGTTTTAAATAAATTATTTAAACTGAATTAGTATTTTCCTCCTTTATTCTACTCTTAAAACAAACAATGGTAAGTTCGTCTTATATTTCCCAATCGTTCGTTGAGCATCGTTTACCTTAACAATCAGAAAATTGAAGGTTTCGTGTACCTCTCCAATTTTGAAATTAAACACACCTCGACCTGTTGATGATATTCATGGGCCGTCGTCTCGTCATTTCCTTTTCATCGAGCCGGAATGCCGCTCCCCATAGTCCATTCGAAGAAAGCCACAAACAAACTGAGACTGCTCCTATCCAGAATAAATGCCATTCCTAATTTTATGTTTCCTTCGATTCTTTCGTTTGATCGCTTCTCAGAGCTCGACTTGGCCGTTTAGTTGGCTTATCCCGTATTCGTGTGGATTTTAGATTTGCTCCGTACATTCCTTAGCCCCGAATTGATATTCTGTCCTAGGAGAAAGGCGCTGTTTGAAATTAATGGCCCATTGCAGGGGATGTTTTTCTTTACACAGTGGTCATGCAGCCAAGGCGACTAATAAATCCATGAATTATGGATTTGCGGCCAATTTCTCGAATCCTGTTTGACGACGCCTGCAAGAACCAGTGCAGGGGCTTCAATGACAATTGTATTCAACTCAGACTATCATGAAATCCTTGAGAAGGATGTAGGCAATAATGATAACATCAAGCTAATGTGACAATAGGACCTCACCATATGGCTTTTCTTTAATCTGGCTTGATTACTACTTCGTGTGTGTTCCTGGTGATGTTTTTGTACCCAACTCAGAGCAAGTTTTGTGACATATTGGTGTGAATTTTAATGGCAGCGAAACCAAGATAGGTTTGTGTTAATGATTTGATTACTTTTGAGATTGTTTATCATTGACATTGGCAAAGACCTCATATCATGTCAAAATATTGCTGGCAATATTTAATATGAAATATGATAGATGGAACTTATATTGCATTAATGCACTTTTTTACTCGTGTGTGGTAGTTTCGGAAAATTAAGAAAATTACATATATTTTTCAAATTTTCGGTTCACTTGAGGAAATTTAAAACTAATTTCCACAAGACTTCTAGGTAGCACTCGTCGTGAACACTGACATATCCTAGAAACATTTTGTCGAGCAGTTTTGCTCGTTCGACAAAATCTTTGAAGAATATTTTGTAGTACCTACTCGACGAGCGCTACATAGAACTCTTATCAGAACTCTTCTGGAAATAACTTTTACATTTTCAGCTGCACCGAATATTTAAAAAAAAATATAATTTTCTTAATTTTCCGGAACTGTTTGCAAAATGTTATCAGAACTGTAGAACTCTTCAAAATACATCGAAAAATGTCAGAATTCTTTTTTGAAAAAAAAGAGGTGCTATGTAAAGTGAGCGCCGCATTTTATCTTTTATGATTTTTACCTACAACTTCCTAGAACTATTAAAAATTTTAATTCGGAACTCCAGAACCCTATCGAAACTATCCAGAACTCTGATAAAATATTTGTTTTTCGAAAAGAGTGGCGGTAACTTCGAGGGAGTCACTTCTTTTATCACAATAAAATCAACACAGCATTTCCGGTAACTACTATTTTTGAAACAGTAAAAAAGAAAGTTGCTGTACCGTTTTGTAAAATTCGTTATTTGAATAGAAAAACTTTGGCAGACTATATAAATCTTTGGGGTAAAAGTTGTAAATGTAAAATTGTTTTTGTATATTAGTTGATAGCAACCTGAGGTCTGCCTATTTAAGGCGGTGGTATAATTTTAAGCATAGGGTCTGACAAGCGCCTTAGCCTAGGTAAGTTCGGAGACAATTCTCCAGTATAGCAGCAGTTGACTCCTAGCCCAATCCTCAATCACAGCCCTCGCCGACGACCAGCTGAGGCTGCATTAAAGTTCGTCCTGAAAGGATGAACCCTTACTGTCCATCTCAACAACAAGGAACAAGGTATCCCACAGTGCGCAACCCTGTAGTGTTGATTAGGGTGCAAATTTCTATGGCATGTATTTCTACTTGAAAAAATTGACACAAGTGTGGATACAAAGACACTAGTATCCTGTTCAGTTAACTATTTCAGTCTACTGGAGTACAAACTTGGACCATCGCCGTCCGAGTCTGCTTGCTCAGGAAAGAGAATCCTGAATTTTCTAGCGACGCGCAGTTTCTTAGTAATGTGCTACGGTGCACACACCTATGCCAGGAATGTGCTGAAGGATGCCCATGTAACCTTGTTAGATATGAGATGCACTCTCAATGCACTTATTGCAGCTAATTTTATGATAGAGATGTGCAGGGGAGAGAGTTCAATTTCCGCCTCCATGGCAGCTGTTGGACAGGTCTTCGTTGGTCCTGTTTTGGACATGCAGTTAAGTCGCTGTAACTTGTTGCATTTGGCGATTGTGGGCTGTTGTTGAACATTTGGTCTCAAGACAAGGAGTCGTAGATATCAATTGGTTTAACACTCGTATTGCATAACCAAAGAATCACCTTCGAAGTGAGGCCCAAGTCCCCCGGAAGAGTGTTCGACAGGCCCATAGGGCCCGCGTACCCTGTTTTAGGGTATAGTCAAAATTGGACCAAGGTCCGAATCCCGATAACCAAGCTCACATAGTTTGCTTAAGAGATCGTCTACTATTGAAGACTAGAGCAGCGGCGACAGTGGACCGCCTTTATTGGTAGACTACTGGAAACTGGAGCAGCGGCGACAATGGGCCCCCTTTATTATTATTAATATTTATTTATTTATGATGAAGAGTTCTTCAGCAAGATCTATCTTTTGTATAGGTAAACTGAGTAATGTAAAGGGGAAATGATTAGTCCAGTTTGCACCTGATGTGGAGTTTTAGAAGCCTCTCCATTGTCTTAAGAAGAAAGGAGGGTAGACTAGTTGATCTGTACGATTCAGGCAGCTTTAGTTCTGGAGTTCTGGACCAGGGCTGGAAAGATAGCCCTAGGGGCTTTAAAAATTAAAGGGAGACAACTGCCCATCTAAACTTGCCTTTATCAAAACTGATGCCGGACAGGCTTGAGGCCCTAGGGTCCGTTGAGCTTGTCACCGGTATCGTATTGGACTGAGTCTGGTCCTAGTGTTGATCCAGGGAAGTCCACCTGTAACAGGTATTCCAGAGTTTCTTTTTGGGTCTTTTTGGGTTTCGATGTAGGTGTCGTTCTGCTTTTTGAAAAGACCTATTTCATTTGTAGCGTCTTTGTTTAGTACACCACCTTACGTACCGCTTTGGTTAGAAGTGAGACTGTGCCGTCATGGTAGGAGGCGATGAGCTTGTCATTTAGCTAATTTGCCGCCATTTCTACTTCACCAATCGAGCTGATTGTGGTGACCAACATATCAGTCTTCGAGCTCACAACAGCTCTTAAGATATCCCAGTTGGTTTTCCTGGAGAAAGCAGTCCTAAATAAGATCTCAGAACGCCCCGGAATGTTGAATAGGATGTTCTGATGCTCCAACAACGAAGCTTCATCTGAGACTCACTAGTTCTTTATGAACTCGGAGAGGACTCTGCTAGTCAGAGTGAGATCTAGTGTCTCTTCTCTGGCTTCAGTGATAAAAGTTCGTTTACACCCTCTATTAACTATATATAGATTTTTTTCGATTAGATAGGGTGCTCACCTCTTTCATTAATGTTGCTGCTGCCCAAGCATCGATTCATCCATCGACAGTTGATGAGTTCTTGAACTTCATCAGGTGGACTAAATCGACTACCTCCGGGAAAGTAGGCCGACAATTTCCTGCATACCACCAACTGTGGGAATCTAAGTCAGGATTCGCCACAAGGTCCGTGGAGGTAATGTTGCTCACGGGGAAATGATTACCACTTTTGTCAAATACGATCGCCGCCCGCGGCCTATTCTCTCCCCGGTGGTAAATCAACTTACATGAGTTGATGTTGAATCCTCGGACTTGGCTTCTGGCAACTCAGGGCTCCTGAATTAGCGCAAGGGTTAACTTTTATTCAGCAACCTAAATACTGTGGCTGATGTTCCTTTGTGCTCATGGAACCTGCCGCGCCGCCTTAAAAATGAGTTTCTCAGCGTCAGTTACTAAAGTGCAGACGGAATCATAATCTGAGCACTCTTCCCCAGTTGCGACTTACAATACGGCTTAACACTGACGAAGTCGTGGCAATTTTGCTCACCAACTCATGGGGGAAGAGGTTAGTACCCTGCCGGATTCTCCAGGAATGAGCCCATCCGGAGTATCCTTTCGCCCGACTTCGATTAGCCAGCACTCCTAACAGAGACTTGACCGCGCCAGAAGTCTGTTTCCAGCCGCCACCACGAGGAGGTTATAGTTGCACTGCCATCAGTGTAGACTGGCTAGTTAACAAAAACTATTTAACGAACATCTTTCTGGCCGGTTGTCAATTCTCAAGATTAAAAATCCTCCAAAAACTAATTTATATACCTATACATTGTTATAACAAAATACCATTTACACTAATGGGACACTCGGCAGAAAGCACATTTTCAGAATTCCACTAGCTTAGTCTTTATAGCCTAGGAAATAACGTACAAATTCGTGGATGAAAGGTTACCGTCTACCAGTCGATAATGGAAGAAAAAATTACCAAACTTTTTTCTCTCTGCAAGCTCTTGGTGTTTTCGTCGAATAGGTGGTTGGGGTTAATTATTGTTTTTTAATCGAATGGTTCCGATATCTTGCAGCATTGGTGGGTTTGTACACATACTTCAATTACACTTGCAGACAAAGCTTCTGCCATCAAATTCGCGAAAAATGAACCTAAACGTCAAATTATAACAAAAAAAAGGGTTAAAAACTGAAAAGGCGTCTGCTAGCCGGTTTATGGTTCAAACGGCACTAAAAACCCTAACATAACCTGTCATTTCTGCCAAATTTAACCTCCCCAAACACCTCTTAAAGGGTTAATAAAAATTTACTGATTTTTAGTAAGGCCGCAAAGGTGGTAATTAATTTCAACAAAAATTTGGCAAAAACGTCTGCCAGCCAAAGTTAGGTTTTTTTGTAGAATGATGCGTGAAAGCGACAATGAGCTCTAATTTATTCCTGAAGTTCTCACACAGAGCAAAAAGTGTTTAAAATATGCAAATTTTCTAAAGGAAAGCATAAATTAATCATAGAAGAATTTTGCTGTAATTTGGACAGAAAATTCGACGGAACTTTTTACTGGACTTCTGATCTAAGACTGACGGAGCCATATAAATGTCCTGCCAAGTGTATTACAACACTAACAGAATCTGGATCAACAAAATCTGGACATCAACACAAAATTCTGTATGTAATGCAATATCCCAATTAAAGGATGATGGTTGCAAAACTTTACATAAAAAATCTTGCCGGATTGCTCAAGATGCATGAATGATTTTAGTATAGACATCACAGTTCATTAAAATGGTTATGGACAGTATTGGAGAATGGATGGAATATTTAAAGTAGTCCAACAATATTTAAGCAACTATATAAAATTTAATTCAGTATATGTAAACAGCGATTCAAAAGCCTTTCCACTAAAACTAGCAGGGACCAAACCAGTTTAGATGTGTTTTTTTCTTGTTTTATAAAAAAAGCTGACGTAAAGTTTTACAGCCTTTTTTCGGTAAAAATATACAGTTATCTTCTGGATTTAAATTTTTGTAGCCGAAAATAGAAGTTGTTTTATTAGGAAATATTAGTAGTCAATTTGGCATATTACGTTATGAAAATGGTCACTAACTGGTTTAAAGGACTATTTTATGCAGAGAGAAGACACCATTGCAAGGAAACACAATTACTCTATTTATTTTTAAGAATTGGTGTTAAATTTATAAGCTCGGCTTTAAATTTTCTTATTTCCGCAGGTCTTTGAATCCTACTCATCTTCAATATGTTTTGTCCCTTACTCAACGCCGGCCACCATCTCATCGACCCGTAAATGAGAATCGGACGTACCACAGCAGTCTACATCTAGAAAATCAGCTTCAGTTAGAGACTCTACCTCCCACCAAAGGCTTTCTTACAAGCAGAAAGCAATACATGTTTTCTAAACTCCCTCTTATACAGTAAGTTTTCGCCTGAGCTTTCGGTTATGAATAACCTCCAAGTACTTCGAGCTAGAGGGTAGCTAGAGTATTTGGTTTCGGAGGATATCTATACTGCAGCGTGTTTCACAGCGTATGTGTAAAAATGAAGGATCTTGTAGACCTAGGTAAGAAACGAAAAAAAATTTATGGGAGGGTAGGATCTATCTCCTTCTTCTCCCCCCCCCCTTTTCTAGCTATAGGGGTTTGAAATTTTTTTATGATGAAAGGAACCAGTCTTCCATTTTAAAGTATATCGTCTAAAGTTTAAGTGCTAGAGACGTTATTAATATCTCAGTTGACAGGTAACACAATGGTGCTAAAGACTGTGTAGTTTTTTTTCAATATCTATATTTTTATTTCAAAGGGAAATCGGAAAGTGTATGCGCGGTTTCAGTTTCTCGAAGCCTCTGAAAAGCTCTTTGAAAAAACCCTCTCGACGGTTGTCTTCTTTCTGGGAATCGTCGGCGATATTCACGCTCTGCTTCGAGGGAAGTTCCGTTTCTAAATCCGTAACAGAAGATTTTGTCCGCGTATTCTTCACTAGTAAATTGTGCCATTATTAACTATCAAAACAACTTCTCAAACTATCAAGACGACTTCTCACTATAAAAATGACTCACTTTGAAATATTACATATGGCACGGCATTTACATCTCATTTTATACCTGGAAATCATAGGATTTCCATTCCAAGTAAAACAAATCATTAGAATCTTGCCGTGCGTTATTTTCTGACCTACAGTATGCGTCTTACTACCATATCTACTAATCAATTCAAAGTAGGTTTACTACCATAAAACAATTTGGGACGCATGTAGAATTTTAGGAGGTAGGTATGAGCTGTACGTTTGGTGATTTTGAAAATGGTAGAAGATTTTTGTGCGCTTCAAGTTTCCATCGAAAGAGAACACATTAGCCACTATTTGAAACCCAAAAATAAAAAAAATAGGGCACCTTTTCAAGATATTTCCCTTTAGAATAAAAAATATGATTTTTTTCCGAAAATTTAAGTTTTAAAATCAATTTTGTTAAAACTATTAGGTAAAAAGCATCAGTTCAGTCTGAATGAACGCTGACTCTACAGCTGGTAGCCCAAGCGCTTACGTTATCCAAGGCACCTTCCATGACATTGCCACATCATCCGCATACGTGACTACCTTAAGGCGAGGGTACCGTTCATAGGCATGAAAAATGCGTCAACTGTTTGTTCTTTGTTCGGGTATATAATGAATATTTATTGAAGGGGCGGTTAAAATAATTTATTTCCCCTTAAATAAAGAAAACTTTCAAATCTTTTCATTAAAAAAAATCCAACATGGCGGCTTTAGGTCCTATAAACTGAAGCCATGAAACGCGTTCATTGGTCACCCCTTGTCAGTTTATCTGAAACAAAAACGGGTAAAAAATTATTAATCTTCATTAAATTGGGGGGGGGGGGGCCTTATCTTGCTGTTTCGAGAAAAATGTCTTTTTTTCGAAACAGCAGTTTTAAGTTATAAAAAATCGTTTTTAATGTTTGTTTTTGACAACTTACATCAAGTCAGCTAAACTGACCAACGCCATCTATAGCCAAGAAAAGGTCAACTATGCGATAAGGATTCATTGGCATGTGCCGGTATTTAAGGTAGCGGAGAAAAATCATCTCGCAAGGCGTTCCCCGAGCGCCTCAGCTACCTGTTTTCCAGCCGGCGCGCGGTACCGCTCAATGCGCTGTAACATCTAAACTACATCAGATTTTACAAAATCCTTTTAACTACATATACTTGACACTATAAGGATTAAAATTATGTAAAAAATCGTTATTTTGAACGTCATGAACGGTAACCTCCCCTTAAGCCCATCTCTGTCCAGTAAGGATAGGACCTTATCCATTATAATAAGCCAAAGTAGTGGGGAGATGACACAACCCTTAGGTGCCCCTCTGTACACGAATTTGGTTATTTGGTTATCCGACTTTACAATCCTTGCCTTAATATTGAAACCAACCCTTTTCTACCCCCAAATCGGCGAGGATTCCTGGAATAGTTTAGTTAAGCTAATCGCTCTGAAGTCTTTCGCGAATTCATACTGACCTTTGAAATAAACACCATTCGTTCTTTTTTCCAAGATTGGGTGTTGGAATTCAGAAGCAGCCAGCTTCTGAAAATTACTACTAGCCACGGTGTTACTTTGTCCTGTAACTTTTGCAGCATAATGTACAGTATGCTATCCGGGCCAGGAGATTTGAAGGAACTAAAGCTTATTATTTCTTAAAAAGCCGTATCGCAGACGGCGATAATTCAACGGTCTCTCGTGATGACCACCCTGAAAGTCGGGGATTTCCATATTTACGTTTAAAATTTTGGAATTGATTCTTTAGAAAAAAAAAAATCTATGACTCGACTCGCTCAGTTGACATGGAATTGACCTTATATAAAATATAAACATCAACCACATACCAGTTTTACTAAAATTCAACAGCTTTAATCGACTTTTGGAAGACCCTTTCTATTGAAATGAATTCGTATTTTAAAGGACATTTTCTGAAAGTATACATATTCAAAAATATCTGAAAAAATTGTTATGTTATAATATTGAAAATGTATCTTGGCCCACCAAAACTCGAAGAACACCAATGAGTTGATTTTCATTTTTTTTAAATATTTTTATTATTTTAATAAAAATTTGTATAAAAATAATTAAATCGGCGAGTAGAAGAAGAGTGTAAGTCCAAAAATATTAAATTTGAGTTAATATCCCTATATCAAGTAAAATTAGTAGACCTCTCCATTAAACAAAAAAAAATCAGTGTGTGTAATAGTAGAGATCTAATACTACACATTGCGATTTTTTTCAATGGGCAGGTCTACTAATTTTACATCATATAGGTATATTAACTTTGAGTTGTTATAATTTTGAATTTGAACAGTTCTTCCACTCACCGATTCAATTAAAAGTATATATCCCTTGCTTACTTTAATCAATCAATCAATTTATAACAAAATATCGAAACCTTATTATCGAATTCCTAAAAACTATAAATTTCGGACCAGATTGAACGCCAGCCGACAGCAACAGCAAAGTGTTCTTATTGGCTAATCTGAATTATGTGACCCAAATCGACAGTATCTAAAAAGTTGGGCTAAAATGTGCATAATCTAAAAATGCGACATTAATTATTCTGCTAATCAACGATACATATAAAGATAAGCAGGCGAATTTTGAATTTGAAAGTGCATTTACTTAACTAATATTTATATTTATGTAATGTATATATTATCAATTATTATTATATTCAGACATCGCTAATCTTCTAGCACATACGCCCAGATAAGATATTAAATTTCTTTTTCGTTTTCTTTCCAGGTAAGCAATTGACATTTTTCAAAACTATCTCTCAAGTCGTAAGTATACTTATGCTGCTGACTAAGATCAATCTTAAATAATAAATAGCAAGAACAGATTTAATGAACCACTTACGGTTTTTTCAACATCCAATAATACCGAGGCATCTGAATCATCCCATAAGCCGTCACCTGGGATTGCAAGCCATCAAGTGTAGAACTTTTCCGAACAGCATAGACGTTCAATCATTTTTCCAATGAGTTCTCCGAGTAGGGAATGCCACATCAATCAAGCCCAATTAGACAGTAATCAAAAGCTTCGATCGCATGCCTGAACTACTGGCTAATCACCTATAAATTCTTCAGCGGTGACTTTTCATCTTGGTCTAGTCTAAAGAATCTCTGACCACAATACGATCGAAGTGACTTCACCTGTCAGAATTTTTACATGATGGGCTTCTTTTACGATTGTTCCGTCTGCAGTAGTGGGGGTGGAGAATTTCGGAACAAGTTTGGTTTCCGCTCTTATGTACCCTCTTCAAAAATGTAAGTCACTATAAAAAATTTGCGACCATAGAAGATACTGAACGATTTTGACGTATGCCGTGATTAATGCAATTCTGAGCTTAATTGACAGCTCTGGGAACCGAGAGGGTCGATGTCTACAACACCTTAACTCACTTTGACGTTAAGTTTGACGGTTCATGAAGAGGTCGTGGGTCGCAACTTGATATTTTTCTTTCCCCTAAAGTTTCCTTCTACAAACAAAAAGTTCTTGCTCTGAAGACGGAAATTCTTTTGATTTCTTGACTTGAATTTTTATTCCTTGGATTTCCCAGCGTATCAGAGGGCTGGGGTGCTTGGGTGTCAGAGCATTACACAGTACATAAATGTGTAGATAAGGCCAATGTGTACCATCTCATGAATTTTTTATGGAAGGGTTGCAGTTGATGCAATAACTGTGATGAGATTTCGAGGACTTTATGATATCGAGGAATGTGAAGAAAATTTTAACATATCAAAAGATGTCGATTGGAGGATTCTATTTGAAATTTTAATTTGATCAGCCATTTGCCTTTTAGTTCACATTCGAAATCGTCGTTCAACAAATATATCCTCAGGATGGCAATAAAACCAAACTTACTTTATATGCATTGGCTTATTCTATCACCACACAAAATTTTCTGTCTTTTTCATTTAACTAAAGATTTTCAACTTTGATTTCGAAAATGAACAAATTTTTCTTGGATTTAGTAAAATATTTGCGTCTCCTCCACTTGTTGCGGTTCTTAGATTCTCCATTTAAATGCAAATAACTTTATGCAAAATAGTTAATAAGAAAATCAATGAACGACATGGGGTGGGACTATAAAAAAGAGCTTTTGCAAGGCGTTGGCAAGGTAGGGTAGAGATGAGGATGTGCAAGGCTATAATGAAATGAAATGCAGTTTTACACCAATACTTGCCCGTAATTTTCCTCTAACACCCACTAAACGTTTGGTTTTGTAGCGAATGAAATGGAAATGTATTATTATGAGGAGTACATAAATAAGTAAAATACGGCCACATTGTATTTAGTATTACGCGTATCGTATTTATTATTTACAAAATATTTATTTATTCTCCTAACTTTTATATATAATTTAGAAAAAATCTACAGGTACCTGTTGCTGGATTAATAAAAGACTATAAATATAGAAAGTTCGAATACAATCTTCGTGGACGGTGTTATATTTGTACTTCCAGTCCCTTTCGGCGCTAGCGGGGTTGTCAATACAAAAAAAAGTTCAGCAGTTCAGTTGCAAGCAGGCGGCTAGGCCGCGGTCATCCTCCCCGCCGTCCACGTTCGCATCCAATCATCTGGATATATCGAACTTGAAGAACCAAAATCTCCACTGCTTATCCCTTATGTTACTCAGCGAAACAATAAAACCTTCCAGAGAACAAATCTATAAACTGAAAAAGCATGTAATGGTTCACGAGCCATACGCGCAGCAACGAACATACAAATAGAGAGAGAGAGAGAGATGAGATAATTTCATCAAATATGTAAAATAGGAGAATTGTCCTATTAAATGGGTTGTTATCGGCACCCAGAACACACATGATTTGGGCTGGAGTGAGGTCCCCTTGTCCTATGTGGATTAGTATATGACTAGGTATTCAGGTTATTGAAGTTTGTGATATCATTCCTTTTAAACTGCGATACATCCGTCCACAGACTTCGGTCCAGAAATGCCCTCTTTTCCATGTCGCATCCCAGAAGCCAAATGCCAAATTCTAATCTTTTTTCGGAATCTCCTTCCAGTAGTCCTTGTTTTGGGATATGATTATATGAACGTCACCCTGCTGGATGAATAACCGTCCAACCTTTAACTGAAGACAAGTCTTGCGACACGTCTCGTTCTCGTTTCAGAGTCTTGCTTGACAAGAATTTCGAAATTTCAGATCGGAATTCCGTTCTTCCGGATTCTCGTAACCTTCGGAAAGTCCATCTTTGTAATGCACGTTGATTTGGAATTCTCCTTTTTTATTCCAGTACAGCCGCTCTATCGTTTCAGTCTGCTTCACAATAAATGTATATTATATCATGCCAATTTTTAATAATTTTCGCTTAAGAACACCTATAGCTTTCAATTTGTTTTTAAGCTATGATCGATACTTGCTCTTTTATAACAAGATAATAGTAACAGGACGCCAGGATAATTGGGAGTGTGCACTTGCTAACACAAGCTAATAACGACAATATCATAAATTACACTTACCTTTTTATAAATTTTTTGCAGCAGTAATAAGAGTCAGTTACTTGTGTATCCTAAACAAGGATTTTCGCCCCTTTCTCTTAGAAATGTTGTTTGTTTAACGAATTTCCTAACTGCAGTTTAATAAAATAATTAGGTAATCAGGGACTTCTACGGAAACAGTTTGCTTAATACTTCTCCCCTCTGATACCTTTTTGGAAAGGTAACAAGATGTGTAATTTAATAAAAATAAAAAATAGATATAAAAATTGGGAAAATGATGAATTTTTTCCACTTTTGGAAGTGACTGTATCTGCAGGGTTAGATAAACATTGTTGCCAATTTTGGAGTATTTTGGCGTTTGTTTGATTTCCTTGTGTTTAGTAGATCAAAAAATAAAAATAAAATAATGTTGTGAATACTGTGAAAATTGCAAATGTGTGAATCGTCAGCATCAATGTCGCGGGTCATAGAATGAAGTAGATCTGAGTTTTTGGCGGCATTCGAAGACCAGACCCCAACATCGCTCTTAACCTGCTTTACCAGCCGAGAAATTTCTCCACAAAAGGCAGAGAAGAGTCACAATACCTGTCAGGGCTTACATGTGCAGCACCATATGACACTACAGCGCGCTAATCGTCTAAAGCACCAGACACCCAGGAAACCTTAGAAAAGATATCGTGCGAGATCTCAAGTAAAGCAATTAAAAATAGAAAGTATTGTCAATCTTACAGTTCAGCAAATGCATGCCCTCTGAAAATTTTTTGAGATAGATAAGTCGATTTTGGTAAAGATAAGTTTATTTTGCCAAACAGTCGTGATTGTTCTCAGATATACTCCCCATGACTCTCATAATACCTCTATGGGCACTTTAACCCCTTGTGGGGCTGGGGCATACACTGTCTACTACATCAACTTACCACCTGGTCCGGTAAGGGCCAACGCCTTTAACTGTTGTCACGATTTGTTGATTACGGTCCCTTTATCTACGGATCTTCTCCATGTGTTGCGCGGTCGCCTAATTCGGCGTCTTCTTTGGGTGGGTTCCAATCGAGATCCTGTCGAGCGATGTTGTTTCACTTCTTAGTGTGTGGTTTATCCATTTCTACTTTCGCCTGCAAATGATTTTGCCTATTCGGTCTTGGCCTGTAAGTCTTTGACCAATGAATGATAAGGATGCGCCGGAGGCACCGGTTGACAAATGCTTGTAGCTTAGACGTTATTTGACAGGTCACTTTTCATGTTAAACAGCCGTACGACAGAACAGATTTTACGTTCGATTCAAAGATCCGGAGTTTTATGCGTCTGGAGATGTTGTAATTGCGCCATATCTCAGCAACAGTATTAAATGCAACTAGAGCCTTATTGATGTGAGCGTGTACAGCAGCTGCAGCTCCACCGTCTGCTGCAACTATACTTCCGAGATAGCAAAATTTATCCACTTGTTTAATTTGCTCTTCAAGATAAATTTCATTTTCTCTGAAGTTCAAGCTCATAAGTTTGGTTTGAGCACCATTGATCTTAAAGCCTGCTTTGCGGGCTTCGGACGTTACAGCTACATGACCCTATTTGTTGGATCGGAGACATACATCGTCGGCATAGTCCAGGTGCGTAAGATGGTTAAAAAGTTTCCATCTAATCCCTCGCGATGGGTGGTCGTCTAGGGCGCTGCACAATAAGTTTAATGACGATCAAAAAAAGCAAAGGTGACAGTATGCATCCTTGTCTGACTCTGTTAAGCACTTAGAAAGGCTCCGACAGTGTTTCCTTCTGTAGGACGTGAGATTGTGCTCCTAAGTAGGACTCCTTTATGATGGTCATAATTTTTTCTGGGGTGTCTCTCCTACGTAAAGCTGGCCATATATACTTGCGATCAAAGCTGTCACACGTCTTCTAGATACTCATAATATGACAAAGCTTAACATCGCAGCACTTAGCACAGGTCAAAGTTCCAGCCGTCGCATGCAACCTCACTCTCAGTGATCTTAAAGGAACAGGCTTTATATACCGCCTTTACAAAGCCGCAGTCAATTGAGGGATGAAACCAGCCGATGAATATACGAGGGGACTGAACTAAATTTAACTAAACTAGGAAGAAATTGCTTACACTTAGGCAACAGTTTTGGCCGAAGGCAAATCAATAAATTTTAGTTTTAGCAAAGGCGATTTGAAATTGTAAGGTTTATGATAAAAGTGAAATTTAAATTATAGTAGGAACAATAGATAACCAACTCCATAGATCACATGGCAGGCAACACAGCCAAGCAACTCAGCAGCAGGACCGAACCAGGCAATGAATAAGATTGGCCGTGCGACTGCAATTAGTCAATCCAGTTCTCGTTTAACAGGTAAAGAAGCAGTAAAAGAATATAGAGCCCTATTGAGAATGTCGATTTTCGTTCGACTCGACTATCCAAGACGCACACTGTTCTAACAATTTCAGTGTGGAGTGGAGCTTTGGCTAGTCGAGTCGAAGGAAAATCACACTCCCAATAAGGGCCATAACTAAACACCAAATGCTGTCCATATCGTTGCAACGAAATAATCGACAAAAGCAGCACAGGAAACAGTGAATTTGTAATTTGAAAAACAAACAAACAGGCTGTAACGAAAAATTGACAACCGCGGGTTTTTGACATCTTTTGGCACTTTGATAACTTTTGGCTACTTGAAATATCTGAAACAAAAAAAATCGAAGAAATTATAAAACGAGAGATGATTTTCCATGTATCGACCCCCGAGTGCAAAAAATGTTGTAAAATAAAAATAAGGCAGAAAAAAAGGACGAAAAAACGGGTTTTTTTCGACAGTCAAAATTCAAAAGAGTTCAGGGCGGGGTAAGTTTTTGATAGTATTTCGGTTTATTAAAAAGCTGACAGATTTTTCTAAAGTTCGTTGAAAGGTGCAACTCAATAGTTTATTTTGTTTTCGCTGCAGAGTGTTTATCGCTCAAAAACGTTTTCGAAAAAAAGGCGTTTAAAGTTTTCCTGTTAATTTTTCTGAGAAAGAAAAGTTATAACGACAAATTAAGCTTACCATCTTTTTCTAGAACGACTTTTAATCACCTGATCATTGAACGTTTTTGATGCGGGCGATAGCATGGTTTTTTGGTGTTATAAAGTTTTTGTAGTTATAAACTGGGGGAGGACCCCCTAGTTCAAAGTGGGGGATCACTCTGGGTCATACCTGAATGTTAAATTTTCTGCTCTTTTCATTTCCGGGGTCAAAAGTTTTGTGTGTTGCTAAAAAAAACTCGACTTGTCTTTTATATGACCTTGAAGGTCAAGGTCAACTACAACAATAAAATACAATAGCTCGGGAAAAATCCTACAACTATTGTGTTCACCAATTGCTTCCAGAATGCGTCCCCAGAGAGTTATTCTCCTGTTCCGGCACTTTTCATAATATCCGCCATTTTGAAATTTCGCTTCCTAATGGTAGATTCTTAATTGGTGGTCTTAGAATCACTATTACACGCATTTTAGATGCATATTTTAGAAATTTGAAAAATTTTACTACCGTTTTTTTGATTCCATATTTGATGCGCTATATTGGATTTTTCAGAGGACCTGAATTTTTCCGACGAATGTTTTCATACGTCTTGATCGGCGACCCAAAATGTTGGGACCGCTGGTGATCCGGTTGAGGTGAAGCATTCCAGAAATTATAGGAGAATGTTTTTCAAGTAATAAGGAATCGATTTTGTGAAAAATTTGTCTGTCTATCACTAGCGTGCCTCCCCGGTGACAGACACTCTTCTCACCGTCACTCTCGTATTGGCGTGTTCCCAGTACAAAACATTTTCTAGTCAATGTGCTTCCTGGCTCTTTTTTTCAGTGATCGTCCCTTAGAGCTATTACCGTAAATCGAGGTCTTACATATCCGCTCGAAATCGTCTGTCCCCGTATCTTTCCACACAGGAAGAATACCCGTCGCCGCCGTAAGAAGATTTCGCTCGGAAACAAGGCAACCGGCCGTCCGTCACAACACGCTCATCAAAGGAGGACAACCCGTACGTCAGCCAACAGGAGTAGTCGCCATAGAACCGAAGAAGATCACAGGAGTAACCGCAATAGAACCGAAGGAGGCAAAAAAAGTAGTGCGACGACCGCCCAGTGATAACAAGTGAAGTGAAACACCGGCAATTTATAGAATAATTTGTAAGATAAAGACGAGATATATAGAATTGTGTTAGGAACAGAACTCAGTGAACTCTAGATTACAGAAATTAGATAACCGAATAAACAGATATTATAGTGAGGAATTGGTGAGTTTTTAGCAGAAGCTCTGAGAGTGGAGCCGGCGAGCTTATCCCTTGGAAAAAACCAACGACCACCTACAATACCAGAAAACACGTTACAGTACCTTCTAATAATAAGAGCCGGTTAATAACCAAAAACTGAAGTAATGATCCATCCATCCATGATTTACAATAATGACCAACATTTCTTGTTCATTCCAACTAAATGGTGAATAATTTACATATATGTACATGAAAATTGATTTTGAAGTTTATGTTAATACCTTTTCAATATTTAGAATAAAATCCATGCCAAAAATTTCTATGAACCATTCCGCCATTCTAAAATATTAGGTGTGAATCTCCCTCAAGGCTCAAATGTTTGCTTTGGAATATATTGTTCCCTTAATTATTGTTAGCATCGATTTTTAGCACTTGATTCACATATTCCCCTTACACCATAAACGTCAATATTAACGTCTGAAAAAACGCAGTAAAAGTCTGCCGGTAATAACTTTTCATATTGAAATCGAACCCAAGATAAGATGATATGAATTGCGAGAGAATAACTCGTTTTAGGGCTCTTAAATGAATTTCGACCACATCAAGATGACCACATAAAATTTAGCATTTGACATTTATTACAAATTGAATCCGTAAATTATTTGCCACCCTTAGGAAAATTGGACGAGTGAAACAAAAGCACTCGTTTTTCCTTTTAAAGTCTGAATTGGACGACGTTGAGTGGATGTGCAAAACAAACATTTCTCGAAGCTAGTAGAGTGGCTATTGCCACTCGACGTAAATTATAAATGAAGAAGGTAATACCTTCGAAATTGGTAGAAATGCTTCTTCCGTGTGGGGTGTATCTACTCCCGACAGCGCTAAAGGATCCAGTTTGGTTAGGGGCTATAACATATTGGTTCGTTTGATAGCCGAAAGAAATATTTAATTTTCGAATATGAATCTCCTCGGGTTATCAATAAAAATTTATGAATGAATCATTTTATGTCTGGCTGTTTTTTTTTCATAGGACGTCAATTGAATCAATCTCGGAGGCACGATTGTGGCACGTACATGGAATGATTTCTTAACCTCTTAAGAGTTGTTATTGGGTCAATTTCATTTTGAAGTCGGCTTGGTTTGAGAATTGAAGCTCTAGTTGATAGTAATCGACCTAATTATGGGCACTTCGATAATAACAGAGGTACTTAAAATCACTTTTCGTTAAAGCAGAAGTTTTCACCTGTCTTAAAGTAATCTTTTTTGTATCTTCTTATACGCTTTATGACATTTTCCTGTGCTAAAACACTTCCTCATAAATTTTCTTCCAATTTCGACCTCAAATCTTTAAACTCTTCCTGATATGGTAAGCGAAACAATTTTGATTTTCAACTTTTATGTTATTTCCTGTTGTACATTAAATTTGGCACCAAAACAACCCCTAAGTTTATACATTTTCGCCCTTTGCTATATAAGTACAGCGATTTTGTAGCGGTGTTGGAAACATTTCCTGCAATGTAAGGTAAAATCAGTTGTAACTAGGAAATGTGACCAGAATACTCCGCGCCTCATTAGTTTCCTGTTTGAGTATTGCTCGAATCCAAGTATGCTTGGATTGCAATGAACCGGAATATCGTAAACAACGGACGGGCAATGAATTCCTAAAACCCAATTTATTAGAGTTGTGTTGGTTGAATATTTGCTCACAGTTCAAGCAGAAGAATTAAGTTTCGATTGATTTCTGGTGGTGTTCCTAAGTCGTAGTTTTATCGAATATAAAGATGTAATTGCATAATCTTAGATACAGGTAGAGTAATGACCCAATAGGGAAAGTCAGAGATTCCATGGTAATATGTCATGTCTTGAAAGAAAACTTTTAAAATTGTAAGACCTTATCAAAGTTAATGTCGATAAATTGATTACTACGGTAATGCCTAGAGCATTTTGAAAAATTCGAAAATTTTTGTTTGGTTAAATTTATTCGTTAGGGTCTTGAAAATAAAATGCAATAGGTTCGGGACCGTACGTAACGCAGTATGGTGGAAGGGGGGTCTTGTGAAACATTAGTGCGTTATAGTCCAAACTCTTAACTCGTGACTCACGGCTCAGTTTATATTATATATCTACACTACACATATTTTTTTACATACGTAAAGAGTCGCTTCACTGAGTATACAGAAGTATATATGTATATGGCAAGTAACCACGATAAGCCGTGTACTATGAGTCCATAGTTTGGACTCTAAGAGTCCGATCGTTGCGGTGAAACAAAACCACCTAAACTACAAGTCATGAACTTACGAATTTCACGCACACACATTACGGCCAAAGTGGGCTGAAATTTCGTTTAATTTACATTGCTTCTTATTCCGGTATTTTGCGCAACATTGACATTTTTAGGTAAAAATAATCATCTGAGTGTTACGTAACGATACAAATCATTCCATAAAATAATGCGATCTAAAACTTTAAACGCGTTTTTCTCAGGATTACCTTTTTCAAATCGGTCGTGGAATTTTCGCACTTCGCACTGTTTTCTACCGCTTTACTTGAAAATTTGACCAAAGCTGTATAATAACTTTCTCTAGGTAAGTGCGTAGGAGACATATATACAGCCCCCATATTTGAGGATTAAAAATATTTAAAATAAAAATTTTTAAAAATTTTCATTCCCATTGGCATTACCCATTAAAGCAGAATGGGCGATTTCATTCCCAGTTATATAACAACATGAGAGTTAGCTCTATTTTATTTTAATCGACTTCCCTAAACCGAGAAGGTTTTACGTTTGACACGTTTTTCTTTATTTTTTATTTTATGTTAGTTTTTTTTATGGGCAGAACTTTGTAACAGGTGACGAATTGGATGGTTTTCTTTATGGAGTGTGCTCCTCATTGCTACTAATAAAAAATTGTTGTTTTTGTTGTATGTTCCCCGTTTAATACCGTCTTAAAATGATGGTGGGGTATGGTCCGAAACCTTACTTCGTAACACGTAGATTGATTTGTATGATTATGTTTTTTATAGAGTGTAGTAAATGGTCGGTGGAGTGATGACCTATCGGTCTTCCATTCTAGAGATTTCAGTATCGAACTCTTCCGGCAACGACTCATGGCGATAAAAAGGCAATTGGAGATTGCAGAGGAATGTCAGTGGTTCGGAATCTGCCCTAAATTGTCCGCTTGCCGTTTTTTGCTCAAATATTCATCCGACTTTATTCCCGTCCAATACCACAAAAGGGGTTACAGAAACAAGAAAGAGAGAGAGAGAGAGTATGTTGCTCAGCAGCAGGATAGCAATTTTTTACTAATGAAGCGGGTGGTGTTATGGACAGGGCAGGGTAGACGAAGGGTAATGCCTAACTTTTTGCTTTATGCACCGATTTTGGCGAGCCTTTTTAGCCTTCCACGAAATTAGAAATTAGAATTTACACGAAATGGGAGCTAGGGTAGGGAGGGGAGGAGAGATCTAACGTCGTAATACAAGGAGTGATTTTCCGGATTCTTCTTCTGTTGTATACACTATTTTTCACTTTGCTACCAAGATACATATTTTGCTTCTAGGCTGGTACAAGGGGAGCAGTTTTTGATGGGAAGACCGACTTGGATGCTCCTCTCTGATGTTGTGTAGAGTATGTTCCTCAATTCGTATGCGAAAAATTTTGTGGCTAAGTTCGGGCTGAAGCAGGGGGGTGAAACCTAATTTCATACGTAGTGGGTCGACTTGGATGACTCTTTTTTATTGATTACGTTCCCACATTACTACTTAGCGTGAAAATCAAATAGTTTTAAAAAGAAAATGTTGAACCAACTTCACAAAAACCGCTAAAAAATTTGTTTCATTTTTACCGACTTCAAAGTGTCGTAATAGATATAAAATAAGGTTGAAATCGAATGCTTTTTCACGCTTTTTATGAAGTCGATTCAACTTTTTCTTATGAAAACTATTTTATTGTGCCCATTAATTCATGTTTTGACTTTAAAATAAATAAATCGCTTAAAATGTTTACATTGATGTAATATTATTATTTGTTTTAAGAAGTAACACCACTTCGCAGAAAAAAGAAAGTAGATTGTTTTGAGGATTATATTTTGGGAAAATGATGAACCCATATGCATTTCGATGGCAAGGACCAGGTGTAAGATTTTTGAAAAACAGTTGTTTTTGCAACAAAACACAAAAATTATTTCTTTTCTACATGAGATTAGTTAAGGAAATATGTAGGGTTTTGCGAAATATTGTAATTTGAAAAAGTTAAGTGTCACTAAATATAAAGTTATTCCCGCCCTCAAAAATGTATATAAAAATTGGCGTAACTACGTTGGTCTCTTTTACTTTGCAAACATTTTTATCAATCAGTAAACAAAATTAATATATAATAAGGGCAATACTTCAATTTATTATTGGAGAAGAACGCCCAATTCAATTATAATTTGTTACAAGAGCATTTTAAATAAATAGTACTTTACATTAAAAATAATGAAATAAATACATTCCCATGCGTGTGCGTGTGCATATATACCCATATATATTTATAACATGCGTTGTTTATCTCAGTGACCCCGAAAACTATAAATTCAACATCACCCTCACCCCTAGGGTTGTCTTACTACTGCAGTATCTAACGCCATCTCAGCGACACCGAAAACTATGGATTCTCTCCCTAAAATTGGTTGGTTTCGATTATTTGACATGCCATTCTCTCGCCGCACTCATATTTGAGGAGGGTGGGGGGTCTAATCTAAATCGGATTAGCCGTTTCCAAGACTAGCCCGGACAAACAGACAAACGGGCACACATATAAAAATTGTACAAATATCATGTAAATAACCATATACATAGCTTATCAAATAGCTGTGTGAAGCAGGCCCTCTTAAATTCGAAAATTATGAATTAAAATAGTCGATTCGATTGATCACCGAGTGACCACTATTGACCAGCAGCAATTTTGATTGACCACCCTCCAGTCACGAAATATTCGAAAAAAATGTTTTCAAGGTCATCATCACTGCTGCTCCCCAAATGTTATATTTATTTGTTTTTATTACTGGGTGGGATTGACATAGAAATAAAAAAAACTTCTCATAATATAACTCGAACCCGGCAATTCTAGTTCGACGGAGTGGTCAAACGTGAAAAACGCTTATGATGAGTGCCTTTGTATGTTTAGAATAGACACCAACCTTTAAAATTAAAAAAAGTCAAAAAAGTCGAAACAACTGAAACGCCTACTTTTAAGTGTTGTATTCGGTTTTCAGTGGGTGGTCAAACTTGGAAATCACTTAAGATGTCTGTCTTCGTACGTTTAGAATAGATTCCGACTGCTTTTTACGTTTGACGTTGAATTTAGTTTAGATCTCTGTCTTTGTATGTTGAGAATAGACACCAACTGCTTTCGACGTTTTACCAACTGGCGAATTGAAAAAAAAGAGTTAAGTCAGTGCATGGCTAAAATAGATATTTTCCAGTGCTATATTTGACTTTCTGCGGGTGATCAGACGTGGAAATCCTAGACCTTAGATCTTTGACCAAGTGTTAAATATTTAACGTAGAATCTGAAGTGTTATTTGCGATTCAGCTGATGGTATCTGTTTTACAAAACAGACTCTTTGTTGTTCTCTGAATTCTGAAATCAATAATTTTGTCTTTTGTGTTTGATGTTGATACCTCACACAATTTGTGCGCTTACATAACGTGACGGACATAAACTTGGCGGTTAAGAACAGTTAATATTTACATAAGACAACAAAGTCTCTACTTGCTCTAGAACTACCTAATCTGTGAATATTTCAAGGAATAGTAAGATTCATTGTGTTTTGAAATATTAGAATATAAAATTACAAGGAACTGCCTTTCAGTGTAAAACCCGCGCCTATGGATGTAACTTGCCACTTTCCTCATTGGTGAAGTGTGAAAATAAAAATTATGTATTTCTCAGGTGCGTCGAGCCACACCCCCCACCACACCGAAATGAGAAAAGAACTATATAAGAATAATGTGCTAAATATGTGCTAATTATGTACCAGAATCAATAATTATGTACTCGACAATTTATATATTTTTTAAAATTTTTAAAATGGGGGGTGCAGCTCGACGTCGAGCCACACCCCCCACCACCCAGATTGCACTGAAATAAATTTTTACCTTCTGAGAATTTAGTGCTAATTATGTGCTCTAAGAATATCTTAAATATATTGCTCTAAATTTGAAATTGAAAAAGATACGAGACTTTTTTAAAATTCAGCCAATGGGGGGTGCAGCTCACGTACATCAACTTAGCGGGACAACTTCGGCGAATCGCAGCACGACTAGGCTCACAATTTGCCGTTATTTTGCCGTTAATTAGTTGTGGAAAAAATAATTTTGCCGTTCTTATTTTTTTTAAATTACAGGGTGTCCCGCTAACTTTATATAAAGTTAGCGGGACAACTTTGAAAAATTCTTAAAAAATGATTGTAAATAAAATTTAACTATCTTAGAATTTGCCGTTTTTTTGCCGTTAGTGAATTCCTGAAACATATTTCCGATACGACTTAAATTACTATAGTTATAAGAGAATTTTGCTTTCACGAACGGTACTGCAGGCAGAATTTCTAGGTTTCCATCCTTTTCTTCCAACTGCAATTGAATTGCGACAAAATCAACGACTTCACAACTAAATCAAATTGACCGAACGGCAAATTCTTACCTAAAGCTTGTGTTGGAAAAACCGTTTTATATGCGATTTTTCGGAGTTGCCTCGCTAAGTTTATATGAGGTGAGTGATATCGTCCAATTACAAGGAAAACCGATATTATATATATATATATATTATATCTCTCTATTCCTGCTGATAGTAATACCCAATCTCAGTTCAAGTTCGCTTCGTTTGAGGATCTCTAATATGAAATAAACATTCACATAAGCCTGTCCACTCTAAGTTTGCCTGTCTGATTCAACTATGGCCACGATTTGTTGATCTATGTACCTTCCTTGCCTAAAGATCTTCTCCACTTTTTCCTGCGAACACTATCCCGTTTTGGCCTGCGTAGGTCTTTGTTCGTAATGAACTTCGGATAATGAATGTTAAGGATGCCCAGGAGACACCGGTTAACAAAGGCTTGTAGCTTAAATAATATTTAACAGAACATATTTTACGTTCAATTCGAAGATTCGGAATTTCGTGCGTCTGGAGATGTTGTTATAGATCTCCCTCGAACTTTATTAATGCGGGCCTGTACATCAGCTTCAGCTCCGCCGTTTGGTGTGACTATGCTTCCGAGATAGCAAAATTTATCCACTATTTGGTGCTCTGCAAGGTAATCTTTTATGTTGTTTCCTGAAGTCCACGCTTACAAATTAGGCTTTAGAAGCACTGATCTTAAGCCGTGGTCTGCGACCTTCTCGGTCCAGGGCTTCGCACAAGGCTACAGGACTCTGTTTGTCGCATAGGAGACACACGTCGTCGGCCTAATCTTTCGCGATGGGTGGTCGTCTAGGAGCCTGCACAACACGTCATTAATGACGATCAGGAAAAGCAAAGGTGGCAGTATGCAACCTTGGCTCACTCCGTTCAGCACTTGAAAGGGCTCTGATAGTTTTCCCTTGTGTGTAACGTGACATTGGACTCCTGCCAACTTCTTTATAATGACGATAATTTTTTTTTTGTGATACCTCTGCTAAGTAAAGTTGCTTATAAGTGCTCACGATTAACGCTGTCAAACGCCTTTTCGAAATCAACGCACATTGGATATAAAACGGACCTCCATTCGACGGATTACTCGATGATAATTCGAAGGGTGTTGACGTGATCGCTGCAAGAGAAACCCTCACGAAATTTAGAGCGCGTTCGGTTTTTTTTTCGGAGTCTTGACAATTACGCCTGTTTTCTATTCAGTGGGACAAATCTTATTTTCCAAACATTCGTGGATTACTGGAAGCAGAACAGCAACCTCGTGTGAAGAGGTCCAAGGGTGTCCTTTAGGACTTCAACAAAACATTCTCTCCACCTCCGCAGTTGATGTTCCTCCGCGATAAGAAGGGATACATTAGTATCTCTTACAGTATGTTCAGTAGCAGGAGTCTTAACAGCCAGTTTTTTTTTGGCAAATCTCCAGTGTTATTGTCGTAGGTCACTTCTTCTGCCTTTGTGGTATCACGTCGATGTAGTTGTGCTTGTCACGTCTTATACTTATTTTAACGCCTTTCTGCAGAAATCAGTATGTAGTTCTGAGATGTTGTTTAATTGCAACGTCGGTATTTATGGTTATCTTCCAGAGTACCACAGCTCACCAAACATCCTTCGCCCTTTCCCATTTGTGGTCCATGGAGTCATCGGTGTTATAACCACAGTTTTTCGGTGCAATGCGATGATATATGCGCTGCAGATGTTCGGTGTTTTAAGTTTCTGCTCATTGAGCCATGGCATCAGCGAAACTTATCTCTTATAAGATGGTTATCGCTTCCAATATCAGCACAGCGCTTAGACCTTAGGTCGAGAAGAAGCTTTCCGAAACAGCAGTATGGGCAATCTGATTCTCAGTTCTGCCATCTGGGGAAACCCAAGATGTTAAATGGCATTTTTTGTGTTTAAATAATTATCCACCAATAACAAGTTGCCGTGAGTTACAAAATTAAACAAACAACTTAACATTTCTGTTCGTGTTTCCGAGTCCAAATGTTGATAGAGCCAATTTGGGCGTTGAGATTTCCTATGACTCTTTTTATATCACCTTAAGGAGCATTATCGAAGGTGTCGCCAAGGAGCTCGTTGAAGGTCTAATTAGTTGTTATATCAGCCTGCTCGGTCGGCGCATAACATTGAATTATTGAGATGTTACGTACTCTGTTATGATGTTACGAAAACTGGCGATGATAATTCCGTCGAATATTGGTGACCAGTTGCGAGCAAGCTTGGTTGGTTAGCAATATGCCTACACCTACTATGCTATGCTTGTCCCACAGAGTTCTTACCTTCCATAGCCCGATCGTTTTACCATGTTTATAGCCAAAGGTTGAAAAAATTTAAAATTATGCCACATGTGTTTTAGAAATCGCTAATTTTGCAGTTGCAAGATAAGGTTTTTGTAACAAGATGTTATCCGAATCGATCTGACAGAAGATTGTGACCAGGTTTACATCTTATAGAATTTTATATAAGATTTCTAGTAAGAATTAAGTAGTAACGTAAGATTCTCTTCCGTATGACTGACGCATTGTGATATTAGCATTTAAAATTCTCCTATTTTCGTATGTTACCTTAACTAGTTCATAACGTGAATTAAAATTAATCTGTTCTATATTCCTCACTAGATTTGTTAATCCCAATGAATCACGTCACTTTGTAAAGAAGAGTCAAGGCATTACATGCAAGAGCAAGCAAATTGCTTTGTTCTGAATGCTAGAAAGTGTGGGAAATTGCATGAATCAAAATTCATCAAGGGGGAAAACGAAGCATGTGTTACACTTAAAATCTGGTTTTTGCGCAGAGTTGGCAATCCATGACCGAAACAATAAAACGTGAATCACTTCCTCAGCCAAATTTTAATATGCATGAACCACGAACTTTAGCAAAGTTGAATATATCACCGGATGCGGCCCCGACTCCCTGCTTTGTTAGCACCAGCCAAACCCTTTTATTTTTTTAAATTCATCTCAAGTGACATTCCGATGTGCATTTCCCTTACATGTCGATTTAGCACATCGGACGTCAGATAATTTCGCGACGTCAAATAAACATACGTAACATAGATGGACGTGACGAAAATAACCAAGGCTCGATGTCAAATGAGTTGGCTGCAGGTTCATTCAAGTCCTTTTATGGGTTCAAACCGAACCCAATTGGCACCTTGATTCAGCCGAAGTGACATTCGATGTGAACCTTTTATTGCGAACCAATAAAACTTTTATTGGCCCTGTGACACCAAAATGGCCCATTTACGATTAAAGTCCAAGTTAAAAACCTTTACGCGCTGATTGTTCAGTGACTTCGTTATATCGTTATGAGCCTTTGACTCTTGATAGAGCTCGAAATTCGATTTTATTTTGTAGTAAATTTCACATAATGCACTTTCCTCCGTTCCTCCTATTCTGCCGTTTGACGTTCCCTTGCCAGCGAATATCGATTTTCTGCAAATTTTTAAATTTGTGTCACATTCTAACACCAAAATAGGTTACTTTTAAAGCTACAGGGAGGGAGTCGATTGGGATGG
Source organism: Leptarthrus brevirostris (assembly GCA_964036015.1). Lineage (NCBI taxonomy): Eukaryota > Metazoa > Arthropoda > Insecta > Diptera > Asilidae > Leptarthrus > Leptarthrus brevirostris. Next base: position 112,007,179 of record OZ038372.1, on the reverse strand, counting down.
ATTGCGTTATTGGAGCTTTCAATTTATAGTGATTTCTAGTACATACTGCAAGACTTAATGAAAAGTTCAGTTTTTCACAAATTGTATCCTAAGATAAAATGTAGAAAATTGAATAGCTTTACAAAGAAAGAGGATTTCTTTTTAAAATAACTCAATTATAAAGGAGAAACGTCAAATTAAATTGGGAGTAGTTGAAGGAGACTGACTAATATAACAAACGGCAGTGGGCCAACACAATAAAAGGTACATTCCCAATATCGAATAACTTTTTATGGCAATTTATGTCAGGAATTGTTTCAACTCCCGAATAATAACGTGTTCTAAATCTGCTCCCTTAAAGTTTGTAGGTGTAGAGGTTGATTTGGGGGTCGATAAGTGTTTGCTATTCTCCGTATATTGCCCACCGAACAGTTTTTCAATTGAGAACGCAACTGAACTGAGTGAAGTATTTTCTAACCTATCAAACAGTTACGAAAATAGTATTATAGGGCGTGATCTCAATGTAAACTTGTTAAAACGTAATGGTCTAACTTAATCATTTATATTCTTGTTTCAGTCTCTTCATCTATTTGTTGTGAATAATCTGCCAACTTATTTGAATACGGCTAATCCCTCATTACAATACGTATTTTGTCTCCTCTTTTTTCTACCATAGTATGGTTCAACATCGCATCCATCGGTAGATGACAAAATTGAACAATTTTATCAAATAGTACATTATCTTCATGATATGCACCTCTTCAGACATGTAGGATATATAATATTGGTTGCCCCTGGTTTTCAGATGAGGTTCAGTCTCTTATTGTTGAACGCGATTTCCTGTATCGCAGATATTTAAGATCAAAAACTGTCGAAAGCCGAACTCATTATAAGTTGATTAGAAATACGGTTTCTTCAAAAATCCGTGCGATCAAAAGGCGGTACTATAAACTGAAGTTTGATCCAAAGCTTCCATCGAAGACTCTGTGGGGAAACTTTCGTAAGGTCTCAGTTTGTGGCGGAGGCAAATTTGAATGCAGTGTTGATCCAACCTTGTTACTTTAATATTTTGTCTGCACTTTCATCATGTGGTAATGGACAGTGGGCTGCTGATCACGGAGGTACCTCGGATAATCAATTTAGTTTTAGGTGTGTTAATGTTGGAGAAGTTATTGTGGCCATTGGAGCGGTCAAATCTGACGCTATTGGACTAGACGGTATTCCTCCAACATATATAAAATTACTGTTGCTCTGGATAATTCAGCTCTTTTCAGATATCATTAACATGTGCGTTACCACTTCTCAGTGTTCCTCTGCTTAGAAGATTGCCACTGTTATGCCTATAGCAAAGTCCAAGCCAAGGTTCCTAATGATTTCTGAACGATTAGCCTACTCCCACTCCTGGTTGTCTGTGGTGTTCCGTGGGATTCTATTCTATATCACTCCTGTTTTCTTGAATAACATAATTGTATATTCCTATTGGTAGACGGAGTTGGATCAATTCGTTGAGCGGCACGACCACCATGCCATGCGTCCCGGTTTCGAGACCAGGGCTTTTATTAAGCTTTTATTAAGAAACTTAAATAATGCACTCCATCTCTGAGCTGTTGTCTAGCTCGCAGCAATGCAAAAACAAGACTCAAGTTTCCTCACTTCCCTTACACTAATTCCCTGCCGGCCAAAACCATGCTTACACGTCAAAGGAATGTCCCCTAAGCTTTGGCGACATCGTATAAAAAACGCCAGCATGGCATGTTGTGATCATGTAACTGAAGTGATGGGTAAATTTTATGGTGAGCTACGACGGCTATGGTTTTCATATGCTACCTTGTCGTCGGTCACGCGTTCGTTGCTTGTGAAATCGTTACTTCTGCCCTACCTTATCAATGGCAGCCTACTTTTCTCCCATCTTTGTTCTACCTGTTCATTTTACGTTTGAAGAGATTTGATCATGTACCGCAATATCGTAATCATCTGCTTGGCTGTAGGTTGAAGCATTTCTTATTGCGTAGACTTGTGACATCACTTTACTATATTATTACTACAAAAGAACCTGCTTATTTGTATGAACAATTTATATTTTTGAGCTATTCCAGGCGCTCTGATACCTGGTTTTCGTGTTTTAATCATGGAGGATTCTTACTTTGCTTGTGCTATTCGTGCTTGGAATAGTTTAACAGCCCGTTTATTATATACAAATTGTTGATAAATATTTAAGATTTTCCAATGAAAAAAATATTTAAATACAAACTCTAGGAAATCTTAAAGGCATTTGTAATTTTTTTAACCAGGGACTTCATATACAATTATATACCTACAAATTCTACAATATAAAAGAAAACAATTAAATCAAAACTTTTAAACGTTTCAACAAGTTGGACATGTTAAGTAAACAGTGACAGGCCACCTCTTAATGTGATTGAAATCTGTCATATACGTGAGGGCATCTCCATTAGTCTCTTGCTCGTAGAAGTAGTGTCGATCCCGAAAAGGCATTTCATTGATTAGAGGAAAGCGCAGCGCTAAAATATTCACTTGATTTAGAGCTTCTTAGTTTTTGCAATCATATACAATATCTGTATTTTACATGTAGATAAAACTGATTAAACCTTTTGAACAAAAAAAAAACGCATTTAGCTAAGGAAACGTTCCAAAAAACATTTATTAGCCGAAAACGTTTAAATCTTTTGTTACTTCTATTTTACTATTTTATAAAAAAATTTCGCCAAATTTTTAGTTTAGAATTATTCTGCCCTCGCTAAGACTGGGCACTACCTACCTTTTCTCGACGCGTTTCGCCGTATTTTCGAACCGTCATAGCTTCGGTCTGGATAATACCAGAGAGACCAAATTCTTAGAGTAAGATGTAGTTAACAGACTAATAAAACACACTAAGTTTCATTTGTCCAGCTTTCATACTTTAGATTTTATTAATACCTGAAATACATCGATTTCGCCACTCATGATCATCAAAACCACCAGCATTAAATCTTCTAGGGTACTTCCTGAAGTCTTAGAAAGCTGAAATTTGGAATGCCGGCTAGGATTAGCACACAAACAACGAAAAATTAAGAAATCTGTAACTTTCATCCTCCAACCCCTCGAAAAGGGAGGTCCGGTTCTGTATTATATAACAAGCCCTAGAAAGCTGAAATTTGGTAGGATCTGCACACAAACAACGAATATATTAAGAAATCTATAACTTTCACTCTCCAACCCTCCATTAAGGGGGTGCAGGTCTGTATATAAAATTTCTTCTGGGGAGGTACTTCCAAAAGTTCCAGAAAGCTGAAAATTGATATCAGAGCTACATGTTATTAGTACATAAACAAGGAGACGGAGTTGGATCAACACGTTGAGCCGCACGACCATCATTCCATGGGTCCCGGGTTCAAGACCAGGTCACCCCGTGAGATTTTCTTAAGAAATTAAAATAATCCACTCCGTATCTGGGCTGTTGTCTAGCTCACAGCAATGCAAAAAACAAGACATTCACGTTTCCTCACTTCCCTTGCCCTAATTCCCTTCCGGCCAAAACGATGCTAACGCATCAAAGGGTTGTCCCCTAGGATTTGACCACATCGTATAAAAAAAAACTAGAAAGTGAGTGTGTTATGAAGAAAGGAACTGTGACGTGCAAGAAATACCTTCTTTACCCGACTACGCCAGAAGGAAGGGCCGCCGGGGGGTGTTTTTTCTTTAAACACGTCCTACTGCATAATCTATTGCTTCTATGAAAAGATTGTGTTGTTCTACTTAAAGTTAACAAAACAATCTTTCAACAATTAGGCCTTTAACTTTTTAACAGTGAAAGCGGTATGAGCTTGTGAGTCTTGGCAACCTTCTTTACATGAAATGTTTTTGGTGGGATACAATTTGCCAGCTGCTATCTTAGAAAGATTGCAAAAGTTAGAAGAAAATAGTATAGTATTACTTTTACTTCACTTTGTAATTTAGATTTCTTCCACCTTCGAAAAGTAAATGTCGGAAAAATTCAATTCGATCAAGAAATGTTATTATGAATTTAATTGTGGGATACGCGCAGCTGAAGACAATATATATTATTAAACAGATAGTGTCTTTCAGATATATCCTTCTTGTGATCATAATTTCGCACCAATGAAGCAATATGACTTTTAAATTAAATATTGAATTTAATTGGTTGCAATGATTTACATGGAATAAGTTTTAGTAAAGCTTATATGTTTGGTTCTTCTCTAGTTCCTAGATGAGCTGTTGTGTAAAACAATATTATTTCATAGCAATCACCTCCGAAAGTAATATTGCATTTTCGAACACTTTTGCTTTTTAGTACGCACTCAGTATCTACACTAGATTGCTACAAAAATCGTTAACTGTAATTACTGCAGAACTTGTACAATTCCGTGGGAACGCCTTTGTTTACAGAAGTTCTGAAGAAGAGTAACTGGGGCTGCTGATAAAGTGGTAAGTAAGCAAGTCTGAAAGGATATGGGGCACCGCGCTGAATGCAATCTAAAAAGGGTTTTTAATAAATTACAAAAGTTTCGCATAAGTAGTTCTGACGAAACTTTTTTTGAGATATAAAATAGTTCCAGGAAAACGGCAGAAAGTGCTGCTTTCGAAGGATTGGGCTGCCTGCCTCGCCCAAATATTGTGAAATGCGTCATCGAACAGAATCCATAAAATACTTTTATCGTCGATGTACAAATTCGACAATCGCCATCATTCCTAACCTGACTACACGAGGCCTCGTAAATCATCTTTTAATGGTATGTAAAGTCCAGAGGTGACACGGATCTCCACTTATGTCAGATTGGATGAAATTGCACCGACTCCTTGCATCTTGTGGTATTGACTTGGGGGGCTCCTTCAGAATTTCTTATGGACGAAGACAACATCCCTCGATTTTAATGGAATTGAGTGGGAGTTTTGTTTTCATTTTGACTTGAATCCGCTATACAAATGTAATTAAATGGGGAGAAATGAATTGGATTTTATTTTGCTTTTCTTAATCTGTCGTAAAAATAAATTGGCTGAACGTCTGACCCTTCTGAGATTTTTCAATCAATTAATTTCGCTTGCTTAATTGATTTTATTAGGTGATTCAAGTAAAGATTGAAACGAGCATTGCTGCTGCATCTCTTCGCTTGACATAAGTGATAATTTCGTGTTTCATGCTCGTCACGATTGTTTGAGCACTAGAAACTTCTCTAATATCTTCCTATCTTTGACTCTTACAGCAGTTTTTAGACAACAATGAAGGCACGCATCTTGAAAGTGCAAAAGTCGTTGAATCAGAATCGATTCAGATCAGCATCAAGAGCTTTTAAATTAGGTTAGAGACCGGTAGTTCAACTATTTATGGTTGAATGCCTCGGCTCTTTTTATAGAGAGATATTAAAATTTTATGTACGGAATGTAAGTCATAAGAGTTATCAAAAGTTGAATACAAGAGCTGTGCTTTACTTGATTGCTCTTTTTTTTCTATTTGATCGCATAGCTCTGGTTTTCTCGAAATTATTACCTTTTAATTTCTTCTAAGTATTTAAGCATTCTTTTACTAAAATATTGCACACAAACAAATTTTTATTGCTCTGATAACTTATAGCTACTGCTATCGTGGAAGATATTCAAAATTTAGTATTTCTTCCCACTTATTCTCATTGTAACTTTTATAACTATTTTTATTAGATGCTACGTGTAGGTACTTACAGAGAGGTTTGATGCAACCATAATTAACTATTTAATTTTAAATTAAAAGAAGTCACTAAATCGACGAAATTATTAGTGGTTTCTAGTTCAGAGAGAGATAGGTGACAATCAATATTATCGAAATACAGGGCGTTTCAGATCTGACGTGCCAAAATGAGTGGGGTGATAGATCTCACCTAGCCAAACAAAAAATTGTATGGTAGGGGGGGGGGACTCTCAACCGTTTGGGAGTGGGGTGATAGATCTCACCTAGCCAAACAAAAAATTGTATGGTAGGGGGGGGGGACTCTCAACCGTTTGGGAGTTGCGGGGTGACCCCCCCCCCCCCCCCCCCCTGCCATACAATTTTTTGTTTGGCTAGGTGAGATCTATCACCCCACTCATTTTGGCACGTCAGATCTGAAACACCCTGTATACACATTGAACAACATTGATTTGATAAGCACGTAAAAATCGAAATTAGTGCGGTATTTGTAATTAGTGCGTAATAGTTGGGTATTTAAAAAAAAATCGTGATTTCTCAACGAGCAAGACGGAATTGAAATATTGAAGGAAAACAAAAAGACAATAGAATGTACGCAATCCAAAGCAAAAACAGTTTTGGATTTATTTCGGTGAGTTTAGAGAATCGATTTCTATTTAGATAAGCAGACAGTATGAGTGGATTGTTCCAAGATAGTCCACAAAGACCCTGGACTGCCTCGATGTGTATATTGTTAAAATGAGACTAAACGCAGTAAGAATACTTAAGATTTCGCAACAATATGGTTTCGCGTCAATATAGTCGTCTAAGGTAAGTTGAAATCAAGTGGAATTCTTTTGCGACTAAAAGACATAGTTGTACACTTAGTAATATTAAGAGAAAGGTTGTTAATCGAACACCATAAGTGGACAATCATTAATGAAAGATACTTCCTTGATGTAAATAATACATAAGAGTGGACCCAGGTTCCTTGAGCTACATCAGAGGTATTATGTTAGTTATTGACAAGAGAACAACGAAATAATACTCGTAGAGAACGACACATGCGACAAATGCAAGTGAACTCAACTTATAAATAAACATTGCTTTATTAATTCTATCAAATGCTTTACTAAAGTCGGTGAATATGCATTTAATTTGTTTCCTAGCCTGGAATGCCGCGATAAATTTAGTTAGAGAATTCTGAAATGTTAATCGTCATTGACCTCTCTTTCATAAGACCTTGTTGAAAGGTATTTAAAAAAGGTTTGCAATGAAAATAAAGTACATGGCTTACTAGAGCCTGAAAAATCTTAGCAATATAACATAACTTAGCATTCGTTCGATGCGATTTAACCGCATTTGTTATCATTCTTATGAAAAATTATAATAAGGGACAAATTCGAAGATTAACAGATGAGGCCACAAGAAATGAATAAGTTAAATAAATAACTCAGAACAGATGCTGCAGAACGAGAACAATTCTTTAGCAGAGAAGCGGGAATGCCATCTCGTCCAGACGGAAAAGTAACAGCCAAATAATGAATGTGTTATATATCAAAGTTATTTTCAAGGAAAGTGGTAAAAAAATGTCAATAAAAATATTTGAAATGATCTGATACTCAGTACTTTCGTTATCTTCTAACTTCAGCTAAGAAGGGTATCCATCAGTCCTACGTTTAGAGCTCACAAATCGTTATCTAAAATTGACTTCATTCTCTCACATAGTAAATGTAAGAGAGTTCAATACTTGAGGTGTGGTGATCACTAATAAATATTAAAATCGATTTCGCTCCTTCAAAACCAGAATCGCTTCCATGCTTTACTTTTTAAATTTTTTAGATGATTTAATGACCCAAGGGAGACCAAAGTTACTTGATCTAGATATTCGAGATATAAGCAAACAAAGTTTCGTAAAAAGCATTCGGTGCCACATCAATGTCCCTGACATGCAAAACATTAAACCAGTTACAATTTAATAATAAGCCATGAAGAATATTCAACTTTTCTGAAATTAATCTAATAGTTACTGTAGATCTGCGCAGTCTGAAGAGCAGGATGATGAGACATCCAAGAGAGCAGAGGGCCACAACCATGGCAACATTGGGATTAGTTCTAAAAAGTAAGTTGAGGAATCTTCGGGAGCCATTGTTTATATCGGAACTGTGTGTCAAACCAGAGGAATTAAGGCTTTCGCTCAAACATAAAGAATACAGCAGCGTGCACAAATAAGAGGGAGTCAACCCGGCATCATCAAAAGACATCCACGCCTGATAGTTCGTGAATGCGGGAGGCAAGCCGTTCGTAAGTATCCGCAGTCGCTTCACTTATAAGTTAACTTCAAAACAACTCATAGAAACTACAAGTGGTCCGAGTGCGAAAGCTCAACAATCCTGCGTCAAGTAGCCGACAAAATTCTATTCCAACAGGAGCGTTTAGGGATCAAAGATGACGAAAAGTCGTGTATTCAGAACCAAAACGTTCAGCATCAGAAAAAGTTTCGGTCAGACAGACGACGTCGATATACATATGAATTAGTAGAATTGATGTAGAGATATAAAATGTTCTGACAGTTAAAAAATATCAAATTCGAGAGAGCACTTTCGAATGGGCTATAAACATGTTCTAATTATTATAAATCGATTTGCAATTGGAGCGGCAGCCACAACTTACACGAATATTCTTACAACTTTTTAAGCATAAGTTACAAACTAATGCGGTTTAAGATTAAAAGTATTTTTAAATCCCTAAAGCAAGGAGTTTCAAACGGTATATAACCAACCAATTTTTCTAACACCTACAGAGAGACATCAAAGTCCCCCCACCCATTAGAGTGCTTTTGACTTATTAAGTACGGAGCCCTAAAAGTGTGTTTTCTTAGGAAGATAAACTTTTTCAATTTATACATTATTTAAAAAGTAATTTATGCAAAATATTATGTATGTGTGTATCATATTATATATTTATGGTAGACACGGCTGAGTTGGACACTTTTTTTCAAATGGCTATAACTCAGCTATTTAGGCGAATTTTTTAGATCCGTAAAAGGGGGGTGGATAGCTTTTGGTTATAGCCAAATTTTTTTTTAAAGTTCTGATTTAATGGAATGGGAGCAGTTTTTCCGTGTGCCAACACACCCTGCAATTTTCGAGACACCTGAGGAGTTAGTTTTTTTAACTAATGATTGAAAAATCTTGTGTGCTAGGTAGGCTTGGGTGTGGTGTATCAGTGTTCTTTAGGATACTTTCATTTAGAATTTTGGATGGTTCCTGTAGCAATTGAGGATGCAGTTTGCTTGCCGAAGAATCTTAGGCATTATAAAGGATGTTATTCTCAGGGCAGCTGTGGTCAGTAGTGCTGCCAACTCTAAACTTCCTCTAGTACAGGGGTGGCCGAGACGTCGACCGTTGCCGAGACGTCGACCGCGTAGAAGTTTTTGGTAGCCCGCGAGAGTGAAATAAATTGAACAAAAATTGCCAGAAAAAGTAAGACTTACCACTACCACAGTGAGTGGGAAGAGGAGTTCTTTCTCGTTATCTTCAGGGATAAATGTGTTTGTCTTATTTGAAACTCCAGTGTTACACTACCAAAATAACCAAATATCAAAAGGTTTTTAAAACTACACACACATTCATTCAGACCATAGTTGGTGTAGCAAGGGAAGCCTGGATAAGATCCCTATGTCTAACGAAAGAAATATGAACTCAAAAGTTCAACCACGGCAACAGTTCAGGTGAGTCAATAAGACCCTATAACAAATGAAATGCCTTTCTACGAAAAAAGTAAACATGAATAAGGAGCCCACTTGTTTTACTCAATGAATTGAGATGTGAGTCGAAGATATGACAACGAAAAAATAGTTATTTACTATTATTCCAATAAAAGAGCAAACTTGGAGTGAAGATATTTATAGATGCTTCATGAGTTTTGTCAGCAAAACTGAATTTCCAATTCACAAATTGGTGGCTATCACGATAGATGGATTTCCGGCTATGTTGGGACAAAGAATTGGTTTTGTTTAATTGTATAAAAATAATGACGAAATTCCCAGTTTTACCAGCTCCAGTGCGCTAAAATTCTTAAAGCAGATGAAATAATGAAAGTTACCTTTAAAATAGTTAATTCGAATCGAGCCAGAAGTTTTGAAAAGCGTTAATTTCGAGCTTTACTTAACAGAAGCTAAATACGGGGATCTTTTGCATAATACAGATGTAACGTAGCTAAGTCGTGGCGCCTTTTTGAAAAAATTTCTTCAATTACTTCTGGAAATAAAAGATTTCTTGCAATTTAAGAGGAAAAACGTAGCTGCTTAGAAGACAAAAATGGATTTTCAAATTAGCATTTCTTTGCAACATAACTGAGAAGCTAAACGAGCTGAACTTAAACCTGCAAGGGAAAGACAATACTTTGAATAATAAGTTTAATTAAAACATTAAAAGAGAAGATTCAGATACATGCATCCCAACTACAGACTTTTGGAAACTGAAGCACAAAGAAAAGTTTTCATACCTACTAAAAGTAGCTCTTGTCAGCGTTTTTTGGATCCGCCTACGTCTGTGAATCAAAATTTTTTTCTATAAATGCGATAAACACGTTAGTTCCTACACTGTGCAACTTGAACAGCTTGTGAAGAATATACAGTGCCAAACATCCAGCCAAAAACAAAGTGTTCAGAAATGAATGTGAAAAAGGAACTAGTACTGAATTATTTTATTGATAGATTTAGATATTTTTCCTGGAATAAATTTATCAAAAAACAGTTTTTGCGTTTTATTTGAAATCGTTGTGGTGGTAGACCGCTAGGGATATTTTAAAATACAATGCAGACCGCAGACTTCAAAAACGACTTCTGATAAGCAACTTTATCCAATCCAGTTCACCCGACGAGCACTTCGTATGTAAGTGTAGGCCTGACTATGTTGACATAGAGCCAATGCCCAGTTCGTGGCACCATATCCCATCTGTCGCCGACTGCCTTATTGCATGAGTACAAGGTCGCCGTCGGTTTGAGGAATTGTTCGTGAATCTTAGGCTTCCAGCTAAGTTTCCCACCCCGAACGAGACCCAGATATCTAACTAAGTCACTTAGTTTTAACCTGATCCCGTTTATTATTCGAGTGTTGAAAGGAAGACCTTTATCTTTCTGTGAGAAAAGCAGCAGCTCTATTTTGTCCCTTAATGCTCCAGTAGGATAGTTTCGAGATGGTATGTTGTTTCACCTTATTTAGGTTATTCAACGTTCCACTGTTTATTTTGTATATACGTAAATTAATCTCTCTAGGCTTTTAAGAGGGAAGGAAGAAAGAGAGACTTAGACTCACTTTAAGCATGAAAACCTTCTTCATCTCTGTCCATTAATCTGAAATGTATGCTAGGTTTAACGAGGTTTCCAGCTCCAACTTTCGCCTTTTTTTTAATTTCATCAAGGCTGGTATACAATAGAAAGGCTGCTAAAGCGAGAATGAACAAAATAAAAAAGAGTTAGGTTTTTTTATACTATGTGGCCAAAGCCTAGAGGACAATCCTTTGATGCGTTAGCATGGCTTTAGTCGGAAGGGAATTAGGGTAATGGAAGTGAGGAAACTTGGAACCATGGCATGGTGGTCGTGCCGCTCAACCAATTGATTCAACTAATTATTTTGACAGATCAAAATAATTATGATCTCAAGTATAATTTCCAATTTATTAAAGAAAACTATCTAATACAACAAATTCTGGGGCCTAAAATGGCTTTAACGCAACTGATCCCTCGCTTTATATCTTGAAACATTAAAGTCAATGCGGTTATAAAAGTGATTAAAAAAGTGTAACATTAACGTCAATTGTTCATTCAGACCATAGTTAGTGTAGCAATAGAAGCCTGGATAAGATCCCTATGTCTAACGAAAGGAATAAGAACTCAAAAGTTCATCGACGGCAACAGTTCCGGTGTGTCAAAAAGACCCTATAACACATGAAAGATAAAAGAAGTTCGAGTTCTGTTGCCACTATCCTATATCGTGTCCAAAGAGAGCAGATCAGGCATGTCCTTATACGCTGACAGAATCAAAGGATTATTAGATGTAAATCCTGCGAAACTTGCGCTGAACAGCATTAATAGGGGTAATGTGTACTGCATAGAAAGGAAACCAGACATAGGCCGAACGAAGGTTCAGACAAGGAGTTTGGTGATAAAGGGATTGTAAAACTCCTTAGACGTTCTCTTTACGAAGCCCAAGGAAGCATTCACCTTGTTAACTATGTCAGTAATGTGATCAACGAAAGAAAAATTTGGAACGCAAACAACATCAAGATCCTTCACTCAATCCATTCTGTTGAGCAAGTTTCCACTAACAGAATAATCATAGATCAAGGCTTTTCAGTGTCAGAGTTCCAGCCAGAAAGGAATGGAGCGTCATTGAACTCTTTAATTAGTACGACACTGTCCTGTTCATCGACGGCTTGAAAATGAACTATGTTGTGGGGTGGGGGTTTCCTCCGAAACTTCGCATGTTTCGGAGTCTTATATGCTGCCGAACAACGCAAGCGTATTCAAATTTTCAATTGATAACATCCGATTTTACGGAACGTATTCTTATTTATTATAAAAAAGATAATTTACTTTATAAACACAATCTTCAATTTCTAAAAAAAATAAGTGGTATTAAGCTGGGCTCTATCATATTGCATTTAATTCAAATGTTAAATAAAAAATATTTTCTGAACATTTGAATGAAAAATCTTCAAAAAGCCACAACTTGAATGTGAGAAAAGAAACAGAAGAAAAAATCACAGAGTACAAAGGACAACGACAAGCTTTAGATGAGAGTAATTCATTAATTCTCCGTAAGACACATAAATTGCGTCCATAAATTTCTGTTTTTTGATTTTCTTGTCCGACTTTTTTCCGTTGAAGGGTTTTCTTGAATCTAGCGGAATGAGATATTACCCGACGTCTATTGCATTTGCGGTTGAGACGACATGGACATCCCTGAAAGAGATATCGACTGTTGGCGATTGGAAAATTGTTTCATGTCAGTGCCCATGACCATCTGAACTTATCTGGAAAACGTCCATCCAAACCGTCGAGCTCAATGGGTAATTAATTTTCCTTCAAGTAAAAAAGGGGAGCAGTGCAAAGCCAGTTAGTTGAATGGGAGCGAATGTCTGGTTGATATCATTTTACTAAGGTTTTTTTTTTCAAAACTGTCACGACATTTCTGGTTAAAAAAGACGATGATACACTTACGCTCCATATTATATCTATACTTAAATGCTTTGATGGGCCTGGGAAACCATCAATCATCTGCCTTCGGGGCATTAGAAGTGAAGTAATGAGCTGTCTAATTGATACCTGCAACGATAGAGCGCGAAATTAATTGAAGTTTACGTTTCAATTGGCGCCCACTTGTTTTACACCTAACGTTCATTCTTCAGTAATTAAATGCACAACTCTTTGCCAATTCCGCGTGTGTACAGTACACGCATCTTGCTCCGTAGGCGCTATATTTAGATAATAAAAATTTGCATGCAGTTTCAAGTGCTACTATCAGACTGAAAAGATTCTCGTTTCCGACGCCTCTGTTCCGTAGTATGCGATTATGTCTCGATTATGCCCCTTTTGAGTCACATTCTCCGGCTGATAAAATGCGTGCGACACTAATTAGATTGCTGAATGCGTAGCACATTACCAACTACGATAGAAGCAACAGCAGTACATCGATTTTTGGTGCCAATAACAAGACACCGGGCCGTATCTGACCTATTTAGAGAGGTTAATCACGCAAATAATTGCTTCCGTCATCCGCGAGAGTCGTTCACTTCTCGTGCCAATGACTTGGGCGAGATATCGAAGAAAATTAATTTATCTATGTTAGGCCGTGTGCCTAATTCTTTTAATTAGCAGCGACTTAGCAGAGTATATAATACTATATTGTATAGACTGAAGGCATAATGTGATGTGAAGGTCAAGTATCAAAATAGAGGAAATAAATGACGAAAATATTTATGGAACAATGAGAACTACTGAGGTATATATCTGCATCTCTCTCTGACTGTGCTAACTCAAGTGAAAATGATAAGAGATAACTAAGCAATAGGTACTTGAATAAAATAGTGTTTGAAAGAAAAGGTGAACCGACTTCACAAAAAGCGCTAAAAAGCACAACATAATTTTTAATTTAATGTGCAAATTTGAACATACGGGATTAAGAAACATGAATAAGGCAACCAAAGGAATCGACGGAAAAGGGTCAGGCAAACTTGCAGACAAGGAAACTGACCAAGTACTACGTCCTTGGAATGCGCCGGAATGCGCATTCCGTAAAAGCCATGCAGAACGCAATATGGGCCACATATTAGGTCTGTCTGTTTACTCGAAAGTTTTTACACAAAATCGAAAGTTTTCGTCCACACTGCGTCTGTTTACTTCTGGACTTGAAGAAATTTGACAGTCGTGTAATTTCCCCTTCGGTCCAAATTTTACACACACTGATGAGTGTGGACAAAATTTCGGCAGAATTATTTTTGATGTTTGGCAAGTTGCAGCTTAGAAGTAAAAATTTAAATAAACACTGTTCTTGTAAACGCACTGATCTTTACAGTGAAATTTACTTTTCACAGTTCTTCAGTTGCCATCAATTTACCCAAAAAGCGTCTGTTAACTTTCGCATTTTCATCCCCTCCCCCAGAAGAACGATTTTTACTTGATTTTTACCCACGTTTTACACACAAAAGTAAACAGACAGACTTATTATCAGTACGAGAAGTGTCCCGCAGGAGAAAACAACTGGCGCACCTGGCACAAAGCTGAATCTTCAAATACTTTAGATATGTACAAGCACAACGCGCTTAGAAAGGTTTGGGTTCGCATACTCAGAACAGCAATAAGTCCCAGTCTTAGAATATAGAACTAAAGGAAGTGCCCTTATGATCAGGAAATTAAGCATTTTTCTTCATGTAGTTGAAGTGCACCTCAGTGGCCTAAGGCATATTTTTGTAGAGAATCGAAAGACAAACACTTTTTCCATACAAACTTTTGATGTTCGAATGATTTTTCATGATGTTCTAGTTGAGAAAAGTCAGTTTTTCTTGAAAAGTCCTATAGAGGGTTTTAACATAAAATTTTAAAAAAAAATTGACTCAATCAATCAATGATTTTTAATTAATCAATGATTTTTAAACCATTTTTTTCGGCTTTAATTAAATACCGTATGGGTTTTTTCCACTGGACAACTTATTTTTTTTTAATCTAATTTTTTCGTCATGATCTACAAAAAAATCCACATGGAGCAAAAAAAAACACACTTTTGCACTTTCCATACATTTAATGGGGGTTTTATATGATAGTTGCTTTCCTGAAAAAAGATATTTCAGGAGTCCGCCGTCGATTATTTTTGCACTGCACTTCATTTTGAAAATCTGTCTTTTAAAGTCTATAAACTTTCCCAAAGTTTTTAAAAATAAATCACTCTAATATAGTCTTGATTTTTATTATACTTTCACTAATCACTAGTAGTAGTTTTTCAATAACATTTAACATTTGTTACAATTGTTTGTATATCAAAAAAAGCAAGGGGTTGTCGAATAATGCTCCATATTTAATACATATTCAAGTGCCTACTGTCTGGCCCCGCAGATTTGCAAGTCTGCTTTAAGGGGTCCACCTGTGTGAGGGCGGTATTTCGAACGCTTTTTCGGAAATTTTCGTTAGGAGAACTAATTCCAAAATAAGAATAAGCTTAACGTTATTTTAAAGATTTATGCTTTTATTATAACAGTAAATTTTTCCAAAAGTGTAATCCGAAGGCTTGTATTTATTGAGGGCATTGAAAGTGACCTCCTCAAAATGGAATACCGAAATTGTGGGCAAGATTCCACTCGAACCAGTTATCTAAAACACAAAAAGTAAAAAGAACCTTATTTGTGTTTATGTTGTCGAGGTACTGACGTAGGATTTTTGGGTACCTTCAGTTATCTCTATAAATGAGTCAGTCGATCTGTTGAGTAGATTATTTTTAATCCTGCCCACAAATTTCAAAAACATGGTTTCGAGAAAAACGCGTCTAAAGTTTGGAAATACAACAGAACTTTGTATTCTAGACTCACATTTAATCACGCTGTCACGCTTTAATTAAATTGAATCTGTGAAAATTGCTTAAGGATATCATTTGTCAGATCTTCAAGATGCGAGAAATGTAAAAAAAATCGATTTTTCGAAACATTTACACAGGTGGACCCCTTAAAGTGGCTGCGACGGCCGCCATATTGGTTTTTCTTGATTGAAAAAATTATTTGTTTTACATTTAATAAAAAAAAACAGTTTCAGTACAGATATTTATAAAATGTTCCTATACCAATAGCAGTTCTAATATCGGTGTTGAAAAAAGTTAAAATTACAGTCTTTCCACGGATTCCGATGACGGCAGTTAGTATTATAACAAAAAAATAATATCTATAAATATGCTTTGTATTCCCTTAAATAAGGGCTTAAATAATTTAATTTGGCGGATAGCGGAAAATACCGATCGAATATTGGCAGTAGTATGGTACTGGTAAGTTACCGGTAGTAATAGCAAGGTACTGTTAGTATTGGTATAATACTGGTTTCCGCCAGTACCAATACTACTACTGGTATTTTAACTTCTTTTTACACTTTTAACTTCCTTTTATCACTGAACTGACTATAAGAGCATCTAGAGTGAAGAGTTGACGGTGACTGCGGAAAACCAAAAAAGTCGGGGGCAAAAAGGTTAGCATAAGCAATCCATCCACAAGGCCGTCGCATTTAGCCAGATAACGTCAAAACAAAATTCGGTCGATGCTAAAAAAGCCGAGTTGTTTTAGATCATAGTCCAATTATTATACATTGGAGTTGTAGAAGAAAATTTCGGTGACATGGGTTTTGAGGCAGTAATTGGAAGAAACTTCCGGACAATAGAGTTGCTCGGCCAAAGGGCATGGCTAATTACTGCTTGAAAAATGATGTCCGGAATAAAGAGTTTAAAGGAAGCAGAAAAAGACCGCCCCTGCTGTATACATCGCTTATCAATCGGTACTCAACTCATCCGCGGTGTTGTCATAATGAACTCCACAGATAAAAACGTGTGGAAGAGCAACTGATCTAAAATCGATAGGAGCGACTGAATGAGCTATGCAGGCATCATCCCAGGCATCCGCATCATATGATGATAGATTAGTTGGAGCAGCACGCAAGGGACCTAACATTGGCTCATCGCGTCCCAGCACGCATTTACGTATTTGAAATGTTCATAAAAGAATGAAATACTAATTTAAAAATAAAATGTTCAATCATGTTTGATACACTTGTATTATAGTAGCATAATCACAATTATAAATAAAAGAAAATATAAGTAACTTCACATTTATTTTACGTATAACTTTGTCCGGCAGTTTGTAGGTCACTTCGTAAACGCACTCTATTCTGTCAAAAAGTAGCGCCCAATTACGTAAAGCGAGGCGCTGCTGTGCAGTCGCACGATGAAATCTCTCGAGTGTACACAGCGTTCGATTGTTTTATGGCGGTTTTCAATTAATTGTCTTGGTAAGATTATTTCAGTTATGTATTATGGTACCGTACATCAATAGAACAGCATAACGGGAACGCCTCAAAAATGCAGGGTTGTATATTGGCGCCCAAGATGGCCAATGACTATTTAAAATAATACGAAGCGTTGAAAAATCATTTCGGGAACGGTCATTTCGAGAACGTTGCCGAATATGACGTTATGACATTTTATTAAAATAAGAGAATATAAGACAATGTAGAGTAGAATGATGTTATAATACACCCAGTCTCTTTGGAATCCTGGATAAAAGTTTAAAAAGTGAATATTTTGCGCGCTTCTTTTACAGGGCAATTATTGATAGTAACGTGTACATCGTAAGTTATTTTTTGGCTTTCCATGATGTGATAATTTTTACAAAATATCACATTTCAAAATTCGTCATTTTGGTGATTTTGACCCAATAGTATTGAATTAGCTTATAACTGACAGATACAGCAGCAGTCCACGTACTCATCTCATCTCTCAGCGCTAAAGAAACATTAGTGCTGGAAAAGTCAGATGAATTACGGCAGGAATCCATGGACGATCGAAGCTCCTCAGCGGAGTCCAGTGTTGCCGCCGAGCTTAAGTATTTTGTATCCAAATTTTAGAAAAAATGTATCCAGTGACCCAAAAATGTATCCACTTCTACTTTTATTATATAACTTGTAAAATCACATAACTAAAAAATAACGATTTAAAACTACCATATCCATTAATATTGACATTATTTCACACACTTGTAACGGCAGCTGTAAATATATTTTCAACTTTGTTGAAATTTTTTAGTAATTAATATAAGGCAAGGTTAAGAATTTATTTATTAACTTTTACCCATTATTATATTATTGACAACTTTTTTTTAATTCACTCATGCACAATGCTCGATAGCAAGCAAATGTACCTGCTCTTCTTGAATTTTTCTACTGTAGATACCACAATTGGTATCTGCCAAATAAGTTTGAATAAAATTCTTTGCAAAACATCAACTTTCAAGGTGGCTTAAAATAAAATTCGCAAACCTCATATGTAAATTAAGATTTAATGTTATTTAAAAGCTTTTTTTAGTTTTAACATTCCCAGCAATCTATCCTGAACACAAGAGCTAGTTTCATCGAAAACCTTTGCAACTAGCACAAGGGCTTTGGACGTACTTACGTCGTAGTTTCGTCCACTATGCGAGAAAAATGGCTCTTTTCCAGTACTGCAGAAATCTCCCCCAAGGCCTTTTCTTCCAAAGTGTACTAGTCAACTATAATGAAATGGAATAGATTTGCCGCCGTCGTGTGCTCATAAGTTACCGCTTTTTTAAATTTTTCTCACTACTTTAAGGGAAATGTATCCATTGCGGAAAAAAAGTATCCAAAATAAAAATTCTACAAAAAATTTATCCAAATGGATCCATTCGGATCCAAGTGGCATCAATGAGTTAGACTGGCAGCCGAGTATACAGCGCAGCTCGGGAGAATTCTTGAGCAAGCAGCACGAATTCTCTTTGAGTAAGGGAGTCATATTAAAAATTTCACCTATTTTCTCACTTAAAGTACAAAGTTCATCTGACAAAAAAAACTTATCGCTCCACTGGTTAATCTTTTTAAAGCTGATATATGTTTACATATTACCCCCTAACTGAACAGGCTCCTCAGCCTACTACTTGGCTTAATTCTAGAAACGTCATCCACTTAGCTCTAGATATTTCCTTTATATTTTTTTTCACCACACCAAGTCACCACGCCTTCCTACGGCAAGAATAGTTTATTTTTTTGCATCATTTTTTAATATTTAGGAATATCGGTTGGTTTTAGTAGAAGTAGTACCAGCATTTTTTGACACAGTTGAAAAATAATTTTATGTCTTTGGACTGTTGAAAAAGTTGGAATGTTTTGACTTTTCGCTCTCTTATGCTCTGCAACAATAAAACCAGCATCCTTTAAATTGCTATGAAATATAAATAAACTTTATGGCATTTCATAATCGGTTGTAATACTAGCTGGTGAAAGTTTTAATAAATCAAAATATGTTCTTATATATATTTCTTGTGATTTTTGATACTACTTTTGCATGAAATTCAAGGTTTACCCATTTCTGTACATATTAATAAGCAATAAATTCAGTGAGCAAGTAATACAGAAAAAGGTAAACCTGGAATTTCATTCAAAAGTGGTATAACAAATTATTAAACCAAGGGATATATGTATATTTGTAATAACGCTTCTAATTTTTCGGAAAAGAAAGATAAATCTTCATCCAACCAAAATTACTCATATTGATGTTTGGTGAGATTTTTATAATGAAATGACATATTTGCAAATTTACATAATATGTAGATAATTATTTCTAGGTTTCACTGCCTTACCTTCCCTTTACATCCCATCCCCATTCCTAGGGGTGTTTTAGAGTATCGAACGGCATCAGGAGTGTCATTATTCATTTCAGCGGTCCGAAAACTATGGATTCTACAATAATATCGGCCGCTTTTGATTACTTTTATCATGTCACTTCCTCATCCGTATCTATTTTTATAGTATTAGTATATACAGCGTGTTATACCTAAAACATAGCCTATGTTCTGGCCAGAGGTGCAGTTACTTTGTATACACAATTTAAGGTTGATTGATTCAGTAGTTAACAAACAAGCCGACAACATTTCGCTGGTATATATTAGTAAGGTAACGCGTCGACCGATTTTTTCTACATCAATGGGAGAATATAACATACATATACTCTATACTACGAAAAAAAGAATTATCCAAATCGGTCAACGCGTTACGAGTTAATCTATTAATAATAGGCGGAGTTACATCTGACCCTTACCGAATAAGTCGTTGTTAACCTCAGAGTCAGTTCCTTAACTTTATTTCTTTTTTTCTATTAATTACTTTTATATCTAACTTTCAATCCTATTCCAAAAGCAGCACGCTTGGTTTGCCATGCTCTTTTAATTTTGTAGCGAGTTCTCGGAGTTCTGCAGAAATCAACCGAGAACGCATGTTTAATCTTTAATCTCTTTACTGTTTTAAGCCAATTTGTGATTAGGGTATTCCCCGTTATATTAATAGCCAACTACAAAATTTGATGTGCATTAAAATAGCAGTGTTACTTGGTTTCTTTGATAAATTTGTTGGAAAATTCGAAAGTGACTCTTTATTTTTTTCATCGGTGTATATTTCAATGTAAGGATTATTCTGAAATATAATGTATAGTATTAAAAAAGTTTATCTTTAGAAAAAATGGGCCGGGCAAAGCATTGCACACCTGGGGAAAGGTCACTTATCAGGCAGCTATTTAGAGATGGCAAAACGTACAAATTTATACAAGAAACTTTAAAGTGTTCAGCCAAAATGATTAGTACTGCGAGAAAATGGGAAAATGTGACTGAAAAACGGGGCGGAAAAAGGAAAACTACACCTCAAAAAGACAGGAATATTATAAATTCTTCAAAAAAGCAACCGTTTAAGACTTCGACACAAATTAAGCAGGATCTGAATCGTTCAATCAGTACTTCATCAATAAGAAGACGCCTCATAAAAGCTAATTTAAGATCGAGACGTCCTAGAAAGGTGCCATTATTAAATATGAGACAAATAAAAAACCGTCTATTATTTGCTAGAGAGCACGAAATGTGGCCCTCTTCTAAATAGCGTAATATTTTGTGGAGTGACGAATCAAAAGTAGTTCTTTTTAACCGACTTCCCAAAAACAAAGAGGTTCTAAGTTCGACGCGTATTTTTTTTTTTAAATTTATTTTTATTTTTTTATTTTTTTATGTCTGACCGGGCATAACTTCGTAACGCGTCGACCGATTTTGATAATTCTTTTTTTGTTGGATAGAGTATGTTCACCGATTGGTACCATGTCAAAAAAATTTTTGGTTGGGAGGGGGTGGGGGTGGGGGTGAAACCTAACTTTGTAACGCGTGGTCCGATTTGGATGGTTCTTTTTTTGTTGTACAGAGTATGATGCCCATTGCTAATAGGAGAATAATCTGGTCCTATGGTGGTGGGGGGGGGGTAGTAACTTCGTAACGCATGGAGCGATTTCAATGATTCCTTTTCTGTTCGGTAGAGTAATTCCTTGATTGATACCATGAGAAAAAAAGTTTAGTGGAATGGGGGTGGGGTAGGGGGTTACAACTAACTTTTAACGCGTGGTCCGATTTTGATGGTTCTTTCTTCGTTGTATAGAGCCGAAGACACTAAAAAGTGAAAAATAAAATAGTTTTTAAAAAAAAGTTGAACCGACTTCACAAAAAGCGCTAAAAAGCATAAAATAATTTTTAATTTTATATCTATTACGACATTTTGAAGTCGGTGCAAATTAAACAAATAAAACAACTACAGAACCACAATTGAAAATAGTACATAATACTACCTGAACGATTCAGCTTACGGGATCATAAGAAATGACGATTAAATATTTTTGTTGTAGTTCTTTGGTTTGTTTGGTTTGCACCGACTTCAAAATGTCGTAATAGATATAAAATTAAAAATTAGTTTATGCTTTTTAGCGCTTTTTGTGAAGTCGGTTCAACTTTTTTTTAAAAACTATTTTATTTATTCTAGTGGATGCCAGAAGTATGTTCGGAGACCAATCTGTACAGAATTTAATCCAAAGTATACCAGAAATACAGTCAAACATGGCGGTGGCAGTCTTATGGTCTGGGGCTGTTTTTCTTGGTATGGCGTGCGTCCCATATGGGAAAAATGGATGCAGATGTTTATGTAAACATATTGCAAAATGTAATGCTTCCATTTGCTGAGGAAGAAATGCCTTTACGGTGGACTTACATGCAAGATAACGATCCCAAACACACTTCCTGAAAAACTAAAAAGTGTTTTGAGGAAAACAAAATTAACGTTATGGTCTGGCCTTCACAATCGCCAGACCTTAACCATATCGAGCATCTATGGATAGATGTTAAAAAGAAAGATTCTATAGCAAAACCGAAAAATACGCAGCAATTATGGGAAATAATTCAGTCATCGTGGAAGTCTATCCATGTAAGCAGATACCGTGAATTAGTGGAATCCATGCCTCGTAGACGCACAGCCGTTATTAAAAATAATGGTTACGGGACAAAATACTAACGTATTATGAAATAATCATATTGAGAATTCCTTATTTGTTCCTCTTTTTTCATTATTTTGTTATTAATACAAAAATACTGCTATTTTAATGAACACTTTTATAAGCATACGAAGAATTATTTATTTAAATTATCAGCGGAGAATTTTATGTTTTTTAATACTAATCAATGAAATATATAATAAAGATTATTTTCATGACAATATAATGTTTTGCACATCACCTTTATTGAAAATTTTGTCTGATGGGTGTAAATATTTCAAACACTGCTATTTTCATGCACATGACTGTATATATATATATATATATATATATATACAGTGTCGGTCAAAACAAAGGGAACTGAATGCAATAGAACCAATTTGTTTTGATATATCTGTATTGCAAGTGATTACTTTGAAAAAAAAAATATTATTATTAATTATTTCAGTGTTCCTTATTATTATTAGTACAAACTTTTTTAAAACAACAAATGCATAACGAAATGAAAATTAAAATCTGGTTAAAATTGCATTTATGAACTTAAATGTAACTTCATTTTATTGTAGACAAACTCAATATTTAATTGAGTATCCATTATTTTTTATTACTTCATAACATCTCTTCGGCATAGAACTAATAATTTTATTAATTATTTTTGGAGACATTTTATCCCATTCAATGTTAACTGCTTCGTAAAGTTTTTCACCGGTTGCCCATTTACCATAACTTCTGACCTTCTGTTTTGCAATAGTCCAACAATTTTCTATTGGGCTTAAGTCTGGAGATTGGGCTGGCCATTTTAACACATCAATTTTGTTTGCACTCATCCAAGTTTTAACAAGTTTGGAAGTGTGTACCGGGTAGTTGTCTTGCAGGAACCTCCATTTCAACGCCATATTGTCCTCTGCATATGGAAGCATAACGGTTTCTAGTATATTTTTATACTGGAAACTGTCGATAATGCCTTCAATGCGATGTAGTGGTCCTACTTCTTGACCCGAAACACATCTCCACATCTCCAATTACTCAAAACATGGGTATACGCCAAACTTAGTAGATTTTCTCAGAAGTTATAGAAAATAAAATTACAAAAATAATACACGTACAAAAAAAAATTTGATGTACTATTGGAATTTTTACTGCCTACTAGAGAGAAGGAAAATATTGTCCAATGTTCACTTTCTTTCGTGTGGCTTTGAACTACTGTATTTGGTTCTTAAAAACGAGTTTCAAAAAATGTGCAGACATTCCTATGTCCCGTCCTCTATGAAGCTTTATTTGAGACTGCATCGTGTTCCAAAACCCTTTGAAATATATTTTTTTTAATTTGCAATATCCCAAAACAATAAGTGAGTTCTGAAAAAAAGTTTGACTAAACCGTCTTAAAATTACTCTATGTTTCCTTTATTCCATTGTTGCATCACTTAAATTAACTAAAGATTTCCTTTTCATTGCAATGCATCATATACAGTAAAATGCTATAGCAATACAGATTTTTTGGCTGTGGTAAAAATTTATGAAAGAAATTTGTAGATCTTAGTGGAGAGATGCAAAAAAGTACCTTCTAAAATCCCATTCGTACTATTTATAACTGACAACAATAAAGGACCTTCTCGGGGAGTGTTCTTGGCACGTGTATACTTGTAGTTGAATTAGCTGAACAGTATTCTTCTGGTCCTTCGCTACAAATGTATCCTTCAACGTAGCCAAGGACAAATAGCTGAGGAGTTCTTTTCCTCCATGTTCCACAACAATGCACTGGGTACACCGACGTTATGTAGTCTTCGACATCTGTACATGAAATGTGACCGGTTGCAAAATGCACTCGTAATTCCTTCAGAGTTATGAACAAAGTTTTCGCAAAAACCCGCAAACCTGTCAAGTGATTAGTGAAAGGCATTCATCAGATGACTTACAACTAGTCCACTGGTACTTCTGGTTTTCATAGAACTTCCTGATGCAATTAAATTTCATCCATTTTGAGTCCAATCAAAACCTTTATAGTTTCCTAAGTTTATGTAACCATCACTGTGGTGTCTTTCTCTGGGAGGTAAAGTTATTTAAAGAAAAAAATTCAGCTGAAATGAATTCAGTCTTTTTTTAAAAAACAATATTGTAAAAAGCGAAATTCATAGTACCATTTCCATTTTTCTTCTTCTTTCAGCACAATTATCTAATGGAATTTGGATACCTTCCAAAGTCTGATATTGAAACGGGTAACTTGAGGACCGAGGAGCAGCTCAGGAAAGCCATTAAAAGTCTTCAGGTAACTGTAATTTAAACACTTTTCAGCGTTCGTTAATTTAGTCCATATCGTCTGGTTTGTGTTGCAGAAATTTGGAAATATTCCAGTAACAGGTGTGATAGATGAAAAGACTAAAGAACTTATCCGGCGACCTCGCTGTGGTGTACCTGATAAGCCAGAAGCGCCAGACTTTTCGTCTGATAATCGGCGGAGGTACAAGAGATTTGTTATTCAGGGACCCAAATGGGATCACACGGATTTAACTTGGAGGTAAGTGATTTATTGACTGTTTTTAGAGGGACTTTATCGCATTTGTTAAATGTAAAACTATTAAAACTTGGCAGCTTAGATTCATTGCACCAGCATTGAAGAAGTGCTTATTTAAGTAGTAAGCATATTCTCAGTCTGACATTTTATAATATTTTAGGATAACTACAGTTTTACTGATCGGCAGCACTATTCGCAAATATAATATCCAAGATTTTCTGCCTTTCCTTATAAGAACACATTCCATTAGAATTATAGTAAATGTGTAGTACTTTAAGAGTTGTTATCTTTTTAAGTATTATTTTTGGGAGGTTTCGTTACTCCCTTCTCTGATTTATAAAGTTACTTCATGGTCTTAGTCCCATATATTCCCTTATTCTACTCTCTCCAGCTTCGGTAACTTTGTGGGACATGGGTTAAGTTAGGTCAGAAAAGCGTAGCATAGGCCACACCGTTCCATAGCGTTACCGCAGTCAGATGTCCTACGCCCTCGAGATACCGTTTTGCGAACTTCGGAGAGGTACTCTATTTATGTCTCCGTTCAGAAGTTCTTCACGCTAATGTTCGTGGCTTGTTTTAAACATTCAGTGAAGCAGTCGCCTAGTATCTCCTGCCTTGTCCTTGCGGGCGCAGGACAACGGAACGTGAGGTCCTCTATTCTTTCCTTTCTATTGGGTTTCTGACAATGCCTGCACTAATCAATATCGGAAATACTAATTCTGAGCACAGCCGCAGTAAATCCCGACCATAGTTTTATATTGAGCCCTAGTTAGGTTGAGTAGGCAGTTAGTCTTCTTTTGATCACAGGATTTCGAAATGGTTTTCGCGAATCGACAAGTGGTTGTCTCTTCACATCTTCTAACAGCCCATCGTTGAGAGATTTAATAACACAATGTATCAGAGGATGGAGTTGTTTCGATTCCTGAGCTTCCATATCAGGTCCTCTCGTAGCGAAAACATATATTGTTTAATTTCCTGTGATGTTCTGTGCAGAGTTGTATTTTCTATTCATGCGTACAACCTGCAGAGCTCCGTAGCAACCAAAGGAGGACTTATATTTGAATTCGTTGGACCCAAGAGCTTTCACCGCCAATTCGCAGTCCACATAGATACAAATTGAAGTGCCCGTCGCCAGCTGACTGCACGCCTACTTCACCGCCCCACCTCGGCCTGAAATGCTCTGCAGGCCCACTCTACATCGAAGAGTGTTTTGCAGGTGTAAAAATCTTTGTTTGCTTTAGCAATCCTTTCTTCATCTGGGACTCATTCTAGATAGCAAACTGTCCTGGAAGCTCAGTTTGATGTCTAGAATGACTAAGGATTGAATTCCAGTATCATTTCGTCTATGCGTGGTACCCTGAGATTTGCTGTCTTGTACATCCTAGTGAAGACTACCATCGCGTTTTTGCGTGGGTTGATGCAAAACCCGCTGGTTTTCACCCAAGAACTTAGCTTCCTTAAATCTCCTTCCGTGATTTTGCTAATTGTATTCAGATACTTGGCTGACATTAATATAACTACATTATCGGCGTAACCGACCACTTTTACAAAGCGTCACGAGTATATCATTTATTACTAGCAGCCACAGGAGGGGGCGAGAGGACTCCTTTTTGTGGTGTGCCCCGGCGATCTAATTTGCTGAGAGTACAGCCGCCTCTCTTTGAGGTTATTCCCGCTGCCCCCAGCCGGCATGACGATCCATCTGCCGATGGGTTTGTCCGCCTTTGTTGTTCGCCAATCTTATGTTGGAGCTGTATCTAAAGTTTGTAACAATGTTATCCCCTGAAGTATTCACTGAATTTTTACAGAAATAGTGTCCGGCGTCTTCTCGCTGTTTTTTGCTGAGATGCCGCTATTATTACAGCTATTATGTTCAGTATAGGTTGTGTAGGACTTTTCGAAAATACTTTCCTCAACTTAAATTCCCAGTTTCTCTTGCACTAGCCTACCGATATTTTCTTTCAGTCACTGCTGTTTTGACCCCAAAGCTGTGATTTGATAGCTTTTTTAACACTCCCAGATCCGATATGTCTGGATCTTTTCTGACGGTGTTTTCCTGCAGTGTGCCGTGAAAGTCGATGCAATGAGCAACTGTGGTTCATTCTTTCCAACCTCACACAGCCCAACTGATAAGTCGTTAGCACTGAAATTAGAACAAAGGTTAATTCTAAGTTCTTTCCTTGTCAGTATGGTCAAACGTTTTTTACCTTCCTTTTGAACAAAAAAGAGGTTGTAGTTTCTTAATGCGAGTTCCTTAATGCTGCATGGACATAGAGCTGAAGAAGAAAATTATCCGATTCGAGGTAACGATTGCAAGTGGACCTACTATTTAAGGTGGATTTTTCAGCACCGACATTACCTTCAACACCTCCGAGATGGAAGGGCAACACTTCATCACTTTCTCCATCAACGACTTCAAAAGATTTATTTATAACTTTTATAAAAATAAATGATGTATTTAAGGTAGTAGAAGTTTTTTAATAGTATTTATGTTTATGATTCAAAATGGTACAACTTTTTATAAAGGTTATATTTGAATATAACTATCAATGGAAAAATCTACAAAATAAATTCTGCTTCTCTTACCGCATATTTACAGGAAAACGATATTTTTTGATGATTTTTTTATTGTATAAAATGAACGCAAGGCATTTGCTACTGCATGGGATTTTAAAATGTTTACTAAAGGTAATACCAGCAGATTTTTACTACCTCGGACTTTAATGAAACCAATTAAGTGAATAAAGGAACTTAAAAAAATCAAAGTAAGAAATGCGTATTTTAATTATAACGTAAATTATCGAGAAAACTTAATTTTAAAACTTAAATTATCGAAAAAGTAATTTGCGAAGATTTTATTGTGAAGTTTTGTATTTTTTTAGTACCACACAATCACCACGGAAGAAGAAATTATATTATTCGAAAATTGCCACAAAATGTAAAAATGCATGTAAAAAATACAAATTAAAAATAAACGAATTCACGTACCCTTAAAAATTTAAATTTTATAATCACCCTGCAACTTCTTTCTCCCTCTCTCTCTCTCTAGTTCCTATACTATACTACTACTATAAAATTTTTTTTAGCCTAGATGCGTAATATCACCGCTGCAATATATGTTGTACAATTTGTTAATAGGTTTGGTTGCAGGATTGAAAGATTTTACCTTATTTCAGATTGGCATATTAAACTGGAAAAATTGGTATGGTATGGTATAAAGGGCAATGTGGTACGCATAGCTAGCCCACCTGGAGGCCTGGTGGCCCATTTTGAATGTCCTTTAGAGATGTAGAAAAAGATGGCCGGACAAGACCATCCAGGTATCTGGATGATTCCATTGAGATCTATTAGAGCGAGCTGTCACAGAACCTTGCTTTTAGACAATTGAACCGCCATTCTTTTAGAGGTGAACATTCACTGAGTAGGGGATATATAGACTTTATTTCTTCCTCCTCTCTCCAGCTACTGCAGAATTAATTCGTTGGAAAGCCGTATGGAGTTTACGAATATGTTATCTTTCGAAAGTTAGGGTCTTTTAACATTTGACAGCGGCCACAAGCTGCAACTAATGAGAAAAAAACTATTGTTTTCGCAGTAATTTCGACAGAGTAACAAGTAATGAGCCTTATTGCCATCATAACTGGGGGGTAGACCTCTTTCACAGCCATATCTAGGTTTTTTATCTGAAGCTTTTCTAACAAATTCGTCTGTTCTTTAATTTCCTTCCCGGAGCCCAGCAAAGATATAATGTGCAATGGATTTTATATCTTTGCTTGGCTGTCTAAACAAATAGTAATCTCAATAAGTTTTTGTATCGCGCAAATTTATAGCTTCCTTTTTCAATGAATTTCATAGACTTTTTAATACACTACCGAGAGATATTATTCCATTACATTCCACATTTACGAATGTTAGAACTCACAAATACTAGCATAAATGAAATTGTGTTAGATGCATAAGTCAGTTCGCACGACTAATCAAAAATAGAAACATTTCGAATATACAATATGTTTCTTCACTATTCTAAAATTTTACCCAGGTTTAGCACTCTTTTGAAAATGTTTCAAAATTAGTTTTTCAACGTTTCAACAGCATTTCTATTTTGTTTCTTTGGTGGGGATGTAGCTAAAGAATTGATATATTTTAGAATTTTCATATTTTATTTATTGAACAGAAGCTGTTTTACTATGTTACCTTGTAGAACTAAAAGCATTAAAAATAGACAAAATCAATTCCTTCGCTTAAAAATAAAATAAAAATATTCAGATTTTTTTAATGAAACATTATTTAAACAATTTATTTATAGTTCCGCGAATCAAAACAAAAAAACGTTTTATACTTTTGATATGAAAACTGCAAAACGTTTCTTCCCAATTGTGGTTTAGCAATTGCTTTTATTCCCTGTTTGGGATCTACAGTGTATATATTTTAACTTCTATTCTCTCGAAGCCAGTATCAACCTCCTCAGAACTTTTTTAACGTAAAGGTAAAACTTTATATTCGCGAAATTAAGTCTTCCCAGGTTCAAAAGGTTGTTTTCTACTGACAACAGACTACGATACAAAGGCCATTGGGGGTTGCAGAGTAATGTCGGTGGTTCTAAATTCACCTTAAATTGTATGTCCACTTACAATAGTTGACGCGATTCGAATGAAAATCTTCTCCCGCTTCATTCCCACGAAGGGGTTACAGAAACTAGAAACGAGTAGTCAAACGTACCACTTCACTTCTCGAATTGTAAAATAAATTTAAGTCAATTGTCAAATTTATTTATCGCATTTAAGTATAAACTGCGATTAGCCAAGTTACAACATTGCTTACCCTTTCTATGGCAAATTGCAAAGCACAAAAAGTGCTTAAAAGCATAAAATAATTTTTAATTTTATATCTATTACGACGTTTTGAAGTCGGTGCAAATTAAACAGACAATACAGCTACCCAACCAAAATTGAAGATAATATTTAAAACTTCCCGAAAATTTAAGCTCACGGGATCATAAGGAAGGACGATTAAATACTTTTGTTGTAATTGTTTGGTTTCTATAATTCACACCGACTTTAAAATGTCGTAATAGATATAAAATTAAGAATTATTTTATACTTTGTTGCGCTTTTTGTGAAGTCGGTCCAACTGTTTTTTTTAAACGATTTTATTTTTTACGTTTTAGTGTCGTTATATATCGACGCGAACAATGCTGCTCGTACGAACAGAGCAAATTCAAAAGTTGCAGAAATAATGGAAACAGAATTATCCAAAACCGGTAACATCTTACGAAATTAGTCACGGTCTCCCTTTCATAGCCTCACCTTAGAAAATTCTTACCATGGACCTAGTGCGCCATCGTACTCTATACAGCAAGACAGAATTATCGTAGTCAGAGAATCATCGAAGTCGCTCTAGGTACAAAATTGTGATCATTTCTCAATTAGGGAACGTATTCTGTACAACAGAATCAAAATAATCAAAATCGGTACAAAATTGTGATCATATCTGAATGAGGAAACGTATTCTGTACAACAGAATCAAAATAATCAACATCGGTCTATGCCTTATGAAGCTAGGCGCCCCCCCGTCCACCACATCTTACCACAAGCCACAATTGTTGTCGGTATACAAATAGATACTCTATGTATTCAGAATCATTTACATCAGTCCACATGTTACAAATTAGGTTACCCCTCTCTAAGCCCAACCTTAGGGCAAATCTGTTCCATATAGTAGCAATGGGGGAGCATAGTATACAACAAAAAAGAATCATCCAAATAGGTTAATGCATTAAAAAATTGGGTAACGCCCCTCTGCACACCACCTTACCCCCAAACAGTTTTGTCGTGGTACCAGTGGGGCAACACATTCTACACATCAAAGTAAGAACCACCCTCCCCCACCCCTTACCCCACCCTTACCCCACCCTACCCGAACAAACATTTTTTTACATGGTACCAAACGGAGAACACACTACCCGACAACGAAAGAATCATCCAGATCGGTCCACGCGTTACGGATCATTACCTCTGTACAACAACAAATTACCTAAATCGGTGTAAGCATTACGAAGTTAGGCTTCACCCTCACCCCCAACCTCACCCAACTTAAACTTGTTTGACATGATACTAATTGCAGAACATACTCGCGGTCGACACGTTACGATGTTAGACTACCCACCCTGCCTTGGGCAAAATTTTTTTTCATTATTAGCAATGGGCGTCGTACTCTATACAACAACAAAAGAACTTATTAAGAATTTAAATTTCACCCCCACCCCACCGAAAATTTTTTGGACATGGTACCAATGGGGGAACATACTCCACCCGAAAAAAAAGAATCATCAAAATCGGTCCACGCGTTGCGAAATTATGGCCGGTCATAAATAAAAAAAAATACATCGCACTTAGAACCTTGTTGTTTTTGGAGAGTCGGTTAATAAAGGGATGCTGCTGTGAAAGTCCGAAAAAAAATATAATTTATTAGTACTGATTGATGCAGGAGGAGAGGAAAATTTAAATTTAAATTTTCAAAAAAAAAAGTGTAGCGTAAAACTAAATTTGTAATAATAAATAGTTTTTTTCACAAATCTGATGTTCGTGCGGCTAACGTCAGACGCCATAACGTCAGATATTTAAAAGCTTTTTGCGCAAACTGTTCAAAATACTACGGATCATATACTACTGGATTGCTTCTTAAACACAGCCGACCAGCGTAAGAACCACATCCAACCCAATTGATTAGATAGATTAGATTAGATTGTTAAGCGTAAACTGATGACACGGAGGTATATTTCAAACATTCCATTGAATATTCTATAAAAAAATTAGTTCACTTTTCGATGGTTTTCTCTTTCTGGGTAACGACAATTTTTTGCTTAAATATAAACAACTTTTTAATAATAAGAAGACCGTAAAAACTCAGGACGCCAAAGCAACATAAATAGATGAAAATATACACATATTTTATTTATTTATTTATTCTTATTTATCATTTATTATAGTCTGAAGAATTAGTATTAAGTTATAGCTTGTATTTTTATTTTGTATTTTTTATGCAATAGCTTGTATTTAGCTTAAATAAATAAACATTCATCTTCTTCCTCTTTCCGGGTGTGTTTCAGAATAGTAAAATCATAAATTATTTTTTCTATAAAGAATCACTCAAAAATACCTCACCAGACCCGAAGGGAACACTCTAACGAAAGATTCTATTGACATAAATGACTGTACATATTAAGAATTTTTCAAGCTAGTACAGAACCTTACAATTTAATGTAATTATTTCGCGTTATAAAAGACTTCATTCCGCTGAATGTAAAATTGGCGAATATGAGATAGACTATAAGTCAGTCTTTTAATATATAATTATGTCAGTGATGTCAAGCATATCCTTAGAATTATTTTCTTAATACACAGTTTACTTCGATCATAAATTGCCACCATAGCTTCGTTCATGCGCATTATCCACCAGACCAATTAGGTATAATATTTATTCAGAACTCATCAAAGGCTGATAAGTTAACAGTAACAAAAATAACAATAATTAAATAACTAAGTAGCAAAACAATTAATTAATATTACGGAATTACAAGGCAACAAAGAGGAATTTCAAAAACTGAATTTGCAAAATTTTTTGATAGTTCAAAATTCATGTCAAATGCGCATTAAAACACTTGGACATTGACCTGTTGGACTCCTAAAAACCGTAATTAGGTATCCTATTACTAAGGTTATTTTTATGGGGGTTGATAAAGTTTGCAGCCTCAACGTGGTATCACAATGGGAATCCTTGGCCTAAGTGTGCCTTTCTCAGGCAGCCACTTTAACCTAACCTAACCATGATGTTGAGGTAAATTTATATTTGTCAACGAGCGACTCGGAATCGAGATATTAAAAAAAAGATGGAAATCAATATCGCCATGAAGGCAGACAATCAAATGCGAAAACAGCTCCGAAGTTGTTACTTTTGAGTTCGACAGAGCCAAGCTTTATGAGTTTAAGACTATCTAACTAAGGAAGTAAAATGAAAGGTTTACTCCAAAGAAGCCGTGAAGTGCAAAGCGATCAAAGCGACGCTGGACTGCCTCAACTCTTCTTAACAAAATGGTTGTCAAACACAGCAAGTATACTCCAAAATTGGCCCTACAAAGGTGCGCATCCTTTAATAAGACCCAGAATCGAATTTGCTTTAATAACTATTGCATCAATTTCAATGTGTTGAATGTGAAACGACTGCTCAGTAAGACTCCCAAGTCCGTAGTTATACTATGTTTTTCTAGTACACAACCATGCATGGTGTAGCTGAAGTCAAGAATATTTTTTTCGCGTAAACGACATAGTTGTACACTTATTAATATTAAGTGAAAGAGAATTAACGCCATTTCACAGTCATGTACAAAAGAAAAAAACAACATAGCAGAGTATTTTGGAATATTTCAAGAACACACATATATCATTGATTAATATAATAAATTAAATCGGGCCAAGATAGCATCCTTGAGGCACACCAGAACAATTGTAAATTTTCTTTGAAAGGGAATCACACGCTTCGTTATAAGTATGAACAGTCTCAGGCTACAAACAAGGAAGAAAATCGTACGGAAACCTGTGAAGATACAATCAACCCGTCTACCAGGTTCGATTCAGATAAACATAAGTTAGAATTCTACAAGCTTAGTTGGTTGAACTATGTTTTTTTTTTTAATTTTTAAGATGACATTGCAAGAAATAAGCCGATAGATTGTCATAAAAGGAAGTTTCCGCCACATCAGTGTCCCGTTCGTCAAAAACATTAAAGGAATTACAATTCAATAAGAAATTATTTAACCTAGAAAAATCAACATTCTTAAAGTCAAAGTGTAATTACTGTGAATCGGAGATACTGCAGATAAATCAGAGCAATCTGAGGAGTAGAGTGATGAGACGTTTTGGAAAGTAAAGGAACCAAACAGTGCCTAACCAAAGTGTCCAAGGGTCAGTGTTAAAACCCAAATCCAGGGATCTACCGGAGTCATTAGCAATACTGGAGTACTGTGTCAGCCCGGAAGAGAAGCTGTTGATGCAGCATAAAAACTTTGTGATGCCGACGAGTGGGAGGGAATCAATCCGTCAATATCTAAAGACACCCAGTTGATAGTTGGCAAGTTAAAATCTCCGAAAAGTAAGACTTCATCATGTGGACCTTGAAATTAAAAGTTCGAAAATTCTCCCCCCCTTGGGTGGGATGGGGGTGGAGGCTTCTTAACGCTCAGACCGTTTTGGATTATAGTCTAACTTCGTTACGCGTGGACTACTTTGTCTTATTCTTTTTTTGATGTAGAGTATGTACCCCATTCATACCATAAAAATAAATTTTAGGGTGGGATTGGGGTTGTGGAGGACGGAATCCAACATTGTAACGCGTTAACGGATTTGAATGATTCTTTTGTTGTTGTATAGAGTTAGAGTATGATCCTCCATTGCTACTCTGTGAAAAAGTTTGCGCTTGGGTGGGCAGAAGGAGACTAATTTTGTATCGCGTGGACCGATTTAGATGGTTCTATTTTTGATGTATAGAATATCTTCTCCCATTGCTCTCGTGTTAAACATGTTGTGGTGGAGTGAGGGGGCTGAGCCAACTTCGCAACGCGTTGACCGATTTCGATGATTATTTTTTTTTATATAGAGTATGATCCTCAATTGCTACTTAAAGAAACAAAATTTAACCTTGGGTGGGGTGGGAGCGGAGTAGGCTAACTTCTTAGCCTGTGCAACGATATGGTTGAAAGGTGGAAGGAGAGGCAGCACCTGGCTTCGTAAAGCATAGACCGATATTAATGATTTTGATTCTGTTGTACAAAAACGTTTTCTCACTGATAAATGATAAAATATATTGCATACGGGAAGTGGAGGGAGCAGTACCCGTACCTCGAAATGCATGCCACGATTTTGATAATTTTCTCTTGCTGTCGTTAGCGTAAGAATTTGGTATCTAAGATAAGTGTATGAAAGATTAGTCGTGGCTAATTTCGTAACGTGTGGCAGGATTTGGATGACTCTGTTTCCTTTCTAAAGAGTACATCACCTCTGTTGAGATTGCTTTGTCCGTATGCGTATAATTTTTCGAGTAGCATATCTGAAGACACTAAACGTGGAAAATAAAATAGTTTAAAGAAAAACCTGAAGAACTGACGTACAAATGCAAACAGGGAAAACTGAGTTTATGCTCTTCACCACAAAAACCAAGGTACCATACTTTGCTTTACCTAAATTGAACGGCCAACTACTCTCACTATCCTCCAGTGTCAGGTATTTGGGTTTAATCCTAGATCCCAAACTAAACTGGAAACTAAACATAGAATAGCGGGTAAAGAAGGCGTGTATAGCTCTCTATGCCTCCAGACGTACCTTTGGTAAAACATGGGGACTGCAACCTAAGATTATGCTGTGGTTATAGACAGCGGTGGTGCGTCCAATTTGCACCAACGTTTCACTGGTTTGGTGGCCTGCGATGAGTAAGGCTTATAACCAAACCAAGCTAGGTAGAGTGCAAAGACCGAACCGAAGCTCTTTATGTACTTCTGCATCTCCTTCTCCTTGATCACCAGTGCAGTCAGACTCAAAGAATCTGGGCGCTGGGTTGCCAAACCCTATGGTCACAGCAACATCCTCGGCTTAGCACCTATCGGACTGGCCGCTGCCTCAACTGACTACACTACGCCTAGAAGAGAATGGAGATTGACAGAACCGGCAAGCAGCTATGATACCGTAATATTCACGGATGGCTCTAAGTTGGAACAAGGTCGTGGTGCAGGAGTGTTCTCAGAGACACAGAATATATCAAAGTCTTATCGTCTACCGAACACATCGAGCGTCTTCCAGGCGGAGGTGCTTGCGATCATAAAGGCGTGTTCGCTGCTTCTATTTTTACAGATAGTCAGGCGGTCAATAGGGCGCTTGACTCAGTTACCATATCTTCTACGTTGGTGCAGGACTGTCGGGAGTTACTTAGCTTTTTGGGCGGGCTGCTTACCGTAACCTTGCACTGGGTTCCTGCACATAAGAACCTTGCAGGGAGCGAGAGGAGGCCCAGCTCTACAACGTTGCCATGTTGAAGATATTCGTATTCCACTAGGTTCCCTTAACAGGGAACTCTTTCTGCATTCCTTGGCGCTGACAAATGCCAGATGGAGCGCCCTGAAACCATGTAGCATATCCAAGTTATAATAAAAATTGGACGTCCAATCTGCTCAACAGATCTAGAGCGGTTATTGCAAAAATCACTGGGGTCTGTACGGGCCACTGTTTTTTAGGCGAACATGCAGCTAGGCTGGGCGCCCCCTTACAATATACACTGTTGCAGTTGTGACGACGTGAACGAAAATGAAAAAAATTCTTCTCCTTGTCTATAAATGTCCGGCTCTTGCCAGAGTCAGGAAGAGGGCTATGGTGGAGTACTTCTTTGAAAACCTGAAGGTAATCTCGGAGGTAAAGATGAAGGAAATAGTCAGTTTCTTAAATTCCTCCGGTTGGCTTTAGTTCCTTTTTTCCCATAATAAGCTTACCTGACCTCAACCATGATTTTAGATAAAAATCAGGGTTGCGAGTGAACTGAGTCCAGCAAAAATCGGGACTTACTGGTTGTGGTATCAAAATGGCGCTATAATAGTGCTAATTGGAGTGCTACCATAATGGCGACGATGACCATTTAAGCCAAGCCACCATATCCATTAACTTCTGTTGGCACCTTATATAATTTTAAGATAGATATATCATACATGTTTATGGTAATTTGCCATCATAATTAATAAATGACAGAATTAAAAACAATAATTTTACTAAAGGTGAAACAAATGATTACATTATGCTTGTTAAAGGATTTAACTTACTGAATGAATATGTTTAAGAAATGGAAACTTCAGAATTTTAATATCTTGGACGACCCTTGTATGCTTTTTTGAGTTTCTCAAGTTTAATTAAAGTAATTATACGTATACCTATACATATCTCATACTGTTGTATGTGACCATTTAGTCTTTTTTTTATACGATGTGGCAAAATCCTAGGGGACAACCCTTTCATGCGTTAGCATGGTTTTGGCCGGAAGGGAGTTAGGGTAAGGGAAGTGAGAAAGCTTGAGTCTTGTTTGGGCGTTACTGCGAGCTAGACAACAGCCCAGAGACGGAGTGGATTATTTTAATTTCTTAATAAAAGCTCACGGGGTCATCTGGTCTCGAACCCGGGACCCATGGCATGTTGGTCTTGCCGAGTTTATTGCGAAATTATTAAATTAATGTATTAGGTCTTTACTGTGATGTAACATGTTTTTAGAACTATTAAGTGTTGGCTTTTCAGTACACTACGTAAATTCATTAATTGTGCATCTATTCGCATTCGCATTGCTCTGACGGGTTTTTTTGAGTTGTGTTTAGAAGGATTTGTATTGATCTCTTACCAAGAGTTTTTTCTTCGTGTTGTGCTGCTGCCACAAAAAGACTTACTTTTATCCTTACTTAAAATAAGCGGCCGAATGGGGGAATGCGACTCCGGGAGCTGATCTTTATACCAACCCGAACCCCCAATAGATCAAAAAACATTAAAACTACCATTTCACTGCACTTCTACAGTATAATGTGGATTCTAAACAGCCGAGCATAATTTTTGCCTATGACCTTACTCTTACTCTGGTTACAATATTATTTCTCGAAGTATTAATTTAAATTTATAGTTCAGATACCCGTTGAATACGAAATTGATGGTCGTCAAATTGAAATTCTTAGAAGAGATCATTTATGTAGTCCACACAATAGAAATGTAAGAAAATCGCAGTCAACATTTTTCAAATGAATTATTAATATATCATCGAAGTAGAACTTTACATTTCCATAAAAACATTCACTTATATTTAAGTAACTCGGAAAATATCAGGTTCAACGCAAACAGTATCAGTCTCATGAAAAATATACTTCTTTCAACACCCTGTAAGTGTAGTTTTCTTGTTAATAATTCTTTCACAAATTCTATCTCTATCACTAGCGCCTTACAATCTTTTGCAGCCGGTAAGATGTACGAAACGAAGGTGGAATCTGCTGCAATAAATTATTCTCTGTTGGCCTCCATCTAGCCATGGGTTCCCGTTCAACGCAAATCTTATTCAACATTCATAACTGCTTGGAATCATTGCATTTTGCATGCAGATGTAGGTTACAATTAGATTGTTCATTAACTCGCTGCGCCAGGGTACTTCATCTGAAAAACTTCTATAAAACTCGATTTGAACAGAAAATTAAACTTGAATGGACCCATCAACTCAGGGCTAATGTTGATTGCATAATTTAGCATACAACATTAGGAGTCTCATCTCGACGTTATTTCCCAGCGTAGTTGAATCGGTTTTTGTTTTTATTTTTGGAGCAATTTAGTCGGTTTCCGTCATCCTGTGAACCCTTTCAGCCATTGCGGGGGTTGTTAAGGTGAAAAAGATATTTGCTGAGAGTCGTCCATGATGTTCCTAAGTAGCCAATTGCTTCCGTACGGAAAATGTCTAAATATGAAAGTAAAGTGCATTTTAATACTAAACTTTCTCTTAGGACACAAATGGTGTGAAAAGGAGCAAGAAGTACCGGGTGTTTCTTCCAAAGCACTAAGTACAACTTTTTCCCCGAATATTATCCAGATGCAACCTCCTCCAGTTATAATTGCTGATGTCTATTCAGAAAACGGGCCACTTTTCGACAAGTTCTCGTGGTAGAGAAAACAGAAAAAATAAAACTCTCCAGTAACTTTTTCAAAGCGGATGTCTTTCTAGATTGTCGCTTGTTTCACTATTTCAGTCAGTTTACCAATTGTTGCTTTATACTTCGATTTTATAGATAGCTGCTGAACATCAGGTTAAGTTCTTTGAAGTGAGAAAGCATCCGACGTCACACCATCCTAATTGAGGGGATTTGTCCTCAACACGAAGATTTCTTGAAAGGGACAAAGTTTTGAGGATAGGAATTATTTGGTGACAAATGAAGCAAAAAGCTCACGATAATTAAAGTAAGACCAAGAACAACTGTTAATTGCTCTGAAGATATTCTTCCTCCTGTTGCGAAGACAGTGCCGTGTCAGGTTACTGCCAGTCAACCCCACTTTAAAATTCCACCCAATTATAAATTTGTTGGTTCTTGAGAAAGTTAAAGACTGTTCGTCGTTGTTGAACAACTGAAGAAAATTTTAATTATTTGGTGATTGTTGTTGGTTATCACTATGGAGAAGTTTTTATGTTTAATGATATTCTATAAAAATTACAGCAAACAATATGAAAATTTCAATAAACAAAGCTTTATATTCTCTACTCCTTAAAAAATTGTGAAAGTTTAGTTCGGATAAATAAGTGCTTTTTAAATTAACGTTGTTAGAGGATAAGGCGAAACCGATTACACATATCGTAAGAGACATAACATAGACAGAATGTTCTAAAGTCTACTCATATTCATATCAAGACCTATTCAAAAATTATATCGTAATATTTGAGACAACAACATTAGCCTTATCGCAAATATGAGTACTACGACCAAGAAGGTCGTTTGTGCCGGAAACCTTACTACTGTAAAAGACGCTCAGCCACTCTCTGGTTGGAGGTGTTTAACAGATATAGCATTAGTCGAGCTCATAAATTCTGAAGATACTACTTACTTCTAAGCTATGAGAAGGCAGGATAAAAACACATAAGGTTAATGGTGGTTTCCTCGTCTTCCAGGACCGACAGTCCGTCTCACTAGACATACGTATCTGGTGTAGATGATATCTTATCCCATGGTGGCAAGCTACATATGTAGCCTGGTAGCAACCTGCGATCTGCCTTATTAACGCCGGTGGTATCATTGTAAGCATGGGGTCAAACAAGCGCCTTTGCCCGGGTAAGTCCAGGAAATTTCTCCAGTATAGCAGCTAGCCAAATATTTCATCACAAATCTCGTAGACGAGCAGCTGAGGCTGCAATAGGTTTCGGGGCCTTGGCACCGAGAGGATGAACCCTTTCTGTCCATTTCATCAACGATCACATTGCCATCGATAGGTATCGAGCAGAGCGTGGCCCTGTTATAGGTGGCTAGTTATTGGAGGGTTTCGAAGCACTCCTAAGTAAGCCTGGAGGAAAAACTCCACGAGAATAGAGCCTTAATGGCCGCTTGACTATCGGAGAAGATAGTTTTATCAGCACTTTTCAGTCCTTTGTTGACGTTGCTAAGGATGCAAATTTCTAGGGGATAGATTCCAAAGCCAATGCAATCGAAACCTTAGTGTTGAGTTTATAGACACCAGCACCAGTACCGTCTTGCACTTTTAAGACATCAGTGAACCATTTGAGGCTACTAGGGTCTAGACTTGTACCAATGCTGCCCCAGTCTGTTCGCTCAGAAAAGAGAATCCCAAATCTTCTGCCGAAGCGTAACTTCTTAGTCATGTGGTCCGTTACGATGCATATTTCTATACCAGAAAAGCGCTGAAGGATGCACATGCGAACTTTGTTACCAACCGGCGTATAAGAAGCGAGCAGTTTCTCAGGACCCAAATTGCAGCCGATTTTATGATAGAGATGTAAAGAAGAGAGTGTCCAACTACCTCCTCCTTGGCAGCTGTTGGACAGACCATCCTGTTATGTAATACAATCCGCTGTAGCTTGTCGCATTTGGCGATTGCTGACCGTTGTGGAGCTTTTGACCACCGGATCAAGGTGACCTAAGTTGCATTCGGTTTGACAGTCGTATTATATAACCAGAAAATCATCTTCAGAGTGAGGCCCCAAATCCCTTTGAATAGTTTTTTACATAAACCTGTCGGACTCGTGTAGTCTTATTTAGGGTACAGTCAAGGTTAGCGTTCCAATTAAGTTTTTTTCAAGGGTTATGTTTAAGTATTACCTCCTTGAAGTACTAAATGACAGTGTCTTGGATGGAAATTGAACCAAGGTCCAAATAGTGCCTTCTGGAGAACGACACAAGAACAGTCTTGGCAGGGTTAAAAGTGAGATCTTGGTTTGCGCAGCAGTCAGTAACCATGCGCAGAGTTGATTAATAATCGAACTTAGTAATAACTACAAGGTCATCCACATAACCGACTGCCCGATAACTAAGCTCATATGAGCTATATAGCTTGTTTAAGAGCTCATCTACGTCATCATCAACGTTGTCTATTCGATGTGGTAAGTCATTATCATTTCCACTGTTTCCAATACGAAAAATGGCATTCTCGGCCTAAAAGGCTTTGCTTTGCTTCCTCTCCGGTTTCAGTAAGAAAATGACCGGAATATAGCCAATTGCGGTTTAAATTCCGCTAAGCCTCAGTGCCAAGAACTTATCGTAATAGGGCAGAGAATATGCCATCTCATCCCGCTGTCTTAAATGGGTCAAATAACGCCTTTCTCAATCGAATGCTGTATTCCTTCTGCTTCAGCTCGTTCCAACCTGTGCGACCCCTCATGATTTAGGGGCGAAGTCATGTAAGTCTTACAGCTTCCGGGAAAGTAAATATCCAGCAGACCTCGTTTATTTGATCCCAGCTCTCCGTCATTCTACCAGTACCATGCGGACAAGGCCGAGATCAGAGATGGGATCATTCGAGGTCGAAGCCGAGAGACCTCAAAAGTATTCCTAGTACCCGAACAGAAGTCTCTCCACGATTCTCGCTTCTTTCTACCCAGAGTTTTCTTCAGAGTTCTTTTATGTTTATATTTATCCCAAACTTCCGGGTCATTATCTTCATTGAATTGTGAAATGCTTTTAAAACCTCCCTTGAAAATGATTTCAGTTCCCTTCTCCACCATGGGACTCTATTTCGGTTGGAATAAATTACCTACAATAGGCCTTCTCAACAGCTTTATTCAATACCTCATACAAATTGATAAAAATATCTTTCGATAAACTAGAAAGGCAATAAACATCTCACGGGAATGTCCAATTGGTTTGCTTTAACACTTTCTCGGAGCACTTTAATAGAACCAATGAGTTAGTTTTGCTCCCAATTAAACTAAAACAAACTGCCACATTTATACCTATTTCTAAACCTGCTCAAATTGCGCTCTTCATCTTTCTTAACATGACTCCTCTCTCCAAATAAGTAAGAATTACTTCTATTCCTTGCAAGTTGTGGCGAGTGTCGACCACAACCACAGGTCATCACGGGAAAACTTGACTTTATTGAGTGTGCATTTTCTAACTGGCATGTCCTTTTCGTCCTTTCACATTGTTCAGTGATGCGTTTGTTTGTTATAAAATGGCTTGTGGTGGCTTCCTGGCATTAAATCGAGCATCAACTTGAGAAAGTTCTCACACCACACGGAAAATCCCCGGCCATCTCTCTCCGGGTAAAGAGCCGCATCACCCACTCAATTTTCCTGATAAAATTTTCAACTGGAATTAAAACTTTTAATTAACGGGCAGACACAGAAAATATTAATGGCCAGCCTTACGTTTTACATAATGAAACTCTTGCTCCTGCTGCTAGCACATCTTTGTTGTTGCCATGCACTTGGATGGGTTCCTTCTTGCAGGATGCCCTGGGAATCGGGAGAAGAGTTAGTATCATTTTCGTGTGATTTAACAAAAATGCCCTAGCTACCGGGTGAGGTTAGGGAGTTTGAAATATGGTGGCTGATGAATACCTACCAAAACTCCTTTAAATTTTCGGTGACTTACTTCTAGAAGTAACTCGTTAGTGAAGTTAGCGGAGTGTGACCGGTCCTTTGAAATGTGTTCATTCCTATAAGGTTGCCTTGACCATTGTTAATTCACTTTTTAGTCCTTGTCCTCAAACTGTTTTCATTGTTAAGGGCGGTGCTGCGAATGGCAGGAGATAAATTCCTATATTTTCTGGAAAAGAAATGGGGTCGGATTATGCACAAAAAAGTTATTCAAACGATGAAAGCTCATGATAGAGACGTGATAGAGCTTCAAAGAAATGAGCTCCGATTCTCCCCCCAGTATTCGACGAAGTACATTTTTAAAAGGATTAAAAGTGCCCTTTGACTCCTCTTTTGGGACAAAAGGACATCGGTTTTTCGAGTATGAGCTGGGCCATCTTTTGGCAAAGCCTTTACTTTCAAACTAGGATTATAGCAAAATCCTAAATGGCCCCTGATAATCGACTCGACTCTAAGCAATTGATTAAATGTTTTCGATTCTATCTTCACAGAGTTACCCTGATGACGCTACGAATTGAAAGGACTAAAGCTCATAATTGATTAACTCTTCGCAAGGGATGATGTTTTCAACTAGTTTTATTTCAATTGGACGCTTGAGTGACATGATTGATCGATTTTTGTATAAGAATGAAGGCAAGGAGCAAATAACGAGAGTAAGGGAAGTAAAATTCGCGGATGCCTTAGCGATTCAATATAGATTGCCAAAGTAATCTTGGAGATTTTCTTTATAAAAGAAATAAATGAGCATTAGATTAGGTAAATTCTGGGAGACATTTTTGGTAATTTGTCCTTATTATTTTTTGAATAATCTGCGTAATTTGGAACACTATAAAATTGTCGAAATTGTTGTTTTGAATAGATACACTAATTAATTTGCTTGTTGTTGAGCTTGCACATGTTCCATATCGTTCTTCTTTTATTATAGGAGTATTTTCTTGGAACCAGAAAGAAATTTGACTATGGAAATAAGAGGCAAGTGCAGTTTGTTTATACCACCAAGTCTCAGCTGTTCGTATATGTTTCCATGCGTGTATCTGACTGCTTGTAGACCGTGTCCGATGGGAAGTTGGCAGGCATTGTATGACAAATGTTTTTCAAATTTTCTTTCAGTAAAATGTTTACGTTAGGAGAAAACCAATGGTGAAATGAAAAACCATTCAGTTTCATAGTGTAAGCATTCAAGGTGTTCCACATAAGGTGTGCCAAAATAAATGGAGTGATAGAATTGTTTGCATCTAAACCGTTTGGAAGTTGCAGAGTGATTCATAAATTTGCAATTTTCTCGGTATGCACATCATTATTTTATTTTTATCTTTTGACCTACTCAACGCAGCAACATCAAATAAACGCCAAAAACTACTATCCTAATAACCTTTCCAAAATTGTTAGCATTGTTGACCTAACTCCTACCATTGCAGGTACAGTGATTTGTGGGAGTGAAAAAAATGTTTTGCGATTACTACCTATTTTTATTTTTATTAAATTGTCTCTCTTTATTACCTTTCCAAAAAAGTAGAACATGTTCAGTTGGAGAGAGGATTTTTTAGATAATATTATAAAAATCTACCTACTAGAAATTAAACTCATACTCACCCTAAAGCGCTTTTAATTGTATTCGAAACTTATTACAATTGATGTTGATATGTTACGAAACCTTTTCGAAATGTCTTCCACCACCTTTGATGCATCCCAATAACCTCCTTCTAACTACCTCTTTAAGGTGTATTTTAGGCAGCCTCTCCCGAACTTTCGTCGCTGTAGTCCCAATCCTGTTAAGTAATTCGTCTCTATCGTTAACAGGCCTTCAATAAATTGCATCTTTCAGGTTAGGAAAGTTTTAATTTAATATTGCTTTACAAATGATGGCAGTATGCGCTGGGGCTCCATCGTTTTGGTAAAAGATTGCTCTAACACTATTCCGAGGGATGCTTTCTAGATGCCTCTTAGATCTGGCAGTGTGTTCTCCAAGCTGGCTACTAAGCATTTGGAATAAAATGGATAGTCCCATTAAATGGGTGCCGAAGATATCAGCAAAAACATTGGCATAGAATTTAGGCTGGAATGAAGTCAACCTTGTCCTATGTGAGTTAGTGTCCGACCAGGTATGGAGGTTGTTGAAGTTTGTGGTACCATCCCCGGTGAACTGCGATTCATCCGTCCACAGTATTCGGTCCAGGAACGCC
The DNA here is from genome assembly GCA_964036015.1 of Leptarthrus brevirostris. Taxonomy (NCBI): domain Eukaryota; kingdom Metazoa; phylum Arthropoda; class Insecta; order Diptera; family Asilidae; genus Leptarthrus; species Leptarthrus brevirostris. The sequence goes on along the minus strand of OZ038372.1, from coordinate 111,962,587 downwards.
CTGTATTCCATGTCGCATTCCAGAAGCCAAATGCAAAATTCTAATCCTCTCTGAATGTCCTTCCTGGAGTGCTTGGACTTGGATATGATGATATGGACATAATCCTCTTCAATAAATAACTCTTCATACTTTAACTGAAGACACTCCTAACCGCAAAGCTCGTTTCGGGGTGTTGTCTGACGAGTATGATTATTTGCTGCTCGACGTTGGCGGAATCTTCCAATGTTTCATATTCCAATTCCCTGCTGTTTGAAGTTATGCTTCTGTTTTCTCTTAACCTTCGAAAAGTCCGTACGTATCGTTTCCGTCTACTACACTATAATAGAACGCCAGAATACTTGAGTGTGAACAATGGCTAGCACAAGCTAATAACGACAATAACGTTAATTTCAGTCACTTTTATATAAAGGTTTTGCAGCAGTTATTAAAATTAGCTACCTGTAAACCCTAAACAAACAAAAAATTTTTTTAACAAATTTCCTAACTACTGTGCAATAAAATTCTAATCCTTTCTCCACCTTGACAATTTGGTTTTTTTTTTGGAAAAGCAATCAAATTGGATATTTAATAAAAATAAAAAAGATTTGTAAAACATCGCAAAACGTTATTTTCACTTTTGCAAGTGACTGTACCTCCAATAACACTAGCTTACAAATTTGGACTTCATATCGAGATCTGGTTTCTCATAGACCTTTTTTTAAATGTATTGTGGGGCGTAGATTCCAAAGATTTTTTTCTTAAGAATCGTTTTCGAGATATTCTCAAAAAACCCGTTATTTGGCACCTTCCTCTGTTATTTTCCCATCTATCCATCAATTTTTATCTGATCTGCATATATTACATATGTTTTGAAAGTTAACTTTGTCCTCTTTCCAACGCTATGCAGATCGGATGAGATTTGATAGTTACAGGCGATCAAAGTCCGAAAAAGTGATTTTTCCGGCATTTTTAAAAAGTCATTAAAATTCAAATGCTCCGCCTAATTCGAAGAAAATTTTTTTCATATTTTTTATTTAGATGAAAGATCATTCTTTTACGACAATTTTAAACATAAATTTACCCAAATCGGGCAAAAATGTAGAAGTTATGCACAAATGAATGAGAAAAGAAAATTAATTTCCACCTGGAATGCATGAAAATTAACAGAAATTCATGGATTCTACGAAGAAGCGCATGCAAAAAGTATTTTCGCCCAGAATAAATGTAATTTGTGAAAATATGGACACTTCCTTTTCTCATAGATGGTTGGATAGATGGGTAAATAACTGATAAAAGTGCCTAATAACAGGTTTTTTGAGAATATCTGGAAAACGATTCTTAAGAAAAAATAGGTTGCCATTTTTGGAATCTACGCAGAAGAATACATTTCAAAAAAAAGTCTATGAGAAACCAGATCTTTTTTGGTGTAAACTAGTGTAATAGGACACTGTTATTAATTTTTGAGAGGTCATTGTTTGATGTCTATGCGTTGAGTAGATCAAAAGATAACATAAAATAATGCTGTGCATACCGTGAAAATTCCACATTTATGTATCACCCTGTAGCTCCCAAACTGCTGAGACACCCCCCCCCCCCCTGTCGTATAATTTTTCGGTTGGAAAAGGTGACGTTAAGTTGAGACCCAATCCTGAAAAACCAAAACAAGTAAATTTTAATAAATTTAGTTCAGTCTACACCTGAAAAAAGAATAAATACTTACCTGCATTAGCAGGATCACCTGCTCGACTCCACAATCCTCCGTAATGCACTAAAATTAAGCGGGTATCCTCACTAAAAAAATCGTTTTATTTTTACTTTTTTAGTATTCTAATCATGTCCTGAATACACTTTTAAAAGTTTGTGAAGAAATTCAACGAGAAAAACTTATAGAGGAAGGTTGGGTAGCCCCGGACACATAACACATGGGCTGAAAAGTCCCGGGCCTAACACATAGATGGCGCTAGTCTTATTGCATTCACCGCTTTTTCAGTTAGTACTAACCTTCAAAAGAAAGCTGTTAAAATTTCATGATATTCTACTTATAAGTTTGTGAGTTATTGTGCTAAGAGTAAACACTACTTTTGTTATTTTCGGAACAATGGATCAAAAACAATTTCGTGTTTTAATTTTACACTGCTTCTTGATGGGAAAAAATACCGTTCAAGCGGAGCAATGGCTTCAAAAGTATTATAAGGACTCCGCTCCATCGGAAACAATAATATTTGCTGACTTCAAACGTGGTCGTAGAGACACCGATGATGAAGAACGCAGTGGACGTCCAAATGAGGCGGTAACACCAGAAAACATCAAAAAATCCACAAAATCGTTTGAATAATCGAAAAGTGAATTTGCGTGAGTTAGCTGACATCGTAAAGATATCAAAAGAACGTGTTGGCTTTATATTGCATGAGCATTTGACTTTGAGAAAGCTCTGTTCAAAGTGGGTGCCGCGTTTGCTCACTGTTGACCAAAAACAAGAACGTGTTGATGATTCTGAGCAGTGTTTGGCCATGTTTAAAAGAAATAAACCGAAATTTTTGCGTCGATATGTAACAATGGATGAAACATGAATCCATCACTTCACTCCGGAATCAAAACAATCGTCATCTAAGTGGAGAGCAACTGATGAACCTCGTCCAAAGCACCCAAAGCACAACAATCGGCTGAAAACGTTATGGCCTCGGTATTTTGTGATGTGCGTGGTGTAATATTCATCGACTATCTTGAGAAGGGAAATACCATCAACAGTGAATATTATATAGCATTATTGGAGCATTTGAAGGCCGAAATTGCAAAGAAACGACCGCATATGGCAAAGAAAAAAATTTTGTTTCATCAAGAAAACGCACCGTGTCACAAGTCAATCAAAACAATGGCAAAACTACATGAATTGAACTTTGAATTGCTCCCACATTCACCGTATTCGCCAGATTTGGCTCCCAGCGACTACTGGCTGTTCGCAGACCTCAAAAAAATGCTCACCGGTAAGAAATATCGCTCAAATGAAGAGGTTATCGCTGAAACAGAGGCCTATTTTGAGGCAAAAGATAAATCGTTCTACAAAAGTGGTATTGAAATGTTAGAGCGGCGCTGGAATGTGTGGCTCTTGATAGAGATTATGTTGATGAATAAAGCCAATTTTGAACAAAAAAAACCGCGTTTTCTTTGTTAGGCCCGGGACTTTTCAGCCCATGTGTTAAATGCATTGCAAATAAAAATACAATAAACAAAATTTCTGTCTTAATTTTATTCTCAGAATAAAACTAAGAACTAATCATATCGAATTTTTTTTAAGGAAACTATTAGAAATACTTTGGCAACCAAATACTGTTTTTCAATTGTTTAATAAAACCTCCGAAATAAAAAATATTAAAATTTGGTGTTATTGTCACTCTTCTCCTTAAAAAAATATGTAATATCTAACGGATTTAACAAACAACATAAAGTTATACACATGGACATTAACTAACTTACCACACACACACACACACACACATATATATATATATATATATATATATATATATATATATATATATATATATATATACATATATAAAGAAAAGCTTAATGTAGCTATTAATTCTACCGTTAGATATATGTTTGTTCTAGGTTACCGTCTTTCGCTTTAAATTTCGTTGTGTGGCACTTTTTGCGAAAATTCTAAAATTTCAATCTCCCTGATATTATTTTTGACTCATTAATATTTGGAAGATCTATTAGAACTCTTTCAATCGCCCCCAGTTTGGGTGGTGTTTGTTATCAGCAGTATCCTGTTAACTTTTCCTTCAAATATAGGAAGTCACAAAGCCATTGAGATTTACTAACAAGTATAATAATTGGCCAAGTATAATTATTAAAGGGGTATTCCGTAGTTGCGATTGCTTAAATTCAAGAATTTTTTCCCGGGATCAGTAACATATAGATTAGTAAGACATATTTGAGATTTTTTTGTATGTTATCATCATCTTAATGATCCTCGTACCTTTTTTAAATTTCTAAATGTGAAAAAGAAAACTGATGATTATCCATCTACAATGTGGTACAATGTATCCTCTAGTTGCAGCGCGCCCGATATAGCCGATAACTTTGCATTGTTTTTTGAGGGCGAATTTTCATCAGGCAACTTTGTGCCTCCCCTGGAAGAGTTTGGTCATATCCAGGATCGTCCCGCTGCCTCCATTGCTTTGGCCATTATATATCGTGATATTATCATAGATTGTATAAGGGAACTTAAAATTGACTTTTCTTTTGGTCCTGATGGTGTTCCCCCTGCATTTTTGAGATGCTGTTCTAACGCCTTACTCACTCCACTGGAACTCATCTTCAACACTTCTTTTCAGGCCGGTAGATTTCCTACACTTTTGAAGAGCTCCTTTATAATTCCTGTTTATCAAAAGGGGCATAAAAACTTAATAACAAATTATAGGCCAATCGCGAAGCTTTCCTCCATACCCAAGTTGTTCGAGTCTGTTATTTATTCACAGCTTTTTGGGCAGTGTCAGGCGTTAATCTCATCTAATCAACATGGTTTTCTTCCTGGTGGATCGACGACAACTAGCCTGCTTGAACTTACGTCCCACATAATCTCTGCATTTCAACAACGTCTCCAGACTGACTGCGTCTACACCGACTTTAGCCAGGCATTTGATAAGCTCCCTCACTCTGTGATTATGCTTAAACTTGAAAAGTTGGGGTTTCCTCCTTTATTGCTCGACTGGATCTGCTCTTACTTAAAAGATAGGTTATATCAAGTATGTTTTCGTAATAATTTATCCAGGTTCGTTAGGGCTTCATCTGGCGTACCGCAGGGTAGCCATCTGGGGCCGCTATATCTTTGAGAAAACTAATATCTGTCGTGTACAGTCCGTGACTGACCTTGAAGTGAAGCTTGACCGTAAACTCGATTTCACTCTGCACATTAACTATAGTGATTCTAAGAGTGATTCAGTTCTGGGTTACTTAAAGCGATGGTCAAGGGAGTTTTCTGATCTGAAAACCTGAATTCACTTATTCTTTTCTTTGGTTAGACCAATTCTCGAGTATGCATCTCAGGTTTGGTCTCCCTTCTATGCTGTTCATTCTAGACGCATTGGGTCGGTGCAGCGGAACTTTGTTAGGTTCGCACTAAGAGACCTTCCATGGAATGAAAAAATTTACAAATTGAGGGCCGGACACCGCGTGAAAGTTGAAGCGTCCGCAGCACAGGTATAAAGGGTGTCTACGCTTGCAACCCTCTGCCGTGTCTAAAACAAAAAATTCGGCAAAAATTAAAAATACTGAAAATTGCGTGCGATTTTTGGGTTGTTTTTTCTACTTAAATGCTTGTAACAAACAAAAACGTGTCAACACAATCTGATTACCGACTACCGGCACAGATTCGAAAATAGTTGTTTTAAAAAGAACGGGTTTTAAGTTTGGAAATATGATGACACCGAAACAAATCTCCAGACACGTCGAACTTCTAAGCCTGTAACTTTCTTAATTCAACGAATTTTCGGAAACAACCTATCCACTGACTTGCTCTACACGTCTGTACTATAATTTAAGACAATCTAAAGCAGAGACCGCAAATAGCAGTTTTCAGTCAAAATTAAAATTAAAAAATCAGATATGTATGTATCTACTATATAAGGAACACTCGGAGAGACGTGCCACAGTGGACGGTTGACTGCTCTTTCTAAACCTTTCGAATCCCGACATGGTCGAAAAAATAATCGTTATTTTGGAGCATAAACGTTATTTTTGACTTTTGTGTAAGAAATCAGATAATAACTATTATAAATTATTTTTACTTTTTCCGCCATCAATAATCGTTATTTATGCTTTTACTTTTTCCGTCATGGATAATTTTAGTTTTTTCGGTCGTCGTCGTTGTGATTTTTATATTTCCATTTCCGATAATTTCTATATTGTGATTTTAATTTTTTCAATTAGTCAGTGCTTGCGAATTTTATGATATCTTTTTAAGTTTACTTGCTTGGTATGGTTATGAAATTTTGGTAGACAAAGTATTTTTAGTTAAGCCTCACTTCTTCATCTCTTCCCTAAATTTTTGTTTTAATGACTATAAGAACAAACACTAAGTAACAGTTATCTATAACGGTAAAAACAAAAATCATAAAATAACAATTAAAAATAGCATAATCATAACTATTTTAATGTGGTTTAAAAAGAAGAATTTCTGAAAATAATTGTCACTTTTATTTCAAAAATCGTAACCGCTACGGTCTCTGATTCAAAGTCATTTTAAAGCATTTCCAGCAGTTTTGCGAACTCTTAGCTTAAGTTAATGTTTTGTTTTTGAATTGAAAGTTTTAGTTCATGTGTACAACATTAGTAAATAAACTGATTTGAATCAACATCACTTACCTTCTTCTTTACAAAATTAATACACACACCACTACTATTTTCAGAGCCACAAAAGGTTATTATAATCTAACTTAAGAATTTTTTCGGATACTAATAGTCTCATATTATTACATTATTTTTATAATATGTAGAGTTATGTTTGTACTGTTATTAAGAATTTTTTTTTTTTAAATTTAAATTGTATGTTGACGTAATAGTAGCTTAGTGCGTATATCAAGGTGAAGAAAAAACGTTGCTGCCTCGTCGCCAATTTTTCCAACTCCTGGACCATCGGAGAAAAACTTTGGTTACGGTTTTTTAAAAGTATAGCAATATTTTGGTATGATCTCAAAATCCTGTGGTGATGGGTTTTGTTCATATTGTGTCACTTTTAGCACTAGCAGATGCTGCAGATTTTGATCTTTTTAAGTTACTATAGTTTTTTTTTATTCGTGAGAAATGTGACCGCCATACGAATAGCTTTGGATTTGATTAACATGTTTCTATACTGGACTGAAACCGTGTTACGATACTGGGGATGTATCTTTCTTTTTTTTTTTAGCGGGCGAGGTGAAAATCTTTCAAAAGACACCGGACGCCCGTGCCCTCCGGTAGTGCGAGATTTTTACTCACTAAAAACACCTCGCTGTGGATTAGCCGGAACAGACCACATAGAATCGGGACTCTTTCGTCCCATCCCAGTCTCCTTTAGTGGGGGCATCTGAATATTCAGTTATCCCACTGTCGACAATAACCTCGGTTTCCTGGGTCACTGCTAGAATCGTAGCCTATCTGCAAGAATCCATGTTGTCCCACCGTGTCCAGTGTTCCTTCTTGGTCCATGCGTTAATTACAACCTTCACCCCTTCTCTACCTACGGCTTTGAAGGGTTCCAGGCCAAAGAGCTTTAGTCCAGAAAATTACAAGTAACCTCCTCCGGATTAACCGCAACTAACCCTTCCGAAGGAAGTGCTAGTTATTATTTTGCCAATGGCACCTTTTTCCAGGACTACTACAGCACTGTCAGCCCGCAGAACCTTCAAAAGGTAATTTTCCCAACGCTGCTTCTGTTGTGTTGTGGCACCGTGGGTATAGCCAGCCTGTTAGGATCTACCATACCCTCCCCCTCCACTCCTACAGAAATGCCTGAGGAAACTCAATTCGCCACCCAATTACCCCTGGGTCCTGCAGAGGGGACGACAACACTGCAGACTACCTTGGCATGTCCTTCTACAACCTTGTTACTTGGCTACATTCTAGGATGCATTGCCCGGTTGCCAACGCTTGAAAGTGTAACTAAGACTTGCGAATATCCAGATGAGGATCGCCGTATCCTAGAAGGCTTCAACTCGTCCGTCCATTTTCCAGCAGCCATGTATCTTCCATAGTTGAATGGGATTATCGGAAATTCTAATTTCAACACAGTACGTTTTCTTTTGATTGGTAGAACAACTACAAATATTGCATCATATCATGCTCATATCCCATATTATAATAAGACGTTGGAGAATTTTATACTCATCACGATCGTTTTCCTTTGCTGGGTGGAACAACTTTATACATTTTTTCATAATGGAAATCTTTGAACCCAAGCACAAAGACACATCGTCGGTATCCTTTGAAATATTCTCGGCAAATGTCATTACACCCGAAAGCTATTATATTATAAAATCCTGAAGAAGGCGACCGGAGGACTCTTATTTAGATTCTAAGTTGTAGATTTTCTTTATGTATTCACTATTCTTATTCTTGCATAGCGATTACGTTCGTTTATTAGGAGCGTTTTATAAATTACAATTATATAAGCCTATATTCAAAATTAGTATTTTCTTTTCTAAGTCAAGCGTTACCTAGAACCTACCTATCAGTATTTGCATTTTATTGCGAAATTAATTGAACAATTGAACTACATATATTGTTATTTTTGTTGCAGCACATTTTGAATGAATTGAAAAAGTTCTATATCATTGATTTAGAAATTAGAGTTTTTTTAAAGAGATTATTTTAAGAAGAAAAACCAACAAGCCACGTTTTGCTAAAATTGGCACATTTACGGATGATTTGAAATTCCTTTGTCCACACGTAAAGTTTTGAGTCGAACTACGCAATTTTACGAGTATTAAAAGAAAGAAACCAAAATCCAGACTTTCGAAGAATATAAAAGAAACTATAATGGTAAATAATAATAAATAAGAGACGTCATGAATTATGAAAAACTAAATATCACTTAACACGATCAAATGACATTAAATTAAAGTGCGAAGTCATAAAAGGATGCGTAACTTATAAATAACATGAACGAATGCTATAAAAATGTTAAGACAATTAGTACCCTCAAATATAATAAGCGTTAAGCTGAAATAAGCTAAAAAGAAAATTTAAAAGATAAAAAAAGAAAATTTAAAAGAAAAGAAAAACATTTGTATTTGTATATTTTCGAATATTATATAGCCAAGCGAAGGCGGAAATGACAACGGTCTCTTTCGCTCTTCTTGTTTAGTCGTAAAGGGATCACACAGCATCATCATCAACAAAAGTTTCAAAAGTTGTTGACCAAGAATAAAAATTTTTGTTGTGCAGTGTAAGGAGTGCAAATACAAATAAAACTTGAAAAAAATCATAATCGAAAAATTTCGATAACAAAAGCGGTTCTGGCAATAGATCGGGGAAATCACAAACTAGGCGGAAAAATAGATATTTTTTCTTAAAATCCGAAAATTCATTCTAGTTTCTACAAAAACAAACTTTATCTGGTAATATTATTTTTCTTCCATTAGTTACGTGGAAGAAGCAAAAATTCCACATCTATGTAGAACCCAGACTCAAACTTCGTGTTGGCCGATGTAATCAATCGAGATTATTAACCGACTTCCCAAAAACAAAGAGGTTCTAAGTTCGACGCGTATTTTTTTTTTTTTTTTTTTTTATGTCTGACCGGGCATAACTTCGTAACGCGTCAACCGATTTTGATGATTCTTTTTTTTTTTGAGTAGAGTATGTTCACCGATTGGTACCATGTAAAAAAAAATTTTTGGTAGAGTGGGGGTGGGGGTGGGGGTGAAACCTAACTTTGTAACGCGTGGTCCGATTTGGATGATTCTTTTTTTGTTGTACAGAGTATGATCCCTCATTGCTAATAGGAGAAATTTGGCCTAGGATGGGGGGAGGGGGGGAGGGATAGACTAACTTTGTAACGCGTGGACCGATTTGAATAATTCTTTTTTTGTTGGGTAGAGTATGTTCCGTGGTTGATACCAGGTGAAAAAAATTTTTTGGGGATTGGGGTGGGGGTGGAACCTAACTTTGTAACGCGTGTTCCGATTTCGATGGTTCTTTTTCTGTTGTATAGAGTATGATCCCCCATTGCTAATAGGAGAATAATTTGGTCCTATGGTGAAAGGTGTGGGTGGGGGTGGGGGGAGGGGTAGTCTAACTTCGTAACGCGTGGACCGATTTGGATAATTCTTTTTCTATTGGGTAGAATATGATCCTTGGTTGATACTACGAGAAACCAAATGTTGCTGGGGTGGAGGTGGGAGAAGGGGGGTGGAACCTAACTTTGTAACACGTGGTTCGATTTAGATGGTTCTTTTGCTGTTGTATAGAGTGTGATCCCCCATTGCTAATAGGAGAATAATTTGGTCCTATGGTGGTGGTGGGGGAGGGGGGAGGTAGTAACTTCGTAACGCGTGGACCGATTTCGATGATTCCTTTTATGTTCGGTAGAGTATGTTCCTTGATTGATACCATGAGAAAAAAAGTGTGGAATGGGGGTGAGGTAGGGGGTAAATATCAACTTTTAACGCGTGGACCGATTTGGATGGTTCTTTCTTCGTTGTATAGAGTAGAAGACACTAAAAAGTGAAAAATAAAATAGTTTTTAAAAAAAAAAGTTGAACCGACTTCACAAAAAGCGCTAAAAAGCATAAAATAATTTTTAATTTTATATCTATTACGACATTTTGAAGTCGGTGCAAATTAAACAAATAAAACAACTACATAACCACAATTTAAAATAATACATAATACTACCTGAACGTTTCAGCTTACGGGATCATAAGAAATGCCGATTAAATATTTGTGTTGTTGTTTGGTTTGTTTGATTTGCACCGACTTCAAATGTCGTAATAGATATAAAATTAAAAATTATTTTATGCTTTTTAGCGCTTTTTGTGAAGTCGGTTCAACTTTTTTTTTAAAAACTATTTTTTTTAGAATAGAATTCGATATTAATTCTTAATTGAATATAATTTAATGCTATTATTAATAATGTAGATCGCCGGCGGAGTAAGCGACAAGTGGCCTTCAATCACAGCGGTCACAGGTTCAAAGCTTACCGGCGGCGCCCCATGTTTGTTTTCTGCTGACAACAGATTACAACCAGTGACGGTTGCAGAATAATGTCGCTGGTTCGAAACCATCTTTTTCAGATTAAATTCTTTTACCGCCCAACTAGGAGATACGGGAACCAGAGAGATTAATACTGTCTCCTAATCTACTTAAGCGCACAGATGAAGTGACATTTCTTTCGTTCTTCTTGTCAATTAATAATTCAAATTTAGCAGGCAGATGTTAGTTTTGTCAGGTGGAAAAGCGTTATAAATGAGCGCGTAATTGTCAGTTATAAAAGTATTATTTATATTTAGTATGTTGAATTGAAATTGTCTTTTAAAATTTGCAACTGATTGCAACCTACCATTAAAACTGGGTGCAATTTAAACGAGTTACATTTATAAAAATTATTGTGTTAGTATTATTATTTTTATTAGTCTAGTCAATATAATAAATTCAGAAGTTCCTAAGGCTCAGGCCCACCATTGCTTGATTTCGTTATGCATGAGTTTTTAGGGTTCCTATTATAGTTTTGGTCACTCCTTCCGTCCGTCTATCTATATTTTACAGTTCTCCTATCATTCATACAGTATATCTATTAAGATGGAATTTGCTATACGAACTTTTTATAGCTTTTCTATTTTCCTTCGGTTTAAACTGTGTTCTCGTGTTGGTGTTAAAAGTTATTGCTCAGTGTCTCGTCTTGTCTCTTCTGATATGAATTTTTTATTTATATTTCAGACATAAATAATGTGAGAACGTTGCTCAACATATTTTTCCATAAAACAAGTGGTTTTAATATATGTCACTTTAATGCGAGAAGCCTAAAATCAAAAATTTCTGAGGTACAGGTGCTTTTCAATAATACCAATGTGCATTCAATATTTATCTCTGAAACATGGCTTAATAAACATATTTTATCGAAATCAGTTGCAATACCGGGCTATAAGTTGTTCAGGTGTGATCGTGAATGTCGGAATGGTGGACGAATCGCTATTTTTGTAAAGGATTTCTTTAAATCTAAATATAAAGAATGCGGTCTTGAGTTTCAAAGTGTATTGTGCTACTGAGAAATTACATCTTATTAGTGTTTATTGCCCGCCAGGGGCTTTTAATCCTGACAGCGCGGTAGAATCAGGTAACTCGCTTTTATATTTCTCACAAAAATATTCCAATATAGTTGTTGGCGGGGATTTTAATGTCAACCTATTACTTAAAAACAATGCCGTTGATAGTTTTCTTCACTACTTTCAAACATGTTCCCTCGAGAATATCAATAACGGATTGCTAACCTACTATAATTGTAATAACCCCTTCCTTTTGGACTACTTTTTGGTATGTGATAGAAACAACGTTCTTTTTCTAAATCAGATGACATCACCTAGCCTATTTGATCCTGATTTTATTTATCTATCTTACAATATTCGCCTATCAACTCTGCCTAATGTAATTAAGTACCGTTCTTACAATAACTTTGATCAGCAAAGTTTATGTAAGGAAGCTTCTACTCTTCCTTGGACCAATATCCGGGACTGTACATCAGTTGAGGATCAACTGAAAACCTTCTATGACGATATCTGCATGACAAATATGCCCCTCTTCATACTAAACGTATTAGATCAAATTCTATTCCGTGGTACTCACGTAAAGTCGAGTGCTTAATTGCTGAAAGAGAGTACCTTTTTCGTAATTATAAGAGATATAAATCAGAGGTTTTTTTTTCCAGGTACAAGAAAATTAGAAATAAGGCTAATGCTGAAATAAAGGCTAATGAATGAAATCTAAGAGACTGTGGTCCAATTTGAGACGATATGGAATATTCGGAAAGGATCTATCAAAATGTGACTTGGATGTCGACGAACTCAATACCTAGTTTTCTACATCATTTAATAACTCTTTAACACAGCCAGCCCATAGTACAAATTTCTATTCAAAAGGCCACAGTAGTTTCAGTTTCAGATGTGTTTTCCCTGATGAGGTTATCAAGGCATGTCTATCCATCAGGTCCAACGCCACTGGGTCTGATGATATTGCACCGAAATTTTTTTTTAAATGTCATTACCTGTACATAGTTCTTGATAGCTTAGTTCATATCTTCAACTCTTGTCTTACATTTTCTGAGGTCTGGAAAAATGCAGTGTTTATTCCGCTGCCTAATTGCTTTTCACCTAGTGCAGCTTGTGATTACCGGCCAATAAGTCTACTTTGTTATCTTAGCAAAGTTCTTGAGAGACTACTTATTACGCAAATCATCCAGTATGTTTCGGAAAATAAATTTATTTCGAAGTGGCAATCTGGTTTCCGCTCTGGCCATAGCAGCGAAACTGCCTTGTGGAATGCATCCACTGATATACGCAACTCGAGGGACAATGATTTATTAACTGTCTTAGTACTACTTGATTTCACAAAAGCATTCAATTCTGTGAATCATATGTTGCTTTTATCAAAACTGCATAAAATGTATAACTTCTCACACTCATTCACTAGGATTATATGTAATTTCCTTTCATATCGCTCTCAGTTTTTGAAAGCTGCGGATGAAAAGTCCAAGTGGATTAAAATCACAAGTTGTGTTCCACAAGGTTCAATACTTGGACCTCTTATTTTTCTCTTATTCATCAATGATCTTAATGATGTTATTAAAGACGTGAATATCCACTTGTATGCTGATGATATTCAGATTTACCTTTCTCGTCCAATTGGGTTAGTTGAGAACTGCATACAACGTGTCAACCGTGATCTAATAAATATCTCCACTCCAGTAATATGCTCTTGCTAAATCCTCTGAAGTCAAATTGTATGGTTTTCTACAGAAGTGACCTTGATAAATCGGATCTTCCCACTATACATCTGAATGGAGTACTGTTGCCTTATTCTGACAGAGTTAAGAATCTCGGAGTCTATTTCAATGGTAATATGGAGTGCTGCGCCCATATAAAATATTTATGGTGGTCTTCGTACATTTTGCTTATAATTTAAGACGTCACGGTCACGTATCCCATTGTAAGGATCTTGTTTTAGGGTGTTCCTTAAACACTTACTTGGATATAAGATATAAGATATCTGTAAAATCACTTGCGTTTCTTGAACTCGTCACGTCATGTCAGCCTCCTGACTCCTCGAGCGCGTTATGTAGTTGGGAAACGTTCTTATTTCACTGTTATTTTTCGTTTGTGGAATTCTCTTCCTGTTAATATCAGAGGGCGTGATCGGGGACGCGATTTTAAAAATGAGCTGAATTGACCATGTCTGTAACACAATTTCTACTATAGTTAGATTAAGCTGAAAATTTTATAATTATTCCTTTTGTAGTTTTTGATTCTTTGTTTTGTCGCTTTTGAAACGTTTAATGTTTTCTTTTCTTACTTGATAATAATTTTCTTTTGGATTGCTTGTTATAATAGTTCTTTTTTTCTTCTTCTTTTGGTTTTATAATAGTTGATAGTATTGTATTTTGGATTTTCCTCTTATTTTGTACTGGTAAATGATGTAGTCTTGTGTACATATCCTAAATAAATTGATTTGATTTGATTGAACTTAGATTGATGACCCAAAAAGAAAAATGAGAAAATTTTTGGAAAAACTTATTTTTGAACCTTCTTCCTTGGATCGAAAAGAATAATAACATTTTTCTTTTACTTACGTCATCGAGTGGGATGTGCTTTAGGACCATTTTCGAATTCTGCCGAAAGTTTCTCGTGAGGCCCTGATGGTCTGGCTAAACTCTTTGAAATCCTGGTGTGTTATGTTCATTATTTTCACTACAAACCCTTTTCATTTACATATGATGGCTATTGAACTAAATCATTACTCTATTTTCGGTTTGATAGATAAATCACAAAAGCAGAAATAATTTACTAGAAATTCGGTAACTTTCATAAAAATCTCATTCAGCAGATTGTCTAAATTCATTGCAAAGTTGGCAAAGTAGCAGAACAATCCAACCACCCCAACCAAATGCTCAATTATTTTTAAAGGTTAGCAAACGAAACGACGTGGCATCCAAGTTTGATTTTTCTAACGTAGTTGATTAATTTGATCAAAGAAAAGCTCGAACGATGAATCTACTTATGTATATACTTTTTTAAATATAAATATTATGTTAACTCAAGGTCTACATTAGGCTTAGCTTCTGTTTTCATAATTTTAAAATGTAATGTAATTTTAATAGTCCAGGCGTCGGGGAACATTTACCTATCTTTTAATTACAAGTTCACGTACCTCGCTGAATTGTTGCATGCGGTTTTAGGGCCCCCTGGAAACACTAAATCCACATTTTTCTATATTTTTCTCTTTCGTGGTGCGCGGGGGGTGGCGAACAGGCGGAAAAATTGTATCGCCTATACCTCGGCCGCTACAACTTTGCCCCTGACGACTTTTGCGCTATCGTCAACCCTTATCACCGAGGGGGCGGGGACACATTATCGGAGCGCAAATTTTTTTTCATTGAAATTGACTATTTGCTATGCTTTATTAAACATTTCATTCATATACACATAATTAGTAATTAGTAACACATAATTAGTATAAAGTGGGTTGTAAGTTGGGAATGTTCGTAAAAGTACATATTTAATGATTGGGCACCGTTTTTCCTTCACAAGTCAGCTTTTCTTTTTATTTCTACACATTAAACGTATTGCAATATAACGTATACATCATGCACCGTGTATCGGACATTGCAACGTACGATGTGAACAGCTGGGCCTACCTGGACAAATCTTCGTTGCACAGGTAGCGGATAAAAGCGTGTTTCTAGGAATTATGAGCTTAAGTTCATAAATTGTACTTAAAAAGTCACGAAATTATCATAGTACTGCTAAAAACATTATTAATGCGCATAGGAAATAGTTAATTTCAATGCAAAAAAAAATATGTACGCTCCGAAAATGTTTCCCCCGCCCCCTTGGTGATAAGGGTTGACGACAGCGAAAAAGTCGTCAGTGGCAAATTTGTAGCGCTTGAAGCGCCCTCTACGGTCGTATCTTTCTTATCGCCGTACGATGAAAAACGACCGAGATATAGGCGATACAAGTTGTCCACCTGTTCGCCTTCCCCCGCGCCCCCGAAACAGAAAAAATATAGAAACATGTGGATTTAGTGTTTCCAGGGGGGCCTAAAACTTCATGCAAAAATTCAGCGAAGTAGGTGAACTTGTTATCAAAAAATACCTGAAGCCTGGACTATAAAACCCAGAGCTTCTATAGTAATTAAAGTTAGTTTACCAATTTTAATAATACATATTAAGGGGGAATTACACCTTGTCACTTTCAAAAAATCAATTTTTTTTTTTACATTTTTCTGATCTAAAGGGTCTTATAAATCTAAAAAGTAAAAGGATTCGTCTCTATTTCGAGAGTATAGCTCAAAAAAAAATATAGAAAGTCACGTCAGATTCGCTCACTCCTGGATCGCCTCCGCGTTAATCATGATTTCACGTGTAGCTACTCGTTCTGTCAATGGTTTTCACGCTTTTCCTGTATTCTATTGGCAATGTGTGTGGCTATGCATATTTTTAGGAAAGGGTTTTTCGAGTCACTCAGTTTCTAACGATACTTCACGTAAGTCCCATGATTCACGTGTTGTACTGTTCTGAAACTTTGAACGCGGTTTTCCAAAACTTTAATGTTCCAAACTGGTGCACACGATTACGAGAGAACAAATCAACGTATTGGCTTAAATTTTTTTTAATTTTTTTCAGAAAACACTTAGCAAGGTCCCGATCGTTCATTTTTAAGAAATTTTGATTTACTGCATTTTTACAGTTTTACATAAGACAAGAAACATAGTACGAAAATGACTTTTGTGAACAAATACCCGCCATTTTATGAAAAATCGAAATTTTGAAAAAGTGAACGATCGGGACCTCACTAATGTAACAATAATTGAAAGTCTTCTTGGATTTTTGATTTCAGATAACTAGGGTCGATCTAATCAAGTACACCGTTTAACCCTTCACTTTTGAGGTGCGCGCTGTTAATGTCATCTCAAGGTCTTGTAAGTCAACATGACTATGGAAAAAAAATCATGTGCGATATTCTATTGTTCTACTAATAAATAAAAAAAAATTCAAATGAAAATCTTTTCTAGTTTCTTTACAATAAATTGTCAAAAACTAGCTCCAAAATTGGCTTACAAGGTGTAAGTCCCCCTTAAGGCAAACAAATGACCGTGAAACTACGTTCTTAAATTTTAGTTAATTAACTGTTTTAAACATTTTTACTTCAAAGTTATATGACAAGTCGTTGAAAAACTGCAAACTTACATTATCTACACATAAAAAAATGTGGCAGTGGGAGGGGGTGGGATTCCAGCCGCAGGGGCCACGGTAGAATGCGGGAAACATGTGTAGTCCTTACACACAGTACGAACACATTTTCTACTTTAGGATGTAAAGACTACGACTGTTAAATTCAAAATCACACTGTACATGATTCACTACCTAACTAACATAACTGACATCGTTTCTTAGATTGTATTGGAGTTTGTTAACCAGTCTGATACTATTTCTCAAATGTGTGGTGTGTGTTCTTTTGTTGTTATTTTCAGGAAATACTGGTTCCTTTTTAGCTACATAGCATAGGTTTTTAAGATTAATTTTTTTTAACTTACTTGTTTTACAAGCTTCACTGATTTTCAAAAACTTGCTCAGTTTTTTAGGCTTCCCATCACATAAGCCTACAATATACTGAGATGCTGTCAGAGTTTTAAAAGCTGGGGGTATTTATGGCAAATAATCTCTTTCTGACGTAGATATCCAAAGAGCATAGTATATTCCAGTATTCGTAAGACGTTTGGATAAAGCACTTTTTTAGCTAGAAAATTGTCCACTTCTGATGTTATACATATATCAGACACTTTTAGCATTTTATATCCAAAATTTCTAAAGCAAATCTTTATAATCGGTGGATAGAGTCAGTGGTCTTAGAAGTGTATGTATTATCACCGGAAATGAAAGCTATTTCCTTCGAAAAGCATTCTCTTTGAAAAATGTTAATACAAAATCTCTGGTTATTTAGTCCCCAATATACATGTATCCGGACTAGAGTAGTGCAGTTAATCGTAGTTGGTTACAAAAAGTGAGCACTCATAACATGGATATGAGATTGGAAAACGTAGTATATACCTTCTGAAATTATTGTCATTGGCATTGTAGTGACACCAAATTTGATTTGCAATTTTTATTTGCCTTAAGGGGGGGGGGGGGGCAAGTTAAACTTCATGGTATGCACATTACTATTGAATTTTTATCTCTTGATCTACTCAACGCACTCGCGGCAAAGCACTACTAACGCAATGTTCTTTCCAAAAATGTCAACAATATTGATATAACCCCTACCATTGCAGGTACAGTCTCTTACGAAAGTGAAAAAACTGTTTTGTGAGCAATTACCTAAAATTCAGCATTTTCCCACATTTTCTTCGAAATTCATCCTATGTAATTAATAATTGGTAATATTACCCAGAATCAAGTTGTTAATAAAACCTTCGCATTACTAACCGAATCCTATGTTGGCTGAACTTAAGCTTGTACTTTTGTTAATCTAAAATAAACCGGCTTGTCGTTAATTATCTTCCCACGCAACTCTGAGAAACAAACAAGACGCAAATTGCAATTTTACTCTTTGCTCAAGGAGAAGGCTAATTCAGACGCAACGTAAGTTTCCTCGATATTTCTGCAAAATCAAATTATCCATTGATGCAATCATACTGACGGATATACCTCGACATAACCCGCACTTCCTACATGCCCCTCATGGTTTCCGGAAAACTTGAATCCTTTCAGAATCGAGTGGAAATTTTGTTCGTGTGTGAAGTGTTTAAGTACATATAGTACACGTGTACTTTTCTGCCCCTACAGTGATGCATGCATATGCCATATGGTGCAACGTTTTTAATGTTTCGAAAAGGATTCCCTTGTAGTGGTTACAAACGAGGACTATTCACCAAGAATATTCGGTGAAAATTGCTTTATAATGGGAAAACTTATCTTGAATTTTAAGGAATTCTATGCTCAACGGTTAGGACTGACTTTTGTGGCTTCAGTTGTGGGCTGCTTATGGATCATTTCACACAAGTTTTGGTCGGTATTTGATTTATTGTACTCTTTCTTGCTGTTCTGTTTTTCACGTCTCTTAGGATAACAAAACTCGGTTATCTCATAAATTTGCTTTTATTTCAGGATTTTCACGTATTACGTTATTAATGCTTTTTGCACTAGTTTTTCATTGGTGGATAATGGACTTTTAACCTATAAATGAAGTTTGAATGAAGAGAAAGAAATGTAATAAAGCATAAACTAGACATGCACGTTGAGTTGAAAAAACTGTGTTATCTTGTGATTGGTCTGAGAGGATGCTTTCTTAATTCGACCAGATTTCTACGAAACTACATCAAATACTGTGTCGTCAGTGGAATAAATGTTGGCCTAAGGTCTAAGGGTGCCGGTATCGGACCTTACTAGCGCTGACTGTTTTCTCGATGGTTCGAAATCCACCTTATATTGTAAGTCCACTCGTAATCGTAAACTCGACTGCGGCCAACTTCATTTGAAATATACATGCAAATATCTCTGACAATCACAGAATCTGAAGTTGCAATTTAATTTCAAATGTCTATTTGCAGCAAATGCAAAAAAACAAGACATTGAAGTTTCCTCACTTCCCTTATCCTAATTCCCTTCCGGCCAAGACCATGCTAACGCAGCAAAGGGTTTCCCCTAGGATTTGGCCATATCGTATACAAAACAAATATTCTTTAGGGCTACATGGAGTAAAACCCCGCAATAAATTGAAAATTATACCCAAATTAGTGCAACAATTCCCCAAATTGATTGAGTTTTGGGAAATTCATTGGATGATTTTTCTTTGGGGTCATCGATAAATTAGGTAATATGCTTTGGGGCATTAAATTTGTTACGTTTTGTTACATAGTCCGGGCGCAATGGGGGGTCATGTATGCAATTTGGGGTCCCCGCGGTAACTTGTCACGGCACGTGTTGTCGGCACGGAGAATCGATTTTTCGAGGTTACCAGGCTCAAAAATTTGTCGTTTTCGAGATATGGTCCGATTTTAGTCAAAATTGGTGGTTTTTCTGAATTTTCCAAAAAAAATAAAAAAATTTAAAATTATTAACCAACTTTATGTGAAAGATCTTTTGATTTTAAACAATTTATGTCTTTAGCATTTTTTTCTTAAAGTCCTTGGTTTAGCTGTAATTTGCAAAAAATGCCTAACATTTCTTATAGAGTATTTTAAATGGGATAACTTATATGGGGCAAAATTCCTCAAGTGTACCAGGTGAAGAAATTCGATGTCTCCGATTTTGTTCAAACTTCACCAAAATATTGTTACTGGTATAAGTAATTATGGTGCTAAGGGATTTAAAAAAAATTTTTGTGCAAAAGTTATAGTTATTTTGCATTTTTGCACTTTTTCTCGTGATCATATCTTTTTTGAAAAATCATAACTATCGCCATCATTGCAGTAGAACAGTGATCTTTAGTGATTTGTAAAGGTCGTTAAATGCTGTTCCGAATAAAAATACAATTTTCCAAAAAGCAAAATTTAAAAAAAAAATTTTGACTTTGAAAAATATTTTTTGGTTTTTTACACAATACTTGATCATACATTTTTTTCATTTTTTTTCAACTGAAAGTGTCATCTCAGCTTTAAAATCATCTATCATTTAGAGTGGCAAAGCAATGTTAAGTGTAAATTTTTGATTTTTGAAAGCCCGCGCACGCCTTTTTTGCTTGTTTGTTGCTTAGAACATCATATCATAACATAAGAAAATGTAGATGGCGCGTTAAAGATATTCTCACAGTCAGTATACAGTCAGTAAGTATACAGTTAGATATCGCCACAAATAGTCAAAATGCCAGACAAGTTGAAAGATATAAAGTATTGTTGCAATCCTTTGAAAGTGAAGAATCATACGTGGAAAAACAATTGTATGAGAAAAGTGACTTCACAAATTCGTAAACAGTTACCGACCCTTCCTGTCATCACAAAAGTATGTGGATCATGCAGAAACAAAGTGAAGTGCTTTAATTTTGTATCTTTATGCCATCTTTATAATTATTGGAGTAACTTTATTCGCCAAAGTAAAAACATGTACATTTTATTAACCAAAACAACAAGAAATCTCTGATTGAACCTGAAATTTTAGTCGCAAACCAAATTTTCATCCAAAACGCCAGCAGCAAATCATGGTCCGAAAATGGTCTACAGCTTTTAGGCGTAAAAATGCTTGTTAGTTTCTTAAATACGGTATGACTATTTTTACTTCATTCAAAAGATTGTTTTGTTAACTTCATGTAGAAAAAACAATTGTTTCATAGAAGCAATAGATTAGGCACTAGGACGAGTTTAAAGAATAATCACTACCCGTCGGCCCTTCCTTCTGGCGTTATCGAGTGAAGAAGGTATTTCCTGCACGCCAGCAGTTCCTTTCTTCATAGCACACTCACTTTTTCTTGACGCCATCTCCTCCTCTGGTTTACACCAAATGAGTGATACAAGGAACTCTATGGGAAGACAGTTATATCTTATCTTTTCTTTTGATTCGAGTAACACTATAGTCGAACCGACTTCTCGTAATTTATCCACTATCGACAGTTTACATCCGCCCATTTTCATCTCTATTTGCTACGATGATTCTAATATTGTTGACCCCAACGTAGATCAGTACATTGTTGATTTTAAAAGGGCGTACTTCTCTGATCTTTCAAACAAGATCCTCTCAATCGATTTTCCATCCTTTTTTCATGATAACGATATCGACGATTGCGTTTCCGTGTTTTATGATAGGATTTATGATCTGTTTAATTCGTGTGTACCACATAAACGATTGAGATCATCCTGTCATTCTCCCCCGTGGTATACTAGAGAACTACGGAGCCTTAAGAATTAAAAAAAAATTGGTTATGGAAAACATACTTACGCTGTAGAAGCACGTTTGCTTATTGTGATTTCATTTATTGTCATAACAGTTTTTAGCGTTTTCATCATCTTTACACAGGGAATACCTTGATAATGTTCGCGATAACTTGCATAATGATCCTCGTACCTTTTTTAAATTTGTAAATATGAAGAAGAAAACTGATAGTTATCAATCTACAATGTGGTACAATGGAGCCTCTAGTTGCAGCGCGCCCGATATAGCCGATAACTATGCATTGGTTTTTGAGGGCGAATTTTCATCAGGCAACTTTGTGCCTCCCCTGGAAGAGTTTGGTCATATCCAGGATCGTCCCGCTGCCTCCATTGCTTTGTCCATTATATCTCGTGATATTATCATAGATTGTATAAGGGAACTTAAAAGTGGACTTTTTTTTTGGTCCTGATGGTGTTCCCCCTGCATTTTTGAGATGCTGTTCTAACGCCTTACTCACTCCACTGGAACTCATCTTCATCAACACATCTCTTCAGGCCGGTAGATTTCCTACGTTAGAGCTCCTTTATAATTTCTGTTTATAAAAAGGGGCATAGAAAATTAATAACAAATTATAGGCCAATTGCGAAGCTTTCCTGCATACCCAAGTTGTTCGAATCTGTTATATATTCACAGCTTGTTGGGCAATGTAAGGGGATAATCTCATCTAATCAACATGGCTTTCTGCCGGGTAGGTCGACGACAACTAACCTGCTTGAATTTACATCCCACATAACCTCTGCCTTCCAACAAAGTCTCCAGACTGACTGCTTCTACACCAACTTTAGTAAGGCATTTGATAAGTTCCCTCACTCTGTGATTGTACTTAAACTTAAAAAGTTGGGTTTTCCGCCTTTGTTGCTCGAATGGATCTGCTCTTACTTAAAAGATAGGACATACCGAGCATATTTCCGTAATATTTTATCCAGAGTCGTTAGGGCTTCATATGGCGTACCGCAGGGTAGCCATCTGGGACCGCTGCTGTTTATTCTTGCCATTGACGATATTGTTCCTCTGATTAAGCAGTCCAAAGTCTTAATCTACGCAGATGATATGAAGATTTTCTCATGCGTTAGAAACAGTTATGATTCTTCTTGCATTCAGGATGATTTTAATACATTCAAGAACTGGTGTACCTAATGGCCTGTAGCTTAACTTGGATATGTGTGAGGTTTTGTCATTCTCTAGGAACCAAAATCAGCTCGTCTTTGATTATACCTTTGCGGAAACTAGTATATGTCGCGTGCAGTCCGTTACTGACCTTAGTGTGAAGCTTGACCGTAAACTTGATTTCACTCTGCACAGTACCTACATTGTTTCTAAGATTAATTCAGTTCTGGATTACGTAAATCGTTGGTCAAGGGAGTTTTCTGATCGGAAGACCTTAATTCACTTATTTTTTTCTTTGGTTAGGGCAATTCTCGAGTATACATCTCAGGTTTGGTCTCTCTGCTATGCTTTTCATTCTAGACGCATTGAGTCGATGCAGCGGAACTTTGTTAGGTTCGCACTTAGAGACCTTCCGTGGAATGATCCACTCAGGCTTCCTCTTTATGTGGATCGCCTCCGGTTGCTTAATATGCATTCGTTGGAAGAACGACGTAGAGTTGCTGACCTAGTCTTTATTCACCAGCTTTTGAACTCAAACATACATTCTTGCACTCTCGCAGGTATGGTTTCTTATAGGCATACCCCGTATAGCTTAAGGAGATTTCCTTTACTGCATGTTGTTCATTCTCGGTCTAACTATGGTATGCATGAGCCTATAAATCGCCGTGAATATGTGTCCTGTTTTCGATCTGACTCTTACAAAGAATTGGCTGAAGCGTTCTCTGTTGTCCGTGCACCCCTGATTGTTGTGTGTGGGCGTGTTTTTGTTTACTAATGTTTTTTGCATGCTGGGAGCCTAATTCGCCTCAATATATTGTTATATTCTGGCGAATAGGTCAATTCATTCCGCCTGAGAAGTGCGCCCTCTGAGTTAGAAGGGTTAATTCTATTAGTTGTTTATGTACTAATAACATCTAGCTTTGATACCAAATTTCAGCTTTGCAAAACTTTTGGAAGTACCTTCCTAGAATACATATTATATACAGTTCTGCACCGACTTTATGTGGGGTTGAACGTTACAGATTTCTTAATTTTCTCGTTGTTTGCGTGCACAACCTAGTCTGCATGCCAAATTTCAGCTTTCTGTTGGAAGTTTGGAAATTATCTTATAAGAAATTGTTATATAATACAGAACCAGATCCCCTTTTCGAGGGGTTGGAGGATGATAGTTACTGATTTCTTAATTTTTTCGTTGTTTGTGTGCTAATCCTAGACATCATGCCAAATTTCAGCTTTCTAAGACTTCAGGAAGTACCGTAGAGATGTTGATGATCATGAGTTACTGTACTTGAAAATGATTTTGACTGCATTGTTTTTACTGAGACATGGCTTGATGGGAGTATATCATATTCTCAATTATTTGATCCTAGAAGCTACAACGTCTACACCTAAGGCAACAGGTTTAACCAGGAGTAGTGTTGTCCTCGTTGTTATTCGTACTTCGATAAAGTCTCTGAAGATGAATTTAAAACATGAAGAACCTGATGTCGAGCAAGTTTGTATACGCCTGAGGGGCATCGCGCCTAATTTCAATGATATCTATATTTGTGTCAGCTATACTAAACCAAATACCGTGTGCTCACTTTACGAGACTCATATAAATTATGTTAGAGCGCTTTCATCCGATATTCATGAAAATGATCATATCTGTTATCTTGGAGAGTTCAACTTGGGTCGAATAAAGTGGCAATGGAGGGAGGATGATAAGTAAATAGTACCAACTAACGTTTCATCTGAGATCGAATGTATTGTTATAGATAGGCTATTAGATTCAGGATTGGTACAAATTAATAATATTTTTAATACTTTCAATAAGCTTTTAGATCTTGTTTTTGTAAGTAGCGAATTAGGTGCATCTGTAGCTGAAATTGATTATCCTTTATTACTTTATTACTTTTTTAGACTCTCATCACAAGGCTATTGTAATCGAGTTTTTATTTCATGATTTTGCAAGGCTTGAACAGAATATTCATTCATTTAAGTACGACTTCCTACGTGCTGACTTTATTGGCTTGAATAACTTTGTTGTGAGTAACTATTGATTGGAATGATAAATTTTTTAATCTCAATTTGCAGGAGGCATACAACAAATTCTGCAAAATCATTTATGATGCAGTATCTCTGTTTGTTCCTAAAACACTAAACTTTAATAACAATCACCTACCTTGGTACAAGAAATCTCTATTGAGATTAAGAAATGCTAAAAATAAGGCCTTCAATATACTTTCTTCAGATAAAAGTAATGTTAATGTTTATAAATTTAAAAGTGAGTGAAGCTAGCATATCAAGTGACTCGCGTTCTTTTTGGATTTATATATATATATATACATATATATGTCTGGTTTTCCGAGTAGTATGAGGCTAAAGTAGTTTGCAGGAAACATGCAATCGTTTTGCCGATTTTTTCCAATCAGTTAATAATAGTAATCTTGAACATTTTAATAGCGACGAAATTAGCAGTCGGATTATCAGTTTTTACAGTTCCAAGGTGAAGATCAATCAAGAATCATGATAATAATTGCAAACAAAACTTAGAGGGTTTTTCGAATTTCTGGCGATATAAGTGACATTGAGAATTGAGGAGTATCGATCATGAATGTTGTACTTAAGTTGCTCGACGCTTTGGTAAAAACATGATTGTGGAGGAACAACATGGGTTTTTTGCTGGGAGATCCACTGTTTCGAACTTAGCATTGTTTACTAACTTTTGTGTACAAAATATAGAAATGGGTTATCAAGTTAATGTGCTCTTTAACGATTTCTCAAAAGCATTTGACAGAGTATCAATTACAATTTGGTTAGAAAAACGAGAACGAAGATGGTTTTATAGTGCTGCTCTTAGTTGGCTTCAGTCTTATCTTACTAATCGCAAGCAACGTGTACGAATAGGTAACATGCATTCTAATGATATATTCGCATTTTCGGGAGTTCCACAGGGTAGACATCTTGGCCCGGTATTATTTACAATTTTCATCAATGATATTGTTAATGTGCTATCGTTTGCTAAATGCTTAATTTACGCCGATTACTTGAAACTTTTTGCCTCAATTCATTCGAGGGATAATTGTATGTCACTTCAAATGGATCTTGATAACTTAACTAACTGGTGTAATCGAAACAAGCTTTCACTTAATGTTAATAAATGTAAAATTATGACCTTTCATAGATGTTTGAATCCTATATTTTGGGAATATGGTATTAACGGTGGCTGCGTTGAAAGAGTCCCGGAATTAAAAGATTTAGGCGTTATATTGGACAAAAAACTAAGTTTTTGAAGCCACATAGACTTCATTGTGAACAAACCATTTAAGCTTTTAGGTTTTTATCAAAAGAAGTACAAGTGAGTTTCGTTATCCCTTTACAGTGAAGATTCTTTACATTTCATTGATTGGATTAGTACTGGAATATGAACCGATCATATGGACCCCTCAACATAATATTCGAAAACTAGAATTGAAGCCTTACTCGCTTCCTTTTCAAAAGGTATGATATATTAGGTGGCACTATTACAATTGCAAAAACTTGAAAGCCGTAGGACTTATTTGCGTGTCTTATTTGTTCTGTTCTGTTTTGTTGTTTAAAATTGGTCTTTATGCAGCAGAACGTAACATTCGTACGCGGAATTTATTGTATTGTCCTGCTCATAAAACTGATTTTTATTTGTCTAGGAATGGGTTTAGGGACATAATAATTGCATTAACTAATAGGATTTAGATTTTAAGTTCGTATTGAATTATTTTACTTTATTACTGTATTATTAAGTACTTTAAGTAATTACTGCACAGTCTGTTAGATCATTGTATTGGTAGACTATGAATAATAAATAAACATCGCTGCAAAGGTAAGAATATTATAAATAAAATTATTTCCATTCTATATCAACAATAAATAAGAAGAAAATATTAATTCAAATTTTAAATATTTTTTTACAAATCAATGTTTAAAGTAGGCATCAAAAAGTATTTTGGTCCTAATATTCAATTTGGAAAATGGAAAATATATCCATTTTTATTAATAATTTTTATGATTGACGAATAGTTAGTTATTATAAATTTATTCACGAACAAAGTTATTCGTGAAGAAAACAAATAAATTCACCTACCTCGCTGATTTTTTGTATGTACTTTAAGCCCCCCCCCCCCCCCCGGTTGTCACGAATGCACACATTTCTATATTTTTTAAATTTCGCGGGGGGGGGGGGGGGGGCGACCAGGTGCAATAATTGTTTTTCGATTATCTCGGCTTCTATTGAAGCTGCGACAAAAGCTATGATACCAGCGTAGAGGGCGCTTCGGGCGCTATATGATTTTCGTCGTAACGCCAACGGTCATCGATTGGGGGTGTGTTATAATTTTGTTAAAAATTATTGCATCCGTTTCTTATTTTATAAATTTAAAGTTTATTTTAACGCGTTTTTCTTTTAATTATGAAAATACATGTATACGCTATCTCTTGGTTTTGTTTTACAAATAAGATGGAAAATTGCAAAATTTTAAACACTGTATGGATTTTATCCTTCATTTTATTTATTGTAAAATTACATTTTTAGTCAATATTTTCTAGGTATTAATATAGGTGTTACGATAAGGATTTCTACTAATATAAAGAAAATGTAATAAAACTAATATGTTTTGGGACCACACTGTGCCTTTATTACAGCCTTACAATACATTTTTTTATATAACATTTGTCGAGTTTTCCATACCATACCTTAGTTGACTCCTTTAGTTCATTTCTTCTGTTTTGTCGCAATATTCCCAACAGTCTTTTAGTGTTATTTTTCTCAAGGACAGTCCCTCTGAAGTAAAAGGGTAATCACCTGAGGCAAGAGATGGCGACACCAGTATCAAATCAATGGTAAGGAGATGTTTGTCTCCATTGCATGCTGAATCTGACTTTCATCCTCTTGTTTTCTGCTCTGAACTATGTATGAACCTGCCTCTCATTTAGATACATATCTCTATACTATTATCGGACTTCCTTACAGATTAAAGATGCTTTTTGACGATACTTCTATTAAGATGCACATTATGAAATTGTCGAATAGTTTTTCGCCCGATCCCGATGGTATTCTTGCTTTTGGCCAGATCAGGTGGCGGCCAGTCTCTTGCTCCTGTCTTTAGTTATTTATTTAACGCGTTCATGTCTTTCTGTATTTTCCCTAAAGTGTGGAAGTCGTCTATCATTTTTTTCTTAATAAAAAGGGTAACAAAGACGATATATGCAATTATAGATAGATTGGTAATCTGTCTGTCGTTGCGAAGCTCTTTGAAGCGTCTAGCGTATAGTGCACTTCTAATCTAAAAATCATGTGGAATTCCCATTTCTGCGATCGAGGCTTATAAACAGATTGGTTGTGCTTGTACAGATTTCAGTGAGATCTTTGGTCGCATATATAACACAAGTGGCTTATATCCAGATGGAACCCATGTTGGGGTTTCCTTTCGTTCAACGGATATCTTTCTTGCCGAACACAGCTTGTTCTGTTTCGGCATTCTCTCTCTGGTGAAATATCTATCACTTCTGGTATACCTACCACAGGACAGTTATTCGGACCCGTTTCTTTTTATTGTTCTTATCGATGAAATTGGCTTCATCTGGGCGAACTAGAAAATGTTATACTATACTAACGATGGCAATTTCTTTCGCTCTAACATTAATGATTGTTCAGTGAACTCTGATCTTGAGCCTTTTGATTATTGGTGTATTTCGAACAGTATGCCTTTGAACATTGATAGCGTTGGTTGGTTGGTTCTAGAAGCAAGGATTCATCGATTTATGATTATTCTGTTAGTGGCAAGTTACTGACAAAGTGAAGGATCTTGGTGTTGTTTTTGGTTGACATTTATTGATCAATATAAAAATTTCCATACAGGGAAGGAACCTGCTAGACTCATACTTTAGAAATGTTCTCCTGAACTTTTTTTAAAATGTGACTACGCACATTCTTTCCGTGGACCCTTCAATTCCCTTATCAACAAAACTTTGTCGTACCTTCGTTCGACCCGTGTTCGAGTATGGCTGTCCTTTTTGTGGTGTCCTATCTATACGGTACAAATTGTTTGTATTAAGGCTGTTCAGCTTTAGTTTCTTAGATTTGCATTGTGTGGTCTTACATGGAATAACCCTTTGATTCTACCCGCGTATAACGACATGCTTGGGCTGCTCTTTTTGGACACGCTAGAGCAAAAGCGCGACAGGTCTCGGATTTATTTTATCTTTGATATCTTACAGGGTTTTTTTGACTCACCGGAACAGTTCTCATCTCTGAACATTTGTTTTACTATTCTTTCCGTTACAGTATAGGCCCCACTATTTGTTCTATTAGTTTTTTTAATGAATTTTAAAATGTATTTGAAGTTGTAATTGTTTTGATCTGTAAAAATGAGTACTTTTATTTTATTTTGTTCATTCTCAGTTTAGTGTATTATATTTTTAATTATGCTTTATTATTTGTTAATTTTTTATTCTTAGTAATTAGGCTTGGTGAAATTTTTGATAAATAAATATATAAACACAGAATTGAACGATGTTTATGGACATTCTGCACCTTTGATACAAAAATAAAATAAAATACATCTGAGTAAAAACGCGGTCGTACGATCCGTTCTGATGATGAGCGCACAGGCTGGTAGGTCTGCTCTTCCACCACGTCAATGCACTATCGCACTAGTGCGCAGTCGCAATTGCAAAATTCCATTTATTTTATGCATTTTATGCGACGAACTACTTCCCCATCCACCAGATTCTTCAGATTTGGCCCGTCTAAGAATTATATATTTCCAAACTTGAAGAAATTGTGGTAAGAAATCGGTGTCGAATGAGGTGGATGAAGCAGAGGCATCGCGAAATCGTAGCACTCGAAGATCATCGACAATTTTAGAATCGTTGGACTACGTTTTCTCTTGCTTAGGGTGATTACTTTTCTAGCGCCTCTCGTATGACGTACCACAGATTTTCTGTTCTTATTACTCAGACAGATTCTATATTCAGATCTTAATATTCATCACACTTGAAATTTTTTGTGCTAAATGTCAACCGTTATAAATTAAGATATTTTGTAAAATCCACCACACTATTATAATTGTCCTTAAACTTAAATCTTTACGATAGCATTTGACCTTTGCGAACAGAAATATTTATTATCTGGCCTTTACATAGACCCATCATCATTCATTTCACATATTAGCACTAACATGCAATAACCGCCAACCTGGCGAAATTATTCCATTTCGTCGATATTGCACTCCACACAGTTTGAAACCTTTAATCCTCTCGTTATTAGTGCAGTCAGTTCTAGGCCCATTAATCACCTGTAGAATATACAATTCCAATTTGAGGGATAATGTTTACCAAAATATTTACCCTGGAAAACAATCTTCATCCATATGATGCCAAATTTCAAGCTGAAATCGACCACAAAGTGGGTCGCAGATCTGACGCAGCAACAAGTTGTGCGATAATTTTGGCGTACCCTGTACATTTTCATTAGGGTGTCAGAACCTTTTTAACATCAGAAATGGTTTAGTACCGTGAAGTAAACTAAGTGTTCTGTTACAGCAAAAAATTCCTGTGTTTTAGATATTTCACAGGCCCATTCAACGTATTCTCGACACGGACTGCGGAGGCTAAGAATATCCGCCTGGTGTCCGGGATAATATATTCAGCCTGTTGATTTGCGAGTTCAAGTTGACCTGGTGCTGCTGCCCAGTCCAGAGACAAAGTTCGCTATAAATTGGAGTTCAGATCAATGTTTCTGCAAACGTTTATATGCGATGAAAATTTAAGGACTCGTCTTCTCTAGCTTTCCGTGGCTGGGAATTGGTTTCGTTGATGTCGCATGGCGCCAACCTGCCGTCTCTGTGCCACTCTTGGAGCAATTTTAGCTATTTCCGTGTGTGCTAGTGTTTTATAAGCATGTCCGCCCACCCCGGGCTAGATACATTACTGTCTCCCCGGGGGAGCTTTCTAGAGCTTTCCATTCTTTAATAGACCCCCCCCCCTCTTCATGGAGACGCGTATTGACTTTTATGTTACAAAGTGTGGCAAATGAAGGACTCAACCTTTTAATTTTATATCGCCATCAAATAGGAACATTTTGATGATGATGACAGGATAATCAAATTTCACCTCTATTTGATCCAGTCTGCCTTGGGAAATAGCTCCAGCTCAATGTGAAATTTCCTGAATTGCCGGTCCCTAGGATCAAATTGCTAATTGGAATTACGATTGCCCTTCACTGTCTGTTTCAACTTTACTTTCTCAATTAACTAATTACTAACATTGATTTATACCTCCACTGGCAATACCTACTCATTTTACTTTTTGCAGTTATGAAGCCAACGATGGTCTTATATTTCTTGACCGTTTACCTCTTGTTCGGGCATGTTGTTTGGTGGAGTCATGGGATATGAGTTTATGGTTAAACTATTCTATCATTATTTTGATTACTATGAATCCCACTGGGATATTTACTCTACTCCTTTTTACCTTTTCCTTAATTATCCGGTCTTTTTAATTTCTTTCTACAGAAACATACTATGACGTTTTTGTTGAAAAAAGAACTTTAAAAAACGAATAATTAAGGACAAAAATAAAAGCAGAATCAATAGTTTGTGTGGGTGAGTGGCATACATGAAAAAGGACCATCTGAGTCCATAGAAATTCATTTAAAAAAAGGAGTGAAATTAATATTGCTGTCTATTTCGGCTTAAGCACTTTAAATGAACTATAATTAAAAATTAACGACAAATTACATTACATAGCCTTGTCAATGAAATATGGAAACAACTGAATGAAAATTGGTGGTATGATTTTGCTCAAATTTCTAATTTCTCAATGAGTCAACTGACACAACATTTTGAGCAACCGACTCAGGATAAAGTATTACGGAAAGATACTTGGTATGTCCTATTTTTTAAGTAAGAGTAGATCCAGCCGAGCAATAAAAGCGGAAAAGCCAACTTTTTAAGTTTAAGGATTATCACAGAGTGGGGGAGCTTATGAAATGCCTTACTAAAGTCGGTGTAGACGCAGTCAGTCTGGAGACCTTGTTGGAAGGCAGAGGTTATGTGGGATGTAAATTCAAGCAGGTTAGTTGTCGTCGATCGACCAAGCAGACGGCCATGTTGATTAGATGAAATTAACCTCGTAACACTGCTCAACAAGCTGTGAATATATAGTATAATAGATTCGAACAACTTCGGTATGCAGGAAAGCTTCGCGATTGCCCTATAATTTGTTATTAAGTTTTTATGACCCTTTTTATAAACAGGAGTTATAAAGGAGCTCTTCCATAACGTAGAAAATCTACCGGCCTGAAGAGATTTATTGAAGATGAGTTCCAGTGGAGTGAATAAGGCGTCAGAACAGGATCTCAAAAATGCAGGTAGAACACCATTAGGAGCAAAAGAAAAGTCCAGTTTAAGTTCCTTGATACGATCCTGGATATGACCAAACTCTTTCAGTGAAGGCACAAAATTGCCTGTCGAAAGGGCGCCCTCAAAAACAATGCAAAGTTATCGGCTATATCGGGCGCGCTGCAACTATAGGATCTATTGAACCATATTGTAGATGGATAATTTTCAGTTTTCTTCTTCATATTTACAAATTTAATAAAGGTACGAGGATCATTATGCAAGTTATCGCCAACATTATCAAGGTATTCCCTGTATAAACATGATGATAACGCTGAAATGCTCTTATGACAATAAACGAAATCACAATAAGCTGACGTGCTTCTTTTTATTCTTAAGGCTCCGTCTTAAGGTTAGTATACCACAGAGGAAAATTACAGGTTGATCTTGACTATTTGAGTGGTGCACACGAATTAAACAGATCATAAATCCTCTCATAAAACACGGAAACACAATCGTCGATATCGCTATCAAAGAAAAGAGATGGGAAATCGACTGAGAGGATCCTGTTTGAAAGATCAGAGAGGTTCGCCCTTTTAAAATCAAGAACGTACTGATCTACGTCAGCAATATTAAAACCATCATATCAAAAAAAGATGAAAATGGGCGGATGTAAACTGTCGAGTTCTTTACATCACTCATTTGGTGTAAACCAGAGAAGGAGATGGCGTCAATAAAATGGGAGTCTTTAGCAGTAAGACAATTTAAGGGAAGGTAGTCATCAGCGTTGAAAGCTGGGTAAGTTAAAATCACCAGGAAGGGTGATTTCGTCCTCTGGGTTTGTCGTATTATTAATAAAATCTAGGCTAAGAATTAAAATATCGTAAAGACTTCGATCATCGCATCAGCATAGTTTGTCAAGTTTGAAGGGATATAACAACAGAGATAGAGTGGGGTACAACAAATTTTAATATATTTTTTAAATTAATATAAAGACAAATATGTGCAAATATAACATGTATATACATAGTATAGTTTTTTCAACTCGTGCTCTTACAGGCTTTCTTTTCACACCGGACATTAAATAAATTATTTTTTTACGTGGTTGGTTTGGGTGGAGGGGGGTGCAATGGATGCGGTTGTCCCCTCCAGCCTCGACCGAACTTTTTACTATTTAAAAGAAACATTATATATAATTAATGCGATTAGACAGGGAATGACCAGTATAGACAAAATGACGACTACAATCACTGTAATAATTACTATAATGAACCGGAGCGGAGCGTTGGTTGTAGTCAAATGTAGACTATATTTGCAGTCGCCTAGACAATGGTTTCTACAGAGTTATAAGAAATACTCCATCTAACTTGGCTCTGTGTAGATACTTCACTCTAGGGCCCAATATTATACTTCTAAATTTAAACCTCGGCTGCCTTATTACTGGCCGCCGCGCCGGCCGTACATTCTGGCTAGAACCTCAAGACACTAAGTGACAGCACAGACCCAGGGACCAGATAAAAAGCCTGCTTGCTCGTAGTAAAAAGCGAACAAATTTGACAGCATAGGCCCAGCCGCAGAACAAAAACTTGCCATTCTTACACACACGACATATACGCGGTAAGGCTTCTCCTTTAGTTACTTCCTCGTAGCGTATATACGACGGTGCTAACAGGCCCAGTGCTCCCCTGCCTAGATGTACTATATTGCATATAAACATAATATATCCATTTATATGAAATATTAACTTCATAACTTAAAATCGTCGTAACTTTAGAATTTAGAACAAATCGTCAGATAAAGATGTTAGCAGCTAGTCTTTCAATTAAAGTGGAGCACCTCTCGTAAGTTTTATAGACTATATTTGGCGCAATATAAGCCACTACCAAGTAGATATAGAGTAAATATTCTCTCTTAGCCGAGATGTTCTACCTGGCGCATGGGTTTTCGTACTCCTCTCCCAATCGGGCTACGACAGAGTCAGTAATATCACCTTAATACAGATATTGAGCGGAGTTTTAGTGTCATAAACCGACTGTGCACAGCCTACTCCAGGTATAAGCCCGGAAAACATGCCAGTTCGACCATTTCACCAATAAGCGTTTCGTCATTATTTCATTTTTGTTGTGCCACAGTTTTACCAATCCTTGCACACACATAAATTTGCACACTCCCGTATCGAAAACCAAAGAGAAACGCTGATGTCATTATCGCATTTTAAGCTAAGTATTTCAACACAACGAGCACAAGAGAGTTTTTCCTTTAAAACACAAGACAATTGTAAAGAGCGACACTTTTTATCATGTTCACATGTTCAGAATATTTGTAGGTTAACCTCAAGTAAAATCCAATTTAAGACTTGAAATATATTGCAAGAAGTACATACTACGAGAAAGTGCAATTCCCCAAATTTTCCTTATGTTTACTGTGGCAAGTTTCGGTTTGTTTACACCATCAATTCTCAGCTGTTAATGTCATTTTCCTGGGTTTTATCTAGCTAGAGATTCTAGAGTAGGCTGTGAACTTTGCTCCGATGACAGAAACAGACTGTCGATCTGTAGCTGTTTTACGTAGCAAAATCACAAAACAAGTACAATTTTATAGTGAAAAAGAGATAAAGGTGCAGTTGAAAAAAGAAAAGGAAGCGATGTTTATTATTAGTTGTAATTTATTGTAAAAATATCACAGTATTGATTATGGCAACGAATTTTGTTTCTATTACAAAAAAAAAGTAATTGAGATTGAATATCTGTGTTTTAGAAACAAAGGCCGATAATTTTGTAGCTCTAACTACCCTTAAATTAATTTGTGTACGCTTGAGAGAGAGCGTGCTTAAATCTTTTCATATTAAAAAATGTTCTTCCTGACTGTACCAGTGATTGCTTTCTTCAAGGTTCAAAAGTTTTCCAAAAAGCCCATTAATCCGACAATTTAATTGCATATCTTCTGGCTCACAAAAATTTCTCATTAAACGCCTTACACTCAGCTATCCTAAATAGAGCACATCTCGTAAAATCATTTGCCTGAAACTATGCAAGCAGTCATAATACGCATTGAGTGTGAAATATTCGCTCAAAATGTAAAACGCATTCCTTCATTTAACCCAGAAGAGCATCCAGCATCCCTGGGCAAATCGGATTCTTTTGGACGTTTACAGCTCCTGTTGCTGCTGTCTCCTATAAGTAACCCCAGTTTGTCAACCCATTCGGAAAGACGGAACTAAATATGCAAATCGGTTCTCATCTTCTTCCAGTTTTAGTCCATCGTCATCAGCAGGAAAGATTCCAAGGATTCATTGCGGCTGATGGCGTCCGTCCCCAATTCTCTGCCGCCCACTCTTATCCTATTTGGTGCGTAACAAGTCTGTTGGCGCCACATCGACCGACAGTTGTTTATTCATTTATTTGTAAAGGATGATCGAGGTCGGGTGTGCAAAATGGGGGACATATTGGGGCCAAGTCCATTCAGATGCAGCCTTTCATTTGTGAGGAAATTTGGTGACGTCCAGATGATGAATTTGTCACTGCTTTAGAAGGAAGGCTTTCGGAAAATAGGAATAGGCCGCCGGGCGTTTCTCTGATTGTTAATGTCAACACTTTATGAGTGTAGTATTACTCAAATAGGGCAAAGAAGAAGAGCACATCTTTGGGTACACCATTTTCCTCAGCTTAATGAAAATCACGGAGTTCATTTCGTTCCATTAAAAAGTTGATTTAGCTTGCATCTCCATCAGGGCATATTGGCCTTAATAGCCAATAGGGGAGAGCTGCAAAAATTGCCGGTTTCGCTTGAAGTTTTCCCATCACGACAATGACGCAAGAAGAATTGCTTGCTTTCTTTGCTGCCGTTTAGCCGCGCTCGGGTGAAGGAGAACGTCTTCCGGTGTTAATTGCATTATCTCGGATTGACATAAAACCCTGGCCAGAATGAAAGACATAAAGTGCACTGGCGCGCCCCCACCTACTCCGGGAGCACCAGCACAATCACTGGCGAGTGCTATACTGCTATGCACGCTAACCCCTTCGCAGAGCAGAATGAAGCTTAAAAGGATTTTTATTATTCGAAACATGTAGGGCGCTGGTATAAAATTACTCCGCAGCGAATCTTCTTTTGTGTCTCGTGGCCATTAGGGCCCGTCTCCATTATGTCTCCGAGATGTCTGATATTCCCCTTAAGTACCAGTTACTATTATTAAAAGAACAAAGTGGCGAGAAGATCGAAAACTGCTACTCTGCCAATCCGAACCACCTTCATCTTCCCGCTCGACCATCTCCAGCTTGTTCCACACCATAAACGCACTCCGATGATGACACTTTTTCCCCCATGTAACGACGATACGTACATTTTCGCTTGGAAAGATTTTTGCAGCCACGGATTATGTTACCCTTAATGACCGGGTACAAGAAATCATCGGAAAATAATTCTTAAGAGCACTCCGACTCCAGCAGAGCAAAAAGTAAAACAAAAGCTGTTTCCGCCCGGGATCGAACCGGGGACCTTCCGCGTGTTAGGCGGATGTGATAACCACTACACCACGGAAACAGATACGTGCTCTCTCGTAAAATCACTTCTGCTGGAAACCGCAGCAAAAAACGGAACTTATGCAAATTTTATAATTAAAAACTGAAACTGAGTTGCTTCGATAGAAACTTCTTAGCCAGCGAAATAACCGGATTAAAAAATTAGATTTGGACAGCAGATTCTGCCGCCATCAAAAGCTTATGATCCGGCGCTCGCGATTTTTGTTTTTTTTTCTTCCCCGTCAAGGTATTTTTGCCGGTTGAATATAAAGCCACCTAGCAGAGTTGGTGTGATTGACGCGAAATGAATGAAATGCGAAACGACAGCTATTTTGGGCGGATTTAGTTAATCGACGTCTCGTGAACATATTCGATGACAGCAAGATTGTACCGTCAATTTTGAGAGGAATTTAGCGGCATCCGTATCAGCAACGTAAGAATTTCGGCTCTGTTGTGACATAAAATTAGATTAATTACGAGATTTTTCTGTATTGACTGCGCGGTCAGTAAACGATTAGAGATAGTCGTTGTTTTTTACAATTAACCAAAATTATAAACAATGGTTCGTGCGACAGTCTACGAGATGGGAGTGATATTACATTTTATCATCTACAGTTGATATGCCTTGGGTTTTAGGTTACAGTCTCTCATTAATTGGAACCCAAAATTGAGCCAATATCTGTTTTCGCTTATTGAATTCTTCATAACCGTGAGTTTTGTTTAATCTCCATTGTTTAGAACAGATATTACTTTTCAATTATGAATATTGATATCCTGAAGAAACAATTTTGGTTCAATCTCAAAACCTCATATTCTTTAGACTTCCATTCTTTCTCGTCCTCTAATAATTCGTGCAACGTATCGACGATAATAAATCAATACGCTTTGTGTACTTCTCAATTTCCATTTTGTCTTTTTAATAGGCTTATTATAAGTGCTAGATAATTTTCTCTCCCAAGATCTAATTTGAAGAATACTACAATAGGATTCAGTACGGAGATTCGCACTATTTATTTGCTTAGTTGAGGGCTCCAAATGTTTCATTTAGAAGCACACTTCTTCTGGGAACTGGCCCTCCTGCTTACGCCAATGTTGAGTTTATCATGGAAGATCTGCAGGGTATAACTAATTTCCAAATCAAAGAATAGGATTTCTCAAAGATCCATATTTTTGCCAGCAAACACCTTATTCAGTTTCCCAACTAGATTAGCTATTGAGGTACTTACCAATCTTATTTCTTCTTTCGTGAGAAATTAGGTGGAAATTATTGCCCTCCAATGAACTCTGTTTCGCGCAAAATCTTTCAATTGGTGCGTCCTATACCAGCAAGATCCTTGTCCACATTGGGTTAGAGTTAACTGGATTGTAACCGGTCGCCCTCATAAAGACCTTAATGTGGTTCGTTTCACGGGAACCAGACTTGAATCTATTTTAGCACTTCTATGCAGTGATTAGTTGAATCAGTCGTAGCTATTGAGGCACCTAGTTAGGTCCTTAAGCTCAACGCTGACGAACTTCTCTGGTCCATTCAGGAATTGTTTGACAAGGGCCTGACATTTTCAGCTGGCTAACCTTGGGTATTCACAGAGTAAATGCTGTGTGCTTTCAACTTCCTTTTTGGCAGCTATTGACGATAATTGCACATACTGGGAGTCTTACAATCCATCATTCTATGTTGTACTTGTTCTATGTTTCATTCTTTTCACCAAACATAGCAACCACTACAACAAATTTTTTTTTTCTACTTTCTATGAGGAAGGATTAGTTTAGTTCAGTTTATTCATTACAGCTCTCATTGTAACATCAGACCGATTATTATAAACAACTAATCAACATTGTATTCAAAGTAATTTTTTTTAGAATTCTTTGTCACATAGCAAGACCGAGTCGATGCAAAATTTCAAAACCCTAGATAAAGTAAATTTTCTCTACATCAGGTCTTGATAAGACCTGCAAACATTCTTTTATAGATTTTCGAACCCGCGGACTTACTATTCTAGAGATGTCTGGAATCTCTTGCATTTAATTTAATTTAACATCCAAGAGAAGTCCATGTTCTCCCGAAAAATCCTTGGAATCATTATTTTATAGAAGTCTAGAATCTCTGAGATTTCATAACATCCTTGAGTTCAAACTCCGAGGACTCCCGAACTCCGAGGAGTTGGAGGTTTTATGTATCGCTATTGGACTGCCTGGTAAAACTATGTTCATTTCGACCGCTTATATTCCTCGTCTAATGTTTATGAAAGGTTTGCCTCCTGCCTGGATGACCTCTCACATGCCTTCATGCCTGCTGATGAATTTTTGCTTTTGGGTGACTTTAACTTGTCTGATGTTGGCTGGGAGCTCTCACACTCGGATGCTGGCTTGGTTCCTTAACACAGACTTGCAGTATATCTAATGATCATGGAAGATTCCTCGACCTTGTTTTTTCTACTGATCCTGCTAGTACACTTGTAAGACGATGCTTGGTGCCCATTGTTCCTGAGTCGGGTCATCACCCTGTGCTTCATATTGCTCTTTTCATTGATCCAGTTATGATGACTTCTTGTGTATCAGATGACGTTTTTTATAACTTCAGTAAGGCTTAGGTGATCAACAACTGGCTCTCAGCTTGTGATTGGAGTAGCGTCCTAAATGAACGAGACATTAATGTGGCCGTAAGATCTTTTTATGATTTACTCTCTATCTGTTTTAATTGCGTCCCTATTTCTAAATCGAATAACTTACGTTCTAACCAGCCTTGGTTTGATAGTTTCTTAAAACATTTAAGGAAAGTTAATGTAAGGCCTGGAAGGGGTGTTGTTCCTCTAGGAGCGACGCTTACTATTTAACATATACCAATTTACGCAGTCAATTTTTATCAGACTTACTGTCTTCTTATAATAATTATATTAACAGAAGGAAAGCGTCCTTACGAGTCGATCCTAAGCGATTTTGGAGGTTGGTGAACTTGAAGCGCAATTCTGATGGCTATCCATCTTCTTTGTCTTTTGGAGACAGCGAAAGCAATGAGCCCTTGACGATAGCAAACCTTTTTGCCGATTTTTTTAAAACTGCGTTGTCGGACGATACCTGTGATATTAGCTTTAAGGATTTTACCCATTTGACGAGGTTTCCACCGACTTCTCTCGAATCCAAAGATTTTACTTGACGAAGTTACGATTTTGAAAAAAATCTCTACCTTGGCTGATAGTTTTTCAATTGGTCCTGACGGTATCCCCGCCTCACTCGTGAAAAGATGTGGTTCCGTTCTTGCTCCTATTCTGTGTTATTTATTTAATCTCTCAACTCGTTGCGGTCTTTTTCCGAGGGCTTGGAAAACCTCATTAATTATTCCCCTTCACAAAAATGGTGATAAATATGAAATCTCGAACTATAGACCAATTGCTAATCTTTGTTGTATATCCAAGATTTTTGAGGCACTTATTTGCGATGTTCTATACTTTCACTGCAAGCCGTTTTTGCAGCCGTTTCAACATGGCTTCATTAGGGGTAAGTCAACTACCACCAATTAATTGGAATTTTCAAACATCTGTATTTCTGCAATTGAAGGTGGTAAGCAAGTTGACTGTATTTTTACTGACTTCAGCAAAGCTTTCGATAGAGTAAATCATAGAATTCTTGTTCTCAAACTCTCCCTTCTTGGGTTTCCGCGAGTTTTTGTAAATTGGATTCATTCGTACTTGTCTGAACGCACTCAGCGGGTTTCTTTTCGTGGAGTCCTGTCTGATGCTATTTTCAACACTTCCGGTGTACCGCAGGGCT
Organism: Leptarthrus brevirostris; assembly: GCA_964036015.1. NCBI lineage: Eukaryota > Metazoa > Arthropoda > Insecta > Diptera > Asilidae > Leptarthrus > Leptarthrus brevirostris. Next base: position 111,922,241 of record OZ038372.1, on the reverse strand, counting down.
CCACCTTGGGCCATTGTTATTTATAATTTATATCAACGATGTATCTACGATTCTGTCTCACTCAAATATTCTTTGTTATGCCGACGACGCTAAGATATTTCGCACTGTGTCTGACAATGCCGATTGCCTACTTTTAAATTCTGACTTAGACGCCTTTCAGAATTGGTGTTCCATTAACGACCTTCCCCTAAATATCGGTAAGTGTACATCTATGTCTTTCTCATGAAAAAGGTCTCCCTTTCTATTTAACTTTACCATTGATGGTTGTCCTTTAACAAGAGTTACAAAGACTAAGGACCTAGGTGTTTGGCTCAATTCCCAATTTTCTTTCGAGGATCATTTTGATGCCATAGTCAGCAAGGCTAATATGACTCTTGGTTTCGTGAAGAGGTGGTCAAAGTAATTTGATGAACCTTACATTACAAAGCTCTTATATTGCACTTTTGTCCGACCTATTCTAGAATATGCCTCTCCAGTCTGGTCACCGCTCTATGTGACACATATCAATCGCATTGAAGCTGTTCAACGGAGGTTCGTTAGGTTTGCTCTTCGAGGCCTTCCTTGGAATAACTCCCTTATATTACCTCCTTATGTTGATAGACTTGAACTCTTGCACTTGGACACACTTGAAAAGAGACGCCGTAACGCCAGGATCCTTTTTGCTTTCGACTGCGTTGGGGGGTCCATCGACTCTTCAGTTCTCTTGGCTTGTTTTGGCATATCGAATCCGGCTCGCTCCCTGAGGAATGACGACTTTCTTCAGTTACCTTTTCATCGCACTAATTATGGATTAAATGAGCCTATCACATCAATGTCGCGATTTTTTAATTCCTCTTCTGATTGCATTGATTTTCATCTATCATGTAATCATGTGAGGAGTCAGCTTTGTTGAGGTTACTTCTTGCTTTATGTGCTTTTAACTTTTTGTTTGCTTTTTATTCACTTTGGCACTTTTATTTTCTGTATTTATATTTAGCGAATTCTCTCCTTGTTCTTTGTTTTTTTATAGTTTGTTATACTGTTTTTATTTAGTATTATATTTTGCAATTTTTCTCCTTACGCTTTGATTGTATATAGTTTATTATACTATTTTTATCTAGCTTTTTTTGTAGTAGCCAGCGCATTGATGAAATATTGTAAATAAATAAATAAATAAATAAAATCCTAGGAAATTCCTTGATCTCCTGGGTACAATAATTTCTTTGATTTTAAGCCAGCCATGGATTTAGCATTCTAGAGGATTCCCAGAGATTTTGGATTTTAGAACATCCTTCCATTTAACATTTTATAAAAATCTAAAATCTCTTGGATTTTTAAACATCCTTGGATTCAACATCCTAGAGAATTCCATGATCTCCTGGTTTGGCTACTTAACTTTTTGAACCTCTTCAGTTTTAGAAATCTTGGGTATACCGGTCTTGACTCTACTGATCTTGGTTGGGCTATTCAGACCTTTGGATCTCTTGAACAATTAGACGATCCTATAAATTTGTCAACATGCCAACGGAAGCTCTGGACTTTTATTGATTTGGAATCGTGCCTTGGTAGTACTAAATACTTCCTGTATCTACGATATCTACGGTATCTATATCTTGTATTGGGAACTACTAACACAAGAAGAACATCTCTAACAATTGTCAACTTCGCAACAGTAGAAGAAGAACATCTAGATTCAACATACTTCTTAATAGAAGGCTGCATCTGTTCAATCCTGTTCCCTTATTCAAGATTCATCTCTACTTTATCCAGCATACGCAAGATTAGTGAATGAATCCAATCATCAACATATGTACCTCCCCCTTCAAGCATCTTTGACCGAGCAAGTGATCCGTTTGAACCGTAGTGATATCCACTTAGGCTGCTTCTTTCTTGCTAGGACGCCGCTTGTTAGAACACTCTATCTATGCTGATCGAGCTTTCAGGTCAATATCTCTTTTAACTGATATTAGAGGCCTGCTGATATCGGTGAAGCGTTTTTTCATCACTACATCACTACGTCCTATTACCCGATGCTATGACTGGGTACTAAGGTCGTCAAATATCCACACTATGCGGTAATCCTGGTGTCGGGGGTGTTTCCCTCCGTTATCAGCGTGTATATCCAGCGCACAATATCTGCAGACGCAGCTTTGGAAAAGCATGGGGACTGCAACCTAAGATGACACTGTGTAGCGTGCCCCATTCCCACTTACACTTCACTTGTTTGTTGGCCTCCGATATACAGGGTGTAACGTTTCTAGAGCTCACTACTAGTTTAAATGATAGCTCTCACCTAGACCAACCAAAAATTTTAGGGGGGGGGGAGGGCGTTTGGGTGTTACAGGGTGATTCATAAATTTCAGTTTTTCATGGTATGCACATTACTCTTTTATTTTTATCTCTTGATCTACCCAACACAGCCACATAAAAAAAAACGCTAAAAAGTAACTATCCTAATGTCCTTTCCAAAAATGTCAACACTACTGATCTAACTCCTACCATTGCACGTAGAGCCACTGCCAAAAGTGAAAAAAATGGTTTGCGATTACCTAAAATTCAGCAATTTCCCAAATTTTCTCCAAAATTCATGTAATTAGTACACCTCTCTTTTATTTTATCTTATTACCTTTAAGAAAAGGTGCAACATGGCAAGGTAGACACGGGATTAGAAAAACCGCATCCTTGTTAGTATAATTTTGTTTCATTGCCGAGATTAGCTTGTGGTAGCCAGAATACACACCCTTGTATCCTGGCGTTCTGTTACTCGTACCTGATGAAAATTTTGCAATAAAAAGTGGGTCAGCCAATTATTAAAAAATTGCAGCATTAACATTTGAGGAATGCGCTGATATTGTTTACATTTATGGTGTAGCAGACGGAAAAGGGAGAGGGCTGTACTGGAATATCAAAGGAGATTCCCTAACCGGCAAGCACCCCAAAGAGGGCCATTTAACGGACTTTCCAAAGGCTAAGAGAAACAGAAAGTGTAACTTCACACGACATGGAGACACGACCCGAAAATTCGGGAACTTCTGCCGACGTCGAGTAGCCAATAATCAGCATCGTGAGGCAGACCCTGAGACGAGCACGAAACGAGTCGCAAGGCAATTAGGAGTATCGTCATTTAAAGTTTGGAGGGTTATTCTTCGAAGGAGATTACGTCCATATCATCATCACCCAGCCGAAGGACTACTGGAAGGAGATTCTGAGAGAAAACTGAAATTTAGCACTTGGCTTCTGGAACGCGACATTGTCGACAGAGCGTGACCGAATTCTGTGGACAGATGAATGTCAATTCACCAGGAATGATATCACGAACTTCCATAACTTCCATACCTGGTCGAACATTAACCCACACAGGGCAAAGGTGACCTCATTCCAGCAGAGATTCGCGTGAATGTTTGGGCTGGTAGTGAAATTTATGCGGACTTTTGGGACAATACACTGTCAGATTAAATAGAGGAGAACCCTATGGATAATCTTAGGGGAACGTTTCAGCAGCAAGATGGAGTACGAGCGCATATGGCTAACATTGTGAAGGTAATACTAAGTGAACAATTTCCTAACCGCTGGATGGGACGAGGTGCACCGATTCCTTGGCCTGCTAGATCTCCAGATCTTACCCCATTGGACTTTTTCTTATGGGGAACAATGAAGGATGAAGTTTATTCAAGCCCAGTTAACAATAGGGAGGATTTAGTAAGCCGAATGCAGCGACGAAAATACGGGAGTGGCTGGCTACAAAACGCCTTAAATAGGGACTTAGAAGAATACTGTTGGCATGCATCCAAAGTGGCTGTGGACATTTTGGACGGCTCTTGTAACTTATCAAGATTAATTGTAATTATTTTTAAATCCAATAAAAAGCATTTTAGAATTAATTTGAGTTTAATTTCTTTAATTAGTTGTTTTTTATAATATTCTCCGATATGATTACTACATATAAATGTCTACCTATTTTCTCTACGTAGACATGATGCACCTTTTTTCAAAAGTTAATAAGATGGGCAATCTAATAAAAATAAAAAAGGTGTGTACTAATTACATGAATTTTGGAGAAAATTTGGTAAAATGCTGAACTTTAGGTAATCGCAAACCATTTTTTTCACTTTTGTAAGTGACTGTACCTTAAATGATAGGAGTTAGATAGAGTTTGAAAAGGCCATTGGGATAGTAGTTTTTTGGCGTTTGTTTGATGTCGCTATGTTGGGTAGATCAAAAGATAAAAATAAAAGAGTAATGTGCATACCATGAAAAACTGAAATTTATAAATCACCCTGTAACTCCCAAACGGTTGAGATTGCCCCCCCCCCCTTCTTACCATACAATGTTTTGTTTGTCTAGTTGAGATCCATCACGTCAGATCTGAGACACCCTGTATACTAATTTCATCGAGATATTTTAGTTCTGAAATTTGGCTCATTATTCTGATTTTTTTTATTTCCTGCTTTGAGCTACAATTTTGGCATATGAACCCTAACATTTTCCATACAAAGTGATTCTGATTTTGCAAAAATAATTGCAATCTAGGTGAACAACAAATATCTGCAAAAAAAATCGATAAATCGCATTATTTCTGGAGACGAAATTAAAATTCATCTTGAATATAAACATAAAAAAAACTAATAAGATATGCGACGAGAGACATGAGAAAAAAAATTGCATTAAGTACGAATTTATTTTGAAATTTGTCTTTTATCTCGATCGCTTTTTAATTTTGAATTTTTTATTGTTAGGGATTTTTTTTCGGTTTATGGCTTCGGGATTATTTTTTACGGGATTGTGTATTGATCCCGATCCCCTAAAACCCACGAGAAGTTTAAGTCAAGAAAAAAGTTATTAACCATTATTAAATTAAAACAATTTTCTTTCTTTTAACAAAATATAAAACAAAAACAATTCAGTTCACCAAAAATAAAAAATTAATAACAAAACATTATCGATGGTTCAAAATAGTTGGCCTACTCAGAAATTGGTCCATTATAGTTAGCCTTTTAATGATTTATCATGTAACAATTCAAATTTAATATTGTGTAACATCTCCTTTGTTTGTTATTACAGCGGCTAAACGTTTTGACATGGTGCTGCCTAGGTACTTGCAGTCTTGTGGCGATACGGATGCCCATATATACTTTAGCCATTCTTTCAAGTCTTCTTTGTTCCTGGCGGGATTCGTCCTTAACGCTTTCTTCATCTGGTGCCACAAGGTCTCTATTGGAGACAAATTGGGACTCGAAGATGGCCATAGCAAAACTGGGATTCCCTGTTCTTGAAACCATCCCTTCACTTTCTTTGTTGTATGACATGCCGCGTCATCCTGCTGAAAAATAAATTCACTTATTTAAAGGCGAAGTATGGAAGGCAAGAGATATTTCTTTAAAATGTCTATATACTTTGTACTGTTAACAATACCGTCAACAAGGCATAAACTCCCTACTTCTGGAGAGGACATGCATCCCATCACATACCATAATCGAATCCGGAAATTTTTCTTCTCTCTTCAAACAATCAGTGTGGAAAGCTTCTAATGAAGTTCGAAGAACTCGGGACCGATTATCTACAAGAAACTCTAAATCGATTTTCGTCACGCCAAATAATTGGGTTCCATTGCATAGGAACCCAATTAGCTTCTTTTTTTTGACAATTTTAAACGTCTTCGCTTTTGGACTGATGTTAACATTGGTTTTTCTTTTTCCTGAAAATGAAGAATTCGAGGATATCAATTATTGTAAATAAAAATCATCTTACCGTATAGAAACCGTAACCAAGCTTTTCAATACATCCTAAGGTAGTAGCTTTAGAAAAACTTTTGCTGCACGTATCACTCCATTTTAATTTCCACGGAATTCATACGCCGATCAATTTTAATAATTTTTTTTAGCGATCGTAAATAAGCATTACTTGCCATGCCGGGACGCCCAGGTTTCCTTTTAACTTTAGTGTCACCACTTTCTTTAAATAATTTAATTATATTCCGCACACTTGAACGAGAAATTTGAAATTTACATGCAGTAAAGGCAATCTCTTTAAGCTATACGGGGTATGCCTAGAAGAAACCATACTTGCGAGAGTGCAAGAATCTATATGTTTGAGTTGAAAAGCTGGTGAATAAAGACTAGGTCAGCAACTCTACGTCGTTCTTCCAACGAATGCATATAAAGCAATCTCCACATAAGGAGGAAGCCTGAGTGGATCATTCCACTGAAAGTTTATTAGTGTGAACCTAACAAAGTTCCGCTGCACCGACTCAATGCGTCTATAGTGAACAGCATAGCAGAGAGACCAAACGTGAGATGCATACTCGAGAATTTTCCTAACCAAAGAAAAGAATAAGTGAATTCAGGTCTACCGATCAGAAAATTCCCTTGACCAACGCTTTACGTAACCCAGAACTGAATTAATCTTAGAAACAATGTAGTGAATGTGCAGAGTGAAATCAAGTTTACGGTCAACTCTTCACACCGAGGTCAGTAACGGACTGCACGCGACAGACATTAGTTTCCGCAAAGGTATAATCAAAGACGAGCTGATTTTGGTTCCTAGAGAATGACACAACCTCACATTTATCCAAGTTAAGCTGCAGGCCATTAGATCCACACCAGTTCTTGAATATATTTAAATCATACTGAATGCAAGAAAAATCATAACTGTTTCTAATGCATGAGAAAATCTTCATATCGTCTGGGCAGATTAAAACTTTGGAGTGCGTAATCAGATGGACAATGCCGTCAACGGAAAGAATAAACAACAGCGGCTCCAGATGGCTACCCTGCGGAACACCAGATGAAGCCCTAACTATTCTGGATAAAGTATTACGAAAATATACTCGGTATGTCATATCTTTTAAGTAAGAGCAGATCCAGTCGAGCAATAATGGCGGAAAACCCAACTTTTCCAGTTTAAGCATAATCACAGAATGAGGGAGCTTATCAAATGCCTTACTAAAGTCGGTGTAGACGCAGTCAGTCTGGAGACCTTGTTGGAAGGCAGTGATAATGTGGGATGCAAATTCAAGCAGGTTAGTTGTCGTCGACCTACCCGGCAGAAAGCCATGTTGATTAGATGAGATTATCCCCTTACACTGTCCAACAAGCTGTGAATATATAACAGATTCGAACAACTTGGGTATGCAGGAAAACTTCGCGATTGGCCTATAAATTGTTATTTTATCTATGTATCTATGCTCCTTTTTATAAACAGGAATTATAAAGGAGCTTTTCCACAACGTAGGAAATCTACCGGCCTGAAGAGATTTGTTGAAGATGAATTCCAGTGGAGTTAGTAAGGCGTCAGAACAGAATCTCAAGAATGCAGGTGGAATACCATCAGGACCAAAATAAAAGACCATTTTAAGTACCCTTATACCATCCATGATAATATCACTAGATATAATGGGCAATATCACTAGATATAATGTTAAGACGTGCTTCTACAGTGTAAGTAGGTTTTCCATAACCCATTTTTATATTATTTTTATACTACGAGGAAGTAACTAAGGGAGAATAAATAAGCTCAGAAAATCGTGTCAATTTCAAGTTTGTATGAGGCGATTAGAAAAGTATTTTTAATTTTGGCAAAACTCTTCTCGGCTAAATATTATCTGCTGACCGTGATTGAAATTAGCCGGAATCACAAATTTAATTACAATTTTGACTTACATATATTGTACTTTAAAATTATAATTTAAAGTTTATTAATAAAATAATTCGACTTTTTAGAAAATCCTCTATAGGTAACTTATTACTGGCCGCAGCGCCGGCCAGAATGTACGAAAACAGCTGGAACCTCAAGACACTAATTGACAACACAGACCCAGGGACCAGATAAAAAGCCTGCTTGTTCGTAGTAAAAAGCGAACAAATTTGACAGCATAGACCCAGCCGCAGAACAAAAACTTGCCATTCTCATACACACGACATATACGCGATAGGGCTTCTCCTTTAGTTACTTCCTCGTAGCGTATATACGACGGTGCTAACATAAGTGCATAAAGTCATCTATTTGTGGTCGCGAAACAACGCAAATTCCACCGCCGAACAAGGAAGAAAACAGGTATGCCATTTTATATGGATTTCGACTTGGGCTAAAACCGGGGTTTAAAGTTACCTTCGGTGAACACTGTCTGTTCTTGACAATAATTTCTAAATGACATCGAAGGTTTTAGACAGGATATAACTCCGTACAGGACGCTTCTCGAAAAGGATGATCTTAAACTTCAACTGATTCCCGAGTAAGGGCGATAGCAAAGCAACTGGATACAAATTTCATGGAAATATCAATAACCTTACGAGATGATTTTGGAATACCAAGAGATCAGCCAAATGCCTTGAAGAAAAAGGAAAAAGGAGTCCAAGTGCATTTCGATCAATTCGAATATGGCAACGCTTCGAACTACATAAATTTGATAGCTGGTGACGACTCATGGTTTTGTAAGAGCGATCCAGAAACAAAGTAATAATCAATAATATAATATATAGAATGAGCAGCTGCACCCCCCTCTTATAGAAAAAAAAATCAGCAGACTGAGTTAAAGGGATGGGCGATCTTCGATTCGATCTCGGCGAATCGATCTTTTAGCCTTCGATCTACTGATTTTTGAATCGATTTTTCGTGGGACCGATTCATCTCGAATCGATTTATTTATTTCCGATTCCCACTCCGTCCTTCCGCTAAATGGTATCCTGGCCTGGAGCAAGGTCTTCTGAACTATTATCACTCATTTTTAATTATTTAGAATTGCAAAATTAATCACTTGGTGAAGAAAATATAATTTATTGTACGAAAAAATTCAACACAAACTGTTCAAAACTCGAGCGGAGCAAGAAATATAATTTTCTTGACAAGAGCGGCGTTTCTAATAAAGAAAATCTAAATCCCTTTGGCTCTTCATCAGCAGCAGCACCAAAAGGTTAGATTTTCTTAAGCTGCTGGACGCCTTCGAAATCAACCGAAAACTGGATGTTAATCCAACTAAATCAAACACCGAACTAGACAGCAGTATCGCAAGATCACTAGCACTGTCACATTAACCTTTCGGTAAAATATTTTTCAAAATGTACAAATAATGTACAGAAAATCACTTGACCCGAGTGAAATTTACGAAAAAATTCAACACAAACTGTTCAAAACTCGAGCGGAGCAAGAAATATAATTTTCTTGGTGCTGCTGCTGATGAAGAGCCAAAGGGATTTAGATTTTCTTTATTAGAAACGCCGCTCTTGTCAAGAAAATTATATTTCTTGCCCCGCTCGAGTTTTGAACAGTTTGTGTTGAATTTTTTCGTAAATTTCACTCGGGTCAAGTGATTTTCTGTACATTATTTGTACATTTTGAAAAATAATTTATTGTCATGGGAAGACCACCGGGTTTTGCTAGTTATGAAAAATTGAGCCTAATAAAGCGAAACAAAATTTGTACTCCTCCAAATTGAAAATAAATGGAATCGATCTATGAACATCGATCTTTTTAGGGCGATTAATCGATCTTCCAAATCGGAAAAAAATTACAGTTCGATTTGTACTGAATCGATTTTCTCAGTTCGATCCCCCATCCCTATGCCGCAGTGCAGTTACAGGACAATATCACTGTTAATGCTGTTTTTTTTTAAACCTTGAAACACGAAGATAATTTCTACACAATGATAAAGCGCAAGCTTTTCGCACTTTATCGTCCTTCCTGGGTGCTGGCTTTATTTCACCAGCACCGTATTCACCTTGTGACTTCTGCCTCTTACAAAAATATAAAAGCCTTTCGAAGGAAAGTATATAAAACGCGGGAGGAATACTGTTTTGAAATATGGATTTATAGGTTTAACAATGTATAGAACTTAATGGTGATAATGTTGACAATTAATACTGTAATAAATTTTCGGAAATAACAATAATTTTTTTTCATTCATTCTATCACAAAACGACAAGAACTTATGCTAGATCATACATATGTAGAGTTACAGTTGGTGCACACTTCGTAAAAGTGTCGTTCACCCTAAAACAGTGCAAATTTAAACCTTTTAATTAATTACTACATATAATTGGAGCTGCATTTCATAAAATAAGTGCAAACCTGACATTTTTGCTTTGCATTGACGTCAACCAATATTGCGTAATCACATTGACTTCGATTATCGTTTTATGTCGCTTCCGATCACACTTTATTTATACCTCAATGTGTGCGGTATGCATTAAGTTTTTCTTCTCTCCTTCTTTATCTCTTGCATATTATATGCAGGTTTAGTAATTTATTTTGTGTGTTTACCTCTTATAATTACCCTGATCTACCTTACATTGCAACATTACTTTTTTTGATCAAACAATCCTAGTACTCCTCTTACTGTACTCAGGCCATTGTTGTCAGGTATTGGTGACTTGTGTCCCGGTTAGTCTACCGATGGTTAGCCTTACTGTAGGCTTCGCTGGCAATGTCTACCTAAAGGGGCACCTTGTGACGTCTGGAGTTCTAGCCTAGGCTATTCTTACACAATTATACTAAACTCCACTGTACCACAACCACCGTCCAGAAAGGCGCCCAGAGTGTATTCCTTGAACTCCAGAGATCTTTCAGCAACTGTGGATATGTGGTCTACCCAGAGCCTAGTAATTTCTGAAGCATAATTGGCCTCATCCCGTCGACCCAGGGGATTAGTGATCGAATAAATTCACATTTTTACTGACCTGATTGTATCCTTAAAGGCTCTTAAGCTCTTATATTTGGACTAGTCTATTTGATCCCTGCTATACTTAGCCGAACTAAAGACGCTACGCGATTGCACCCCAAACATTACCAAATGCGCATCCCACGTGGTGGTCTGTATTCAGTTTCTGTTCTGCTAATAGGTCAGGATTCTAGGAATACTTCATTTAGTACCTTGGTAACATTATTGACCATACAGTCCACCACCATTTCCGATGGCAATTTTCAAAAAAATTTTCTAATTTGTCCTAAGAACGTTCCTAAAAGTCGTGGATGACCCTGCAGTAAGCGTTATATGGAAGAGTATCCAGTAGTGGTCAGATAGTGACACTTGCTCGGCAAATCTCCAGTTGTGTGCCGCAAGGTCATCTCAGCTTATGATAAGAGTTAAATCTAAGACTTCTCTCTTATGCAGGGTTATGGATGTGGCTTCACAGAAAACAATCACAGAAAACAATCATTGTTGTCACCGGTGGGATTAAAATCTGTTACAGTTAAGTTGGAAAGTTAGCAGGTTCTCCAATTCTCCACTGTATACTTGCATTAAAATATGGAGAGTCATTTTGCTTCTACCGATCAGCGAAGAAGAAAAGAAGCCGAAGCCTTCAATATCAAATGTCTTAGCTACGGCATTCTGAGCCTAGTAAAGTTTTTCGGAATAAGCCGGAATTTTGCCATTATCGTAACCATCTAGCAAGATCTTTCTGTTTTATTATGGAAAAAAATTCTCCAACTTTGCCCACTCTGTCTCTTGTCGAACTCAATTTGTCTATCTCCTATGGATAAGGATTTAGCCTGTTTCCAAAATGTTCTAAAGTCTAGTTTTGTATTTAAAATGATTTTTGTGTTTCTGAGGTTTTGCTTAGGGTCTTAATAGACGATCTGCTAGGATTATTTCCTGGAGTTATTGAATACCTGAAGCTTTTTTTCTATCGTGCAGAAAGAGGCACTAATACCTATTAATGACACTTTCTAGGGCTGAGTCTACTTCGACGGCGTACGCAAGTCGACAAGGGCTTTATGCTTGGCACCATTATGGCAGGTTAATCTGAAGTACTCTGAAGTTACTACTACCGCTTAGACCTACCTCTAGGTATTTCGATTTCGATCGCAGAATCGTTATTTTATGGAACTTGCGAGAAAATGAATGTTGATAGCTATTTCTTTCTACCCTTGTTTAGATGGGCAATGACTCATCTGAAGAGAAAGGATTCTTTATACCTACTAAGAGGTAGTTTTTTTACTCACCCTTAGCATGATTAATCTGGTTTTGATCTAATCGACTTATTACTATTTATCTAGTATATTCCACACTACTTTCCTCTGTCGCATTAAATAATACTTTGCTGAGATTATAAGCAAATTCGCTTGGATGAAATTTGTCAACTATTTTCAGTAGGCTATTTCCCATTAAACTATCATTCCACTGTGCAAACTTGTCCCGAGTTTTTACCAATTCGACCAGATAGCGCTCTGAATGAAATCATTTTAGTAAAACTGAACACACCAAAGTAATTTTAAACCTCCGCTTGATAGAGGAAGTGACGTCTTCCAGCTAAAATGTCCAAATAAATGGAAGGCAACATGCTAATAATTTGAAAGCGGAAAAATTTCCGGAAAAGAAAATTGTGTCAGTGGCCAGATATGATAACAGCCAAAGCCAGAGCTTCTTGCCTGCATCTTGGAAACTGTCGCACGGAATAGTCCTTGGATTTCAGCTGATGTACTACCGCCGAAAGTTTGTTTAGAAAAGTAAACTCGCGAAATTTCTGCTGAGAAAGAGAATTTCAAATATTTGAAATTGTTGAAAGCGGAAAAAGCATTGCACGACGTTTCGCGATGGTCAGGCTGTTTGCTAGGATAATAAAAGATAAAACCTGCAATCTTGCTATTATTTTATGCAAAACCCGTTAAATTTAAAATGTAATGCATCTTCACATTCTCCACGTCGTCTTGGGGTTGAAGCATAAAAGACTTTTACGAGATTAGCTTCTGCATCACTCCGGACATAAATCATTATCTAAAGTTTCCATTAAAGTAGCTAGTTTAGTGGCACGAGCATAACTCCTTACAGTACTCGTACTCGAGGATGTTCAAAGATGAGAAGCCACTGGCAACAAATCTCAGCGGGACCGAGTAGCACATTGGAAAGGATGTAGGATCCATATCCAGATTCAGACAGCCTTGTCCGTCCTGCCACAGGATCTGCTTTACGTGAAGCTGCGGTAAATGTGTTTTTGGATTGTGTTGGCACATTCGTTTCCTATACATTGCACCATATCACGAGGAGTATTCTACTGACCCAGGTTACATTCTGCAATATCCTCGAACTTCAGTAAAACAATATAATACGATATCAGGACATTTATCAAGCCATAACTCGGAGGATTATTTTTTAAATTATCTCAGCGAAGGATCATTTATCATTACCCAGTCATCCGAAATCACTGATCATTTAATTCGGGTGTTATATGTTTGAGTGCACTGCAATTAGTCGATAATGTAGAGCTCTCTATAGAAAGATTACTTTCCTCGTAGAGTATGGGAACTGCGGGAAGTCTCCTTAATAAACCTGCGAAATATTTTCATCCCCAACTACGGAGGCTTGTATAATTTCCAAATCGAAAGCCGTAACCTTATATAGCGGCGCCTCTGACGATATTGAAGTTGTCGCCAAGAAAATTAAAAGCTCATTCGCTCGAACATCAGCTCATAACATAATTTTCCTGAAAACGTTGCAATCTAATACACTTTTTATTTTTATTTTCAGGTAAGTGTCGGTGTGACAACCCATTATCTACCGGAACGTTGCCGTTAGTTCAAGTGAGCATAAACCGTAAGTACAGGTAATCTACATTTTCTCCCACTCGTCGCTATAGTTATGTAGGTATATTGGCTCTGTTTTAATAATTGGTAGGCGTTAAATAACCACCAGGCAAAACGGTTTCAAATAATGTGAAAAGAGGCGTCTATCCGTTGAGATAATGGGACTCTAGGGAAGGGTGTGTTTTTCTGCATGGTAAACATTAGGACATTTTCCCAGAGGATTTTACTCGAAAGTTACATGCATTTATCCCCAGACAAAATTTTATTTTTGTTAGATTTAGGGATATCAGCTCAGAGTAAGTGATGGTACACGCCCATTCCGAACTCGTTAATTAATTAAAAACGCCAGCCGATAATGAGATATCAGATATAAGAATTATCAATTTTTCGTAGCTAAAAAGTTATCAGTTTTTGATGCAAAAATATAATTATATAGTGTTCAAGTCTACGTTAACGACAATATTTAGCTACCTATGCAGTAATTAAAATTTTCAACTAAAAACGTTTATCAAGCAATTAACCGATCTCTTTTCGGTATAGGAGATTCGTAACAAAACAAGTCCTTATATTGGAATTATATAACCGCTGTTCGTTAACTACGCATGTGAACACATTCATTTAGTTTTTTAAAATTTTCCATTTTGTGTACTCCTTTCAATTTTCAATATATCCTGTTTGATTCCTTATTTTGAAGCACATCATCCCATTTCATTTCTATTTCTACTAGGTACATATATATTGCCTAGACTGTAATTTGCTTGTTTAGCGTTTATTGCAAACTTAATTCCAAACGAGTTCCACGTTGCTATCTTGTCGGTGCTGTAATGTTGTAATCTGTTGGTTTTTCAGCATTTAGGTTCACTTGCAGGTACTTGCCCGACCCTCAGCATCCCCACCTGCTGTCGAGACATCCTCTGTTGGGGACCATATGAAGTTCAATTTCAGTTTCATCCATATTTTTAACATTTGAGTCCTTTACTTCAGATGTAGGTACCTAAAGGCCATTTCATATTTCCGAGTTTTTTTTTTGCTTGAGACGTGCAAATATCCAGAAGAAACCGGACAGCTCGTACACTCCGGTAGTGTGAGATTTTGCTCACTAAAAACATCTCTCTGTATTCACCGGTTCGGAAGAATTAAAGCGGATTCCTTCCAGCATGTCTCTCTGTGAGATACGCCCCTTCCTACTTCCAGCAGACGGAATCTTCTGTTTGCTAGTGCACACTATGTGCGCCACCGTCTCTTATTCTTCCAGACAAAGCCTACAGGTGTTATATTTAGAAATGTTTACCTCCTTCAGATGACACCCGAAGTTACCACGGCCCAGTGTTACTCTATCTAAATGCCTTTTCGCAAAGGATATTTTCCAACAGAAGGCCATATTGGATCATTGTCTCTAGTGTTCCTTAATGGCCAATGCTTGGTCAGACGGTCAATACTCCCCTACCCATTGGGGTTCCGGACCATTAAAATTAGAGGCTGGAGCTCTTTTTCTCAGTTCATCCGCCTACTCGTTTCCAATGATCCCTGTATGTGGAAAGTCAACTTGCATTGATTTTATAGACACACTCCAATGCGAGAGATGTCTTAATCTTCGTTCACGGTATGCACCCTATGACCGCCTGAGTATCAAGCACTATGAGGATTTTCTTCTCTATTGCACGGCTTGCTATCAGTAAGTCCAGTGCATATATCAGGGCCAACATCTTCTCTTAATATACTAAGGTTTCCTTCCTAGCGCCTGGTGATAACATAAGTTCAGTTCCCCTAGTAGATACCTGATCCGGCTCTATCATCAATTCTAGATCCGCCCGTGTAGTATCAGCCTGCAGGTCCACGGGAATTGATCCCTCGGAGATAAACGTTTCGTGATATCTTTCGATTACCCTTATTTTCCTATCACATACGTGAGCATTCCTTTACCCCATGCTTGTAGAGATCCGGAATTTTCCTATCCCCGTGATGGTACCAGGCCTATACCAGTTTCCATCATGGTCTAATCGAAGATCTGTATTTGCTGCGGTTCTCGTCATACAAAATCCAACGGCAACAGTCCTAACAGTACTTCTAACGTGTGGGCGCCGAAAGGTACTGTGGTACCCGCACATGCCTTACTGAAAAGTCTTATAGCAGTCGTTTACGCAGCTTTTAGTAACAAGACTACCGATGCGATGATAGGTGTCTCATAGATTCAGTTACTGACTTTTGTGAAATACCCCATTTTTTCTGCATACTATACCAGACTTAGATTAGATATAAGATCTGATTTGTACATATTTACAAACACTTCCTGTTCTACACACCACTGTTCTAATACTTGGAGGAAACTCCTCATGATATGATATCTGTTCATGAATGCAAAACTTTCATCTTGCTATAAATAATTGATCAGCTTAACCAATTTCTGTCCACCAATCTTATGTAACCTTTCATATTGTCAGTCCATCTCATATTAGTGAATCAGCTAAGTGTCACTAGCGCAACTTTCAGACCTTAAAAGCTTATTTTGTCGGAGGCCCTTTCAATGTCCATTATACAATAGCCGATATCCCGATTTCCCCGATTCTGCCGCCCGCACCTTCTTGTGGAGTGCTTTTCGTAGATCTGCCAGAACGATAAGCCAGCACACTATTAAGCGGGTGCAAATTTAATGTTACACGTATTACAGATGACAGCTTCTTCGTCAACACTTCCTGGGATTTCAATCTTTTCGTGTTTTTGGGAATCCAAACCATTTTTTGGCTCCTTTCTATACGCTACCCATAACGAATGTCAAATGTTACGGCTCTGTGGTCCGATAACGTAGCCTCATCTGCCACTCTCCAATTAGACATTGTATTCATGAGGTTTGTTTCACATAGGGTCACATCGATAACTTCCCTACATCTGGAATCGACGTAAGCCGGTGCAGTTCGCATGTTTAGGAGAGAAAAGTTACTGGTTATTGCAATTTCGAATAAGTACTCTCTTCTGCAGTCATCCTTGGTGCTGGCCCAGAAAGTGTTCTGCGCGTAGGGTAGTCCCCTGGGCTTTGGCATCATCATAAAAAATCCTATTAACAGACAGATTTTTCTTACCCTGCAGTGTTGTATTAGGCATTTATGCCCCTATTTATGGCTATCACGAAAGTTCCATTTCCTGGCCCTGATTCACTTGCGAGGTTCTCAGAACAGATTTGTCGCAGCGTACCGATTTGTAAAATAGATATAATGAAGCCAGACTTTCTGATGACCGCTCTGCCGCCCTTGTTTGTTTCAGCTTCCGCTTCTCCTCGCGATTCGATGAGACTTCCGTTTTAATTACCTTGACTCTATGATCCACATTTGGACCTACATCTTCCGTTGAGGTTCCCGGTTTTACAGTACCTAAGTCTGCAGCTCGAAACCGTTCCGCCGGATCCGCATCTTCAAGTGACGCGTCAGTAGAGAGCAAGTTTTTAAATCTCTGGGCAATTCGATTGACCACCTCTATTTTGTACCGTATTCTTGTACCATGGAGATAGCCAACTCTTTACCATCGCACCTAAGGAAGAATTAGCTTTAGTTTCAAAATGATACCTTCTTCCATGACTGCTAGAGTACTTGCAGCCGAAACAAATCCGCCGCAGCACCTGCGCAAGATAATTTGACCAGAGTTGCGTCCATAGGGAGAGCAAAACGGACCAGGTGGACAGAGATCTCCCCATTCCCGCCATACTAAACTAAAGTACAACAGGACATTCAGCTGAACCTGTGGAAACACCATTCGCGACCCAATTACCCCTGCAGAGAATGAATCTAGATTTTGAAATCTTCGAGGTTATTTTGGGCGTCTTCCAGTAGTCATCCCTGCAGACTCCCTCGGAGTGGGCTACGAGTTAAGGGAATTTTTTAAGAGGTTATCTCCTCTCGCATTAGCTACTTTGCT
The DNA here is from genome assembly GCA_964036015.1 of Leptarthrus brevirostris. Lineage (NCBI taxonomy): Eukaryota > Metazoa > Arthropoda > Insecta > Diptera > Asilidae > Leptarthrus > Leptarthrus brevirostris. Next base: position 111,904,841 of record OZ038372.1, on the reverse strand, counting down.
ACGTTTTAGGATGCATTGCCCGGTTGTTACCAGTTGGAGGTGTAACTAACACTTGAGACTTTCTCGACGTGAATTGCAGTATCCTAGAAGGCTTTAAAGTTTTCCGTCCACCTCCGTCTGACGGAGTGTTGGTATTTATGACTCCATAACTTCAGAGAGACGTCGCTCTTGCCATTTAAAAAGCTTTTGATAGGGTATGGCATGCTGCTCTTCCAACCATACTTCTAGGAATTGGTCTGCCCCCTCACCTCTTAGACCCGTGTAGTAATATCTGATGTCAATGAAGTAAATGCCGCTGTTCCTCATGGTTGAGGTTGTTACCAACTTTATTTCTCCCTTTAGCTAAATGACCTTTTATCTCTCATTCTCAACAATACCTTTTTTTATTTCACGTTCTCTTTTGATTCTGTAATAATTTCTCGTGGCAGCTCTACAGAAATCAAACATAAACACATGTTTGGAACAATAAACAACGACAATTCTTTTCTTCGCTTGCATCCAAAACTCCCTTATAAGACACTTTACCCACTCTCAACCTATCCCAGCCGAAGGAGTGGATATACCCAATTCGTCGTTTCTAAACATTTTGCGTATTGAGTTGCCTAATAATCTTAGCATATGTCACTACAAAGCTGTAAAGCTTGTAAAGCTGGTTTTTTTTTACAAAGAAAGAAAGAAATATTTCAGTCCAGCTGATACTGCGCTGATCTACGATTCCTTCAAAAAGCCTAGACTAAACTATTTATATTTGGACAGGAGCAGGACAAATCGCACTGTCCGCGTTAGACCAAGTTCAAAGAAAGGCTGTTAAACTAATTGGCGACTAGGTAATCTCTGAGAGCACCTATTCTCTATAGCATCGATGAAATGTCCTGTTGTCTTTCACTTGTATGGCACTTCTTCCACGTACCAAACAAATTGCTAGCCTGATTCCTTGCAGACACATCACAATACCCGATATCAGAGCTTCAGGTTGCTCATATCCGTACAGTCTTAAAGAAAAATTTGGATATATCGCCAAATTTCGGGAATCTTTGCTTGGCACAGCTCGAGTGCGGAACAGTTTACCATCTTATGTTTTTACCTCGTACCTCGTGCTCTCCTTTACTCTATCTCTTAACCATTTTCTCTTACCCTTAATTCCTTCCCTGACAAAACAATGTTTTAGCATTATAGGCCATCATCTTTGGCATTGTCATAATTTATGTTTTAAACGGTGAAATACGGTTGTTGAATTTTAATGGCTTTTGGAATTTGTGTACCGTAAAATTTCCTAAAGATTGAGCTCCGAGTATCTGTTCGGTTTTGAAGAATATTCGGAGCATAGAAAAGATTTAAAAACAATCAAATAAATTCACCTTTAGCAAAATAAAAACAGAATAAAAAATTTACACAGCCTGAGATCCGAACCCTAGTCCTCAGCAGCACGCTCTAACGTCTTTATCACTAATCCTTCTTTCTTCACTTTAAGCAATTCACTTCCAAACAGATTAATAGAGCTGGGAAAATTACGGTGGAGCACCGTAAAATTTGCCGATTACTCCGGGAGAAAGGGTGTAGAAAGCAGTCAAGTTTTCCTCATCACACAGTAAATTATATGAGTCACGTAAATTTTACGGTGATGTTACATAAATATTGCTTATGAACACATTAAAAATTGCTAGAAGGATTGTAATTTTATGACTGCTTAAATTTTACCAGAATGTCTTACTTGCACGATTACGGTGAGTCTCAAGTTCCCGCAAGGGTACGGATAGGGAGAAGACCTCCCGATTGGTAGGCCGTTATCAATCCACCGACGAATTACGGTGAGTAGAACCATAATTTTTCCTGGAATTTTCTCTCCGTGTGATTGTATCCCCACTTACGATAATTCTGGACCCGCTCCTGCAGATTCTTATAGGGATTATTAAGGTCTAGATATAGAGTAATTTTACTGTTTTTAGCATAACGATTTTCTCTTCTTAAAAATCCATATAATAGTTTCCGAGATAGTGTGCCCACGCTTTTTGTCTATTTGTCTATCGTCGTATTTGAATGATTTGTAGAAGCAGAAGAACTCGTACAACTCTTTTAATTAACATACACATTGAAGCCAAATAAAATTTTCTCAATTTTCTCAATTAGTTCATACAAAATTGAAAAATTTTCAGGGAAACAAGTCAATTTACAGCTAATGGAACTATTTCTTGAAAATTATCTTTCAAGGTAATTGCGCGAGGACGACGCTTGAAATCGGCGGTTCATCCTGTTTTTCATATTTCATTTATTCCTCCCGCTGATGCTAACTAGGAAATGCATTCACTTAACCTCTTTTGTCTTAGGGTAGCCACTCCTTGAAGTGCCTCGCCCGAAAGAGGTTCGATTGTTTCATCCCGTGGAGCAATTAAACTTTGCAAGCTTTTCATCGTTGCAGTTTCCACTACAGCATCTCGTAATAGTCGTAAAGTCAAAGTTCACGTTGAGATTATTCCCTATAAATGACCTCCCAGCTCGTGAAGAAAATTCATCTCAACTGTATAATGTGGGCATTTCGTTTAGCCGTAAAGCGGGGGAAAAATGAGCGTTTTTGAAGTTTACTGACTGCGAATAGGGTAACCGCTGAATTCGGATTTTTTACGAGAATTCAGTTTCAAAACCGTCGCGCCGTGGTAGCTTAGTCCCAGCAAATTTTATTTGAGATTCAGTGCAAAAGTCAGGAATACAGGAAGTAAATTCTAGCACACTTTACAAGGACGTCGGCAGCGATTAAATCAAATTTTATTAACAAATTGAAGTCATCGCGGAGTTATGACACCGTCTTTATGTTGATGTCTGCTCCTAGACACGTAGCCAGCCACCGGAGGAGCTATAAAGTGCTGCTTCAATCAAATTCACTTTTAATTATTAATTTCACTTTAATTGCAGTTTTGTGTCAGAGCAGAGCTTCCGTGCACAAGCGATATTTCATTTTCCATTCTCCTTAAAAATGCAATATCCAGTCTCCAGACAAGAGCGGTCTGTTTTCCTTTTCACACTAATAATGCAGCTCTTCAGGAGAGTCTGTATCTAAACTGGAAAGGACTGGACCAACAATCGAAGATGCTCCTTATCCATCTGCGTCCGTGCCACTCCTGTTCTCTGGATTTTTATTTAATTTCTCGACTAATTCAGCCGAAATAATTAGTAATTGACTTGCTTCAGTTTATACCAGGTGCAAACCGGTTCGTCGTGTACTTGCAGCACCTATGGACAGTGCAAGTTGATACTTTACAATCTGCCAAACGAGCTCCGTTGTCGCCATGTTCTCCGCACAACTGATGAGATAGTAGATCCGATTGCACTGGTATAGACTATGGAGTCCAGGAGCCACTGGGCTGCCGGGTTGTTGGGATGCAGAAACTGAAACTCGCCTTTTTTGATTGATGACCACTTTAATTGCGGATATTAAATGACAGTTTTCCTGTTTGCGGAGATGATGGTGGTTGCCTGGCGAAAACAAAAACCGAGGAACAGGGACACCAGGAGCGATGAGCACGACATCCTCATACATCACTGGTGAATCGTGTCAAATTTCATTTATCGGCTGACAGAATGTTTAGAAATGAATTAGGACAGCGAATTTTTCCCTCCTTTTAATCATTTTCATTGGATTTTTTCCATGACGAGATCCAACTGGCTCTTTTCAACAAAACAAATCTACTCCTTCTTATTAAGAGCCTGCCAAGATCAAAAGGTGATTAACCTTCTCAGAATGTTGCAAGAAACGCATCAGATTCCTGCGTTCCTTCTGGCTAGTTTTCTAGTGAATAAATTCCAGGTGCACAGGAATTAAGTTTTCAAACCAGGACATTTGCTTTAATTAACTAATTAAAAGTAGCTTTGGGGTGGCGAGGCATGGTGGATAAATTTACGGCAATTAATGACCTACCGAGGGAAGTGAGCTAAATACTCATGGATGGCTAAGTCTTCATAAATTAAGTTTTTCGCCCCCAGAAACAGTGGTATACGTAATTTTTATAGAATTACTCGTAATGGAAAACTTAAAACAAATTGGAGTAGGTACTATTTGTCATCTGGATTGAGTGACTCTATATTTGGCTGAACTAGCTTGATAACATAAATTATAAAAGGAATAAATTAGAGATAAGAGTACAAGAAGCTCATCTTAAAATATATGGAAATCTTGGTATCGAGAAGTAAAAAAAATCTTTCAAAGCACAGGGAAACGGCCGGAAAACAAAAATAAGTTGAATAAATAAAAGAGGACACGAACAAGATACGATTGAAATTTTTTCACTAAGGAAGGCGGAATACCAGCAGGGATCCATGAAAGGCCGTCTGTCAAATAAGATAGGTGTTGAGAACAAATGCGTCGTCAAATACTAGGTCTCTCGACTTAAGAGAAGTGGGCGGGAGCCTCGTAAAGAGAGTAAAATCAGTAATATCGTCACGATATTGTAGAAGAAGGATAGGCAATTCCGCTTCGAGTTCATACACTTCTAAAATTGTTTACCACTTAAGTTTCATAGATGCCTCAAAGAGTCATCAAGCCAGGGAAGAAATAAATGAGAAACTCGAGATCTAGAAGTACCGAAAAGAATATATTGGACAAAACATGCATAAAGTATATCGAAAAAGGCGCTCACAGCTAGATCGAAGTTCCAAAGCACGCTCGACTAGTAACAACTCAGGAGCCAGTTATTGTTGTTAGAAAATTATCCAAAGGCCAAAATTCTGCCTGAGTCTGCCTGCAACATCACAGAACTGAACCAAGCACGACAAGGTAACAGAGTGTAGGAAGGACTAAACATAGTTAGTAGCAGTCATGAAAGAGAGTTTTAATAACATCAATCAACATCGATACATTCCACCTTCAAGTGCATTCCATGCCAAAGGTTGGACGTTATCAACGCATCCTACAAGACCACTGTATTCACCCCGATCTCACCTGTCTTCAAGATTTGCAAATTATCGTCTTCAAGCCCCTTTTCCCTACTCATATCTATGACACCGAGACGTTTTTTTTCGGGTCGACTTAAGCCTTCCCTTAATAGAATTTAAAGTCGTACCCTATAAGAGGACGCCTTTCTACGAATAAGATCCGTCTTCTCTGCTTTTTCGGCTTTGTTTCGCTACCCCTTGAACCGAAAAAGGTAGGTGCTTCCGTGATAGACGAACTATTCCAGTGGCCTCGCTGTACCTAATCCCTTACATCCAATACGGACAAACGGTTTGTCAGCTGTTATCAGAAAGTTACTGTCCGATCCACACCTTCCTTTCTAGCAGCTCTAGCCAATGCTAGCTTCTGCTTTGTCCGCTTCCTCTTCTTCTACCGCTTAGCGTCAGCTGACTTGTGAGGGTCTGCCTTCATGTTACAGTTTATCTTTACAATCTATTAAATTATTTTTAATATTATTTACTGGTTCCATTATTAAACCCACGAGTTGTGGGAGAAATAAACAGACCGGGAAGGCAAAAATCCCACAATACCTTCCATACTTAACTTAATTACAACAGGGGATTGAGCTGCTTCTAAGGACGTACTACCAAAGATCATGTAACTCCGAATCCTGTGATAGGCATCATCTTGATTTGGGAAAGCCCGTCCTCAGATATTCTCTCCCACACACACCCTCTTACTTACTACAACCTTAGTGTTAAGGAGGTTTTTTAAGAGGCTTACTCCTTCCGTGTTCTATGTTAGCTTGCGCATTAATTTCGATTGGCTAGCTCTATCTCACCTTTGCTTAAATACATGTCTATGTGCCCCTAGTAGAAAATGTAAAAAAAATACATGGTCATGTTTGAAATAACAGAATTTGTCAATTGGAATCAGAATCAGCTATTCGCTAATGATTAGTAAAGGCAAAAAAATTGAGGACGACATGTTCACCTATCAAGTTACAAGGCGGATGTAACAATTTCTTACGCTACGAGTCAAGAGCAGGCGCAGCGCCATCGCGTGGATGGATGACTTGCTGCTTTAGGGTGGCTTCAACATGCCTGCTGTTGGTGCTCCGAGGATGATGATTCTATGCTGCAATCTTTTACGACTTCTTCGCAACCCTTTCTTGCCTTCATTGATAGTATCATCATCAGCCGGCGTTCCATGTGATTTATTGTTTTGATCCACTATCATTAACTTCTTTTGATTCTAGTCACTTTTGTTATAACTTTAAAAAGCCCGATCTCCATAAACTTAACGAATGGCTTTTTGCCTGTGATTGGTCGAGCATTTTCAGTGGGCGGGACATTGAAAAGACTGTGAAATTTTTCTACGATATTTTACCACAATGTTCTGCAGTTTTTAAATCCAATTAATCAATCAATCGGTGTACGAAACACTTTAAAAAAAGGTTTTGCTCCTCAAGGAGTGATTCTGACTCCTTGGCTTACTCCACTCTGTGCGAAAAGTTTCAGTCTTTTCTTGAGGTCTTATATTGACTTTTTAGGTAGAACTAAGCAAATCCTACGCTGTGAGCCTAAGCAATTTTGGAAATTTTTTAACTCTAGGCGCAACTGTGATGAATACCCCTCTACAATGTGCCTTGATGATCGTGAAAGCAATGATTCACTTACAATTGTCAACTTCTACAACTTCTTTGGTGATTTCTTTAAGATTGCGTTTTTGAATTCCAACTGCTTTATTGATTTTACTCATTTGACGAGACTTCCGCCGACTTAACTTCATTCAAAAGACGAGGCTACCGTTTTGAAATATATAACGAATTTGGCTAATAATCTCTCATGTGCTTCTGATGGCATTCCTGCATATTTTTCTGAAAAATTGTAACGTGTCCTGGCTCCTATTCTCTGTTGTTTAATTTGTTTATTTTCAATGGTATATTTTGTAAACGTTGGAAATTGTCCTTGATTACCCCTCTTCATAAGAAGGGCAACAAACGTCTCTACTTATCAACAAATTGCCAGTTTATGTTGTATTGGCAAAGTATTTGAGGCTATGGTTTATGACATACTTTACTTCCAATGCAAACCGTTCTTGGGCTCTTTCCAACATGGTTTCATGAAGGGTAAGTCCACCACTATCAACCTGTTGGAGTTCTCCAACTTTTGTATAACTGTAATTGTAGCTGGAAAGCGGGTTTTATTTCACTTTGGTGCGCTCCCTGTCGATATTAATAACTCTTCTGGGGTGCCTCAGGGCAGTCATTTAAGACCTTTCCTTTTTCATTATATACATCAACGTTGTTTCTATCTGTTGGATGTTTGTTGTTCTATCTATGCTGGATTTTCCTTGTTGTATCAAATGATAATGACCGTGCCCTATTAAACTCTGACTTAGAGACCTTCCGTAATTGGTTCTCTATTAATTTCCTTCCTTTGACATTGACAAGTGCACCTGTGATATCTCCACCTCTGATTTTGCCCACTTGACGCGGATCCCGCCCAGTTCCCTTGAGTCTAAGGACTTATTATTTGACGACGCATGTGTTGCTGAACATCTATCTAATTTGGCAGATGGCTTCTCGAGTGGTGCCGATGTTATTCCCGCTTGCTTCTCGAAGAAAGTCCAACTGCCTCTTGCTGGTGTTCTCTGTTATCTGTTCAATTTGTTCTTGCGTTCTGGCCGCTTCCCCGAACTTTGGAAGACTTCTGTTTTGATCCCGCTCCATAAGAAAGGAAGTAAGTCTGACGTTTCCAACTATCGACCGATTGCGAGCCTATGCTATGCTGCGAAGGTTTTTGAGTCCCTCGTCAGCGACGTACTCCGATTTCACTAGAGTCCTTTTTTGTGGTCTTTCCAGCATGGCTTCCTTAAGGCAAAATCGACGACTACAAACCTTCTTGAATTCGTTAATTATTCTTTGCCGACCATAGAAGCTGGTAAGCAGGTGGACTGTGTGTTTACGCATTTTAGTAAGGCCTTCGATAGGATTGATCATGAAATTCTAATCTATAAACTGTCTAGTCTTGGGTTTCTTCATTGCTTCGTCGATTGGCTGTCCTTTTACCTGTCTGGTCGTACACAGCGAGTCCTATTTCGTGGTGAGCTTTCCAACCAAATCATTGTCACCTCGAGGGAGCCTCAGGTTAGTATCCTTGGCCCGCTCCTGTTTATCAGATATATTAATGATGTTTCGCTTCTGCTATTCAATAGTAAAATTCTGTGTTATGCAGACGATACTAAGATTTTTCGTACTGTTACCTGTGAATCAGACTGCGGTTTCCTGAACTCTGAATGAAGCCGAATCGTTCTGTGATTGGTGTTCACGCAACCGCCTTCCTTTAACTATCGGCAAGTGCACCGTTATGACCTTTTCCAGTAGATCATCTCCTTTCCTCTTCGACTACATAGTCGATAGTGTTGTCTTGGGTAGGGTCGACAGGATGAAGGATTTGGGCGTGGTCCTTAACTCTCGTCTTTCTTTCGAGGATCATGTGGACTCGATCGTTGTTAGGGCTAGTTCGATGTTGGGTTTTGTTAAAAGATGGTCTAACGAGCTTGATGACCCATACATTGCGCTTTTGTCTGACCAATATTGGAATACGCTCCACCGGTTTGGTCTCCTTTCTATGTCGCTCATATCGATCGTATTGAAACTGTCGAGCCCTTCGTGGCCTTCCCTGGTCTGATTCTCTTCGTCCGCTTCCATATGTAGATTGTCTTCTGTTTCTTTCTTTGGAGCCTCTTGAGGCTAGACGTAACAGGTTTAGAATAATAATTCAATTCAATTCAATTGCAGAAATACAGAAGTTTGAAAATTCCAATAACGGCAAAAACGACTTGCAGTGAAAGTATAGAACATCGCAAATAAGTGCCTCAAAAATCTTGGCTATACAAAAAAGATTAGCAATTGGTCTATAGTTCGAAATTTCACATTTATCACCTTTTTTGTGAAGGGGAATAATTAATGAGGTTTTCTAAGCTTTCGGAAAAACACCGCAAGGGGTTGATAGATTAAATAAATAACACAGAATAGGAGCAAGAACGGAACCACATTTTTCACGAGTGAGGCGCGGATACCGTCAGGACCAATTGAAAAACTATCAGTCAAGGTAGAGATTTTCTTCAAAATCGTAGCTTCGTCAAGTAAAACGTCTTTGGATTTCTAGAGAAGTCGGTGGAAACCTCGTCAAATCGGTAAAATCCTTAAAGCTAATATCACAGGTATCGTCCGAAAACACAGTTTTAAAAAAATCGGCACAAAGGTTTGCTATCGTCAAGGGCTCGTTGCTTTCGCTGTCTCCGAAAGACAAATAAGATGGATAGCCATAAGAATTGCGCTTCAAGTTCGCGAACCTCCAAAATCGCTTAGGATCGACTCGTAAGGACGCTTTCATTCTGTTAATATATGTTTTAAGGAACTATCAAACCAAGGCTGGTTAGAACGATTTAGAAATTGGGACACAATAAAATAGATAGACAGTAAATCATAAAAAGATCTTAGGGCCACATTAATGTCTCGTTCATTGAGCACGCTACTCCAATCACAAGCTCAGAGCCAGTTGTTGATCACGGAGAAGTCAGCCTTACTTAAGTTATAACAAACGTCATCTGGTACACAAGAAGCCATCATAACTGGACCAATGAAAAGAACAATATGAAGCGCAGGGTGATGACCCGACTCTGGAACAATGGGCAACAAGCATCGTCTTACCAGTGTACTAGCAGGATCAGTAGAAAAAACGAGGTCGAGGAACCGTCCACGATCATTAGATATACTGCAAGTCTGTGTTAAACCTGAAGAAGCGAGGCTATCTATAAAAGAAAAAGCAAACTGATTGGCATACCGAAAAGAAGGAACCAATCCATCATCCGCGTGTGAGAGCTCCCAGCCAAAATCAGGCCGGTTAAAGTCACCCAAAAGCAATAATTCATCAGAAGGCATCAAGGCGTGTGAGAGGTCATCCAGGCAGGAGGCAAACCTTTCATAAACATTAGACGGAGAACTGGAGGAATATAAGCGTTCGAAATGAACACAGTTTTACCAGGCAGTTCCTCCCACGGGCGCATCAAGCAAATCAGCGTAACGGTCACGGCGAAAAACAATGGCTAAACAGCTCCGCATCTAGAATTCCCTGACACAGCCACGTTTCCGTCAAACAAATTACGTTGAAGCAAAGATCGCTGTAGCCATTAAAGAGCCTATCCGTTTTGTAACGAAAACCAGTTACGTTTGCGTAGTACTTATTTTGATGTTTCATTTTGCGTTATATTTAGTGTTTAGATTTCGTTAGTTTGTAATAGTCAGTATTTGGCGAATTTTTAAATAAATAAGAACTTTTGAACAAAACATTGGGCCCAACATGTGAATACACGCTTTTAAGAAGTTTGTAAAATTAAATGTTTTTTCTGTTCAATTGGATATCTTTCGGAATTTTATAGTTTCTGCGTGAAGATTTGCTAAGTTCAGTCATTACCTAAAACACCAGCCATCCGCAAGTCGGACTTGCACAACTAGTGTTCCGTACTGTGATTTCTTTTGAATACAGATTTAAATTAAGCGAGAGAGCGAGAAGACGTTGTCACGCTTCAATTCCCCGGCCATGTCAAAACAAATGCAAGCACGCCCCTTTTTTGATCTTTGTTTTTACATATCAGGTCAAATTATCTCCTGATAGGTGTCATTCCGTCTTATGGAGAATATTTAAACGAATTTTCGATAGGGAAGGCGATTTTTAGTAAGAAATATAACATAACATAACATCATATATCTATATTTTTAAACTTGTGATTTTACAAGCATTCTGTGACATCTTGCTTGATGACAATTAATTGAATTTTTATGTTTGATTTTTGTATTTATTTTATATGTTAGGCTAACACAAAACATTATAAAACAAAAAAAATTAGGCGGAAATTGTTTTGCGTCAGTGCAGGTGAAAATGCTTCGAATTGATTCAAAAAGCCATCTTAAATGTGCTTCCTGCTGTGTCTTTCTTTTTCCTCCTGTAAACCAAAGCTTTATAGTTCACGATTAATGGAGGAAAACTGTATTACATTACGAGAAAAATTCATTCCGTATTAAAATTCTGAAGCTTTAGAAACCTTCAAAATGAATAAATGATTTTGTTATGAAGTATATGGTCTGCGATAAGCTTCGATAACCGAAAGTATTATCAACTGTCGCTGACAAGACCACCACTCTTATGTCACTCTTTAAATAAGGTTGAGTACTGGAGAAGAGTGTCAATTATTATTTCAGAGTTCCCTAACTGAATTACCCTTGATAGATCAGAATTCAGTAGCCGGAACATGAGTGAGGGTCGGGTCCGAAATAGCTCTGACGTGAAATGAAAAATTTCTGATTTCTGTTGTCCATCGAACTGCATATGAATTCGAAAGGGAACGATCGATTTTAAATTTGTACCCAACCGTCGCATTGGTACACACAGAGAAACCCAGGACACAGATTTGTTTTCGGTATCAAAAATTAAATTAAAACAATACACTAGGCGGCATTGGAAACCCGTTCCGGAAAATGTGTTTAATTTAATTGACGGAAAACGTACGCTTCTGTTGATTTTCACAATTATTTACTTACCTTCATGGATTTCCAGGTGTCGGGATATTTTTTTCTACCTTTGCCGATGGAGTAATCGACGTTTCCACTGGCAGATTTCATTTTTTGTGTTTGAGTTTCTGCTGGTGACTGTGTGTCAGCCAAAAACAACTGAATTAATAACGTGAAAAGGGAGCCAAAATGAAAAAAATAACTCAAGTGTCTCGATGTGGGGTTTTCGTGTACGTTGGCACGTTATGAAAGGGGTAGGGTAATTTAAGCGTATTATACCCCTCTTAATGTGGCCTCGATTACTTGATGGTGTTGGGGTAATGTATAAGCGGACGCATGGTTGAAAAGAGCTTAGAGTACGCTTTGAAATGTTTGGGAATTCAAAACCCACAAGTAGGGGATTGGAGTGGAATTCTGCGTTTAATTATCAGTTAACCGCAATGTTAAGATTTTATTTCGTTCCCTTTTTAATTGTAAAATCTTTGACGGATTTTCTTATTCCTTACATTGTTCCTTGTTAACAGTAAATCTTTTTTACCTTGTCTTATGGTATTTTGGACTGATTCGAAATTACAAGATTGCGAAAGGCGATTTCCTTATTACATAGAGCTATTAACATCGAAGTAAAATTATTTAGTTTAGTATTTGATTCCCATTGCTTCCTAAAACCGACTGCTACGTGACTTGTTTACATTTTCAAACGTCTCAACGTCAAGATTGACCTGAGGGTTTCATACTATACTTCGACTTTTTTATTTTATTGTGATTTTACCCAATGCAATACAAATTGTGGAGGGGGGAGCGGCAATCGCAACCGTTTAGCAGTTACAGGGTGATTCAGTAAATTTTGATATACTCAACGCAACAACATCAAGCAAACGCTAAGAACTACTATCCCAATGACCTTTCCAAAATTGTCAACACTACTGATCTAACTCCTACCATTACAGGTACAGTCACTTCCAATTAATTGTTTAACACATTGGTTTTTTATTTTTATTAAATTGACCATCTTATTGACTTTAAAAAAAGGAACAATATACCCAGGTAGAGAAAGGAGGATAACGATAAAAGATCCTACAATACTTCACGCGGTTTGTGTCTGACTACTTTGATAGTTCGCATTTGATTTGTTCGCCGCTGATAGTTCAAGTTATCAAGGTAAGGTAATATTATCTTGTTTCAGCTTGAAGCTTAGCAGCTTCACCCAAAAATTGCGATTTATTTCCTCCTAGTCTTGAAAAAAGGATGATTACTTTGAGCCAGCGCTGCAATTGAAAAACTGGGTAGAGGGCTGGCTTTGAAACGTGACCGAAGGGTAGCATTAAAATAAGGGCCAATGTTGCTAAGTGAATATGGTCCATGATGATATTGAAACCTGACTCAATCAAGGCTGGCTAAACCTTGCGAAGAGAGTTTTTTTATGATCTAGGCAAAGCCCAGGGGACAACCCTATGATGCGTTAGCATGGCTTCAACCAGAAGCGAATAAGGGTATGTGAAATGAAGGAATGTCTTGTTTTTACGTTTCTGCGAGCTAAACAACAGCCCAGAGACGGAGTGGATTTTTTAATTTAAATTAAAAACTCACGAGAACATCGAGGTTGGAACCCCGGCACCATGGTGTGGTGATCATGCAACTCAACCAATTCATCCAACTCTGTTTCCTAAGGTTCTAAGGTGTAAATCAAGCTTTGCAGTAAGAAACAACAATGTATATTATTTATTTTATTTAGCAATTTTTCCAAAAAATATCAAATAAAAATGGTTGCGGTGCATCTCTACGCTCGTCCACGTAATTGCCTTCAAACTACTTATTATGACTCATAAATAATAAAACAAATATAAAAAATAATTTTAACATGTTTATTTCATATAAATATACAACTATAACGAGTTTTTGTTTCAAAAAACTTTACGATGTGGTGTAGTCAGCTATTCCTAAAAACGAATTGTGGTTTATCTTGTTCAACGTTTTGTTTGTGAATCTCTAAGAGTTCCTTTGACGGATGATTGTCTTTTTAGGTGGTTTCAAAGTCTGATTATGTGTTTAAACAGCCTTGTCGTAGTTTTTTGGATTTAATAGATACCTGAGATAGCGCAGATCAGGCATAGGTAGTGGATGTATTTTCCGTATCCACATTTTCAAGCATGAACTTGAACGATTCTATGTGGCATTCTTTCTGAAGAGAGCTTCAAGACCCATTTTCACGGGTTGCAAGTAATTATTCAGACTACTTATTCTAGCCCATTTCCCCTTTGTAATATTTATTTCCGAGCCAATGTCAATCAGTGCTTTCTTTACTTATGCAGTTTTTCACAATGTAAAGCAGTTTTTTTACAATCGAGCATTAAACTTTAGCCTTTTTGTTCTTCTAGTAAGTATTTTTTCAAATGCATGTCGTTTTTGATGAACAAGCTTTTTAAAGTTTTTACCACCTTTCTAACTTTCTTGATTAAGTCGGTGTAGATGAGTAGCATTTCTGTGTTGGGTTGATTCATGGTCCTCTATTGTTTTGTATAACGTGTCAATAACAGCAAGCTACTACCCAACCATTAAAAGTATTGGGACACTTGCTTTTTTTTACATTTTCAACTTTGTGGGTACATAAAAAGTGTTTATTTATAAAGGTAAATTTCGTTATGGTAATAATTATTTTATTAGTTTTGTTCGAAATTCTTTTCACAGTTACAAAAAATTTAAATAAATAACAAAAAATAACAAAAAGAATGCACAATTGCAGAAAGACAACCGTAGTCATATTATACGGAAAAAGTCCGAAGCATCCTAGACAGAATGCTTGAAGCACCCTGTCAAATTTCCTACTTCTGTAATGGTTTGGGGCTGCATGTCCGGATATTTAGTTGGATCCCTCCATTTTATTGAGCGTGCAATTAACTCCGAAAAATACCAAAATGTGCTGCCATCAATACCTCTCCTTCAGTTGCCTGAAGGGAGGTCGTGTTTCAACAGGATGGAGCGCCAAGCCATACTTCAAAATCCAGTAAAGCCCGGTTGCAGGTCACTGGAGTACCAAGAATGTAGTGACCCATTAATAGTCCATATCTTTCCCCAATAGAGAATTTATGGGGAGTTATTAAGAAGAGACTTGGGGCAAATCCATCCAGGAGGACTAAAACTGTTCTTCGTGAAAAAATAAAGGAAATTTGGAATTCTTTTACCGCCGAGGATTGTGAAAGACTTGTTAAAATAACGCCACTGCGTATTCAAGAGGTTGCAAAACAACAATGTAATGCAACGAAATGCTGAACATAAAGAAATCTACAGTAAATTTAACTTATTTTTTCCTATTTTCCAATGAATGTGTATTATTATCGTTATTTTGTTCTTATTTACTTGATTTTTTGGAACTGTGAAAAGAATTTTCAACAAAACAAATAAAATAATTATTGCTATAACGAAATTGTCTTTTATAAATATTATAAAATTTTTTATATACCCAAAAAGTTCTCCCAATACTTTTGTGGTTGGGTAGCATATACAGTAATCGTAACACAACTCTTGTTCGCGATACATACGCTTGTCAATCTTTACCATTACAGGGCTCCGTCGGTAGTCATCACAGCAGAACCTTCTACAAGGTTTGGCCAACGCCAACGCTTGATAAACTAGAATTCAGCAAGCTTGGCACCGATGTTAAGTCTGTTATTTCCTACATGGGTATCTAATTAGATTTTGAAGCATTAAGGCAAGTTATCAAAAGAAAGTTATTGACCTTGCCCGATTATCCAATTAAGACTAATTTCTTGGCCGCCGATTAACGTAGATCCTAAATAGTTTTATAATCACTAATTCAAACATAACAAAAATGTTTAAATTGTCTTTCCTAAAGCCTGGGAGATCTCAGTTTTTAAATTTCTCCATCTCTGGCCTTGAATCCCGCAGACAAGTGGACTGCATTATTATTGATTTCAGTAAGGCCTTTGACAGAATTAATCACAAGATTCTTACACACAAACTTTATCTCCTCGGGTTTTTCCCTCCCTTTTTGTTGTCTGTCTACGTACCTACTTGTCTCATCATATACAACGAGTTTTATTTTACGCTCTCTCTCTCTAATACTATCTGTAAAACCTCAGGTGTTCCACAAGGTAGCAATCAGGGACCACTACTCTTCATCATATATTAATAATACGTCGACTATTTTGAATGGTTCTAGACTTCCTTGTAATGCTACGACGCCAAAGTGTTCCGTTTAGTTTCTGTGAATGCTGATTGTGCCCTCTTGAATTCCGGCCTGAACAACGTGATCTCTTAGCTTTCTACTTCTCAAACTGAAAAATGCACCTCTATTTCCTTATCATGTAAGACGACCTTATGTGGTTTTCAACGATACCATACAATAACATGCGGATGCTCTCGACAATTAACCGCCTCGAATTGCTTCTTTAAACAACAAAGGCGTCATCCAACAGTCTTTTTTATTATTTTGTGGTTAACGTTTGTCATTCGAATTATGAACGTAATTGCGTATTTTGGTAAAAAATTGTTGAAGGCTTAAACTAAATATATTAAATCATATTTAATATATTTAGTTAATATATTAAATGATATCGATTAAACTATGACGCAGTTTCCGTACTATTATTTTATCTTACTATATCTATAGATAAATAAAAGCATTGTAATAAGGTGGAATTCCCTCATCTCTATATATATAGAAAAAGTAAATCCTACCACCTCGATAATGTCTTGTGAAAAAATTGATAATTTTTTTATTTACGTTTTTTGCGCTAGCTGGCAGCACGTCCTAGCTCGTCGGTATGGTTTGTGAGTCCTTGAACATCCAATCACACATTGCAAACAGAAGTTCGCGTACCTGTGGTGAAAGAAGGTTGTGGAATCCTTCTCTCAGGTCGGCCACGAATTAATAAAAAATCGAGAAAACAGATAGAAAGGAGAGCAACAGGCTTGGTGACTCCTGTTACTCCCAGCCTCACTGAACCATCTTGAAAAAGAATCCAAACGCATGAAATATTAACCGCCAGTTAGTAACCCACGCCGTCCCTACACCTGGCTAGGGTGTAGGCCCAACCTAAATAGGATGCTGAAAATACAAAAAATAAAAATTAAAAATAAAAACATGGGGGAGGAAAGGAGAGGGAAGCAGAAGCTTCGTTGAGGGTTACTGAAATAAAAAAATTAAATCACATGTCTACCATTACTATATTTAAATACCCAACAATTTCAGAATTCTCCATTATATTAATTAAAGTGAGCAAAAACAAAGAACAACTATTTTTCTTTTTTAAATTTAACCTTAGTTTCAATCCTCTATTATCAAATTTCACTACAATAACGATTCCAAGTTCTTTCTTCTATAGCAAGGTTCAACCAAAGATTACTTACTACTAGATAACCGGCTCCCTAAATTGCTCACCTTATTTGAAAAAGTAACACTGGCACCACAGTAAAACGAAATACAGTCTAAACTCTTTATAACAAAACTCAAGGGACCGAGCATTTTTTTCGTTATAGAGAGTTTTCGTTATGTGTAGTGAAGAAAGAGAGCAACCAAATATGTAATTTCTACGTTATATGAAGTTTAACGTTATATCAAAAGACGTTATAAAGAGTTTACACTTTATATCCAGTTTTTAAGGTCATAAGAATATACATGTAAATAAAGAGTACAGGTTGTGTACAGTCATTTACTCCTGTTAAAATTATTTGAGAGAATCACTTACTCCTGTCAAAATTCTGTTCTCATCCGGAGAGAATCACAGCCAAAAAGTACCACCAATAAAAAGAATTCATGTGAATCACATGACTGAGATAGTTACTTGTGTGCGTAAGAAATTTTCAAACCGTCAATGCATTCTGATCTTTTAATGAGTGAAGTACATTTAACATTTGTAAATGCACATAAGAAAAGTATACTTGTCTCCTACCCACAAACTCTCCCGGAAAACAAATTTTTAACTCTGACTGCAGGGTTGCCCAATGCGGAAAATATATGAAAGCAACCAAAAAATTTTCACTACTTTGTTCGAAGCCGTTTATCTAGTAATAGTAATCTTTGGTTCAACATTAAAATTTCAGTAAAGACAAAAAGTGATAGACGTTATTAATCCTTCCGAGAATTCGCGACACAGTTATCTAGCTAGATCGCTGATGGCACGGCACCGTACGCGCGAACGAGGTAAGTTTATATTGGGTTCAACAATCCTTCGATATAACAAAAAAAGCAAACAAAAACAAGCCGAACCGAGCTATCGTACTAATGATTTACACAGTAAAATGCCTTATAATAAAAAGAATGGGTATATGTCTAACTTAATGCCAAAAATATTTAAAGCTTAAATCCAACATAAAAATAGCAATATCTTACAAGAAGTATATTGTTCTATATCTACTTAAACTTCATACAACGAATAATTCATGTAGTTGACGAGCTTACACAAAAAGGCTTAACAATTGACTGTTAAGAAAATGTTGCAAACTTAACACATAACTGATGAAATAATAAATGTTATTCAACAAAATGTTTTCTCTTTTTGGTTCGTATGCATTCTTATTATTTCAAGTAATAAATTCTCGATTGGCAGTTACTAAAATAAGAAATTATCTTAACGAAGTAATTTTATGCCCTAATACAAATGATCTAAAGATTAAAGTTTTCTAAGCTGGCAAAGTATTGTTTCTAGCCGCGCTGTTTTTCATATACGAAAAAAGTTCATTAAAAATTCAAAAGCAGATTTAGAGAAGGCGTATAAATGTGAAATGAAAATAAAATCCCAGCTATATGTGGCTGTTCTTTTCTCAATATTGCAGGTAATGCAGCTTCCGAGGCTAAGGGAACATCAGGTTCCAGTGATAGACCTTGCCAAAGCCGATGTTCGTGTTCTTAAACGATCGGGCACTTAAATGGAGTACTGGGAATTGAAATTCGATTAGCAAAACTTCTCCAAGCTCGGATGGCTCCGATAAATATGGAAAATATTTCTATTAATTTTCCACTTACCTCTTGTGCTTTCCAACCTCTGCTTTCGCTGTCACGGAACAAATGTCTTTTTCTTAACATGAAGTAGCACATCAGCTCCGCGCCAACGAGAGCAACGTTAGCGAGCCCCGACTCTCGACTAATAAAAATGTTAAGCCGTTGCTCACATTATAGTAAAGACTATTTCAGTATTACAATATTGAACATTTTTTTTTGAAATTATTAATGAAGCTGAAATGTGGTATAATGCTTGGCGAGATAAAAAAAATGGAAAAAGCCTTAAGTAAACTGAATTTTGTAGAAATACTGAAGAACGCTAAGACATTCTTTCTGGCTACAAAAAAAAGCTAATTTTATGTCCCAGGCATATCCATGTCCAACAAGCACCATCGAAAGGCCTTTATCTAAGTTGAGGCGCATTAAAAGTGGCTGAGATCTACAATCACTGAAAACACATTGAACGGTCTGTGTATGTTCAGTGAACATAGAAAATGGGTCCTTGAACACAAACACAAATTTAAGATTTTATTATTTTATTTAAATAAAATGAAATGAAACAAATGTTAATAAACAAAAGTTTAAATCTGATTTTGTCCCCCTTTCATAATATCCTGGCTACGCCTTTGGGTATGAAATTTTATCTATTGTGAATTTTTCTTATTAATCATATTCGTTGTCTATCCAACTCTTAGACACTCTTTCCAGCAAATCCGGCATTATTTGCGAAATATTGCGTGTAATTTTGACTGCCAATACTTGCTTTATTACCGTAGACCGTGGACTTAACGTAGCCCCGACAAAATTAATCCAATGGCATCAGATCGCATAATTGTGGTGGTTTATTAAAAGGATCATTTCTGGAAATAATGTTGTCGCCAAACATGTCATGCAGTAAATTGATACTCCCTTTGGTTGCCTATATTGATCCTATCAACTTTTCAAATAAAAATAGATTGAGCAGGTTGTCGATTACATACACCACTGACGGTAATCGCAATGAGAGATGTCAGACGGTATGGAGCAAAAGTCGCCGAGCCGTGGCGCTGAAGTCGCCCAAATTCGCCGCGCCATTATTTGAAATCGCCCAAAAATCGTCTTTTGATTTTATAATCAATGAAGTCTTTCAAATTGTTGTTTGTACAACTTTAATGTAATATTTATTACAGTAATCACATCAAAATTGTGGTAGAGGCCTCGAGAAAAACAAAAAATACCCTTAAGTAGGTATATAAAATGGAAGTGGCTATTTGCACTTACGTGTACTTTTGAATTCGGGAAAGTTTAGTTTTTACTTATTTTATGTACTTTTATGTACTAACTAGTTTACAAATATATTCTCTGTCGGGGTGAGGGGGCGGAAAGCAACCGCAGGTACGACAGGAAAACAATTTTGATGTCGGCTGTATCAGAATCAGATATCGACGACGTGACGACGGCATTGAGCATACCTAAATGTTTGAGCGAAAAAATGCCTTTGCGATAAACGTCAGTTTGGACTCGTTCGGAGTCCAGTAAAAAGTTATTAGCGCAAAAATTGTTCAACTGTCACGTCGGTTATGTGATTTCCATTAGCCAATATGAACTGTTGCTGGAGGCTGCCGTGCATTCTGATTCAGCCTATAGCCCAAAAGCGCCCAGCAAGAATTTAAAATCGCCCAAAACGTGCCTAGTCGCAGAGAGGAAAATTTTGTCGCCCAACTGATGGCTCAAGTAGCCCAATCGGCGAGAAATCGCCCGAATTGGCAACTCTGATCGCAATACCTTCGCAAAAATAAGTACCGAAGATGCTACCGGGCCATAAACCACACCATATGGTAAATTTTTCTAAATGAAATGATGACTTATGAACAGCCTAAGGGTACGTTCAAACAGCAAGCAAGGCGGTGCAATGCTAAGATAAAACGCGCTAAGCTAAATAGAGCTAAGATAATGGTCTTCACACAGCGCGCTAACGATTGTGTTCAAAGTAAACAAACGAAAATAATTTTTAATGAAATTAAATAAAAATAATATTGTAGCTACTGTTACAAGCGCGTTAGCAGCTAACAAATCAAATAATTTGAAATCTTAGCGCCTCTCGCTGCCTAGCTGCTACTCGCAGCTAACTTTAGCGCACTGTTTGAACACTAGCATTTGTTAGTGTACATATTTTACCTCTTAGTATCGCCCCGCGTGATGTTTGAACGTACCCTTAGGATTACTTTCCCTCCATATATCGCAAATAATAAAAAATAAAACTACGAAGAGCCCTATAACTCTGGCGAACCGCCCACAGATTTTTCAAGTAAATTTCCATAATTTATAAGCGTTGTTCGAGTGTAATGCTTTTCATTAATAATTTGAGCATTCTTAACTGAGTACAAATCTCAAAAAAAGCTGTCATAATTAGTCTGACCACAGCCTGCTCTAGATACAAGCCCGGAAACTGACATTAACAGCTGAGAATTAGTGGTGTAAACAAGCCAAAACTTGCCACAGTAAAGAATAGGAAAAGTTTGGGGATTTGTACTTTCTCTTAGTATTTCTCGCAATATATTTAAAGTCTTAAATTAGATTTTACTTGAGGTTAACCTACAAATGTTCTGAACATGTGAACACAATAAAAAGTGTCTCTTTTATACAATTTTCATGTGTTTTAAAGGGGAAAACTCTCTTGTGCTCGTTTTGCTGCTGGTTTTGGTTAGGATAGTGTGCAGTTTTATTTGTGTGTGCAAGGATTGGTTAATCTGTGGTACAACAAAAATGAAATAATGACGAAACACTTAGTGGTGAAATGGCCGGGCTTGTATCTAGAGTAGGCTGTGGTCTGACAAGCTATTATCTACAGTTATATCACGATCTTTACAAATATCCTCGATATTTACCTGAACATTTGTGTACTTTCTTTGATATGCAACCGATTTTCGATATTCCCAATAATGTTCTATTGAATTTATATGAGTTGAATTACCTTACCAAGGTAAAAGAAATTTCGTCCTCATCGAAGAACCTTCAATTATGGATACTGCAGTGTGGCAAGGTGCTCCGTCTTGCGAGATGTAAAGAGCGCATTCATTAAAAGTAGCATCGCATTAAGTAAAATATTTAAATACTGATCCTGACTGAAACCTTCCACAAAATGTAACTAAAGAGGTCAAGTGTTCATTAAAGCAATCGGTTGAGCCATAGCCAAATCAAAATTGATCTCTGAAATCGAGTCGACTTAGTTTGGATAACGGATTTTCTTTCAAGTCAAGGGTCAAGCTTAATGTATAAATTTGGTGTTAGTTACATCACTAAGTAGTGCTAAGGAGGTCCTAAGATTTGGCAGATTGAACGTGAAAGTGATCACCATATTAAACCCCGGACCCAGTCAGCTAAGAAAGCAAGAAAGCACTTATCAGAAATATGCAGAGCAACAAACAAACGTATTATTATGAAAAATAAACCACATATTCTTCATTGCTTCTTAAATTTTCCTTATTTAGAATAAAAAGCAAGTCTATTTGTTTTACGAAATATTATATACATATAATTTTTAAGATTTACCTAATTTTACTAGTGTGTGACGTATGTGGATTAAGTGCCAAAAACCTAATCTCAGGCAACCTAGTTTTTTCACAAGTGAGCACTCTAGGTTCTAGTCTCTTTGCTAAAAATAAAAATTCCTTCCATCCCACTGTACCACACATGAAAAGGATACAAAGTCCCTGCCTACTTTGTAGTTACTGAAGTAATACCCTCATCAGAATATTTTCATAATTCTTACCGGTGTCATTGCTATGCGAATTTATGCCCATATCATCACAACGTCTTGTTGTAAACACCAGGGAGCTCCTTCGAAACTTTTTCGATTTTCTTAGATCGTCGGAGCGGAAAAACTTGTGCTAGACTTCGCATGCAGATGTGTTGAATGTCAATAGATAGAACGAAAAATGCTTCACTACCAACCAAATTGCTCATTAAGCATTTAATTCGTAGTTGGGCGCTTAATTAAAAACTCCAACTCCATCGATTAATCGCAGGCGTAAACTCAATAAAATCGCCTGTCAGGATAAAATGTTGTTTGCGAAGCCATAGACCAACATGGAAACAATTAACTAAGGGAAATTTTCCAAGAATTGCTTCGCAGCAGTTTGCAATTTAAGTGGAAATAGTTGCGGTGTAATGTGCGCTTGTATTCAGCCCCTACGGCTCCTATTTGTCGCGAAAGACAGTGACTTTTTATCACTTAATGGCAGCATTCATCTTTTTTCTTTACTTCACTGTAAATTGTCGTATTTTATTACTGTAGGAAATTGTATAGTTTTAATTGTCAAGCTATTCCAGATGAAGGTAAATTTTGAGGCCAGGGGAAAATCATTAATTTGTTTAGCCTTGCGCCTGAATTTACAGATTTTATGGAGCAGTTACATCGTAGTCTTTGATTCTACTTTCGAAATGAGACTCAAAATCAAATCGATAGTGATAAACACAAAATCGATTAAATAACAAATTATCTAGACTTTATCGAAATCGAACCAAATATTTTTACTAGACTCTTAGGAGTCATTTATTCAATACGTTTCACCACGGCCTAGATACTAATCCAGTCCTTTAAATACAAGTAAAGGAAGTATGACAGTTTTTTATATTTTCTTATGACATATATTAAACATACCTTGCAACACAATAAGAACAAACAAACCAAAAGAGAAATACTGATGTCATTGACGCCTTACAACTTCAGTACTTTAATAAAACGGACACCTTGTGTTCCTTTAAAACACTCACGGTGCTGTGTTTCAGGGAGAATTGCAGAGAAGAAAAACTTTATTTTGCCAAAATGTTTAGAATATTTGTAGATTTACTTCAAACAAATTTCAAGTCGGGACTTAAATAATATCCAGAAATATTTTGCGAGAAAGTATAATTTCTCCATGCATTCCTATGGTTTGCTACAGGAATGAGAGGGAAGTGCATTACGTCTCCATCACCTAATGCCTAACTGATCGTATTTGCTTCCGGGCTTGTACCTAGAGTAGACTGTGATAGTGTGATAAGGTAAGTTGGGTCTCAGTAATAGAATGACGTTTTACAATTGTTCATACTTGTCACATTTAGATAAGTTGCATACGCTTCCATATTTACAATTAAATGCACCAGTACGCCAATATAAACACACGTTTTCCACGGTACACCCCTAGGTGGGGTTCTCTCTCCCCTGATATGGCTAATGGTCATAAACAAAGTCCTTTTCAGCCTTAGGCATTGGGGTGTTAAGACCTTCGCTTACGCGGATGATATGTTGATCTTGGTATCAGGGTTGTTTCCATCTGTTATCAGCGACATTATAGAGCGTGCCCTAAAGAAGGTGAGCAGTTGGTCTAAAAACTGTAGACTAGCTGTGAATCCAGAGAAAACTGAGCTTATGCTCTTCACCACAAAAACCAAGGTACCATACTTTGCTTTATCTAAATTAAACGGCCAACAACTCTCACTATCCTCCAGTGCAAGGTATTTGGGTTTAATCCCGGATCCCAAACTGAACTGAAAGTTAAACATAGAGGAATGGGTTAAGAGTGGCACGCATAGCCCTCTATGCCTCCAGACGTACCTTTGGTAAAACATGGGGGCCACAGAAACATTCTCAGTTTAACACCTAGGTGTCTACTACTTCAATTCTAAGTTAATGTTTTTTCGGAATTCTCCTTCTTCTTTCGAGCTTAGTCGAGGTGATGAAGATATTTTATTTTGTTACCTACAAATTTCATTTCAAATTAATGATATTTTCTAGAATTATATGCATTCGCGCATTACGTATTTATCATAGTATCGATGGGAAAACCTGGTTATTGATTCGGTAACAAATATCTTCTATTTCGGTTTCATGTCTTAAGCGTGCGGTATTTCTTGATGCTTGTTTTGCTGCCTCAAATGCGAGTGCGTAACCTAAAACTTCAACATTGCTGTTCTTCCTAGCCAGCCGCTCTGCTTGCTGCAATCCATGATCTACAAGTGAATTTATAAATGCTTCTATTGCGACCTCGTTGACATAATCTTCGGATAAGCCAAAAGTGTCAGTCTTTCTATATCCGCACATAACTGCTGCAAGGTCTCTCCAAACTTCAGTGTTCGACTCCGTAGCTGAAGACGGTAAACCTCTTGCATGTGCTGGTTTCCATACCGCAATTCTTAAGCTTGTCTTAGGGATGAATAATTGTACCTTTGTTCTGCCGGTATGGTATGTAACAATTTTGCTGCTACACCTCTAAGTGCCATGATTAAAGCTGTAGCCATTTTCTCGTCAGTCCAAAAGTTGCCGCTGCTGTGTCGAAGTGAAGTCTGTATGTTTGCCAGGGCATTTGGGCGACAAATGTTGGAGGATGAAGTCTTTCGTTCACAGTCACATCTCTAGATAAAGTCGCTGAATGCCGTTTCTCTTGTTCAGTCTTCGAAATTTTTCTTCATTAACAGTTCCATTTCTCATTTAGCTTCTTTTATTTTAAGCTGTCTAGAACCACCCATCTCTTTTCAATAACTGACTTTATCTCTTCCATTTTATTATCAATATGGTTTTCGAGGTTGATTTTGATAGAGTTTTCTATGGTCACCAGTTTCTTCTCTGCAGTTGATTCAGACCTTCAAACTGTTTCTGCATAGAAATTTCCATCTCGGCTTTCACTTCTTTAACCGAAGCTCTAAAGTGCGATACTGATAATTTCTGTTCTTCCAGTGATACCATTAACTCAGTTACACTTCTTCTTGTTCGTCTTTTTCGTTTTCGAAAACAAAATTATCTGGATCTTTCATTCTTGTTTCGTGGCTTCCTGCAGTAATGCTGCAAAGGCATTTTTTTTTTCCAATCATAGGTAGGTGACGTTTACTTAATTCCCCTTTCAAGTCTTGAACACGTAAATCCTTTAATTTCCGACTCATACTGCACTATTTCGCTTTAATTTCAGAGATACATTTCATTTTTTCTTAGTTCACTTTTTAGTCTTTCTTAATTAATCCCACTTCACATGCACATTACAATAAGTGTGTCCGCGCGAGAAACTTTCCGCTAATATACTTATTCTGTAGCATATCTATATCGGACACCCACCACTATCCAACTAGCACGGGTATTATCCGGGTAGGCGATCTCTCGAAAATTACTCAACACACATGAGTATTTGGAGATCTCGGTTATTCGAGTATTCAAGCAATCGATGCAGCTTGAATACTCGAATACCCGAGATTTCCAAAGCCCGTTCGAGTATTTGGGAAATACACATGTGTATCGAGTAATTTTCCGGTGATTGGCTACCCGGATAATAACCGTGGGAGACGGATAGTTCTGGGTGTCCGAATCCCCGATTCCGCAGATATCACTTAGTTCGAATCTAGTACGTCGGTGATAGAGGTCTGGTAAGTTATCACTTACTCCACCGACGACGCTGACAACTCCACTTCGGAGATTTATTTGTCTAACCGGGATCCTATGAGCATGTCACGAATAATGGTTTTCTCAAATGGATCGTAAAAGTCACCAAGTCCACGTTAAGTATGGCGAATCCAAGACTGATTTTGATAAATATATGCTAAACCTTGTTCGAACGTTGAACGATCAATGATAAATGACAATTTTTAGGCATTGCCTATTGTCTCTTTTGAGGAGTTCATGAATATTTTGTATCAAAGATAAAGTCTTAGGTCAACAAAGAAAAAACATAAACATTAGAATATGTATATATACCCCTTTTAAAAAATACATATGTAAATTTACACGTTCTCAAAGATGACAAATGCAACGAAATTGAAGTTGGCCGTATTTTATTTTTAAGGGAAACTGTTTAAATTCTTTCTTGAGCTGACCAATGAACCAAGTACAAAACTGCTTCGGTATCAGTTTGTAAGGCCGAGAACTATATGGCTCATTAAAAACGCACAGCTAATATAAATAAACATTGCTATCATCCTCATCAGAAGTTCTACAACAGCTATTGGGTAACTCTGTCCTTTCCTTAATTGTCTTTATTTCTGATTTGTTGCAGTTGGTTACTGATTTTCTTTTTTCGAATATTTTTTGTGGAGTATAAATATAATCTTCAAAAATTCATTGAATATAGCGGTAATTGATGTTATAAGTCTTACCTTCTTAAGCAAGTTCGGTATACAAACAATTTAAAATTACGACTTCTTTGAATTATTCGAAAATTCAAATATTCAAAACGGAAGGCAGTGAAAATTATTTCTAATAACTTACGGAGTGAAGCTCATTTACATTGGACCAGATACAAAGCCAAGTACAATAGCCAAAATATTTTCTCCACAAATAATTACGAAATCACAAGTCAAGCAATCCAAAGAAATAGCCAAATTAAGGCTGGAGTTTTAGGTTGCCAGTTTCATTTAAATATTATTTTGTAGAATATAATCGCACGTACAATAAGCGATCAAAAACGATAGAGTTCAATCACTTTTACCTACGTCAATTGAACGTTTAAGGGAATAAAATCGTTTGATTTGTGGCCGAAGAAATGTTTAGAAAATTCTTGGCTGCTCTAGATTCTGTCTTCACTTTACTTTATTGAACTTTGCAATTTATACTATAGTAGTTTGCAGCACGCCTCGTAAAGCCTGCAATTGAAATACAAATATTTATTGAGATGACGTTGATCACTTTATTTCCCGAACATTTTGAGTATTCAGAAGTTGAGTGTAAACAGGAAGGTGTGACTTGTTAGAAGGAAGCATTTTTTGATGTTTTTTGTAACTGAATTTTTTCTTCCTTTGAGTATTTTGGAATGCAAACATTCAGCTAAATGTGGGAGAACATCAAACCGTTTGCTTAACGGAAAAATTAAATTCGTCACATTCCGTGAAGTCAGAAAGCTCTCTGGCACCAGGCTCCACTTAGAGGCTGTTTGCTCAAGTTTGATCCGAGTCAGAGTTTGATGGCTTCTCCCCCAATCAATTTGCTTGAATAATGAATTTATCTTTGGAGTGTCAGGCAGGGCAGGGTACATTATACCCTGGCTGGCAGTCAGTGCTCCGTCTGCACAGGGTGTGTTGCAGCCGTACGGATGATACGCCGATATGGTATAAAGCACCTTGGCTCTTGGCTTTAGGCCATGGGAAAGGGCTGAAGTGGATTCTAACCCATGCGCCGTAACTTCTTGGAACAAGGAAAAGCCGTTTGCCTTACTTTTGACTTGTTTAGCTACCCTTATCGGTCCGGAGCCAGAGCAACTCATACACCCGCAATTAACACCGTGGGAGTATGAACTTGCAAAAGTTTAGTGGATTCGAGCTTTCTGCACAACGAACCGCTAGCAGGCTCCCAGTCTGTCACATGGATTCCACTTGGTAGTTAGTAGTCCACACCACAGGACAGAGTTGACGTTGAGTTCAGTGCTCCGACAGAAAATAAATTCCGAGGGCCACGGGCCACAGTCACAGACTGTGCAACGCGCCCGCGTTCTATTTAATTGATCCCTTCTATTGGATTCGCCTTCGGCTGGAGTTCATTCAAATAGAACCGCACAGCTGAGTCTTCATTTAGTTTGTGGCAAATTGTGGAACAGTTCGGTTGTGTCCCGGAGCTCCCGGAATCTCAAGTGACTTTTGTAGGTAACGACAGCCTCGCCACTGTCGAGAGTCCTCCAACCCCTCATCTTATAGTTGTAATAAAGACTTGTTTGATGCTTAGTAAAAAGCGGTCTGATTGCGTGTAAAATTAAAGCTATTGAGGACCCCGCAGGAATCCTCAACGTGATCGTTTCATGGACGGAGTGTGGGAGAGTGCATTTTCTTGTATTCGGGAAAAGACGATGTGCAATTCTTGGAAAGTGGAAAAAACTTGAAGACAAAATGAAATTAACTTTGGAAAATGAGAAAATTCTTGTGACCTAAGAGGAAATTACTCTTGTCCTAATTTACAGTTATTTAAACAGTGTAACTGCTCCCTTTACTTCTCTGTCAAGTTAATGCTGCTGTGGTGTGAGATGATTTGTTCCAAGTTGCGCTGGAATTTGCCTATCAAATTGTGCCAATCGGTGCCGTTCAGTGCTATTCATAATTTCTGGGTGGATCTGGATCCGATGCCCGGCTCAGATCAAAGTTCTTTGACTATTCGAGCAAGGACCAAAGACAGTGTAATGTGACCACGATAGTATAGTGCTTCGTATTGTGACTATGGCAAGTGTTCTTAAAATGACCTCTGAGGTAATTATACACTTTTAAATTTTTTTAGGTATATGTTTGTTAGAATATGTGCCGCTTAAGAGGTACACTCGTAGAATGCATAGAATTTTAAGGTTTGTGTAACTTCCTATTTTCACTTGTTTCCAATTAGGAAAGAAAGGGATATGTTGCACAAAGTAACTTGAAAGTTATTGTTTTAATTACTTTTTCGTTGTTTCGAAATTTAACTGTTGGCAGTGGGCTTTTGGTGTAATCGTGCTCCATCACTTTGACTTTGGTTGGGTAGGTGGAATGGTTAAAAAGGTCGACAGTTCCTTCGGGCTATTTAATAGCTCATGCATGAAATTTGTCTTAATTTATGCAACTTTCTTTAAGATGATTTCTGACTATGTAGAAATTGTTTCTTTTTGTTTTGAAAGATGGTCATGTATATGTAATCCTGGGATGATATATTTTCGAAATACATACATACATATGTGTAGTTTGCAATATATTTGGTATGAAATTTTCATTTATTGTTCTATCACTTAATTTTTGTCACTAAAGTCATTCTAAGTGTTCAAGTTTTTCTTTTTTAAGTATATATTATACCTAATTTGAATTTCGTTGAAAATTCCAGTTCCATTTTGCATTTCAAAGATATTTATCCATTTTTATATATAGGCTATATATCGTTTTTACATACCTATATTTGAAATAGAAAAGATTTACAGGAATCATATTATGTCTATAATTCAAAACTAACAGTGATACGTACATAACTTGAACTTATGGCCCTTGATTGATGCGATAGCAGTGTAATTGAATATTAAATATTTAGGGTGCCGTTGGTATAATGCAGAACACGCAGACCTATGGCTTCATAGATTCCGAATTCAAACGAAATTGGAGCCCACTTATGTCTCCACTTAATATTTAAAATGTTCATGACTTTAAAATAATGGACTTTCTTTACAAATATTAATAAATACACTAGAAAACAGAGAGATAAATTTACAGATTTACTTATTTAGTTTTTTTTGGTAAGTTTTCTTTTATTGCATTTATATGTGCATTTTCAAGGTGGTGCAAGGTTTTACGTGTTGGCTTTCTTATAGCGATTATACCTTACACCAGGTTCGAATCTTGTTGCCATTTGCGTTTCTTCAGTTAACCCTTGGAGATCGCATGGTAATATCGATGATTCGGAATACAATTTAATTGATGTTTTCACGGCAAGAATCGATGAAATTCACTTTTGAGTTGAAATTAAAGCTACTTTGTACGTAACATGATGTAAATGCTATTTTGTACACATCCAAATAGCATAATAAAAAATTTGTTTTTTACTTGGAGAAAAACGACGGAAAAGCTAAAATTACTGCACGCGTTGCATTTAAGTTTAGTTAATCTTACTGCTACCCAAAATATGACTTATTCACATAATTTATTGTTGCGCTGAGAAATATAGACTTAGCAGCTTATTAAAAAAATGTATTTGGTTCAGAATGGCACTAAGGACTGTGCGAGAAAAAAACCGGAAACAGAAATGTGAAGAAAAAAATAATTTGGTCGTACAAAAAATATTTAATGTTTAAAGTTTTTTAAGCTATAAACTGTATAGAATATTTTACACTAAATAATTATAAAATTATTTGCTTTTAATATAAAAATTTCTTACTTTACATTTAATGCCTTTCAAAGTTGTTGTACAGCGGTTTTGTCGATGGTTTCCGCAGCTTCATTCCACTTTTTCCTGAAATATTTGATTGTTTTGCCACGCCTCCTTTCTTCTTAAGTTTTCGCTTCATTTGGGCCCAATAACGCTCGATGGGTCTTAGCATTGGCGTGTTTGGGGGGTTGCAGTCTTTGGAAACAACGTCAACACCATTTTCCTCAAACCACTTCAAAGTTTTTTTTGAGTAATGAGAAGTGGCTAAATCTGGCCAAAAAATTATGGATCCCACATGAGACTTATAGAAACTTAAAACACGCTTTTCCAGACACTCTTTAATATATATATATCACTATTAATCGTTGTATTTGAAATAAAGGTCTGTGCTTTTAAGCCGCACGAGCAAATCGCTTGCCATACCATATATTTCCCAGCAAATTTTTCTGTCCCAATTTCATTAAATTTAGTTGAAACATTGGCTTTCATATCGGAGGTATAACATTTTTTTCCTGGAAGCTTCTTAAAATCCGTTTTGCAATACGTTTCGTCGTCCATTAACACGCAATCGTATTTTGTCAGATAATTTTCATATAACTTTCTTGCTCGTGTTTTAGCTAGCAACAATTTCTTGCATTACAGTTCGCTTTGGTACCTTTTGGGCTTCAAAGCTTTTTAATCCTGCATGCTTCTTGAACTCCGTGAAAATGTCCTTTTTGAGTTCTGGGTATTTAGGACCTTTCGGGCGTCCACAACCTGGTAACCGATTAACACTTAAACGTTGTTCGAATTTGTTTAACACTTCGTATACCGTAGATTTGGGTAGTTTTAATTTTTTAGCCACTTGATCTTTCGTAAGATTTTTATTTCGTTCGAAGAAGGACAAAATATTTTTTCTGTTATCTAACTTTTTCGAGCTCATTTTATTTTCAACCACCATGATCGTAAACAACTGCACAAATTAGAACTTATTGGTGACTTACCATTTCTATGCAATAAAAATACGCGTCGAACTTAGAACCTCTTTGTTTTTGGGAAGTCGGTTAAAAACAGGTTTGTGTTTTTTCTCGCACAGTCCTTATATGCCTCACTTGTAGGTCTAGTTCCAATGTATGTCATTAAATCGGATTGCCCGACATAGGCTCACGAGAACTAGAGAGTGATATATCCATAGTTAGAAAAATTACCAATAAAATAATATTTTTTGCAATAAAAGGGATACCTTACGCAGAATGGCTTATTAATTGCAATACTGGGTTATTTATTTTTAATTGAACTTGAAGATTCTGTAGATTGAAGATTTTTAAGGATCAACACAAAGCTTAGTTCTTATAAGCGAGTAGTGTTTAATCTTTGATCCGATCAATATCGAAAAATAATATTATAAATTTATTACATTACAATTTAATACCTTCACCAAATTGTTGTTTTATGTCGTATTACTTTGTACCTGACCAGGTAAACACTACCTGACCAGGTAAACACTTTTTTTAAATAAAGAAAAAGAGATGGGCAAATTTGTTTTCTGAAAAGGTTTTTTTCGAAACTGGAATTGAGGTGCCAGACAGGAACTAGATAATTTTATACGAACATAAACGGCAACGAAAATTTCAAATATTCTTTTTACAAATTGTTCACAATAAAATGTACTAGCATCTGCTGTAATCTCTAATTGTGATAATATGTGGTCTTATTACATAAAAGCGCGAGAAAGTTTGTTTTTTGTTTAGAACTCTGACGTATTTTAAGACAAAGTAAACTTGCCCCCCTCCGTAATGTCCCGTCTGTTACACCCAAACATTATAAAAGTTTGAAAATATCGAAGTTTTCTTAAAATGTTAGTTTTCAGGGTTTAATAGCAACTAGGATCTAATATAGTTTCGATCTGTACGTCCTTCCGCCCGTCTGTCTGTATGTCACAACCCTCCTACCCTATCATTTATATGTATGTATACCTATTAAGATGTAATTTAGTACACGGACGTAGATTGATGTCCCAAACACAGAACTAATGATATTTTTGGACAAAATTCTTCCGTTGGACTCTACTCTACTACTACTAGAGTAAAAATGGTACTGTACTGTAATGTTTTACGACGTTTTGATTTTAATCCGTTCAGTCACGAAATATTTGCTTTCAAAATCGTAATCAACGCCTCCGATGAAAAATATCTGAAAAAATCATTCGAGGTAGCCTTTAGTTCGTACACGAAACGAAAATTGGAATTTTTATACGAAAATTCCGTTAAAATTACTGTTCTCAACTCATATTTCAACTTTCAGCTACCTTAATTTTTACGGAAAAGGACCATACTATTTCCTGAAGTATGAGCCCCGATTATCTATTCGGTTTCAAATCATATTCTCAGCATAGAATTCGAAAGGCTTAAAAGTGATCAAATTAATTCACCTTTAGCGAAAACACTGGAGAACTGGAAAGTTTACCGAATATTCGGAAAAAATGGGTATTAAGCGATCAAGTTTTCCTAAATCACTCAATAAGTCGCATATATTTTATGATGCTGTTCCGTAAAAATTGCCTATGAACACATTAAAAATTACCGGAAAGATCGTAAATTTTACAGTACGGCTGCTTGAATTTTGTCGAATATGTTGGTTGCAACACGATTACGGTTAGTGAAACCTAACTTTTCCTAGAATTTTGTGTCCGAGCACTTTCAATGACAGCTATAAGGAATGCTGTAGTATGTGCTTAACCAATTTTTTATTATCAAAAAGGAACAAATACCGAACATGATTTTTTCATTAGTTCTTTGTATGCCAAATCATTTCACTAAAAATATATTTGAAAGTTGTGAGCCTATACAACAGCCGTTTCACATAAATTAAATTTAGATGAAAGAAAGCCATTAAGGATTACGCAAGTTTTATTAACATGTTTTTTTAAAATTAGAAATCACTTACTTACTTTCAATGTCCTGTCCGATCGCGTAGAGTTACTCAACAGTTCCTATTCACAGATAACTTAATTTTCTTTTCTTACTGCTTTGACCTGTTTTATTACATTTTTTACTATAATAAGCCTACAAGTCAAGTGTTTTTAACTTGACAAACTAAATAAAAATAATTTACTTTATTAAAATAAAACAAGAGTTATTTAGTTCATGCGTAAAGTTTGTGCATTGGATAAAGTGGCGGTCAAAAGTGAGTTGTCGAGTATTAAAAGTTAATTTAAACTCCAATTAAATTAGTATTCCATATAAATAATTATGCTCTTTATTTTCAAAAATAATCAACTAAATATTTTTTATGAATTGTATGTAAAATTCATAAATTTTATAACTAAAAATGTATTCATACTTTCATAAGTTATTTCTCAAACTGAGGCGGCTATAAGTAAGTTTGCCAACTGAGTTTTACCACAATATCCTTTATATTATATCCTATTTATATGACACAGTTTACTGTAGCACGAATTTTGAACGCATAAAATATAGATTTAACAATCTTCTACTGAGAACTGAACTAACGTTGATTTAATATAATCCGTAATTTTCCGCGATTTTAAGTTTGAGTCATGCCAAGAAATTTTTGATTAAAAATAAATTGAGATTTGAAGTGGCCATTTCAAAACAGTCCCATTTTCTTTTCTTATAAACTTTTGAACAGTTTTGGCCCTCTGAATTGGGATATTGCCTTGCTCAAAATATTTAATTTTGTCCAATCAGTCTTTTAACTATGGGAAAGACAACGGTTTTCAATAATTATAAATAAAACTTAGTCGAAATATGCTGAAATCCCCGTATCATAATATCTTTAACCTATAATTTGATTCGGTAAAAGTTCATCTTTTCTTAAACTTATTAAGTATTTTCATTCGAATTTTTGTAGCCAAGAAATATTATTGTTATTTAACGTACTTTCTAAAAAACAGTTTACTTTTGCGCAACACATTCATGTTTTGCCTTTCAGCACTGTTTTTATTAAGGGTAAATCAGCAGTGACTAATCTGCTAGACTTCCCAAGCTTTTCCATTTCTTTAATCAAGGCTAGTAAGCAACTTGATTGTATCTCTTAGCTTACCTTCACTGTTTGTCGAGTGACTTTTTTCTTACCTCTCATTTCGCCCCCAACTTCTCTGGGGTGTTACAGGGTAGTCATCTTGGTCCTCTTTTATTTACTATTTACATTAACGATGTTTCTGGCGAATGCTAGAAACAAGTTGCTATGCTGACGATACCAAGATCTTTCGTCTTGTATCTTGTGAAGCAGCTTGTGTACTTTTAAATTCTGACTTCATCGCCTTTTATAATTGGCATTTTAATAACCGTCTTGCACTTAATATAAGTAAATTCAAAACTGTAATTTTCTCTCGTAAAATAGTGCCACTACAATTTAATAACACTTTTAATGGCAATAGCAGGATAGTAAATTTACATTTGATGATCTTATTGACATGATTGTTAGCAAGGCTAATGAGACCTCTGGCGTTTGTTTGTCCTTAATGATCCTAACATCACTATACTCCTTTATTGCACGCTGCTTGCATAATCGCGATTTTTTTGCAATTACGCTGCACCGCACTGATTATGCTTTTAGTGAGCCTGATTTTATTTAGCTATCGATTTTAACTTTGATTTTATCTTCTCTATTTATTTGTTTTAATTTTCCTTTTATTTTTTGTTTAATTTCTTTTGTATTGTTATCTGTTGTTTTTCTTTTGTTAAATTAACTGGAGAGTAGTCTGATCACACAATTTGATTAGTTTTTTATTTTCCAAAAGTTTACACTTTCAAGAACGCACATAAAAGTTATTATAGAATAATTTCATATAGTTCGTAATATACAGCCCCTCTGAATGAAAGTGCATAGCTGCCTGGTGCATCTCTACATCACTTTCGAACGCCTTTTTCGCAAAAAAACTTTTTTCAGCTGATTTTGTTGAAAAAAGAAGCCCATTGAATCGTTTAGGCTCAAATTATGACACACTGTTATTCATACTAGTAGTTCTGTCCCTAACCAAAAAGCAAATATTATCTTTTTCATTAAAAACTTGCTCGAGAAAGAGTCGAAACAGCAACAATTCGCCGCCATTTTATCAATTTTTAAAAAATCATTCAAATGTGATTCGGGATATTAACATTACAATACTTAACGATATTCAGTTTGATTGTTTTGTTTCATGTTTTTTATATTAAAATAGCTACAATGCGAAGACAGAAAATTTTCTGCGCAGTCACCACTACGGTCACGAATATTTTTTTAAGAAATAAAATAAAGTTTTGTATTTTTTTGTATATGAGATTAAAAAATAATCTTCCGCACTGTTTGACAAAACTATCCTCTAAAGAAAGCAGACTGTTAATAAATCTTGTAGGTAACTGGTATGTAATCTGTGTATAGCTCTGTCGATTTTTTTAAAAGGACTACTAGTTTCTTAATGAGTATTTCTCCGATCAATTAATTTATTGACAGCTTTTAGTTCTGTAGTCGCAGTTTTTAAATTAGTGCATACTGTTCAACTTTTTTTAAATACGAGAAGTATTTCTATTATTTAAACAATTCACAAAATTCAACTTTCAAAAAATTTATGTAACAAAGTTTATTCGGAAACTCCTCTTTTAGTTTTATATTCATATCTAAAGCCATCCATCATTTTGAAGTGTCCGCCATATTAGATGTGGAGTGACGTTTATCGTGTTTTACTTGCCAAACCCTTTTATTTGATACCCATGTCAAGGGTGTTGTAAAGAAAAAGGTATTCCGCCATCTAGGGGCGTCAGCCATATTAGTCTTAGAATAATGTTACGTACCTTATCGCATTCTACTTATCAAGTCCTTTCATTTGATACCCAAGAAGTGGTCAAAATCGGTTTGCCAGATTTGCCGACGGACTCACAGATTAAGGTAATAGAAAGCTTGTAAAAATTGAGTAACCAAGAAATAACCTTAAAAAAATTAACTTTACTTCTTTCAAATGTGTAGTATGATAAAAGTTGTGATGGCTTGTCTTTTCGTGACCGCCGCCAACCCGTACTACTTATTGCTGAATCAGCTACGACACCCTACTTTAATGCGTGTCCCACATGTACTTCTCTGGTTTTTGAAATAGTTAATTGAGCAAATGAATAGTCCCTACACTAGGAGACATCGCTGTCATCAAAAACTAATTTAATATTTTTTAATGATTTAAATGCTTACTTTTCTGTGTTATCATTATTGTTAATAAGTCGTCGGAGGAGTAAGTGATAACGTGTCGGCCATCCAACCCGGCGGTCCCACCTTCGACTCCCACCGGCGGTAATCCATTGTTGTTTTCTTTAAATTCTCGGATTTAGTAAAGTTCTTCTTCCGCCTCATGGCTCACAAGGAGTTACAGGAACTAGAGAGATCGCACTTAGATTTTCATCTAGTTTTACTATGCACTATGTACAATTAGTCCGGATTAACAAATAATTACTAAACTAACAACTTGAGATCAACAATTCTTACAAATAAAATGTTGAACCGTTTAAGATTCTGCATGAGGTTCACTTCGAGATGGGAAATATATAATCGATTCTAGAAACTATTTTGTTAACTCTGAAATAATTCAATTACAATTTGGAAACTTTCTGAAATAATACAAACTGTTCGGTATATAAACGATACTATTTACGTTACTCATATGTATATTGTTCAAATAAAAGAACTCTTACTACATATCGACTAAAATTTTCAATCTTCCTCCCTTAGAAATATTTACCTAAGACGAAAGTAAACTTTAAAATTTGAGCAAATGATAAATCTAAAATAAACCAGACTCCTTGAACGAAGACTTTCATTTAAAGGAAATGGCAAACAGCTTCAGCGCAAAGTAATACAAAATTCCTAAATGTTGGATTAACGCAGCGAACGGAACCGGGAAGAGTATAATGCTTAAAAGATGATTTTGCCGCATTTTAATAGCGCTCAAATTCAATTTTCCTAAAAGCTTGTCAGCGCTAGAGTCGCGGAAAAGGGGAAACAGCAGTACCGTCCGTTTGGAGACTTTGTAGCATTTTCCCATGAAAACTGTTCTCTGAATATACTATAATCCTATTATTTGTCATCGGAACCATTTATCTTGGCGCCAGAAACAAATTGTTATCAAAATTCCAATAATCTTCATTACCTTCGTCATAAGCTACGCTTGCTGTCGCTCTTTCAAGGTGTGGTATAGATTCTTAGAGGTTTTACTCCTTGCCAAGGAAGGAGGATTACGAATCTCATCAAGACCATGTCCGAGGATGATTTCGCTGCCGCCGACGACACGGCAAGATATGATGACAGGACGCAATTATTTTTAGAGTAAAATTTTACGGTTTATAAATTTCGCAGTAAATGAAGTAATTACAGTCTATGCCACTTTCACGACAACGGGTATGTATATAAGTACAGGGACAGGGCATAAGGATTGAAAAATCTCCCAACGTTAATTAGATGAGATAGAACAAGACGTCGACGAAGATGGCGTAGTAAAGCGTGGCAAAAGTCTTCAGCTCAGTTTGGCACTCACTCCTGCCTGACTTTACGTCATAAATTTGTAAAAAATTTTCCTCAAGCTCGAAAGTAGAGCTGTTGAGAAAATTGTTAACTTTAAGGAGTGCAAGGTATTTAACGCTTCGGTGAGTTTTGCCATTTTTAGCACGTTATTTCGGGCCCAAAATTTCAAGTTCCTTGAGAAGAAACACGTCATTATAAATGTATTCCTGGGCAGGGAAAATTTATGACTTTGTTAAAGGTCTTGTTGATTGCTGGAAATTTATCATTTAGGAAGTTTTAAAGGGGTGCGGATAAATTAACCCTACTACATTTCATTCTTCATTACAAATTATAACTACAGAGAGGAATTTTGTATTAAATATTTGAAAATTTTTAACAATTTAATATTATCTAAATTAAAAACATCATCAAATAATTCCGTCATTAACTCTCTTGTTGCCGAATTTTGAAAATATGTTTAAGAATCTTAAATCACTTTCAATTTGTTGTTACACTTAAACTGGAATTAGAGAAACTGAACTTCATTCTAGCGAATTTTATATTCTATTATTTCATACAAGAAGATTGCGATTATTTTAAACCAGTATTACACGGAAAGTACACGGAAAGTACAAGTACAAATTTCACGGACTACGCGGACAGATAGGATGATAGCCGCTCAACAAAGAGCAGCGGAAAACCGATCAGACAGAGCTTATGAGTGAGAATGCTATGGTTGATCCTGTCAAAGGCCTTGCTGAAGTCGGTGAATATGCAGTCGACCTGCACACCCGACTCGATCAGAGGCATATAGTGATGCACGAATTCGAGTAAATTGGTGGTGGTTGATTTACCCTTGATAAAGCCGTGTTGGGAAGAGCCAATGAAGGGTCTACAGTGGAAGCGGAGCATATCAGTGTTTCAAAGCTTTCGCCACATGGGATAGATTAGCGATGGGTCTGTAGTTGGATATGTCTGCCTTGTCTCCCTTTTTGTGAAGGGGGATTATATCACAGAGTCTTTCCAGAGCCTTGGAAAACGCCGTCAGGACCGCAAGAGAACATATCGGGCAGGTTCGACAGGTAGTTGGAGACAGCTGCGTCGTCGAAAACTAAATCATTGGATTCAATGGAAGTGAGCTGGAACCTTGTCAAGTGGGAGAAGTCAGCGGAAGCTATATCAAAGTAAGGATCACAGAAAGCTGCACTAAAAAAGTTAACGAACGAATTAGCCACCTCAAGATTTTTGGGAGGTTCTACCACATCGCCCCTACTCGCCAGATACAGCTCATTCTGACTACCATTTGTTTCGGTCGTTAGAACACTTTTTGAGGAAGAAATCCCTAACAAATGTGAACGAAGTTTAAATGACCCCTGAACAATTTTTTTCTTGAAAAAATCAGAAATTTTATAAAATAGGAATATTTAGCCTGGAAAAGTGTCATAGATTACGATGGAAATTATAATAATTACTAATGTACAAGTTTGTTCACTTAGTTTTCAATAAAATCTCTTCCTTTATTGACGAAATACACGATTTGTGCAGTTGAGAGCTTACGCTAAGATTTGAGGGTAAGCGTAAAGAGAATAGAGAAAAACCAGTTCGCATGTGTTTTTGTCTGAAATACTTCTTTATATAATTCTTATGCATTTGGATTGATGCTGGAACCGATTTTTTCTTAAATTGATTTAAATCTTTTGTCTTTTACTTCCAGTTAATAATTCCAAACTTCAAACAATACGACACCTTAATATCTTCTTATTGTTTTTTTATTGTAACAAATAAAAAATTGATTTTTTATCTACATTATACAGAAATACGATTTTCAATTAGTTTTAATCCGTCTAGTTCATTGAAAATGAGCAATATATCGTCCTGCCAGGTAACAAAGAACCACTTAAAAGTGAAATTTGTGTTAATATAAAATAAAAACAAACGTTGACTTTAAAAAAGTGTTGATTGCTTTGCACGAAAACCACTGAACAAACTGGTTTTTTATGCTTTTTTATACTCCAAAAATTGTTTTATCCACTCGACAACAGGTGCAAGGAAGGAAGGAAATGTTTTTAAACTGAAATACTTTTTGGATTATTTTTGTCTGATTAAAGGTTTTATGAGTGTATAACCTCCAAATGACTTTATTTTATTTTACTTTGCACTTAAATTCTATTTGTTTGAACACAAAATAAATTGTTGTCATGGAAGAGTTCTTGTTTACTCCAAACGAAAAATTATTCGT
The DNA here is from genome assembly GCA_964036015.1 of Leptarthrus brevirostris. NCBI lineage: Eukaryota > Metazoa > Arthropoda > Insecta > Diptera > Asilidae > Leptarthrus > Leptarthrus brevirostris. Next base: position 111,864,915 of record OZ038372.1, on the reverse strand, counting down.
ATGCATTCCACTTTTATTATGATTTCTACAACTACCTTTGCAATAAAACTGAACTTTACAGATTGAGGTGCATTTCTATTTCACTTTCGATAATGTCTGAAAGGAAGATTTCCAGCTGAACAGATTTGTCCATTGAGTCGTGCCGATAGAGTTGTAAATTTGTTGTCATTCTAACCAAACACTGCAGTCCTCCCATGAAGCAAAATGGTCACATATCCTCTGTCTTATTGCAGGTATACTCAGAGTTCGAAACCTCCTATTTCGGGATACCTATAATGCACCAGCAATAAACTCTTTTGGGTAAGGCAAACGAGCTTGAAGTGGAGTTGTAATGAATTTCGTCCCAGGCGGTACTGACAATTCTAATTTGCAGGCCGATTCTCTCACTCAATTGTATAGTGACAAATTGTTACAAGTAATTGAGGATAGGTGGTACGTTTCAGGCATAATAAATCGTCTAAGATAAATAGAATTGGTGAAATCCCATCAGATCGGATTTGTTGAATTAATAGTCCTCTTGATTAGACCTTAGTAGACTTTTCTCGTTTCTCTAGAACTACAATAACATTTTCCTGGCATATGTTGGTGTCAACTGCTGGCAAAATGCCATTTTCAATTTAGCAATTTTGCATGCATTTTGATTAAATCTTCTAAGATGTTCGTTCTTCTTAAAATTCAGGGAAATAACTTACTTCACTTGCGATTATGGGACGTCATATTGAAATTTGAATAAATTACATTGAGGTCGTTCACTGATATAAAAGCGTCTCTTGGGATAAAGGATTGAGAGATTCAAGACGTATAAAAGTTGGATTCTTAAGCTGAAAAAGGTCCGGAAGAAATAACATACAGTATTTGATGATACTTTACTATTAATTGATTTGTTTTATTCATCAAATGCTAACAATATCTATTAATATCGTTGTAGACAAAAGAACATAGCTTTCCTAATATAATATAAAAAAATTAAGGATATAAACCAATAATTTGTTAAATTGTGTTTATCCCTTTCACCATGTCCTCTTATGTGTATTCTCTTACTTTTTAAAAATATGTGTCTGTGGTGTCTAAAATATAGCGTCTTTTAGTATTCGTCTAGGACAATAGTGTAGCAAAAGTTTCTTATTACATTGATGAGTTAACAGTTTTAGTCTACTTACTTACCTATAATGATATCTTGGGTCTGCAATCCCGCACGATTTTCGGTCCTGCGGGATCCGCGCGAACCGACAATAGTTTTTGGTTTCAATTGACCTTAAGACGTGGTGTAGTAGCTAGTTACTCCTACAAATTGTGGTTCATCTTGTTCAACGATTTGTCTGTGCAGTTGAGTTTAGCTCGTGACGAATGACTGTCTTTTTAGGTAGTTTGAAAGTCTCATCATGTGATTTAAGAGCTTTTTCGTAGTTTCTTATATTTAATGAGACATGAATATTTCAAAAAATTATGGACGCCGTTGTTTATATACCCTTCGAACAATTACAGGGCCTCGTCCGTCGTCATCCCGATTATGTCAGCTTCGATATCCAAGCCAAAGCTTGCAATATGATTTGCTACAAATCCAACGCGAAGATTTGATTGGATGCGTTCCAGTTTTAATAAGTTGTTATATCGCAACGGCTTATTTTATACTTTATAAACTGAATATTTTATATTTCATCACGTAGCCTATGTCTCGTACAGTGCACGTAACAATATAAACTTCCTACTTAATAGAATCGTTAAAGAATGACACCGACAACCGTCTCTCGATCGCTTTTGGTAGAATCTTAGTCAGAGAGTCGACTGTACAAGTATGTTATATAGTTCTTAACCATATTAAAAACACATATAAATGCGAATTGAAAACAGTGCTGGATCCCGCGAGATTACAAACCCTATTGATATTGATAATGTGTCGTCTATTGCTAAGACATTTGAAGACATGGATTATTACCTATTCAACTTTAATATGGTTTTAATGAGGATAAACCAAAAAGGCACGGTGGATTGCATTGACACAGACATTTGAAAGAATTAATTATAATTTTTTATCCATAATTTATTTTTTAGTGTCAACTGGTCCTGTTCTTACGTCAGGGTAGTCAACTTAGTCTTCTATTCTTCATTATTTATGTTAATGATGATGTTAATTATAGGTTCCTCTATCTAAAGTCGAAAAATTTTATAGTAAAATTAATTTATTACGCTGTTGCCCAACTGTTGCTGACGCTAATCGTCATGACTTCTTCGTGTAATTTTAACCGATAATGACTGTGTTCTTTCAAGCTCTATTTGCTCTCTCTTGCTCCCGTAACCCCAGGTGGGGCATGGGGCGAGAGAATGGAAGGCCGACACGTTATCACCTACTCCAACGACGAAGCTCTATTTTGACCAGCTTTTATTCATAGTGCTCAACTATCTTCATACCACTAAATGTGAATTAGTGCATTCCCAAATAATTCTTCAGGAAAATCGCAGCTCAAGTTTGACAAGTTCAAGTACAAGTAATTGTAGGTAATTTTTAATAGCGCTTTTTTACGATTATATTGATGCAATTGTGAGCAAAGCCAATGTCTCTTTTGGCAACTTTTACTGCACCTATTGGAATATGAATGTGTAATCTCCATTCCATGTGATACCATCATCCGCATTGAAGCGTTGTAGCATCGTTCATCAGATTTATTCTTCGCAAGCCAGTTACTCTGCTTCCATATTAAATAGTATGTATTTGATTCCGTTGAACACTTTTCAGAATAGGTGATTTACTACACAGCTGATATTCTTCATGGTGTTGTTAACTCTTCTAAATTATTGGGAACGTTAAACATTTCGATTCCAATGCTTTCTTCGATACACCATGCTTTTTTTAGATCGATTAACTTGACATTAAATGTGATATTTATGACCATGATCATGATCATTATCAATAACTGAGCTGCAGTGGTTTCAATATACGTCAAATCACCCTCCATTACAGTTATTTAGTAATATTAGTCTCTGATTGGCAAGTCCATAATCAAAATTTTATTACTAAATTATTTCGTATTAAGATTAATTTTTACATGTATACTTTGCTTTACAACTCTGCCTGCATTAAAATCTCACAAGTTAAAGTCCACGTCCCATTTATAGTAATTTGAATATAATGGTAGTATAATACCTTCGAAATCTTACGGTGCACTTAATGCTTTTTTTATGATATAGCAGACCAGGCCCGGGAACAACCCTATAATGCGTTAGCATTGCTTTAACCGAAAGAGAATTAGGGTAAGGTGAATAAGGTAACTTGAATGTCTTGTTTTTGCATTCCTGCAAGCTAGACAATAGCCCAGAGACGGAGTAGATTTTTAAATTTTATTTAAAAACTCACGAAGACCGAGGCTCGAACACTGACCAATTTATAAGGAGAAATTTTTTTAAAGGCAAAATTTCAATAAAAGTTACATTTGCCTAAATCTTTGTAACGCCGTTGTATATAGAAAAAAAAATTAATAGGAATTAATTATACCGCCTACCGTAATTCAGTAAAACTCAAAGACTGATAGGTGTTATGAACCTTAGGATACACAAACAAGTACCTACCACAAGTTCAAAAAACTTTTGGCATTTTACTTTTAGTATTGGAATAAGTAATGAGCACACCATGGAAGTTACACAAGTTTTTTGGTAAAGGGTTCGGAAAAATTATATATGAATGGAAACACCATTAATTAACTATTTCTTAATCCAGTTGCTTTTAAATATTTCATCAGAAAATTCTAATCTTTTTGCAATCAATATCGTATTCTATTATTCGAGCAATATATATAAACATATATAGGTATATATATATAGGTATCACCGCGTTCTCGAAAAAGGCCCTAACAATTTCGATAAAATTTACAATATAGTGGTTTACGGGGGCCAAAAATCGATCTAGCTAGGTTTCATTTCTGGGAAAATTCGTTTTCTCCGTGTTTTCGGACTTTCTTTAAAATTCCACTTCCGAACATTTCCGCGCTTTTAGGCGCCCGATTATTTTCCAGTAGGGGAGGGCGGGGTTAGTTGTTACATGGGTAAGTTGTTACATTACCACTAAAACGAAAACTACGCACAGAACCGATTCAGGGCTTTGAAGACATGATGCAACAGATGTACTTCAGCCGTTAACCAAATTTTGTAAGTGGCGGACGTATGCTTTAGTCAGTGCAGTGAGTGAAAGCTTTTACAGCAAAATAAGTAATATCCAAGAGAGTATCTTCAATTCGTTCTCCCACCAAACGGAAAGAGGTAAGAAACTGAGAGTAGAGGCAAAGGTCTGTTGGAAGGGTAACAATCAATTCCAGTGTTCCTCTCTTAGTTCTTTTTTACACAAGAGAACATAAATGTGACACATCACTCAAAAGCTGTGGGTGGGGTTAATTGTTTCAAAAATATCGGGGTTTATTGTTACATGTAACAACTTCGTCTTTAGAAGATTTCTATTGATTATCATGATTTATATGTTTGGTTTTTTATTAAATAATAGATATCTCGATGCCCCGGACTGATAAAAGGAAAACCCAGCGGGGGACAGTACCAGTACAGGTTTATGAGCAAGCTGCAAGCGAAGTAAAAGCTGGAAACGGTTCCTTTCGAACATCCTTACGAAAAGTGTATCATCCAGCGATGAAAATGAAAACTGTATTTGTGTAGTTTGCCTTAAGTCAAAATCATTTGCCTTAGTATAAAATCATATAGCGGACAGGAATGGATCCAGTGCACACAATGTACAAAATGTGCACATGAATCGTGCACATCCAATGAAGCATTTTATGTATGCCTTCATTGCCAATCAGATGAATCGGAATAATATTTGGTCATTTCTTGACATGAACATTTTATTTTTTAGTTCCTACAAATGTCCTTTCACTTGAATTCGAATGTGATATTTTTTTTAATAAATGTTGATAAAACCTACATACATACAAGTTATTAGTGTAATTGTTTCAAAAAGTTCCTTATCTATAACAGTGTTAGTAACAACTTGCCCCACTTCTGTAACATTTTACCCTCCTTATGGGGCAAGTTGTGACATATTCCGCATTGATGATAATTGTCACTATTTTCTCCAATTTTTAAAATTCAATTCTTTTGAAAATATTTGCAGATTCTAAACTGTTAAAATGTTTCGTTTCAATTATAGGATCCTGCACAAATAGCTTCCTTTGATTTAAATAAAAACAAATTCCTTTTTTGTAACAACTAACCCCGCCCTCCCCTACCCACAATATTTTTAAAAGAGATGAGGCTGAAATTGTTAGAGCAGTTTTCGAGAACGCCATTACAATTTAAAAAAAACAGACAAATTTATAAATATTGCTCGTATAATAGACTCGAACCTGTGGTGACTTAGTGCGATGAAAATGAATAACGGAAATTTCTTGAACTAAGTTGCTGAACTTTCTAGAATTAAGCTAAATAGTATAAATAGGGCTGAGTAGCAGCCTGAGCAGAGCTCGATCGCTCAGGTGCTTATACACAATTTATTTAATTTTTATAATTTAATGCACGTCTAGCACATACTTAAGTCTTTGCTTTTAGCTCATGTCTTTGGTGAGCTAGTTTAAACTGAGATTGCTCGAACTGACTAACCCTCCCCACACCCCTAGGTCCAAATTTTTCCTCATAGCAGCAAGGGGGGATCATACAATAAAATATACATATACAATAAAAAAATTCATTTAAATCAGTCTATGCGTTACACACGAAAAAGAATCATCCATATCAAGCCACGCCTTACGAAAGTGGGCACCCCCCCCCCCCCCCGAATTTTTTCATAATCATACTCTTCACAACAAAAATCGGATCGTCCAAATCGGTGTACGCGTTACGAAGTTAACTCCTCCAAAAACACACCAATGATTTAAAGACCCCTGGCAAACTTGTGCTATGTTGCAAAGGTGTTCGAGTCCTTATTCAGTGACATACTCCGTTTTCACTGCAGTCTCTTAATAGGCTCTTTCCAGTATGGCTTCATTAAGGGAACATCTACCACACCATTGATTTACTAATTTTAGTAAAGCTTTCGATAGAATTAACCACGTGATTCTTATTCATAAGCTTCATCTGCTTGTGTTTCCGCCGCTTACACTTAAGAAACTTAGCGTGTCTTGTTCGGATGAAATTTTTGTTTCTTCCGGGGTACCTCAGCAAAGTATTTTCAGCCCACTCCTCCGGAATCTTGAGCGATGTGAGCATTTTTATCCTGGCTCGGTCCTTGAGGAAACTCGAATTTTGCCGTATTTCCCACCGTCGAACGCTTTACGGCTTGCAATGTCTGACGCCTTTTCGACGATTACGTTCCCTGCATCGAGCTGAGCTGTTCCAGACGGCAGCTGAAGGGCCAACTGAGACTACTTATTTGAATAAGCTTAATTCTATTCTAAGCTATAATAATCTGTAACTTTATTGCAGTAACCAGCATTGCCGACTCAGTTTATATAAATAAATAAATAAAATTTTTAACATAAAAGAATCATCTAAATTGGTGAACTCGTTAAGATATTATGCCCTACATTAGGCCATACATAAAAATACAAATATGCGTCGAACTTAGAATTTTCTTATTTTTGAGAATTCGGTTAAAAATCATCCAAATCGATCCACCCCCTTATAGTAGGCGCACCATCCTCTTCCTTCTCCTGTCGGAGCTTGGTACATAACCTTCTCTATACACCAACAAAAAGTATAATCCAAACCGCTCAACGCATTATGAACTTTAATGTCCCTCTTCCACCTCCAGTCTAGGTAGGAAATAGTTATCATAGGAATCAATTAGATAATATACTCTATACTCAATTAGTGTACGTATAGGAAATAAGGTGCCGCTCTCTCCCCACTTACACCTAACATTTGTGATATGGTGCCAATAGAGGAACATACTCTATGCAACACTATGCAATGGTGAAAAATACTCATTATAACAAAATTAGAATTTTCTGAATTTGTCTACTTCTTCACTCTCCTCTAGCCTACATTTTGTGTAACTCCAGTCCAAACATTTGCACCTTGTGCCAATGGAAGACCATACTCTATGCAACAAAAAGAGAATTTTGAGAATCGGTCCAGCTAGTACTACCACTCCCTCTACCTAACCCTCCTCCTACCACCACTCGCCTACCCACACCAACTCTCATCTCTTTCTCTATCACGGTGGATAATTCTTATTACAGCAGAAAAAGAATTATCTAAACCGGTTCTCGTGTTTCGAAGGACTGCCCCCTCCTTTACCCTAGGTCCGATATTTTTGACATTGAATCCAGCTGAAATTGTAGGCCCTCATGCCTCACAAAAGATTACGGGAACTAGAGTGATAAATATAAGACACACAGAGAAAATTTATTAGACAAAGATTAGATTAGAGATTCCCATAATCGAAATCCATTTGTACTCTTTTAAGAAGGAATGATCTTATCTAAGACACATCATTTGTGAACATATGTACAAGAAAGACAATTAGTCAGCGAAGGAACCTTTATACCGGCACAATCCTTAAAGTAAATAAATCTTCTATTTTATTTTTTAATTAAATGAATAGTAATGCCTTTTGGAAGTCTTAGTTAAATCTTATTATTTTAAGCTTAGCAATAATTGGTATAATCTTAGGCTTTTATGGCCTGCTGAATTTTCGACAGCTAATTTGTGTATTTTTAAAAATTGGACAGTTAGTATTAAAAACGAAATCAACAATTGCGCGTAATATGAAAACGCAATACCAAACGGAAATTATAATCCAAAAGAGAGCAAAAAGACCTCCTAGTTTTGAAATCAATAACATTTTCTGATTTTGTTACATAATTGCCTTAATACTTCGAAATCCCTTTTAAAGTCCTACGAAAACATAATTGAATTCATCGAAATCACGTTGAAAAAGATGGGGATCCCACGTTCGCAGCATAACAACGTAAGTCTCGAAACAGAGCGTGTTTCACGAAATACACAAAATTATTAAATGAGCACGTTTAAAGATTTAATTGTTCGTTATAATTGCAAACAATGATTACCTGTGAATGACAGGAGTATGCAACGTGTGCAGGGCAGATAAAGGTAGTCGTAAACGTTTCTCTAATACTTTGCACACGGTGGATCTCTTTAGCGGCTCTTGTGAATCCCTCAAAAGTATGCAGTATTAAAATTCCATAGATGAACGTGCACACAGCTGGGGTGTGCTATCATAGTCGGGATCCCTGTACTTTAATAAGCTCGTAAAAACCGCTTATTGCATAACTTTATATGTTTGAACTTCGTTAACGCAGGAAGCTTGAAGCAGTAGCTAGAGGGACCTGTCAGAGGCCGTTTGCGCTCAAAGTTTGCACACAAGACTTGATACTGTGACCTTATGAAGATTTAAGGACTTTCATCAGGCACTTTGACATCTACATTAAAAGCTCTAACCCCCTTTACTGGGAAGAGCTGGAGTTAAGTGGCAATCAACAAAGCTCGAGACGTGCTTGCTTTATACCGTCCGGTACAGCTGTGCCACTCCGGTCCTCAAGGACATTAGCGAAATAGGAGGCAGAGGAGCGATGATGTAATAAACTCCTGACATGTACACAAATTGGCCCAAGTGTTAGATAAATTTGCCTTCCAAAAGAGGGTTGGCCGTACTATCATAGGGAGAAGACAAGCACGCACCAGCCTTCTATCAGAGAACATATGAAGGCATAGAAGCGCTTATGTCTCTCAAACGAGCCATACGCGGATTCCCACAAAACACATTAATTCTAGTTTCTTGACCCAGAATAAGTAAGCTGTTGAATTTCACCAGATCTGGACACTTACTTGCAAAGCCGGCCGACAGTCCGGCAGCACTAGACAAAAAACTTCCCGAAAATCTCTTATTTGGTTCTCTTTTACACTTTCTTCCTCCTGAATTATAAAGTCCTGAAACGCGCCAGGAATTCCAGCACATTCCCACACGTAGACGAGCTGTAGCTGAAAGGACAAGTATACATCCCAGCACATTGAATCTAACGAACTTTTTCGCAGAGCATACGCTTGAAGAGAACTCGAATTGTCGTTGTTAGTAGACATCTTTCGTTTCATGTTCCAAGGACTTCTTCCTGTGGGGGAGCTACAAAGATTGTACGTGTGCAGCTCTACAGCTTGTAGACCCGGACGCAATATGCTCCTGAGAAGAAAATATCCAGGAACTGCTCCAGCTCTACCTTTTGTCCTCCGTTTGCTTTCAGCTAGCCAGTTGCTTTGCGGGATCAGCGTGGATATGTGCTCCAAAAATCTGCTGAGCTCATTCAGGTTAGGATACTTTCTTTGTTTTTGCGAGACTGGTTAAAGAAGCGTCAGCACCTGGACAATTTGTTTCGTGCCAGCAGGTAGTGAATTGAAATCCGGATATAAATGCAAATGAGAGGATGCCGGGAAATGTATGAGGTACATCCGAAAGTCAGCAGTTCGTTTTGGGCTATGGGTTCTTATAATTCGGGTTATTTATGCACAACGTATGCTGCTACCTAGTTCCCCAGTGAGGAAATGAAACACGAGAGGGAAGTTTGTCAGGTATTTATAGCTACAAGGGGTTGGTTGAATGTTCCACAAAGACATCATTTTTGTCAATTTGGTTAAGGAAATGGCAAGTTTGTTGAGTTGGTATCATTTTAGGAATTTTTTATTAAATACACCAAATCTCTAAATTAAGGACTCCATTTAATCAGGCAAGGCTGCTCTTTGTATAGAGTAATTACTGTTTGCAAATTTCAAGCAACTCCATCGCACCCGAACGGCTATAAGCAAAGCTGGTTTCAATGACATTCATCAAGAGCTGTAGAAGGTTTAATATAGAATAGAAGGATAGTCGTTGGCAAATCCCCTAGATCTAGGACTCTCCCATTCCGCACACTTGCGAAAGATGATGCAAAAGGCTTGTCATAGTGAATTAGCATCGAGTCACACACATATCTTTTAAATTTTCGTGTAGCTAAGCGGACCCTCCTGCACACCTGGAGTGGCTCATTTATTGTTCCGAGAAGCTCTACGAATGATGTGGGACTGACAATTTATTAGCAAGTTTATCTTGGGGAATTAGTTCACATATTCTAATAATCTCTCTCTGGATAGGCATAATCTAGTCGAGGTAATGCTAACGGATGTGTGCGAACGTTGTAAACATTTTAAGGGAATTTATTCTCCAACAACAGGTAATTACGGGAAATGAGTCAGCGATGACTCTTTAAAATGGTCCCTGCCTAGAACCAAAATATTTTGAGTCTGACAAAGTTCACCTGCGTTAATATAGAGGAAAAGGAAATACCTACAACAAAGGAGTATATGCAAAATTATTTTTACATCTAATTTGAATATTTGCTGTCGCAGTAATATGATAGTGACAATGGGTTACTTACATGCTTAGCACATAGTCAAAAGCAGCCATTATTGCTCACACCTTACTATATACTAGCTACATTTTATAGATGAATAATGTCGTCCTTTGTACCTACATGCAACTAATGAGGAACTGTGAACTAATAATCTATCTGCTCGCTAGTTGTGAAAAAATAATTGCTCCTTCCATAAATACTCTTGCAAGGAAAGCAAGTCTCATTCGTTGAGTTTTAAAGTCTTAAGTATGTTTTTAATATATAATGCAGTCGAATCTTTTACTTCGTAAAACATAAGAATGTGGCGAAATGACGGTCAAAGATCTCAAAAAATTTACATCGGATCGGTACGTGTTGAATATATTTAAAAAGGCTATTCAATAATACCCAACTCGACCCCTTACCCGTAGATCTGAATGTTGACTTATTCTGACGTGTATACTTGATGTATGATCATTTTCTTGAGAATCTTCCAAAGGCTTTTTATACTTTGTCCCGGTTTTAGGTTTTCCAGATCTTCCTTCGTCTTTAACCGCACCAGTTCGTTGAAACCGATTAACTGTTGGACAAAAAGTAGATTTAGAGATGATATGCAGCACTGTCGTGAAATATATCTACAGCCTGCTGGTATAATCTTTTTTTATCTCCATACTCCCACATTATTCGGACAGTTATTCTTTATCTTTCTGAAAGAGACTTTACAAAATAATGAATTATCGATTGATATGAAAGCGAAATACAAACTGAGATCCAGTCTCAAGAAAGCTGAAAACGAAATGAACAGTAGAAAATGAGACTATTGTAACAGAGTACCCAAGGAGCTGGTCTCAGTCTGAGCTCTGAGAGCAAACTAAACTCTTACTCACTAAAAACAACCCTATAGGCATTTGCTGAATCAGACCACTTTATCCGGGTCCGGGGTCAGCGAGAGAGATCCGGACTAATCTAGTTTTATTTCCCATCAGCTTTCTTCTTCTGCCGGACACTGGCACACTATGTGTTCCGCCGTCTCTTGCTCCTCCAGGCACAGCCTGCAGGTATCATCCTCGAGAATGTTCAGCTTCTTTAGATGACACCTGAAGTAACCATGTCCTGTTAGTAATGCCGTCAGCCATCTCAAGGTCCTACGATCTATATCCGGGACCTCCCTCTGTTCAGCAATTCTGGTTACTACAATGGTCATCTTAGCCTGCCTGAAAGAGTCCCCGACGTTCCACCGTTCCCAGTGCTCCCTCGTGGCCCACGTTCCTAACAGGCCCTCTGCCGTGCCCCTGCCTAGCGCAGTGAACGGCTCCGGACCTTGGAAACTCGAAGCAGCTCCTAGTTTTGCCAGTACGTCTGCTTTCTGATTTCCTTCGACCCCCGTATGTCCTCGGACCCACGCCAGTGTCATCTCATTTGATGAGGCACACACGTTTAGTGTACGGACACACTCTAAGGCCAGCGCAGTGTTGAACTCTGTACCATCCATACACCTGATCACCACTATCTTCTTGCCCCTCACTTGACTTTCTAGCATGTAGTCCAGTGCATAGATCAGAGCCAGCATCTCCCTGAAATACTGAGGTGTATGCCCCAGGCAAAGATGGATGTTCAAATCCAGGTCATCATTGAAGATACTTGCGACTGCTGTTCCATCAATTCTGGATCCATCCGTGAATATTGTAACGTCGGTTAGACGGTTTTCAGGGAGGGACCCATCCCTTATAAGCGTTTCGTGGTGTCTATCAATTACCCTTACTTTGGTTATACCATCAACAGGCATTTCTAATTCCGGTATCTCATCTTTAACAAGTTCCAGTATTTTCCTATGCCCTCGGTTATCACGAGATCTGTACTAGTTTGCGCCTCGTTCCATGCGAAGAGCTGCTGTTGTGGGGGGTTAAGTTTGGTATCTTTGGAGAGATTTCGAAAAAATATTAAAGACGCATTTTTGTATTTTTTTATGCAACGCGTATTTCTCGCGATACCTCCAGTTATGAATCCCCAGTTTGGTTTTTGTTGATTACAGAGTAATCTGTAAAAAAGTTATATCAATCGTTTGTCGTGGGAATCCAAATCTGTAATTAAAACTGGAGGTTCCTATTTAAGATTTCAAAGTTACCCCCGCCCAGCTCCCCGGTGGAGGAGTAGGCGATCGAGTTTGGTATCATTGATAATCAGAATTATTATACGAAAATTAATACAAAAATAAAAGAATATCAAATAATAAAGACAGAGCAAGAAGAGTAATGAAACTTAAGCAAAGGAGAGGAAATTAAGTTAGCGTTAATAATTGATTGATCAAAATATTTCTAAATGAAAGCAGTCCATCAAAACTAAAGATGCCAATGTGATCAAGTTCATTATGCTTTTTCTGATTCTATAAAGCGGCGATTTCATTATCGTTAAATTTGTCCTTGATATTGGCAAATTGAAAGTGGATTGCGGAAATCTTGATATTCTGGCAGATATATTAAAATATATACAAGAAAGTAATTCAGGGCAATCGAAGGAGTTGTTTATAATTTTGAAAAAAATATATATAACATGATACTAAAGCACAAACTTGGTGGGGAAGAACTAAGGGTGAGGGAAATGGGTTAAGAGGTTGAGTGAAGGAAGTGTCGATGTACGTCTCACTTAAAAATTTCGAACTTATAACATGAGGAAAAAGCAGAAGACGGTAAACGATTTCACGTTCGTGTTGTTCGGTTCAAAAAAGATTCCCGAAATTTTACGGTACATCCAAATTTGTCCTGGAGTGTAAAGGAGTGGGAGCCACATGAAGCTCTAGTATCTCACGTTAAGATGTGCCTACAAGGAATCGTGCTAGTAATTTCGTTAGAACAATGGCCGTGGAAATAGTGATAAAAAAGTTAAAGACAACCAACATTCCGTCAATGCTCCAGAAATTTAATGTTCTCAGAGATCGTGGAGTCGTCAGCAACTTGAATAGCCTGTCTTCGACTTTTGTCTAACGCGGACAATGCGATATGTCCAGCCTCTGCCCAAATATGGGAATTATATTCGAGTCTAAGACTGATTTAGGACTTGTAGATCGGCGCTAAGTCCGTTGGAGTGAAATATTTCTTACATCTCTGTAGAAAACCCAAGCATTTCATCGCATTTTTAGCTATTTCAAATACATAATCGGTCCAGCTAAGATTGTTAGATATCTCAGTATCTAAGATGTTTAAAGAGGACATATTTACTCCATCGACTGAAATAGGTTGAGGGTGGGCTGGGTGTTTTTTAAGGGGCATTAAACGGCATTGAGTTTTGCATGAGTTAAACATAATACAATTTGCTTTGCCCCAAGCTTTGATCGTAAAAATGCCGTTGTATAATGAGCCAAACATGCATTGTCGATTGATTTCTGTACTGTTCGCATATAATTCATTACAGAATCAAAAACGAATTCAAGGTCGTTGGCGAAACTATGAATAGGATTGTGAGTGGGAAATAAGGAAAAGAAGACATAAGGTTGGTGAAAGAATTGAACCCTGAGGTACACCGGCATTTATTTCGTAGGGATCAGATGTAATTCCGTCTATTATTATATGGATTAAGCGGTTTGACAAAAAAATTTTATATTCAGGTCTTTGAAATATCAAGGGCGACGATTTCCGACTCTCCCAAATTATGGAGACAATGATTCCAATGCTCCGTCAGAGCAATAAGTCTCCGGTTGAGCAGTCAGTGCGGAAATCATACTGGCAATCGTTTATAAGATGGATACTTTCTAGATATTTCATCAACTGAGAGTTGATGAGTGATTCAGAAACCTTAGATAAAACCGGAGGAAATGCAATTGGTCTGTAGTTAGAGGGTTCGCAACTCTCTCCCTTTCTAGAATCGGCTGAACATGAGCAAGTCTCTATGCAAACAAAAACTCTCCGTATATCATAGAAATATACATAACGTTTCTCCAGTGAGAAAAAAAGATGACATTCTCAACCTTTAAGGATATTTTAATCTTAAATTATGGAGTTTAAAAATCAAAAACCGTGTAAATTTTCTGAGAGGAAGTTTTAACTGTTCTACATAAGTTTTATAGAAGAAATTCTACACAAGTTCTGAACACTCTAGTAAATTACATACTAGTGAATTAAATAAAGTATTGTATATCTATATTTACTGACATTCAATATTAAGGAGTAATTTAGTTACATTAAAGTTCCAGTTGGCATTCCTCTTGAAGCCTGACGCAGTCTTCTAAATCATTAATTACCACCATTTATAAATACTAGAAAAATAAAAGGTCCTAGCATCGTTCCCTGCTATACACCAGAAGTCTGTAGAGAAGGAATTGATGTAAAGAAAAAAAGCTGACACATGGTCTTTGGTGTTGCAGATTTATTTTCACATAGTTTCATCTCCTTTGATGCTTACATGTTTCCATACTCTTACTACAGGACAGAAATTTTTTAGAATCATTTGCAATTGATGTTTCAATGCTTCTTATACACGAGTGTCCTTAAAGTCTGGAAACGGCTAAATATATCGAAAAATTTGTTTTGGATCGGGAAACGAAATAAACATGAATTTGATATTTTTATTATTTATTTATTTAAAATCTTAGATTTTGTGTATTATATCATTATATATTTTTTTGAAAACGTTAATTTTTTTTCGAAGAAAATATTGACAATTCTGGAACTTTGACCATTTTTGATTAATAATTAGGTTAACAGAAAAATTGCAAGGGATTGGATAGATTTTTACAGGGAGTCTGAACAAATTATTTTTAAAAATTTTATATGCACTTTCTGGTGCAATAAAAATTCCATATGGCAGAAAATGCAGGAAGTGCTTGAAAAAATTTCAAAAGCTTGATTGCTAATCTAAACTGCCCTTTCCCGATTCTCAGTAAAATTTGCTTCCGACGTCAAATCTAAAAATCTGACCTAAAAAAAACTGAAAAGATGGAAACAAGATGAAATAGAAAATACATAAACCCCTTTGCCTTATGCAATCATAAAAAACAGTTTAGGGTACCCTTGAACTTCAGACCAATTGCACTAATTTTGATTTTGTCTTGAAACTTACCATCTTATCAGTGATCGCTCATGTTTGTCGCTCAACTTGTTGGACCTTTGGATTGAAAGCTTTTTATCTCGCCGTTCGATTTAGGTTGTACGGGATAGATTAATATTCTAGACCGATGAAATAAATGCCGGTGCTCCGCAAGGTTCTCTTTTTTCACCTAGTCTTTCTCTTATGTTTTTTAATTTTTAATCCCCTAACTAAGCACCCTTGATTTCGGCTACGCCTTTGACTTTGTAGCTGAATATAGATATCAATCAAGGCCGCATGATACAATCAATAAACATTAACGACATATTACAGATTCTCGTTTGGGCAGTGGGTATCGTGTCTTGTTTAATGCAATGATGTGTTCCTTCTATCTCTTGAGCGTAGTACACCACTAAATTCTATCAATTTCAGCCCGTATATTTTCCTTCATAAAAAATAATGTGAAGTGTATATTGGAAATACTTGACACCATCTGAACTGATCTCCAAGTTCAACATCATGCCTACTTTAACTAGTTGTCATAACTCCGTGGGAACCTAATACGGCGAACAATTTGATTTAACGAAAACGATTGCAAGTGGACATGCAATTTAAGGTGGATTCCGAATCACGGACTTGAAACCCCCATTCGCCTTTTAGCGCAGGCAGCGGCCTGCCTTCAGTGAGGTCCAAACCTGGAGCATTATGATGTAAGACCAACACCTTTTCGTTAGTTCTCCTCTCCACAAGTTAATCTAATTTCCCTACATGGGTTAGAGGAAGACTCACCTAATTGTCCCCATTACACAAAATTCGAAAGTGAACTTTTAGGCTTATCGTCAATACAATGTTGTTTATCTATCCCTCTTTTACTGTAACTCTAACAGCTTCCATTCCGAAAATTTTCCCATTCTGTGAAATTTAGAGAATCGTTTTTAACCCCAATAGTACAAATGTGAAATGTATACCATCTTTTGCTTAAGCCCTTCTCTTATGAGTCCTGGGCATTGAGGCAATGCATACATGGCAATCTTATTTTGTTAACTTTCATATCTCATGTTTCCAAAGCCCTCCTTTTTAAGTTCCTCGCAAGACTATCCTACGGCATCATAGAGTTTCACCTCAGCTTTGGTGTAATTCTAAAAAAAACCGGTGAAATATGAACGCTATTCATGCACCGAGGGTTCCGTACTCACCTTAATTTTTTTTTGTTTTGCTTCGGGTTCGGGCCCAAAGCCCCATGTGCTT
Organism: Leptarthrus brevirostris; assembly: GCA_964036015.1. Taxonomy (NCBI): domain Eukaryota; kingdom Metazoa; phylum Arthropoda; class Insecta; order Diptera; family Asilidae; genus Leptarthrus; species Leptarthrus brevirostris. The sequence continues at coordinate 111,848,332 of OZ038372.1, read as the reverse complement.
ATGGAGATCCCGAAACTTTTTTCTGCCATCTTAGGTTGTGTGGTAAAGTCATTGGATGGCGCTAGGAGCGGTAATAAAATCGTTGGTACTTTTGGTGTATTTATTATTTATGGATGATACTGGTGTGTATGAAAGAAACCTCCAAATTAAGTTTGTCAACTAATAATTCCACATAGAATTAAAACTTAATAATTTTCGGATTTATATTTTCTTGCGTATCAAAGTTCAAGATTCTAGGTCAACAGAACAAACCCTATAGGTTTTGATGTGTCAGTCAATCAGTGAGGTAGTTATCAATATGTAAATACACTTTGAAAGGCCGTATCTTTTTATTGCATTGAGTTTGAGACTTTTTTTTATATATGTACATATTCCTGGTATTTGGTATGTATTTCAACTCGGTACCTCTAGCCGTTTCTGAGAAAAGGGGTCTTCACTGAGAGACAGACGAACAACAAAGTGATCCTATAAGGGTTTGTTCTTTTATTCTGATGTGCGGGAACGGAAAAAGGAAGCTGATCCTTTATTTTTTTAGACAACCGAGGGTTGATTGCTTTATTCGGATTTAACTTCTATTGCCTTGAATTTAGGGACTACAATGAGAAAACGGATAACAATTGTCTGGGTCTCTTTAGATATGCTGAAGAAGTTTTACGAATGTACACAAATGTGATAATTTTAGCCACATATATACCTGATGAAGGCTTGATGCAAACTGTGCTCAAGTGTTAGGACACTAGCTTTTACTATAAAATCCATCATTACTTCTTTTCATAAGAGATCTCGGCAACAGGGCATTGAAAATTTAATAATAAAATCTTGGCTTGGAATTACTGGTCATCGAAAGGAGTCAAGATTTTCTTCTACCATAAGTTTTACCAGAACTTATGACATGCGCGTAATTTAAAACAACTTGTCTACAAGTTCTCATAATCAAAAGTTCAATGTGTTTTTTAGTACTGCAAGTACGTACTAGAGATTTTGCATGCCTACATAAAATAAGTTTAATTACTGCTAAATTGATTTATGAACATATCAAGAGGAAGAATATGCCAAACATCCTCCAAGTACATCAGAATGATACTCGATGAACATGAACAAGATGAAACAGCACGCCAATAAATAGAAACTTGCGCAATTCCTTACGAAGCTGATTTCAAGGAGCCTAGTACGTGCTCAATTGATTCATTTCGGTAGAAGTTTTCTTTTAATAAAATCAACTACCTCAGCTCGTCGATGCAGTATCTATCTATCTATCTATCCCTACAAAAGGGAACTTAGTTGGATTCAGGTCAAGAAGTTATATTGCAACGACTAGAGCCACTGAAAATGTGGTTTCGTAGAGCTCTCGAGTTATTGAAAAATCGTCAGAAAACCCTTAGAGGGTGTAAAATTTTCAGCTTTCTGTCACGTTACTGGCTAGTAGATCGAGCAAAACTTTTCAAATATATTTCTTCGATGTGAAAAAGAAATTGAAAACTACTTAAGGAAAAGTTTTCAATCCATTGCCATGTACACGGGTAGTATCCATCACTCCAATTACCTGTTAAAGGCAATTGAAAAATAGTCGAAGCAAAGATAAGAAAGTCAGTCATATCGGAAAATTTCTTAGGTGATATGGGCTACGTTATCTGGTGTATAGTTACGTAATTCAATTTAGCACGAAATGTTTCAGGCGAACTCTTGCCAACGTGAAGAATAATGCCGGAAGACCGAAGACGAAAGCTACCATAAATCCAGTGATAACCCGTAAAGAGACAGATCTAATTTTGTTTTATAATGGATTATAGTCAGGTGAAGGGTGTGATATTCGGCTGTAAAATTTTGTGGCTTTCACCTGACGCGCAAAGCTGGGCCACAGCTTTTATTAGAATTTTTCCCGAGGCATTTATAGCGCTCTGAAGAGGTGTTCTACACGCTCGAACAGTATTGCACGGAGGGACTAGAAACAAACCTCCACCATAGCTAGTTCAAGCTAAATCCCAATGGCTACAGAGAAATTGCTAAGAACATTGGATGCTATCAGGCTTGGATAATTTTCGCTGTATAATCAAGTGCCCGCTTTTATGGTTGTTAAAAGTGCAGTCTTGCATAGTGGAGTGTTGCCCAGAATATTTTCCTGTTGAAAGTCGCAGCAGCGGAAATTGCTTTTTGCATTTACTATCACCAGCTTTTATTGCACCTATTCGGTGAAACTTCTGAAGATAAAAGTTCTTAAAATTAGCACTCATTTGTACTGGTACTGGATAGTAAAGCTGCGTGCATGAATTTTTCGTTGTTAATTTACTACAATATTACAAGGGATCTCAACTGAACGCTTTGCACTTGGTAAATCTCAGATCGTTGCAAGCTTTAATGACTCCTCCAGATTATATCGCACAAAGTAATGACCACATTACTCCTCTCTCTAAATTTTGTTGTTAATTTCTGTATATCAAAAATTTCCCAAGAGCTGCAACTGGAGTTTGCAGCAAGGAAAAGTTGAATTTTTAAGAGCTTGATGTATGTGAAACTGTTGGTCCTTTAACGAGCTCAACGTGAATGAATCTCCGACATTCTCTGCGGAATCATTAAATATAAATTATATGTTTGCGTTACTCCAAATGTGACAGAATAATAAATTTAGGGAAAATTTTATGTGCAGCATTTTGGCTGTCAAATACAAAGAATGCTTAATGGAGATAACTTTTTAAAAAACATAATGTATTTAAACACATTAAATTCTAATATTTACAGCTAAAGAATAAAATAAATAAATGAACAGTTTCTTTTGAAAGATATGTGGAAGGGATATTTGCTATGGTAAGAGTATCCTGATTTTATGTGATGACACACCGTCAGAGCATTCAGATGAAATGTAAAGAATAAAGAAATTCTTAACGCCATTCTAAACCCCTTCTAGATCAGGCATTTAGAATTAATGCGCAAGAATTTCCGCCATTAAATTTGAAACTAACTGAATTATATTATATATTATTACAATTATAAACTCCATGGTAGACCTCTTCAATGTATGTTACAGGTCATATTTAATTAAAAATAAATTATTTGTAAAGGTTTTACACTGATATTCTTACCTGGATAGAACTTTTACTTATCCTGCATTCATATTAAATAATGAAGCCAACCTATACACGATGTATAAATAGCTTAATCAGAAAATTAAACTTTTAAAATTTTAAGTAGACTCGAGCCTTACATTTTTTTTATTGGTATTGCTGACCTACGGCCGCGACATTTTCTGCACATTGAACACAGCCTTCCAAAGTAATCACTTCTCTTATTAAAGTGTCTGTCTAAGAAAATAGTAAAAAAACTATAAATAATTAATATATGTAATGAATAATGGGGTGAATCGGATAATATTGATTTTTATTATATATATTAATATATAAAAATAATATAAGTTAATTCTTTTTAATTAATAAATTTCTTACTTTTCAATACTGGGAAGATTGTCGTGTAAACCTCAAGAGTCCCACACAGGTCTTTATTTAGTTATTTTCTCATCTGGAAATACATATCAAAGAACCTGAGCTTACTTTACATTACTACAATCATGACTAGCATGACTGTACGACTTCAATTTGTTTGGTTAACCAACGTAATGTCTTCGTAGAATTAAAGTTACCTGATGATTCCTCTAGTAGGCGATGTTTTTGCAATTTATTTTTAATATGCGACCAATCCTTAAAGCCTTTCAACTTCTTACATTGCTTACCACGTCCTGCAAAATAAGCGTCGAAGACTTACTTTGGGGGTTGTTTTTTCGAAAAGAGCAATTGTCTAATCTTAGAGAGATACTTGTACTCTTAACTGCTTATGGGGCGGGAGAAGAACTTTATCCTATTCGATTACAATCATTACAAGTGCATTCAAAACCAGTCTTCCAGGGTAATCTGTTGTCAGCTCAACACGACCGTGGGTCGATACTCTTGGGGTTTGAACCTGGCAGCCTCATGATTGAAGGACAACACGTTATTTCTTACTCCACTGACATCTTAATTATTTAATAAGTGCAATTTATAAGCAATCGAATTGCTAAGGACTTTATTACGTTTATTGTTATCTAATGTGTTCTTTCTTAAATAAAATAATTCTACTGGACGGTGAATCATTTCTAGTCCAACAAAGAATCAATTAAGTTTTATAAAGTAACATTTTATTCTCCAGCATCATCTCATCAGTTAAATAAACGAATTAACCTAGTCTCATGGTGAACTCTTGGTATGAAAACACCACACGGCAGAACATACCCATTGCTCAAGGTGATGGCAGCAGCCGAGGGTGTCGTGAAGACAATATTGCAAGAAAATCCCAGGACAAATAATGGTTTTACTGACCGTAATCGTGTTGCAAGTCAATTTAAGCAACTGCTTCAATAATATGTGATCATAGGCTTTTTATGGAACAGCATTATTGCTGTGAATCAAAAATCTGTGATTTATGAAAAATTGTCCACCTAATAGACAATTCTTTTGGAATTAACCAACAAATTTTACGGTTCTCCATCGTAATTTTCTTCTGGTAATCTAGCTAGTATCACATTGATGTTAGTAACTAATTGAAAAGACTCTAAGGATCTATCGCTTTGCTGCGAAGAAGATTAATTTATCAATCAACAGAATTTCAATTTCAATTCACACACTTAAAAAGGTTACCAACGTTGCAATTAAAAATTTGCCAAGCAATTTAAAAATTTTTGAGATTATCAGTGAAAAGCGTAATATTCGTCCAGTTAGAAGAGATTAGACAATAAGAGCGTTATGGATTAAAAGACTATATAATATCTACTCTGGCAAGACTGCACCTCAGAAAATTAATGACATAGCTCCATCTGATGAAGAACTTAATGCACGCTTTAAGCAGACTGCACGAAGGGAATTTTCTTATATTCCATCGCATGATATGAGTCTTCATCTTTAATTATTCTAGATGTACAGTCTTTGCAGGTAGTCATATATAAAATAAGCGATGACAAAACACAAACGAAGTTTTTCGCCTGCAAACGTGGTCCCCAGAAAGATTTAATTACAAAAGAAAAGACAGCGAAGTCTAGATGGTGACTGGTCGTATTAAAACTTAATTGTCAACTTAACAAAGGCCGAAGGCAGCTTAGCAGTTTTGATCTTGATTTTGAAGATCGGGCAAGAAAAAATTAAATAAATTAAACTGCTGGAACACTTTTGTATTTTCTAAACTTTTATTTGATTTTAAAGATGCACTTGACAAACAATTGAATAATAATTATATATCTACAAGATAATTATTACTTAGACCCTACAGGTGAAGTACAAAATCAGAACTGAACTATTCTATCACTTAATTAAGTACCTTACCTTCTGCATTGCCTCAGTTTCTTCCTGGGAACCGCTAACTTAGACGTTGTTTTGGGTTGCTGGTTAGATTTCGCAAGAATTATATCGAAGCTTGGAAGAAAAGGGGATTTGAGAAGGATTTCACGTGCACCAACTCGTGAAAGCATTTTGAGGGAAATTAATTTGACTGTGGATTTAAATGATGTAATTTTTAGGGCTTATAACACTTAACCTCACTTACAGGAGTCCAAAAACTCTGAACACCGAGGACAGAAAATAATTAGAAAATGTAGCATTATGGCTTGTACTTAGAAAAAATCTACCGAAAACAACATATCAATAAAAGTGATAAATCGAGCTGGTAGGGTTGATGTAACTAAAACATCCAAGGACGATTTACCTTCAAAAGAAACTCCAACATGCAAGGGAAAAACAGCACCAAATGAAAAATAAAACGAATGTAAATAAACAAAAACAAAAAAATATGGGTAATGTCCAAAAGTACGCCTAATCAGATTGACTTCCTACCCAAAAACCATGATCTAGAGAATATAAGGTATGTGTAATAATGTCGGATTGACGCAATTTTCGCGAATTACTTTCATAATTTATAAATTTTTTGACCAGGGAGTTGGTTGGTTGGTTGGTTACTCGGGCAGTTTGTTGCTAAGAAGCACCAAATTCACTCGGAGTCCATGAAGGCCCATTGTGAATGCCCTTAAAAAAGAAAAAGCATGGTCAAAACTTAAAACCACCCAGATCTCTGTAAGAATCTATTTAGGTCCACCAGTGCTATCTCCGCTAAGTCGTCCAAGTTGTCAAAGAATCTTGCTCCCAAACAGGCGAGTCGTCGTTCTTTTAGAGCCGGACATTCGCAGAGTAGGTGCACTATGGACTCAATTTCTTCTTCGTCTCTGCAGCTTCTGCAGAACTCATTCGATGGTACGCCAAGTCTAATGCCCATAGCTCCTATGGGGCAGTGTCCGGTGATGACGCCGACGAATGTTCGAATGCGCTTTCTATCGAAGGATAAGAGATTTGAAGTTCTGCTCTGATTCAGCTCCGGCCATATACTTCGTGTTGTGAGACAGTAGCTGATATTTTTCCACCGTTCCGAAGTCGTGTTGGAGTAATGTCTATCAATTCGACTTTTTGCTGTATTAAGTGGAGGGTGCACCCTTTCCACCGGCATGTCTATATCTGTACTTGAACCATTTTTGGCCAGTTCGTCGGCTTTTTCGTTACCCTCTATACCGACATATCCTGGAACCCAGCAGAGTCTAAGCGTATGTTGTGAAATATTTCTTAGGGCTCTGATACAATCTTTCACACATTCTGACTTTATCAAGTTGGAGTTCAACGCCTTGAGTGCTGCTTGACTGTCCACACAAATAGTGATCTCAGTTGTTGAAATCTGTTTTTCTTGGACAATCAGTGCAGCCTTCATTATAGCGTATATTTCCGCTTGGAAGATGCTGCATTCGTTGGTGAGTCTATACGACCTACTCATTTGCAGCGCCTCCGAGAAAACTCCAGCTCCAATCCCCCTTTCCGTTTTCGATCCATCTGTGAAGATGGCAGTTCCTTTAATTATGTTTTCAGGATGCTTCCAATCTTCTCTATTAGGTATGATAACGGAAAAGGGTTTTCTAAAGTCATATTGTGGCTTCATATAATCAGTTGAGGGGTGCAACCCATTTTGATTAAAGAAGTTCAGTATGACTGCATGTCCAAAATTCTGTGGTATCCATTGGCTGTTTTCTCTGAGTCTGAGGGCTGCCAGGGTTGTCATTCTTTTCTTGTGGAGTTTTATGGGTTGAAGGTGTAAAATGGCTTCCAAACCAGCTTGTGGTGTGGATTTCATTGCACCTGTTGTTTCCAAGCACGCGAGCCTTTGCACCTTTGCTAAAAACTTAAGGTGAGATTTCTTATTTAATGCATCCCACCAAACAATTGACCCATGAGTAAGAATAGGCCTGACGATCGCTGTGTACATCCAGTGTACAATGTGCGGTTTCATGCCCCATTTCTTACCAAAGGTTTTCTTGCAAGCATAGAACGCATTGAGTCCTTTCTTCATCCTCTCTTCCATATTCCGTCTCCAATTCAATTTGGAATCGAATATGACGCCAAGGAACTTTGCTTCCGAGGAGAGTTTGAGGGCACTACCTTTAAGTTTTGGTGGTTTCCAAATAGGTAGTTTGTATTTCTTTGTGAACAGGACCAATTCTGTCTTACGGGGGTTTATAGTAAGACCGTTGTCCTCTGCCCATGTTGATATGTCTCAACCAGGGAGTAGTGAGCTTAAATATTTTCAATTAAAAGAGAACTAATTTTGCACGAATTAAGCTTTTTATGGACCAGTAGTGTTCTTTGTAAAGCGAATTTAAAATTGTTCCGACTTCTTGACTACCGAAGGAAAGCACTATTATATGTCTTAACAACAACAACTGGAGGAAATTTATTGAATTTTTTGGCTGAGATTTCATTTAGTAATTAACCGTGTTTAAATTTCACTTTAACTTTTTCAGAAAACTGCTCCTCATAAACTATGAGTAATATTTTCCCTACAACATGTCAATTTTGCTCAAGCTGACGTCATGCCATTTGACATTTCTTCGGGCAGCGACCTTATATTCTCTACACGGTGCCCAAAACCATGAAACTATCTTATAAAATACAATAATTTCAAAATTCTGAGGCCATGTACTGTGGCGGTTTAATTTGTTGCTATCCCAAAGTATTGCAGTATTCCACTGGTGAAATGATGTCAACGAATTGGGGTACCTACAATAATTAAATGACAAAAACCACGAAGTGGTCAAACAAGGAAAATCTACCATCGAAATCGGGAACAAACCTAGCTAGCGATTAATAAATATGTTATTATTTTTATTTTAACCTTGAAAGAACAGGATATCATAAAAACTATAAACATTTCTTTAAAACTACAGAAATCCTTCTACAAAAATTTTATATCCGCGACACAGAAAAAAACAAACTTTTCCATAATCGCCGAAAAAAAAACTACTTCACCTCATAAGCTCTTTTCAATTCAGCATTATTATACTGGTCATTTCATTAATCGCCCTCTAAAAGGCTAAAAAGTTAAAACTTACTTCGAAAAGCTCCACTAACTTCTATCTAGCCTAGCACTTATCCCCAAGGAATTCCGGCTCTGCAATCAAAAATTGCGTTTCTTTCCCAACTTCCGCAATGAAATAATCGCCGAAACCCAAACTTCTCCGAGCAACTATTAAATTTTTAATGGGCAGCTTAAAAGTGGGCACTTGAAGTTTTCAAGGATTTCGCAAGCCTAGAGACAGCGTCAGCGTGAAGTTAGTTAGTTGGAGGTGAAGCCCTCGTGAAGGGCCTTTCGTAGTTTGCGCTTCTCAAACTAGCTAAAATGCACACAATTCTTCTGTCAACTTTAACGGTAAGACATTAAAAATTCACACGTAATTAGCAAATGGGGAGGAAACATGTAGCACAGGGTGGTTAGCTTAAGGATGGGAGTCCGCTGCTATATCTGTGTATACAAAAATTTGTGCTCCGAACGAATTTTCGCTTTGAATGATTTAGGGAAGGCATATATACATCAAGCTGTAGAACCGTGGAGGATAATGGATTCCCATAATGAAATCATGTCAGACGGTGCAGGATATGCAACCATGTAATTAATACAAGGATCCTGCACACCATAACTGGATTATTAGGGGCGGGCGAGAAGAGTACATGTCCCCATCGAAAATTTCTTTATGGAAATTTGAAAAGTTTTCTACTTTACTAGTTCCGGAAGTGGAGAGTAAGTTCTCCGCGCCCCATTTGCTGTGCAACATATCTTGCTTCTTGCAAATTTTCTATGTCACCTATAAAATTTGCCAGAATTTACGATATTTTAACTGTTTCCACTTTTCATGACAGTGTTTAAAACTTAAACTTTCCAGGAGTTGCTGGTTAGTGCATGCTGCAGACACATCTCGACAGTGATGCAATTATTGTTTGCTCTGTTAATCAAACAAGTACATGAAGGACCCGCCCAATACCGAAAAACACTGATCTAAAAAAAAAGAAAAAAATCACGTCGCAATGTGACATCCAGGTGAGGGTTGCATTCAGCGTATGCATCACAAGAAGTAGAACTTTAAATGCAGATCCCTTTTATATCCAATCCAAGACCAAACAACAAGGAGCACGTAGAGCCCCAATGATGAAGACAAGTGAACCATCGTCTTCCGTTGGATTGAGTGGGTAGGTAGACAAGGAGTCAATCGGGTCGGGCAGAATATTTCCAAGAACATTGCCATAAGTATTCATGATGTTTGTCCTCAGTTTTGTTTTACACAATTTGAAAGAAATAAACAAAACATTAGTGAGGGTTTGAAGGGATTTAGGACTGGAACAATTTGCCTTTAAATTTATTTGAAGAAGGATTTGTGATATGGAGCGATACTAGGTAAGTTTTGCATACATTTCAGATGTTAAGGAGGATTTAGATAATCTATACTACATATATGGAAGTCGTCGGTGGAGTAGAGGATAACGTGCTGACTTTCTATCATGTGGGTCTCTGGTGCGAACCCTACCGGCGGGGACCCATGGGAAGAATCCACTTCCGTAAACCGTTATCAGGCTCCACGCCTGATAATGGCTTACGGAAGCTATGGAGAACGACTAACTTTTTCGGGAATGTTGAAGCATGAATTTTTGAAATGTAATCTAAAAACTCATATTTTTGCCTAAATTCATATTTTGACTTAAAGCATATTCTTAAAATTATTCATCGAAATTAATTTTAGAATTGATTTCGCGATGAAAGCTTACGTTCTTATAACATATGTACTAACAAATAAAGTTGGGAAAAACCATATATAAAATAAAGAGTATTACAGCGCAGTTGCGGCTCTCTAGGCTTGGTAGATTAACTAAGACATTCGTTTTACAATTTTCTTCACAATATAACGTCTTACTTTACTCATTAGAACATACATATCGTTTCACTGGTTAAATCACAACTGACTCTTCGCAGTCATGACTAATTAACCAATGCTACTCAGCCCTATATATACTACCTACTCTAATTCTAGAAACTACAGCCACTTAGATCTTGATACTTCCGTTATTCATTTTATGGACATTTACTTCTCTTAGGCACTCCAAAGTCTTAATCTATGCAGATGATATGAATTTCTTCTCATGCGTTAGAAAAAGTTATGATTCTTCTTGCATTCAGGATGATTTGAATATCTTCAAGGTTTGGTGTGCCTCAAATGGCCTGCAGCTTAACCTGGATAAATGTGAAGTTATGTCATTCTGTAGGAACCCCAATCAGCTCGTCTTTGATTATACCTTTGCTGAAACTACTATCCGTCGTGTTGAGTCAGTTACTGACCTTGGTGTGAAGCTAGAAAAAAAACTCGATTTCACTCTGCACATAAACTATATCGTGTCTCGGAGTAGTTCAGTTTTGGGTTTTGTTAAACCGTGGTCAAGGGAGTTTTCTGATCGACTGACCCTTACTCACTTATTTTTCTCCTTGGTTAGACCGGTTCTCGAGTATGCATCTCAGGTTTGGTCACCTTGCTATGCTGTTCATTCTAGACGCATTGAGTCGGTGCAGCGGAACTTTGTTAGGTTCGCACTAAGAGACCTTCCATGGAATGATTCACATAGGCTTCCTCCTTATGTGGATCGCCTCCGATTGCTTAATATGCACTCGTTGGAAGAACGACGTAGAGTTGCTGACCTAGTCTTTATTCACCAGCTTTTGAACTCGAACATAGACTCTTGCACTCTCGCAGGTATGGTTTCTTACAGGCATACCCCGTATAGCTTAAGAGGACTGCCTTTACTGCATGTTGTTCACTCTCGGTCTAACTATGGTATGCATGAACCTATAAATCTCATGTGTAGAGCCGTGAATATGTGTCCTGTTTTTGACCTGACTCTTACTAAGGATTTGCTGAAACGATCTCTGTTGTCTGTGCACCCCTGATTGTTTGTGTGGGCGCGTTTTGGATTTTTTTTTTGTGTTTGTTTGTTGTTTACTAATATTTTATTGCATGGGTTGTGGGAGCCTCATTCATCTTAATATACGTTATATTCTGGTGAATAGGTCAATTGATTCTAGGCTTCTGCCTATGAAGTGCGCCTTCTGAGTTAGAAGGATTAATTTTGTAAAAAATTTACTTTCTTGCCACCTGGGAGTGCATTACACAACTCATTACTTTTGTTTTCATGACACTTTTGTTTCCGTGCATGAATGTTAACGAAATACGGCAATATGATTACTATCAAAGAATTCAAAAAGTCAGGCTAGACTACAACTGCGAAATAAAACTACATTCTTCCTTTTTTCACTAAAAGTAAAATATAGGACTCGAAAAATCGAAACATCTCGCCACGTATAGTAAAAATGTTCAACCAGTTCTGTATCTGGTTCACTATTTAGCTCAAGGGAACTTCAAATTCAGCGGGAAAAGGGTTTGAGAGACAAAAAAAGAGCATATTTTTGTGTTTTTATTAAAATTCTTAAAATTTGTGACATTATTAAGCATCATTCCAATATTCTGCTAAATTTTCAAAAAAAAATATTTAAAAAATAAGCCAGTGGTAGTGGGAAAAACGAAGTCACCTCAAAAAAAAGTCTCCATGCGGTAGAACTCATGACTGCTTCATCTGCAATCAGAAAACCAAAATATTACTTTAGTACATAAGTTTATCTTGGATTTGAACGAAGGAATAAACAAAATATTCATTTTTGAATTTTTGGTAAAGGTTTAATAAAAAAACTTTAATTTTTACCGAAAATTGCTAATTTTGTTTAATTAAAAAAAAATAGTAATTGAAAAAAAATCCTTCGTTCAGATCCGAGTATTTAGTATCTAAAAGAAGTGTTCAAAATTTTGGCGGAATCGGTCCAAAGGTTTTCGAGAAATTTTGACTGCCGACTTAAAGAAAAAGTTTTGAGAAGAACGCGATTGATTGATCGGACTCTATTGTCTATAACTCGAAAAGTTTTGCTCCTATTGACTTCAAATTTTCTGACAATATTTCTTATAAGTTGTAGTATCAGAAAAAAAATAGATTTTCGGACCCTTTTCCCCCCTTCAATACACATGTAATTTTTGAGAATTTGCAATATAACCAAAGATTATAAAATTTTAGTTAAACTTACAAACAAAATTTTTTCAATACGGTAAATTGGTTTTTCCTTTTTTGCCAGCAGGCTTTATTTTTAATAAAAAAATATAAAATTGGTGAGGCCTGAAAACTGTCAAGTTTAAATTTTCCTAATGAGTTCATTTAAAATACACAGCTAATGCCCGATTAATCAATTTTACCTTCATAACTTTAATTAAATAAAGTTCGCTACCAAGAACACTTGCCTCTCTCCCTGTGGGTTACACTACTTTTAGAATGAAAGTGTCAAAACTACAATATGCTTTTGCCTTAAGTGTAAATGCGAAGTTTCGTTGTATATACATACATATAAGGTTAATGCCCAATTTTGACTAAAGCTGACTTTATCCAAAATGATTAACTGTGAACGGTGAAAAAATTGGGTCTTAAAGCCTGTTTTATCCTGGAGCTGTTGTCATTTCCTTATCTACGTCATATCACCGTATAAATTTGGTGTACACTATAATCGTCGGTGTAGTAAGTGATGACGTGTCGGTCTTTTATCCCAGAGATCCCAGGATCAATTCACACCAGCGGCTACCCATGGTTGTTTTCTGCTGACAACTGCTATTGTATGTATGTAATCGCTGCTTTGAACCAAGTAAAGTTCTTCCATTCAATGCCCCTCAAGGGATTACGGGAACAAGGGAGAGAGAGAGAGATTATAATTTTGATGTACAAATATTTCTTATACCAAACGTCTTCTTCAAATATTCTGGAAAAAGCAAAGTGGATACAGCTACCTTAGCCGGCCAAAGCCCCAAAATTACCATTTTTTTGAAATCTTACAGCTTTAGGTAAAAGCAGTGGCCAAAGTCAGTTTTATGAGGTGTAAGCCGACTTTAGATATGAAACGGGCCCAGACATATGTGTTTCCCTTTTCAAATTCGTTAATTACCGTTTAAGAGGGCAACCCTGAAGGCGGTGGTAGTATTCATCGAGACAAATAAAAACTTATATGAATCTAATTTTTACGGTCTCGAGGTGTTTATCAAATTTCAATATTTAAGGATACGTAAATTAGAGTTAAGTTATCGTTGGATTAAGTATAAACGTGTCGGTCTACCAATGCGTCCAGGTCCCAGGTTTGAATCTCACCGGCGGCGACTCATGGTTGTTTTATGCTGACAACAGATTACTATAAAAAGGCCATGGGGGTTGCAGATAAAATTCCAGTGGTTTGGAATCCACTTTAAATTGTATGTCCACTTGTAATGGTTTTCTTTAATCGGGTGAAGTTCTTCTCCCGCCCGATGCCTCGCATGGAGTTGCGGGAACTAAAGAGCGAAATCAGAGTTAATTTTTAATATTTTTTTTCTGATCTAGGAAATATGAAATTGGTGCCAGATTGGTGCCCATGACAATTCTTTTTTGTATCCCGCTTTCAAAGAGATAGAACTTTATATTTAGATTAAACATGTTTAAAACAAAGGCCTAAGTTTGTGATTTATCGCAGCATTGGAAACACTAATGCGCTTGTAATATTGACGTCGTGGCTCGTCTTAAGGCGGGTTCACACTGATGTTACAAGTCTCGCCGGCAAAGTTAAGAAACAACTGATATTTAAAACAAGTCAGTAGTACGTGTTGTACAGTTCGAAACCGCTGACTTAAATTTATCGAGAAGAAAAGATACTGAAGATATTAGGTAGTTTACGTTATGGCAGAAAGAAATACAGTGGTAGTAAATTATTAAGAGTGCTCTGCCATCAAAATTTTTGAAAGAGTTTAGTTTTTTTCATATTTTTATTGCATACTGTTTCAAGAATGTTGTGTAAAAAATCGAAATCCCTAATAGTTTAGATCATACTGTTCGGTAGCTAAAGCAAGGTAAACAAATTACTTTTGGTCAATTCAAGGAAATAACATCAAATTTAAACGAGTTTTTTTCGCATGGGCGGCGCAATAAAAAATTCAAATTTGATGATATTTCAAAACATTTCGTTGCATTGTACTTGTTATTAAAGCCGATATCTCTTAAGGGTACTCAAGAGATGACATGAACACTTTAAACGGGTGGTTTCGTGAATATTGATGCTTTAAAAATTTTACGAAAATGAGTTCAGATTTTGAATAATTATTAAGATAATTAAGCTGAAAACTTCTAAAATGGACACTGCTTTTCGAATAACTATTCCGTCTAAAGAGATTAAGATTTCTTGTAACCGAAGAAAGTTATACCAGTTAAATGCATTTGTTTAAAATATTACACTGTGTTGCTCCTGCACCTGATTTTTTGGAAGTGGAAAGTTTTTTACTATCGCGATAAAATTGCCTAATTAGATTTATCAATTTCCTATCTACTTCTGACCTATCTATTTCGAGGGATTTTCGACCCAAGAATCATTTTTTAGGGTTCCGTACCAAAATGGAAAAAAGGAACCTTTTTGATGCGACTTCGTCTGTCTGTCTGTCACAACTTAACTTATTTCAGCAACTACTGTTACAATATTTTCAAATAATGCTTGCCAGCCTTTATTGCAAATGAAAATATTTACAAAATACTTAAGTGGGGTTACTACAAGTCAAATTGGGTATTTCACATTTGTAATGGTTTTACCTGTTGTGGCGTCCATTTCTGTTCATTCCTAGTTAAACCGTTGATGCTGCTCAAACTTTTTGTTGCAGGTAGTCAAACAGGTAGGATCTGTGAGAGCTTGGCGAAGAAGTTAGCTCATCATTCGTCACAGCCTACTACATATAGATTTTGTATCCTCATAAAAGCTAAAAAATGAATCAAACTGTCTCATATAGTTTGATTCATTTTTCTTTTAGAGGAAACATAGATTTCTTATCTCGATGTTTAGGTCCACATTCGTCAGTATCCAAGCTCGCAAACTAATATGTCGCAACAGGACGAAGTAAAATAAAGAGCTAGATATCGTCGAAGTAAAGCGGAACTGAACTGGAGCATCCCTTTTTCCCCAATTCATGCTAAATTTGGCAAAAAAAAAGAGAAGGATTTATAAATGTCACCATTTATGTTAGTCAAGTTAGTCAAGTTCCAGATCTGATCCATGCTTCTGCAGTTCTTCAGAACGTCTTCCAGACGGGCTTGTGGTAGAAGAATGCCTGAGCCACTGTGTATTGTGAACGTTGAAATCGCCAGCAAGAACAATTTCAGAAGAGGGGGATATTTCCAAAATTTTATCGATATCGGAAGACAGTTTATCGAAGGAGCACACAGTGTTAGTGTCAGACATATTCGGGCTGAGTTATAAAAAGCAGAAATGAATGATGTGCCGATAGAGTTTAAATCTAATCCAGACATAATTAAATTCTGGATTAGTAGAAGAGAATAAAGGGAGATGGGAGAATGGCTCATCATTTCTAATATAAACCGTGATGCCAGTCTGAGGAGAGAAGAGCGGCACTAAGTGATAACCAGGAATGTGATACTGATTAATATCAGAATCGGAAACAACCTTGGTTTCGCTTAGTGCAAAAACTGCCGGAATTTCCGCGATCAAGTGGCAGTTAACCGAAAAATGGTTACTTTTGAAGCCACGAATGTGCAAAAATTAAATAAAATTTTTTGCATGGTCCTGGTCTTAATTTGCCCAAAACAAAACAAAACGAGAACGTACACAAACACAAGGACTGACGAACGGGATTCGCAGAAGCGAAGCAAAGCCGCCTCTGTGAAAACAAAGCCAGCAGCAGTGTTATGCCTGCTGTGCTGAATTTTGATCTCAACGAAGGCAGGCAAATGCTTAGCAGTGGACCCCCCGCATTCAATGAAGCACGATTGTACTACGTTGAATGTTGGATGGAAGCAAATAGATATAAATCGGAACGGACTCACCAGACTGTGCTTTTAAATAGAGCATAAAAGCCCTTCCCTTCAGCAAGATGGCACTAGCACTTTGAAAATTTTTAACTTAAAAGTTCGCTTTCGCAACCGAATTAAAAATTTTTTGGGGAACAAGACACGGCGCCAGGTCCGTCCCCGTCAGTAGTTCAGCACAAACCATCAGTTTTGTTACTCATCTGGACTTAACTGTACTTAAAAGTTCAGGAGTATGACCCGTAAACAAAAGATCAATCGAGTAAATGACATTCTTTAGATGGTCCCAAACCGAAAAACAACCACGTCGATTTTAGTCAGAGAAGTCATGAACTCCTTCCAGATAGTCAAACGATAAGTAAACAGTATTACCTAGGCGTTGTGAGATGATTGCATGCATCAATCCTTAAAAACGGACCAGATCTAACAAGAAACAATTTTTCAATTATCCATCCCGATAACGCGCCATGATATAATGCATTAATTTATTCTAAAATCAATACAAATATCATACCAAGCTCCAAATTTACCTGACTTGCCTCCGGGCAACATTTTCAAAGAATCACTTCGGTCAACGCGTTTTGACATTTGACAGCATTAAACCATAAAAAAATCACAAACTGAATTTAAGAAATGCTTTAGAATCTGAATCATCGCTGGGTGCAATGCGGCCAATCGGGACTATGATATTTATAATGAATTACCTTAAATTTTTGATTTAATACATTAATTCCTGGAACTTTTTGAACATGCTGGTATACTTTATATAACAACCGATTTTCTCAATTTAACGCTACAAGAAGGGTTGAAAATCCAATCAGTTACCTACTTGTCGAGGGTACAAATATGTCATCAAAGTAATTATTGGAGCAATGAATTGAACAACGAATTGAAGTGAATTAGCACGCAAACCCATCAATATTGTTCACTACTTTCATTACTTTTGGGAATTGATGTTTTCATTTTTTATGGACGTTATTGAATTACCGAATAGATTTTGGTGAAATTTAATCAACTTTCATGTTAGCCAAGCTGTCATTATAGGTATTGGGCTATTTGAAGTGAAATTAGATATTAAGGAGTAAATTGGATTGCTTGTATTATTCATACATAATCTTTTTTTCAGGTGCAATTAGTGAAAGTAAAAGAAAGTTGAAATACGTCGATTAACTGTATCATTAGCGTATAAAATTACCCGAATAATTCCAATTAGTCTATTGCTTACTAAGTTAGTGACGTATTGATTTGTAGTGAGTGAGAACTGGACAATTAGCACGAAGGTTATCGATTAGTTGAAAGTGATAACAAAATTAGTTGATGTGAAAGATGCTATTTTATGATTTGCAATAAATTATCCATTTTGTTTCAATTACTGTCAATTTACATACACAGATCTTAAGTGAACAGATCTTGATTAATTTTTATTGATTAAGCTTTAATCAATTCTTCTGTATGATAAAATGCAACCCTTTTAATTTTTTATTTTTTTTCTTTTCAGGTAAGATCACAACCCACGCTTTGAAGGAGGCGTTTAACGAAAAGTTTTCAGGACTATTATGTGAGTTTTAATATCTTTTGATGATATGTAATTTTCAAGTGAGAAACTAAATACTTCTATCATGTTCGGGAAAACCAGAGTTTAAAAACAAACGGTTTGATAACCAGTGTCATTTGGCCATCCTTGAAGTCATTTAAATCGCAGTACATTCAGAGAAATAAGTACTAAAAACACTAGTAGTCCAAGTTTAAACTTAGATATGCAATTTTGGACACATTTTTGCTCTTTAATTTTGCTATAAAACATTTTTAAACAATTTAATTTAAAAAAGTCGACGTCATGTCCTGCGTTCAATCGATCTATTTTATCAGCAGTTTAATTCGAGTCAATTGGTCAAGTAGTTTAAGCGCAATCCAGTTCCAGTTCCGAAGAACCAGTTCCGGAGAACGTGTAATGCGATAATCCGTTTGACAGCTTATATCTTCTATTCTATTCATCGCATTGACTTCAAATTTTATACGCATACTTCTAGGCCTATTCTAAACAATTTAAGACGAAAAAAAAACTCTTTTTTTTGTACTCGCTACACGCAGAGCCCTCTTTCGGGCAATGGTAAGAGCCGGATATTTGCAAAGAAGGTGAATAATGGTTTCTTTTTCGTTTACGTGGTCGCAGCTGCATCGGACGGTGCGTATTATAAGGGTCACCCAGCCTAGCTGAATGTTCACCTCCGATTAGAATATGCTTGAAGTCTTATCGGCTGCCGGACTTGGATATGTTCAGTACCTTAAAGCCATCAATGAATAGTACGTTATCAAAGTTGTTGGCCGGTGCAGTCATTCTGCACTCCCTTCTAGTTGGAAACTAGACACGGAATTCTTTTTTAAAATTTAATCTAGTGAGCTGAGGTATCAAATAATCGTCTAGATGTTAACTAATGATGTTGGTGTGACCATAGGGATTAGGAACCCAGCATCCAGATTCCTTCAGCGTGACTGCACTACATAAGGCCTAGAATTTGAAGCAGATACAGAAGCATATTGATAGCTTCTGTTGGGGCGAAGCGCAGGGCACCGACAGTGCTGATGCACGCGGTTCTCTGCACTCTACTTAATTACATGCCTTACTTAACGCAGACCACCAAACCAGTGAGCCGTATGTCAGAATTGGATGCACCACAGCTGCGTATAACCACAGTGTCATCCTAGGTTGTATATTTTTCCAAAGGTACGTTTGGAGTCATAGAGAGCTGTACATGCCTTTTTTACCCGCTCCTCCTTGTTCTAATTCAGTTTTGGACCTACTATGAAACCCAGGAGGATAATAAGTGTTGTTGCCCGTTTAAATTCGATAGAGTAAAGCATGGTACTTTGGGTTTTGTTCTGAAGAACATAAGCTCAGCTTTACTTGGATTCCAGCCAGTCCACAGTCTTTGGACTAACTGCTCAGTTTCTTCAGGGTATCCTTCACAATCTCGCTGGCGACGGAGAGAAACATCCCCGATACCAGGATCACCACATAGTCTGTTTAGGAGGCGACTTTGACCTTGAGAAGTAACAGTACAGAGAGGTCACCCCCCCCTCCCCCCCCCCCCATCTAGAGTGTTCCGTGGCAGATGTGCCACAAGGCCCTTGTCTTTAGCGTAGTAGTTATCTATTGGCCAAGAATTTGCTTTTCGCGATTCTTTGTTGGCTTCAATGCGAACATTGTTAAAGTTTCCTTCTATGTCGAAGAATGCAACCAGGGCATATTGTGTGTACTGGATTGAATATATAATTGTGGGTACTACTTCGTTTAGGGTTCTGTCCACGGATCTTCTGTTGAAGTACGCATGTTGAGATTACGACATCGATGCACCACAAGGAGTTTGTCAAGGAACCGTTCTAGTATTTGTAAAGCAAAGGAGGTCAGCCTAATCGGGAAAAGTCCTTTGTTAGTTCGCGACCTCGTTTGCCAGTCTTCTAAATAAAATGTACCATAATTCATCTCCTTGTTTAGGGACCCTGATTGAGGATTATACAGGCCCTTAAAATCGCTACAAATCATGGAAATACTATGTTAAGCGCCTTCTGTAGCATGACCGGGTAGATGCCGTCTAGAGCTGGTAATTTGTAGGGAGCAAAGTGAGTTCGAAAAGTTAGTTTTCATTAGCAGCTTCAAGGTTTCAGTGGAAGAAAGTGTCCAAGGGTCGTCAGGCCTTTTTAGCAAAAACGGTTTTCTTTGCTAGTTGGAAATTACTCTGCCGAATATGGCTGATTCTCTGGTTTTTTCTATTGAGTGACAATACTCCATCTAAGCTTCTTTCTTGGGTTCTTTGATGAATTTTTTATAGATTTCTAGACAATCTTTATAAGGCTACCAGTATTGGTGCTTGTAGCATTGATGTTGTTGAAAGTGTCCCTAGTGTACCTAGATTTTTTTTGTATACGATGTGACCAAATCCTAGGGGACAACCCTTTGATGCGTTAGCATGGTTTTGGCCGGTAGGGAATTAGGATAAGGGAAGTAAGGAAACTTGAATGTCTTGTTTTTTGCATTGCTGCGAGCTAGACAGCAGCCCAGAGACAGAGTGGATTATTTTAGTTTCTTAATAAAAGCTCGCGGGGAGACCTGGTCTCGAACCCGGGACCCATGGCATGGTGGTCGTCCGGCTCAATGAATTGATCCAACTCTGTCTCCAAGATTGGACAAGTCTTCATTCCGGCAGGGAATAATGTTTTTTTTTTCTAAATTTGATTAGACATGATATCTTCTAAAACAGCCATCTCAAATGTAGCAACTTTACACTCCAGATCTCGGAAAATGACAATGTTTAAATTAGGTGTTACAGCTGGTTGTTTAGATTTGCATACCCTACTGAATTTCTCCAGTTGGTTTTATAATGGGTTCCTGAAGTGCTGAAGAGGCTCAGTCGTCTCCAGGTTTAAATTGAAAAGTATCCACTTATGATCCGAGATAAATTTCGACTCAGATGCTCTCCAATTTTCAATCCAAAAGGTAAAATAAGCCTAGACACACAGAGTTTTCTGAGATGAAAGTACTCCGTATGATACCATTGAAGAGTTCAACACTGAAAACAAATTTTAAAAATTGCTTATCCCCTCTGCTTTTTTTAAATTATACATAGTTAACGTACGTCTCTCCTACAATCGAACAAACCTTCCTTTGTATAAGTATAAATATTTTAGAAGTAATTTGGGAAAAAACTATTTATTGATTGATAAATTCACGATCCTTTAGTTAATACCTGGAATTTCAATGAAACCATTTTGGATCGAAAAACAGTATTTGACCAGTATTTTTCTAAACCTATTGTAGAAGATTAATGCGAGGAAAGCAGGCAAAAAAGTATTGTCAGAAAAAGTCGCATGTTAATTTCGTAAAATTTTGAAAAAATGCCTGGAACATCAATTTTTGAAAATCTAACTTTGAATTTTTGAACTTTTGAATGGTATGGCACCAGAATAAAAACTGAATATTTTACGTTGATAGGTTGCTCCGGTAAAAAATATTAAAAATAACCCAGTCACAAACCTTCAAATAATATTATTACCCTATAACTCTTTAATTATTGATGTCTTCGCACTGTAAAATTTCGGAAACTTTTATTAACCAGAACAGATTGAATTTGTGTCCCCTTCCAATCATAATCATTCAGGTGGAGATTCCATGATCATCTGCTTCAGTTTCATCCTAAATTCATAAGTCAAAAATCTGCTATATCATCATAGGTTTTCCCTAGGTTTGGCATCATTATAAAAAAATATATTATTTCACTCAGTTAACCTATGCCGGTTCTAGAAAGATTTGAAAAACTTGATATTAACTTGTAAAAAAGTTCTTACAAATACTCCTGAGTATACTATACATATTTAAGCTTACACAATTTTTACATATTTTTCCATTCGCAACAGTTCTTAATTCATTTCATAGACTCGGAGAAAATAATTACGAAAGCCTTCCAACAAAACCAAAAATCCATCTTACACCACATGGCGGACTTATAAACTCCTCATGCACTAAGTACTGCCAAATACTGCGCCCCTTTTGGATCGTGTGCAGTGTGCATACAGTCTTAACGTTGGCTGTCTCTTATTGTTCTCCTTTGAACTTTTTGAAGTTTTTTAGCAGCGCTTAAAATTTTGTCGGCATTGTAACTCCCTCGCCTTGTCATTTGCATTATTTGTCTGCAACTATACTCGGTAGTTTCTATGATTTTGAATTCCATTCTGGCAAAAGAATACGGAATTTGCAAATAATTATAACTGCATATGCTTGAAGTGCACAGATTTGGGCCGTATTCTCTGCAGAGGCTTCATAGTTGAAGGGCTGAACTTCACAAATTAGCCCTTGAAAGAACTTCTTTCGGAAATTGCAGTGGTTGTATGTCGGTGCAGAGTTAAGAGTTTCAATAAATTCTGACATGATGCTTGACACATGTGCACAAAATGTTGACTATGTTGCATTTTATATAAGGAGACTTTTCAGGAGGGCACTCAGACTCGAGTGCTCCAGCCCGCAAAATGAAATGGGGACGAGGGAAAGACAAAAACAAGGTCGAAGAGACAATCAGGACACTTGGACTTAATGAAACAAGGGAAAAGGAAGTATGGCAGAGATATAAGTAACTCTCCGGCAGCGTTCACAAATATGCTTCCTGCCACCCTTTTCCTATAAAAGAAGAACCGAATGAAAGATAACAATAAGTTTGCAGAGTGCGCATCCATGCATAAGTGCAAGGACGTGATGCACTTGTTAGAGACTCCACCAATAAAAAAATGATTGGTGGGCTGAAGAAAACAAATATTCTGTCACACGTCAAATGACTTCCTACTTTGAAATTAATGACAACAGGATTGACAAAATTCATATGAAAGGGAGCCACTTCAGCCCTTAAAAGTAGCTGGAAGCCCACTTGATACTTGGAGCCAAAAGTGGCTGGTGAATAATGTTCAATGCTGTAAAAGCACTCAAATTCTAAAGGACTTTTTTGTGCATGTTTGTATCAATATCTTTTCAAACGTCGGAAAACTCACAGTATCAGGACAGTAGTTGCTTTTTATATGGACTTGGCCAACCTGAGCTCAAGCCATTTCACTGCTCCCAGTTCCGTTCGGAGGGTAACAACAAACTCCTCGAGTAGTTTGTCTGCGCATTACCGAGACAGAATCCCTTACGAGGCCATATCGAGCTCCCATCAATGCCGGGACATGCACCACCAGCCACCCCGCATCCGTCCTCTTATTCCGGTTCTTTTCCCACTAATGCTTCCCAAAGTGATTTTGAGTAAGGTTTAGTGTTCCATGTCCTATCACACTGCAAGAATACTCCAAGGATTTAATTTTTTTGTTGTTGTCTTCAGTAATTTTTTGCTCTCTTTTATTTGGCCCTCCGGCAA
Source organism: Leptarthrus brevirostris (assembly GCA_964036015.1). Classification (NCBI taxonomy): domain Eukaryota; kingdom Metazoa; phylum Arthropoda; class Insecta; order Diptera; family Asilidae; genus Leptarthrus; species Leptarthrus brevirostris. The sequence goes on along the minus strand of OZ038372.1, from coordinate 111,825,150 downwards.
TGCCTGTGCTTTTCACTGGGATTTTCTCTCCGGATTTCCCACACGTTATATCAGAACATGTTACGGAATCAGAACAGGACAGGTCTGAAGGGTACAGAGTAAGCCGAATGACTGCGGTTCTGTATATCGGTGCACAAGTTATCCCTGGAATCAAGTGTGGGTTTCCTTCAGCTTTACTCCCGCTGAGTGAATCTTCAGCATTAAAATAAAATTGAATTATCAAGCGACAAGAAAAGAACGTTTGATAAGAGCAAATCGAGTGGTACATCCTTCTGTAGCATCTTCATACGTTTACCGAGAACATGATAATAAAAGAGATACGCCAATAACCTTCTAAACTGGTATACGTTCATCAAGGAACATATCCTTTATTTTCTTTATGAAATGCTGGAGACGTCGTGAAAAATGTAAAAAATGTGTCATTTACTTCAAACCATTGAGTCTGTAAGTTCAAACCATTTCACGCGCATCGAGGTCACACCATTCATTCAACCCGAGTGAATGCGTTGTGCCTAATTAAGTGTTGTTGACTTAGCTTGCCCCCAATTGTACTAATCGAAAGAAAGTGTCAATGGAATTTTGTTGCTATTCAGAATTAAGTGGAGTAAATATTGTATTCAGACTCGCGAAAACGTGAACTTTAAAAACTAAGCTCGTTCCTTCTTTGGAGATTGTCTACGTTTTCAAATGGTATTCATAAATCTTTTATTAAGTGATAATATACATACAAAATTGTCTCTAACGACAAGGAGGTTAAACGTACATCGACATTCAACCTCCTAACCCATTTCGCTCATCCTATATTCTTTTCCTTCAAAGTCTGTGATATAGGGCGTCCCCTGAGCTTTGGCAACATCACAAAAAATACATGAGAAGTGCAACTATATTAATGCGCTAGCAGAAAAGGCACAGGAAGTGGCTTATCAGGTGACAGTGGAAATCTATGCAAGTTTACTATGAAATTGGCAGGACCATCTACTACTTCTTCATCCAGAGATTGGTGGAATACTTGCGGAATTAGTTAAGAAGGATCGTATTACTGCGACTGATATCCTTCTGAGTAATTAGATAGATATATTTTAAACACCATATGTGCCTGAACTTTGCCGACGATGTATGTCTTTCATCCAAAAAACCGAGTCATGTAGCCCATATGTCCGAAGACCTAAATAGAAAACATCACAGAGCAGATCAACGCTGGTATAACTAAATTTATAAGCTTCGACTCTAGAGACATAATGAAATTTATCTCGAAGAGCAGCAAATAGAACATGTGAAGAAATTTTGTTATCTGGGAGGTATAGTTACAGCAGATGGCGGAGCTGAAGTATATCGCATCAACAAGGGTGGTATCAACAAGGCTCGAGTTGCATTTAATACTCTTCCTGTTAAATGGCGTAATAATTGCATCTCTAGACGCACAAATCTTCAGACCTTTGAATCGAACGTACCATTTGTTCTGTTGTACGCCTGTTTAACGTGGAAATTATGTTTAACCTACATACAAGCCTTTGTCAATCAGTGTCTCCGGTGCATCCTACAACGGTATTTGAAGACGAAAGCGGTAATGGATAGGCAAGACTACCAAAAAAACAGAGCGTGTCGATTGAAAGCCAAGGAAGACACCGAATTGGACGACCGCACAGCACATGAAAAAGATCCCTAGAAGATCAGTGTACCCGGATTAAAAAATCGTGGTAACAATTGAAGGAGTCGGTTCATAACCGGACTAGGTGGACAGTCGTTGTAGTAGATGCCATACGCAGAAGAGATTAAACGAACCAGAGATACCTACAAATATGTGGAATAGGGACCATTACCTGAGTATTTATTCTTTTTAGTTCTAGGGGTTACCTTGTGGGGCATAGTGCAGGAGAAAAAATACTCATAATCGATGACGAATATCGCACCTAAAGTTTAAGGTGAATCCCGATCAAGCCACATTGCTATGCACCTCACAATGGAATGTAGTATAATTTATTGTCAAGAGAAAACAACGATGCATATAGCTGTTTTCATAAATATCATTATTGAATAACTTGATAGTTAACACTTTCTTTTTTAACGATTACTCATTACTTCAGTTATTAGGTCTACACCAAATCTTTTTCTACTATTATATTCTTATTTTTGGAAGTACTAACCAAGATTTCTTCAATATAAAGCGAAAATTTTAAAACTTTCCGCAAAAAAAATATCATCTCTAATTCATCAATGTCGCCGTATCTTTTTTCTGCAGATGTAAAGGAAAATTCTAAAAAAAATGCGTATCTAGATGTCTTCAATACGAACAGATCTATGCCAAAGAAATGATAATCAGTGAATTTTTACGGCCGTAGAGAGGCAATCAATTTCAAATTCTGTTTTTTGGATTATTTTGTACTTAGACCAGAATTCTCTTATTTTACTTACATGCTTACTTACTTTACGTCCAATAACTCCTCTAGTTGGGTTTTGCCCAAAATTGTATGGGGGGGGGGGCAATCTTAACTGTTTAGGACTAACAGGGTGATTCATAAATTTCAGTTTTTCATGATATGCACATTACTCTTTTATTTTTATCTTTTGATCTACCCAACACAGCGACATCAATACAATTGCAGATACAGTCACATCCAAAAGTAAAAAAATGGATTCCGATTACCGTAAATTAGGGATTTTTCCGAATTTTCTTCGAAATTTATGTAAATAGTACACTTCTTTTTTATTTTTATTGGATTGCTCATCTTATTACCTTTCCAAAATGGTACAACATGCTCAGGTAGAAAAAGGGCGTAGAAATTTATAAGTAGAAAACCAATTTGAAAATCTGCAATTTAAAGAAAGTAAACTCATATTAACTCTAAAATCCTTTTAATTGAATTCAAAACGTACAATTAACTTTAATAAATTACAAAAGCTGTTTCTAATGTCCACCGCCACTTTGGATGCATGCCAACAACCTCCTTCTAAGTCCCTCCTTAAGGCATATTGCAGCCGTATTTTCGTCGCTGCATTCCCAATTCTGGTAACTAAATCCTCCCTAGTGTTAACACGACTTAAATAAACTTCATCCTTTATTGCTCCCCATAAGAAAGAGTCTGAAGGTCTGGAGGTATAGCAGGCCAAGGATTCGGTGCACCTGGTCCAGTCCAGCGGTTAGAAAATTTTTCACTTAGCATTGCCTTCACAATGTAAGCAGTATGCGCTGGTGCTCCATCGTGTTGGTAAAACATGTCCGTTCGATTATGCACAGAGATGTCCTTTATTAGATCTGAAAGTGTGTTAAAAGTCCGCATAAATTTGACTGTTGAGCAAAATGAATGGTCCTACCAAATATTGCGGATGATACCAGCCCATACATTGACACTGAATGTCTGCTGGAATGAGGTCACCTTTGTCCTGCGTGGGTTAGTTTCCGAACAGGTATAGAGGTTATGGAAGTTCTTGATACCATCCCTGGTGAATTGAGATTCATCCGTCCACAGAATTCAGCCCAGAAACGCCCTGTCCTCAATGTAGCATTCCAGAAGCCAAGTGCTAAATTCCAGTCTTCTCTCGGAATCTCCTTCCAGCAGTCCTTGGACTAAGTGATGGTGATATGGACGTAATCCCTCTTGATGAATAACGCTCCAAACCTTACGTGAAGATACACATAATCGTCTTGCGACACGTCTCGTGCTCATCTCAGGGTCTTGCCTCATGAGGGTGATCATTTGCTGTTCGACGTCGGCAGAAGTTCCCGAAGTTCCGTGTCGTATCTCCCTGTCGTGTGAAGTTACACTTCCTGTTTCTCTTAACATTCGGAAAGTCCGTGTTAATACCCCTCTTCTTTTTTTGTTCGGTAAATTTTTTGTTTGGATGGTGTTGGGGATGGAGGTAAAACCTAACTTTGTAACGCGTAGACCGATTTCATTAACACTTTTTTTGTATAGAGTATGATCCGCCTTTGCTAATAATAAAAAAATTATTCCTATGGAGGGATGGGGAGGGGGCGGGGTGGTCTAACGCGTAGCCCGCTTTGAGTGATTCTTTTTATGTTATGTAGAGTGTAATCCCCATTGCTATTATCAAGATAAATTTTGCACTAGGGTGGTGGTGGAGGGAAGGGCTAGACTATTTTCGTAACATGTGGACCGATTTGGATGATTTTTCTTTTGAGGTGTAGAATATGTTGCCTCACTGATATCATGATAAAAATTTATGGGGTGTGTTCCTGTGCGGAGGGGGCGTTATCCAATTTCTTAATGCACACACCTATACGGATGAGTCTCTTTTGTTGTATACAATATGCTTCCCCATTGCTACTATATGGAAAAAAGTTGATCTGTGGTTGGGGTGGGGGAGGGGCCTACCTTTGTAATGAGTGGACCGATTTAGATCATTCTGAATACATAGAATATCTATTTGTGTTCTGACAAAAATTGTGGCTTGTGGTGAGAGTTGGAGAATGGGCGGCACCTAGCTTCATTAGGCATAGACCGATTTTGATGATTTTGATAAAAATGTTGTAGCTAGAGTGACTACGATGATTCTCTAACTACGATAATTCTGTCTTTCTGTATAGAGAACGGTAGCGCTTCAGGGCCATGTTAAAATTTCCTAAGGTGAGGGTATGAAAGTGAGAATATTACTAATTTCGTAGTATGTTGCCGGTTTTGGATAATTTCTGTCTGCAACTTTTGAAATTGTTTTGTTCATACGAGCAGCATTCTTCGAGTCGTATATATGAAGACACTCAAAAGTGAAAAATAAAATAGTTTTGAAAAAAAAGTTGAACTGACTTCGCAAAAAGCGCTAAAAAGCATAAAATAATTTTTAATTTTATATCTATTAGGACATTTTGAAGTCGTCGCAAATTAAAAAAACAAAAATACTACTCAACCACAATTGAAGAACACGTTTCAGCTCACGGGATTATAAGGAAGGACAATTAAATACTTTTGTTGTAGTTAGCTGGTTTATTTAATTTGAGCCGACTTCAAAATGTCGTAATAGCTTTAAAATTAAAAATTAGTTTAAGCTTTTTAGTGCTTTTTGTGAAGTCGATTCAACTTTTTCTTTAAATTACTTTTTATTAATTCCTTTAAGGCCTCAACCTCCTCCAGTTGAATTCTAAAGATGTCGAGTTTTATGTTTTCCTCTCTGGATCTTTGTGTCTAAGGGTTAGTTTTTTTTTATTCATTTGGTCCTAATCTGGTTGGTTGGTTGATCTGAATCTTGGTTGGTTCAATGTCCTTGAATCTGTCAGTTAATTTCATATGCAAATTTGAATTACGTACATAAATTTAGGCTTACCGAAGCTTAAATTTAGAAACTTAAGTTTTTAATATTTATTTCTTGGGCCAGAGCGTCGCAATTAAGCCCGAAGGCGATGATGGGTGGGCAAAATGTTAGCGATTTACCCACGCAAAGCTTAATGAAAATATTGTTGTCCCTCTCAACGACTTGATTTTGATCAATCTCTACTGTTTTTTCTGCTTCTCGCATACTCTCATTTTGACCGATGATACTAAACCTGTTGTCAGAATGTATGTTTTGATGCCTAATATCTTCCTGTAAGATCTCATGTTGAGACCAGGGGACGCTAGAAGTATATAAATCTCTTCAACGAAGATGCTTGTTGTTTTCAACTGACTTTCTGATGTTGTTTTTATAAAACGTCTTTGGGGTGGATGCATCATTGTCATCTCTAACCATTGTTGGATTGGTTATAGGAACAGTTGTAACATCTGGTTAATCTCTGATATAATATGAAGACAAATATTATATCAGAAATTAACCAGATGTTAAAACGGAAAGTCTGCATTGACATGAGCTAGCAGCATTTTTTTATACTTCCCGCAATAAAGGGAGTTTTAATGTTAGACATTTTTTGTCTTTTGATTTTTAATGTTGTGTTTTTTTTTCATTCTCTAATTAGAATTGGTAAAATTCGCGCTTGAAGCACTAAAATGTTTCTTTGGTTTGAAATTATATATTTGTCTTTTTCTCTTACTAAATTACAAGGCACTGTAACCTAAGTTCGTCAAAGTTATTATTCCTTCTTTTTCCTTAAGGAGAAACAAAAGACGAATTAGCCTTCACTCTTGTGTCCTCTACACAATCGTTAGAGAATCTAACTTTTATTTCGTTCCCAGTGTTATTGATTATTTCGTATCACAGAAGAGCAAAATTAAATAAAAATAAGTATTTGATGATGAACGATTTATTGTAAGGAATCGATTTTAATTATTTTTACCACCCAATTATCGATGTTTAAAGTTTTCTACAATGTGAGCTCTGTAAGGTTCAGCGCAAGACTTTTAACTTTTTTCAGTATGTGCACATTATTTGATAACCCTATGTTTCCAATAATTTTCTCTACTCTTCTGTGCACTACCAATCAAATTAAAATAAAAGCATTGTTATACCGCATAATTGTTAAAAGCTATTTTGTTTTTTTTTGTGAGTGAATAGAATATAAGTGATTTTTATTGCTTTTAGTAATGGACAAATACTAAAGTTTAATAAAAATAGTCCCATAATAATGTTTAACGAATTATGAAAAAGATTAAAATGAGTCTCATTCGTATTTAATTAATCGTATCCCATCATTGTAAATTTTTAACTACACAACCATAACCAGGATTTAATTAAAAGGCCATCACTGCAGGGATCCACTCAACCCACTTGCATACATTAGAATATTAAGTGATTGCTATATTTGCTGTACTGACGTTTGCAATTAATTTTTATATTTCCAAAAACAATAAAAACACTCGCGTAGCAGTTTCAAGCACCCTTTAACTGCGATATAATAAAATAATTCAGTTTTGAAAAGCCGCCATGAAAAATAAAAGTTCATATCGCGAAATGAAACCGACCTATAAAACTGCTCCGCGTAGTGGATTTATTGACGAAATTTAATTTCAGGGAATGTTTTATAACTCCAAAATAGACAGATAGAACCATCGACGGATACATTAAACACCCGCCCCACGTGTCTGAACGGGCACCATAGGGCTCTGTAGCCGCTAATGAAAAGGGGCTGAAGAGTATCGTATCTATGCTACAAACTGCGCCGAGTGCAACAATGGACATTAAGAGTATCCAGTGCCAACTTTAGCTCTTCTGTCATTTCAATCAACTGGACACAACTTGTCGGACATTTGTTTCGCCAAACTAGCGCATAAATGTCAAACGGTCGTCAAGCAAAACCAATTTGGTGAATTTGCATTTACACGCGCAGCACTAATAATAAATATAATTTACGAATAGCAAAAGTCGAGAAGGGGGATCGGAGCCGCAAGTCCGCAAAATCTAAACTTGTTTACGAATTTAATTTAAAAACAGAGTAGAGGATGCCGACTACTTTCAAGATTTGCCCAAAAGCGTTATTTACTGCTAAAAAAATTGAATTTGGGGCTGGAGGAAATGGAACACTCTTGCACCGTAACAGCTGAATCTTTTAATGGAGAGCAAACCACAATAATGCCCAAATCTGTAATAACGACAAATTTATTGACCAATTATGAGCACTAATGTGGTCGCTGTAAATCATATCCACCAAATCTTCAGTGGTTAGCCGAATTTGTATGCTGTGCTCACAGATTACCTCCCCTAGGGCACCAGGAGAGCTATTTTCCAAAGTGAATTATTATTATGAAGCCACAGAACTCCTCGACGTCTGGCGGGCTCTTTCCTGCCCCACAGTTGTAACTCAATCAACTAGTTGCGTTGCATTAGGGTTTTGCACTATTACACTCCCGGATAGACCGTCTGTTCAGAGCAAGAGTTGTAACTTAGTTTTGAGTTTGTAAATTGGCCGCCTACTACAATGCACAAACAAACGGTTAGATGGTGCACCCTGGCGGTCTCTGCAGAAACTTTTCTTCGTGCTCAGTACGATGCTAGAGAAACGTGTTAATTTAATAGGAAGCCCGACGTCGTACAATTCCTCCAGAGAGGCAAAATAGCCCAAGAACACTTTCCAATTTTAAATTACAACTGCAGCTGTTTTTAAATTATGAATGCAATTGCAATTGTATGTAATTATTCAGCTTAAAACGAAAGAAATACTATTTACGTTTTCATTGGACCTAATTTATTTTGACGTCATTTATAATAGTGTTTTTTGCATTACATCAACGATTACATATGTATGGATTTGAAAAGTCTTTTACGTGGCTTGGGTATAGATGTACATATCAACTCTTAAAATTTTTATGACTAACTGCTGATTTACCACTAACAATTGCATTTCCAAGCCAAACCATGAAGCTAAAATGTCGGCGAGCTGTCATAGCGGTTTCAAGGCCCACGAGCGATTTTTAAAGATTGGAAGCGGCCTACAGGCAATTTTTTGATGTCTTGAGTAATACTCTTGAAGGTAACATGAGTAGACAGCAATTTTGAAGCATTTTTCTAGAAAAAGTGTTTAAACAAGTATTGGACCATTTTCCCGATCTCATCCCGGCTATCAATCCATTAAAACTTTATATTTTAATAGGTTAGTTATGGCTTAATAGGTTAGTTATGGGTGCGATCAAGCGGCTGTGAGAAGCTATAACACTCACGAATCGATGATTTTCAGAAACTCTACATCAAGCATACACTTTACTATCTCGGGGACAACTTGTAATTCGTTTTCACCCACTAAATAACCAGGATTACCTAGTTCTTTTTTACAACATTCACACTTCGCATAGGATAAAACCCAGCTAATACAGCCTTTCTAGAACTTCCCTTAGTACTTCCTTATGTTTTTCGAATGACTGCGTAACAATGATTACGTCATCCAGATAAACGAAGACATGACTCTCCAGCGTTGCCTATAAAACTTCCAAATATTATATTCTATGGAAGCTTCCGCCATGGGAACTTGACAGAATGCTGATTAAATGTCCAAGGAGGACATTTATCTGGCATCGCTCAGCTTGTCTACTACCAACAGCAGTGGTAATAAGTACCTACGCATCCTTTCTGGTCACATTATTTAGCTCCCTATAGTCCACGCAAAAGCGGTAGCTCCCATCTTTTTTCCGTGTCATGACCACCAGAGAGTTCTACTATCCCGTATGTTAACGTTTTGTCGAGTTTGTCGAGTGATATCTTTTCTTAATGGGGAAGCATCTGTCTGTATGACGTGGGTTTCAGTTTCGGGGGTTTAACCTAGTCCTTACCCCATTTTCTGTTCCGCCTCTTGAATAATCTTCTCTATCTCTTTTTGTTTATGAGGTGTTAGTTTTAATCTACTTTCTAGGGATGCAATTTCACGCAATTCTTCTGAAAATTTCCATGTATTGTTATCTAAATTTGCTTTCCAAAAATCCGCGCCTATCATGAGTTGATGTTGAGTTTACCTTAATTAACTAAATAAATTATTCCTGAAGAGTGATCAAGATTGTGAAGATCGACATCAAGTAAAGTGAAAAGTTTACCGATCCCAATTTCCCTTTAAGCGTAGATGTAGGGAATCCTTCTTTTCATCGTACTATAATTTCATCGAACGATGAAGCATGCATATTATAAATCTCATTTCTTATACTCTGTACATATACCATAATCAGGCTTTTGAAACCAAAAATACTGAGTGCAGAATCAATAGTTCTGCTATCAAACACAAAATAACAAGAACTGTATGCGTTTTGTATTGTCGAATTCGTCTTTTAACGAGCTTTCATTTGACAACCCTCACGATACCATCAAAAACAATATTTTTACTTCCTATTCGACCCCCCAAAATCAAAACTTAACATTCAAAACTACATGGCTTTGATTGGGCCAGCAATCATATCTTTGTGCCATACTTCGACTTTCTATGTCAAGTAGTTTTGGATAAAATCTGATGTAACAATAGACGGGCAGATATGGAGGTGATTTGAATGTGTTACTCTTTGCCGAAATACTAAAAACACTAAAACAGATTCGTAGAGCTCATTGTCGTTTTCAAATTTAACCTCTTATAAGACATTTGTAACAAATTCGGAATATTAATGTTTTATTTAGATCATATAAAAAAAACTAAAAATCTGGTACTTGTCATATTTTGAAGTGAAATCTCGTATGTCGCGATTATTGTTGTGGTTGTGTGTATTGTAGGTACATCACAAAAAGAATCTATTATATCATTGATTTTATTCATGAGATGTTGCTTGTAAATATTCCCGACCCACAACCACTAATTGACTTCTGAGGCAACATATTTATGTTAAAGCTCAATAACGATTTAATATTATCGTCTAGAAGATCGGGAACAACTATTGACGTAGTATTTTGTATATTATTTAGATACATCGAACTTATGGGTTATATTTTAGCTAATCAAATATCTCATTTTTGGATTTGGATGAAGCCATGGACACTGATCAGTAAAGATAAATTTTCAACTCTAAATACCTTTTAAATTGTTTGCTTAGCCAACAAGTTTCCTTTCCTCGATTTTTGAAGTGCACAACCCCATGCAGCCTCTTTTTTATTTTTTATATGTACCTATTTTTAACATTCTGATTTTAAGCTACTCATTATCTTAAATACACCTAGAAGATTTTGTATTAACAACACGAAGACGGAGCTAAATCAATTGGTTGATTCAAACGATCACCACACCATTGGATGCAGGTTTGAGCCTTGGTCTCCCTGCGAGTTTTTAATTCGCACTTTGCAATAAATTAAAAGTCCACTCCGTCTCTGGGCTGCTGTCTAGTCCACCGCAATGCAAAACAAGATATTCAAAATCTCTCATTCCCCTGCCTCTAATTCCCTTCCGGCCACGGTCATGCTAACGCAGTATAGGGTTGGCCCTGGGCTTAAGCTTCATCATAAACAAAAGTTATGCAAGGTATTCGAACTCCGACTCCCTTTTTTAATGGAGACTCCTACTCCAAGTTTTATGACCTATGTTGATTAAAACAATTGAGATTGAGCATTGTTTATTCACCAGTTTTTTTTTTGATGGTATTAAAAATTACAAATTTTCCGGGAAATTGAGATCGAGAATTTCTGTGTCGGAAACCCTAGTCAGAGCATAGTGCATCGGCATAGCCTTTGTGAACTACTAGCATCCTTCGTCATTTAATTCTTGATTTCCCTATTTATATCATACACACCTCTTATATACTAGAACTTGTGTCGATTTACGATTAACTTGCCTCGTATGGTATACACGAATCTCTCTAATCTCCAAAAAAAAAAAAAATTAAATGGCTCAACTAAATGAAATAAAATCCCAACGAAAACATCTCTCAAAACTCAAAACTTTGAACTTTGCCGATTGGTTTTGTCACTGAGCTTGGCCGTACTTCAGATTTGAGCACATTTGGCGGCAGGGACGTTTTCTATAAAATATAGTATATATCGCCTCTCATCGGTGGTGTAAATGATAACGTGACGGCCTGCCAATCCGGACGGTGAAACCGACGGCGACCCATGGTCTTTATTTTTGCGGACAACAGAGATGATTATAAAATGGCAATGGGAATTGCAGAGAAAACGTCAGTAGTTAAATTGTAGGTCAACTTGTAATCTTTGTCTCGAATCGTGTAAAATTCATCTCCCGCACCATGCCCCACGAGGGGTTACGGGAACTAGAGAGAGAGGAGAGAGAGAGAGAGGGAGAGAGAGAGAGGGAGAGAGATAGAGGGAGAGAGAGAGAGAGAGGGTATGTATCACTAGTTCCGAAGTGCTAATAATAAGTACGGTGCTAGTAACCGAATCCATCACAATAAATTTAAAATCCGTCTACAGACCAAATCACGTACCTAAAAATCTCAAAATTTAGATAAAATCTGATTTCCAAATTGTTTAGTTCAAAGATTACTAATTACTACTATTGCTTTTCACTACTTGTTTCACAATTATACGTCTTGCAATTAATTCTAACTTTTGTCAGTGCCATATCAGTACTTACACAAAATGAATCACTTGCAGTTATACTATAAAACAACCTCACCTAAGCTACTTAAAGAATAAATCGGATTAAAAGCAACTTATGTTTTAAAATCATCTAAATTGGTCTTTTAACACTCTTAAGAGTTTCGCTGAAAGAAAATGCAAATTAGTTCGTACGGTAGAGTAATAAGCAGTTTTGTTAGTCATCAAAATCTCAGTACCAATTATAATTAATGTCGACGACATTCTTCCAAATACAAGATGACCGCCTTCCTTTATTTTAATTGTAAGACCATTAAATCCCGAAAATGTTTTAACCTAGAATTTCATTAAGGATTTTCACCCTCCAAGAACATTATTCCTGATAACATTTAGTAATTTTACTCCGGTTTCATTACTAATTACTTTTGGAAAGTATCATGTATCGAAGTGTCTTTAATTTTTGCAGACCTTATCTTCGTTATATCTTGAGTAATTATGGAAATCATCAGAACGTGTATAAAAATGCTCCGTGACTAACGCATCATTACCTGAAATATTAAATTTCATTTCGGCAAAGTTAAATTGGATTGCTCCAAATTATTTGTATCACAACCCATTATCCATATTTTCTGGAAAATTTAGTAACTTTTACAGTCTAACAATAAATTATTCAAGAGCTCTTGATGGTACCAGTATTATGGAAGCGAAAACTTTTCAGGTAATCGAATTTCCTCGGCTTAATATATATTTGCAAAAGGATGGACTCAAAGGTATTTTCCACACGTAAGCTTTCAAAAAAGTCAACATATTCATGTTTAGGTCAACCAGCTTGACAGACATATCTGAAAATAGAGTTACAAACCGCCCTTAATAAATTTCGAATGATATTTGAGATACGTTTCTGTGTTATCCTGAGAACCGACAGGTGACCAAAGTCAAAAAATGAATAATTTTAAGTGAAGGAAGAGGGAATTGAGCTTCAGCTAAAGATAACAAGTGTAACGTTTTTCTGTAAAATAAAGATTTAAAGATTGACAATTTTAAAAAGCATGAGTTAATAATAAAATTGTATACCTACTACAATATTTTGAAGTCAGTGCCACATTAATAAAACAAAATACACATAAATCCTCTTGCGTTGTTATCTTGCCAGCTGATTTATTTAGGCAAGTTTATATGCCAACTTACAACATAAAATCCTTTAAGAGATACAAACAGATGCCTACTTGTTACGGAGGAGCATCAACTGCGGAGGTGGAAAGCCTACTTCGTTGAAGCCCTAAACAATATCTTTGGGCTGTTGATTCTGACTCTTCACCCGAGCCTCAATAACCGCCTACTGTAGCCAATGTTAACATGAGAAATCCGAATCGGTAAGGGATTGATTGAAAACCAGCGAAATTACTTAAGGCGGATTCCATTTCAGCAGCTGATATTCTTCTTCTCGTAATCCAGGAATGTTGTGAAACCTAGACCTATTCCACCTAGAAATCAGGTATAATTGTGAAGATTCCCAAGAAAGGCGAGGATTTGTTGCAATTGCTACGTTATCAGTCTTATTACAAAATCATCTAAATGCCAATAAAGCATTTAGAGTTTCTCCTGCATTGATCGCTATTACAGCCTCCGAATTATCATCGAGCAATCCGCCGAATGGAGGTATATATATATATATACGTATGTATATGGTTTTTTAATTTTAGACATCAGATTTTTCGAGTGTGTTTTCTTAAGAAAAAGCTTAGATTAGGTATCGTTTTGACGAAAATTTAATAATCTCCTAGAAAGTAAGTTTCATTTTTGAGAGTTAACCATTGTTCGTCCTCCATTCACCTGCAAAATAATTTGGTTACCTGACAATGTGCAGCTCACCCTTAGAAACAAATCAAAACTTACTTATATTTTTTAGAATTTAATGTACAAAAAAACTCTTGTTGCCCTCGGCAGAATTTTGCATGCATTACTGAACTAATACATAGATAAATAAAATTTCAGGAAGGAGTAATCAACTTTATGTAACACTTTCCCCCCTAATGCACCTGCGGTCTCCCCCCTAATGCACCTGCGGTCTCTGATCAAGTACCTCTCCCCAGCAGCTTGTCAGTCTATTACCAGAACGTAAGAGAACTTCGTACAAAAACATTCAATATTTTCCTTAACTCCCACAAATTCCCGCACGATATCTTTGCCTTAACTGAAACCAATCTAACACCAGGCATTCTCGACAACGAACTATTCCCTCCAAACTATACCATTTTCCGTGTCGAAGGTTGTGTAGGCACCAATGATCCACCAGGTCGCGGGGTTCTCATAGCTGCTCACAACCGTTATGACGCCACCCTGCTAAAGACCTCCGACTCTACAATATCAGAATTTGTATGTATCAAATTAGTATTAAATAAGTGTTTCCTGTACATTATTTGTTGTTATATTCGTCCCTCTCAACCTCTAGATGCCTACGAGCCCATAATTGAAGCGATCGACACCCTGCTTGAGGACGCTAACGCCTTCGATGAATGTATGTGACTTTAACCTCCCCCGTATTCAATGGTCATTGTCTGAGGACTGTTCTCACTTTGTCCCCCTTAACGCATCTTCGGCGAAAGAAGCCTTTTTTACCGATCAGCTCTCCGTTTCTGGTCTCTTTCAAGTAAGTGGAGTCAGAAACTTTCTGGACAAACAATTAGACTTAATCTTTTCTTCAGACCCAGTTAATACGGCTGTCGCGGAAAGCAACCATCTCCTTTCCTCTCTCGATCGTCAGCATCCTCCCCTGCTCCTTGTTTTCTCCTACGAACACCCTCTGCACTTTCAAGCTCCGAGTCTTCTCTTTCCTTCAATTTTCGTAAAGGCGACTTTGAAAAATTAAATCACTTGCTCCTCAACTCTAACATTGCCACTATCCCTCAACATCTTCCAGTTGACGTTGCTTTAGAGACGTTCTATTCAGAAATACACCGTTGTCTTACACAATCTATCCCCCTTTTTCCTCGTAAAAACTACTCCTCATCCCCAGTATGGTACGACAAGGAATTACGCTCTCTCCGCAACATGAGAAATAAACGTTGACAAACTTTTCTTCTATCCCAGACCGAGTCCGACTATTCTTCCTACCTATCTGCTTATACCTCTTTTTCTGAACGTTGTGATATCCTCTACTATGATTATCTTCAACGGGTGGAAACAAGCCCCATATCTGACCCCAAGCGATTTTATAACTTTATTAATTCCAAGAAGAAATCCAATGGTTACCCCTCTACCCTAAAACTTGAGAATACCTCTTCGTCTGATCCTAAGGTTATCGCCAACCTCTTTGCACACTTCTTCAGTAAATCCTTTAGCGACAATTCCCTACAACCTGACCTTAACTACTTTTCATTCTTGAACAAATGCACTCAAGCGTCGTTTACGTCTTTCGACCCTGATCCCGAACTAATCGCCGCCAATATCAACGGGCTTGAGGACGCCTTCAACCCAGGTCCTGACGGCATCCCGGCCATCGTTCTGAAAAAGTGTGCCATGCATCTAATTCAACCCCTTACCATGCTTTTCCGCCTCTCGGTCACTCAAGGGGTTTTCCCTCATTTATGGAAAAACTCGTATATTATTCCCATCTTCAAAAAAGGTTGCAAGAACGATGTGTCCAACTACAGACCCATCGCTAAATTATCATCCATACCTAAACTATACGAAAAATTGGTCTATGATTCCATGTTCTTCCACTGTAAGTCTATTTTCTCCCTCTCCCAGCATGGCTTCCTCAAAGGAAGATCTACAACCACCAACCTTACTGACTTCGTCTCCAAAACACTATGTGCCGTGGAAAACGGTAAAGATGTTGATGTTATCATCACCAATTTTAGTAAAGCCTTCGACAAGATCTCCCATAATGTTATCTTGTTCAAACTTAATCGCCTAAGCTTCCCCTCCCGATTCATCTCCTGGATTCAATCATACCTCAACAACCGTCAGTACAATATTCTTTTCAGTTCATCCATTTCTAACCCTATTGTCGCTCGTTCCGGCGTCCCTCAGGGCAGCCACCTAGGTCCATTGTTTTTTATCCTCACAATAAATGATGTTGAATGGGTCATCAATCACTCAGAGCTGTCCATTTATGCCGATGACATGAAAATAATCAAACATATCTCCTCCACTACCGACTCTCTTCTCCTGCAAAAAGATCTCGATTCCTTCACCGCATGAAAAACTTTCTTGAACTCAATGTCTCCAAATGTCAGTCCATCTCTTATTCTCGCAAGCGTCTTACACCCACCCCGAGAGTCTACATGCTAACCGACGTATCAGTCCCTATCGTTACCTCTTTGTGTGATCTCGGAATAATCTGTGATAGTGAACTCAATTTCCGTTCCCACATTGACAGCATAATTAACAGAGCTAACTCCGCGCTAGGGTTTGTGAAGCGCTGGTCCAGAGAGTTCTCCAGTCCTTATGTTTCCAAATCTCTCTATATTTCCTTCGTTAGACCTCTCCTTGAATATGCCAGCCAGGTATGGTCACCTCACATTAATAGGATTGAATCTGTCCAGCGTAGGTTCATTCGCTTCGCTCTACGTGATCTTCCGTGGGTAGACAGATTCAACCTTATGAAAACCGTCTGAAACTGATAGACTTACAACCTTTAAGTAAACGTCGTGATGTTTCCGACATTCTCTTCATTCATCAGCTATTAAGTGGTGCCATAGACTGCCCTTCAATCCTGCAATCTTTACCCATCTTTACCAATATGTTGTGTTGTAGTGTTGGTATTGTGTTGTAGCTTGTAATTGTAGTATGTATTATTATGTAATAGCTTGTATTAAGCTTAAATAAATAAATAAATGTAACAGTTGCTACAAAATTATTTTTATGAATTTTTATTAAAACTATTTTTCTTCAAATAACTACTTTGAATATTTGAAT
Organism: Leptarthrus brevirostris; assembly: GCA_964036015.1. Taxonomy (NCBI): domain Eukaryota; kingdom Metazoa; phylum Arthropoda; class Insecta; order Diptera; family Asilidae; genus Leptarthrus; species Leptarthrus brevirostris. Next base: position 111,808,395 of record OZ038372.1, on the reverse strand, counting down.
CAGGCTATACGGACAGATAAAAATTAAATCTTTTTAGTCAGCCTGTATTCTTTGATTGGCAGTGAGTGAGGAATCTACTTTACAACCACTTTGAAAGCACAAGCTTCCCATCATATTTACATTACACTGCACTCACAAAGAGCAATAGTTCAGTCTCATCCTTTAATGTATTGAAATCTTGATAGGCGATAGAATTTAGGGAATTCGGCTTAGTTGTAAGTCTGAATTTGTAAGAGTAAGGCGATGAAATAAAAATAAAAAATTACATTAACTTTACGCATTTAAAGAAAGTGACGAAGTGCCTAGGGTACGTTAAAGGCCAATTTTCGGCCTATTGACACTTTAAATCTCTTAATACTTTCTTAGGTACCTACATACCTACCTATCAATTTTATTTCCTATTTTCGAAAAGATGGCCTTATAAGTCAAACCTTTTTTTTATTTTAAACAGAAAGTAAGCTCGCAATTTATTTTGCGGTGTTTAATAATGTCCTTGAGGAATTGTAAATGTAACCCGGTTTGGTGGCATTATGGCAATATATAAGACCTTGCTTCTAAACGTATTCATAGATAT